>CAJINV010000019.1:254474-850987 GCA_905178155.1 Amoebophrya sp. A120 | reverse complement strand
AAAAAAAAACCGTAACTTTCTAGTAGTGCAGTCTCTCTGTCTCTCTACAGCAAGGTAAAAGTCAAACTATCTGTGTTTGGCTTTCTTTTTTCTTTTACCTTTCTTTTTCTCAGTTGGGAGCTCTGTGAGTCCGCAGCACGATGGTGTGCTGATGAGTGACGAGTGACGTCGTGTTTTGTCTCTCTTGGTAACACCGTTGTTGATGATCTTTCGATGCTATTACACGAATGCTTGGCTTAAAGTTTTGCCTGATTTCCATTCTAAACTTGGTCGCCGGGAAGGGACCGAGGTACGTGTTAAAGGCTTCGCGCTTCGTAGTTAAACTCTTACAAGCTCTGTGGATCCATCGTGCTCGCCTTGTCCCGATGCTATGGATGGTGGAAAAACAGACTCACTAACGAGAGCGAAAATCCAAAAAAGCTGTTGTTTTCCATGATCTCACACGTATCGCCTTGTCCCCGTCTAAAACTGCAGTTTTGATAGTTCAGGTAGTAGAAAGTGCGTGAGTTTTTTGTCTGCGAAAAGACCAATCCTACGTAGACGGGAACGTGACGATTTCGACAAATCACGACTTGTAGCCGGTTTGAGTGTTAGAGCGAGTGAGGTTGTTCAGCGCGCAACCAAGCTAGCAAACGCATCGAAGACACCGAACCTGGCCAACAAGGTCGTGCCTCCTACCTGGTCCTGCCCACGACCGGACGTCGCGGCAGCTGCCTCCTGCTACGAGTTCGACCGGCGCGGATGGAAAGTTGTACGAGGACGAGCGAAGATTCTACTTGAGAAAGTAGAGTAATAAAACAAGAAGAGAGACACGAAGTAGAGGCCGGTTTGTAGTATGTACACGTAGAAGTAATTTCTTGCTCCACCTGCAGCTGCTAGAACTAGAAGTTCAAGTTCTTGCGTTGCTGCGACGAAGAGGGTGGAGACGTTGACCTTTCTTCGATTGTAGTAGGCTAATTAATATTTCGACGTACAATTATATCGAAACAAGATGTTGGATTCCTCCTGCTCCCCCGAGCAGGAGCGTGAAATCGAGTCCCCGCTGTTTCCCATCGGCTGCAAAAATGCGAAGAAGGGGATCTCCACAACTGCAGCGACGCCGCCCTGCCAGAACAGTATCCTGTGCAAAAGTATCGCGCTCGTATTGCAATCATGCATTAGAGAGCAGGTAAATCCGCATTACAAATTTTTTCTCTCATGCTGAGGAAATTTGTAGTGCATTTATACGAGGACGAGGAGTACGATATTACTTTTGCAGTTCATAAACAGAGGAAGAGAGCCCTTGTCTCCCGCGGAGCGGCTCCTTCTGACCGACTTTGACGAGGATGAAGACCACCAACTTCGCGAACCGGGCGTCGTCAACATGTCCACTTCGAGTTCTTACCCCGTAGAACCCACGTCGACGCGGCATCAACTTTATTCGGCGGGGACAGCTGCATCAACTACGAAAAGTGGCGGTCCGTCGTCTTCGAAAAAAGAAAATCAAAATGTAGCTTCATCTGGTTCGAACAAAAAATCGAAAAACAACGAGGATTCTTCGACGTGGTCCGCTGCTGGCAGAAGTGCAGATAATTCTCCGAAAAATACCGCTCACGCTCACCGCAACTACAAGACAAAACAAGCCACGACTCTTGGTCTTGCCGCCGCAGCTCCTGCGCCCCCGTTGAAGTCGAAAATATATACGAAGGCTGCTGCAACTGCAACATTTTCCAGCACCCCGCCCTCATCTACTAGTTGTAACACGGCAGTGGCGACTGCCGGCTCTGCCACTGCCTGCCCAGTGATTCTTTCGCCCGAGACGTATTACCTGCAAGAAGAAGAAGAAGAAGTAGATGAGTGTGAGTCATCATCATCAGGAGCAGCAGCTGGTGCCCAAAGAAGGACAATGCTTCAAACTACGAGCCCTGCTCGTTCGCCGGGCAATAAATTACGTGAAGAACAGGATGTGAAGATCATCAACCAGTCAGAGCGACAGGGACAACATCACCATCAGCTCCACACAACTACCTCTTCATCAGATTACACCACGAGGACCACGACCTCGCGCGGCGTCGTGGCCGCCGATCCTCCACTTGTTGGAAACGACTTGCTGTACAAGTTTTTGGAGCGCAAGTTCAACGAGCAGGACAGCGATCTGAGAGCGCAGTTTGATATGAATTGCAAAAGTATCGTACTCGTATAAATGCATTACAAATTTCCTCAGCATGAGAGATAAAATCTGTAATGCGGATTTCCCTTCAGAAAAAGATTTGTATATGCATGATTGCAATTACAATACTCTTGCACAGGATATTTGAGGCTTTTGCACTCCGGTTCGAGGAGCAAGACATGAAGTTGAAGCACCATTTATCGAAAGGAAAAATCCCCCCTCCCCATATCGAAGCGGAAATTTCTGTTTCTGGATTTGTGTACACAAATCAGCTTTGTACTGCAGGAGGGCATTGCGGCCAGATGCCCAGGCTAGGTAGGGGCGTATCGGTCTAGGTGTTCAACATGGCAAATGGCTCGCCTTTAGGCCCACCAGCATGACAAATCGCTTTCATAATGGGGGCGAAACTTCTGCCCTTGTCTGCTTGCAAGACAGACGCCATCTGTGGCCTCAAATCAGCAACACAAATTTTCGGAAGCAGGCCTTGTTGATATGGGGAGGGGGAGTCTTTCCTTTCAATACCATTCAGCGATGCTGGAGAAGCGGGAACTCCAGTTGAAGTGTTCCCAACAGGAGCAGGAAAACTGGGTGAAGGACTGTGATATCCTGTTGTGCAAAAGTTTCGTACAACTCGTAGAAATTCCAATGCTATTCTGGCATGACAGATATATTTGTTTTACCTGAATCAGCATGACAAATTGTTGCTTTTGGGTAAAGAAATCGAAATCTGTATTGCAATTTTGAGTAGAAGTGCGATACTTTTGCAATGCATATGTGAGCTCGCGTTCGCGGAGCTGTCCGAGTCTGTGGCGGTGAAAGTGGAGAATTGGGAGTGCGAAAAGATGGCCTACGACACGGAAATCATCAACTTGAAACAGAAAAACGAGGAACTGCGAAGGCAGATTTCGGCTTTGAAAGAGTTTGTTTTTGGAGAAGATGAAGAAGTAGAAGGGGATGAAGAACAAAACAGTGCGTGCTGTGACGAGCTGGACCAGGTCGTTGCTGGAGCGGGGATGATTCATCACGGAAGCGGTCGCAATGTGTTGAGCGACGACAATACCTACCGTACCCCTGGTAGTTCGTCGGGTAGGGGCAATCCTGATAGAGGAAGTACTGGACTTCTACAGGATGCAGTTGGACGACCCAGTCCTGGCTTCGTCCAGCAATCATCTTCCGGTAACTTTCATTATGCTGCGAAAGCACAGAATAAGGCGAACAGTTTTATTGGCGGCGAAACCACCACGACCGAGCAGTTTGGAAATCGATCTGCAAAAGGTCATCTGAACAGGAGGTGGATGAGAGGGAACGTGACATTGTTAGAAATCTTGGCAGAGGAGATGGAGGATGGAAAAACGAAACTTGATCAAGGCCACATGACCAACACTGACACGGACAGTCACGCTGACAAAGGAAATAAAGCACAGGCGCATGATAATAAACGACGCGCAGAACAACATGGAAAACAACCACGAGCACGACAGGACGTCTCTCTCAGCGCTTTTGTGGACTCTCTTTGGGGAAAGATGAATCCCAAAATAGCCGCAATGCAGAACGAACAGTTACAAAAACTGGCGGATCAACTGGCGGCGAAAAAAGATCAGGAGATTTGGTATCAATCATAATATTGAGCGGATCAACGCAGCTTCGTTGCTCTGGCTTATGAACTTGATGTTTGGTCATGATCGGTGGATGCTGCGCTGTCGCTTGATTATATCATGGTAGGAAGAAGTCGAAAAAAGTTTTCGCAGCTTTTCCGAAAATATTAAACCGACCGTAAGTTTTTTACTATCAGGTCCCTTGCCGCCCGGAATGAGGAGTCGGTCACGAAGGCAATGGAAACTTGCTTGACGGCGCAGGCAAACAAGCTTCAGGAGCACGAAGTGCACATCAAAGCGAAACTGCAAGCCGTGACCGAGAATTTTGACCACTTCCAACTCTGCTTGGAAGAGTACCAACAGAGGCTAGAGGAGTCGGAACAGCAATCCTCCAAGATGAACTACGGCATTAAACAGAACCGCAAGAACTCGTCTTCTTGTCCCGAAAGAGATGTTGAGCAGCAAGAACTTCTCATGCGGTTTAAGCACGAGGCGGAGTCCAGGTTGCAGTGGATGCAGGAGAAATTGGACGAGAGGGCCAGTGAAAATGAGGAAAGGTTGAAATGCACAACGCAACAGCTGCAGAAATCGAACGAGAAATTTGTGAAGGAGTCCAGCAACGCAATTACCGAACTCCTGAATAACTCGAAAATGATGGCAAAACGGATGGCGCAAGACCAGGAAGACTTTGAGGACTTTGAAAAAATGGTGCGGAAAAGGGAGCACGAGAGGGAGGCAAGGTAAAGGTCGTCATAGATAGAAGTGCTTGGATCGTACAAGGTCATATCTTCCGTATCATGCTCCACGTGATTCTTGTTATCGCTGATACGACACACAACAGTAGCAAGAAGTACACAGCGAACCGAACAACTACTTACTACCATATGGTTTTACAATATCAAAATTGATCTCCCATTCCCAGGCTCATCAAGACCGAGGCAACGCTGACGAATTTTGAGAAGAGTTACGCCGAGACGTGTGAGAAGCAAGTCGACGCCGTGAAGGAGCAGAAACGAAAGCAGGATTCCCACGAAAAACTTCTACAGCAAGCAATTAAGAAACTGCACAAGGAGCAGGAGCAAATGAAGTCCCTGTGCGACAAGACGTATGCAATGCAAAAGAAGTATTGTACTTAGTATAAATTGCATTGCAAATTCCCCCAGCATTACAAATTGAATTTGGAATGCTGATTTACCTTGAGAAAGAGATTTGTAATGCATAAATCAATGCAATTACTACGAGTGCGATGCTTTGGCACAGGATAAGACGTTTTCCGAAACGAAACTCGCCTTGCTGAATGAGGAGGAGCAGAAGAACAAGGTCCAACTTCAGGTGGAAACGAAATTGCGGGAAATCCTCGAGGCGTTTCAACAGGAAACGGAAAAAAAGATGCGGCTCGGGTTGCAGAACCAACTAAAACTGGTCAACTTCATGGTCGAAATGATGCTGGGAGGAAATTATGTTGCATCTTCGACAAGTGGTGGAGCTCCTAGTACAGGTGGAGCTACAGATGCAGAGATGACTCTACAACTTCCTGGTTGTGCAGCGCCGTTCTTGGTGGACGATGTCGACCGCAAGAAGGGCTACAACATGATCGACGAGTCGCCTACTTCTACGGGAAATAAACTACAGAAGGTCGGCGTAGTGGCCGCCGCGTGCAGGACTACGATGCCGCCGAACTCGTTTGAGAACGTCATGGCGGAGAGGCGAGAGGATGACGTTGAAGGTACTATGATTATACACATTTTGAAGGTGATTTGTATTTGCTCATCATGCTTTTTGCTCGCAAGTAGAAGAACCGGGTCACGAGTTGTAGGCCATTTTTTTTGCGTAGATCGTAGTACAAAAACAGTAACAGATTCTAAGCAGGAAATCGATTCTATCCATTTCTCTGCTCAACAGGTGCTACCGCCCTCGTTCCGGCTTCTATTTGTTCCGACCTAGTATCCCAGTTGCACAACAAGTGGCACAGCATTGTGCAGCACACGAAAGCGAGATCCTTCCTGGAGTTGCTGCACAAAAAAGCGGACTACAGTGTGCTGCGCCTGTATGGGTGTGTCAGAGTTGAAATCGACAAAGTTGACATAACTTGTAATGCATAAAATCGATACCAGTTGGAAGCCCAATTTCTAGGCGGCGCATGAGAAATTTGAGTAGAGCCGAAATCCAGTTTGTCATGTTGTTTGGGTAAGGAAGACGCCTTTTGTCATGCTACTTTAGCAGTTCTATTTCTACGTCTACCCCGAAACAGGCTCACAATCTGCCTCTCTTGCCTACTCTGCAAGACAGGCACTTTCTGCGTTGCACTTTATGCATGACAAACTTTGACGATTTCAATCCTGACGCTTCCATAGCCTACTCCAGATTTCGCAGCAGCACGCGGACACCCGAATCGACCGCCTCTATAAGGATTTCCGGGAGTTTCTCAACGGTTTGCACCAGAGAAGTAGCGGGCAGCACAACGTCATCTTCAATACCTCCGCAGCGGTTCCGAGAAGCTTGAAGATGTCGGAGAAAGAAAGACAGTTCAAGAGGGGAACGAGGAAGATGGCAGCAAGAGGCACAGGACGAGAAGGTGCCAGAGATTTGCAGGAGGAGCTATTGCTGCAAAATGATGAAATGGATCTCCAAGACGACGAGGAGTCTGAAGATCCGATTTTTACCGAAGGAGGTGGTCACCAGGAGCTTCCCGCAAGACCAAATACGAGTCCCGGAGCGTTCGGTGGAGGAGGTGCGTGCTCCAGGGGTACTAGGATAAAACATGCGGGGCGGGCGACTCGTACTTCATCAGCTTCACACAGCAATATCAAAGGGGGCTTGACAACCCCGATCATTCCCTACACCCGAAACAACAACTATTTCGCGACAGCACCACCGATGCTGAATCAGCACAATGAAAATCATTGTCCAGATACCACTTGTCATGGCAATCACTATGTGGATCAGCAAATTTGGTTTTCTCCGAACACGACCAGCAAGCAGATTCCCCGAAACAACCGCTACAGCATGCCGGCGAGCGCTTTCGCGAATGTGGGCTTTTTCGGCGGATGCGGCGGCGACGAATTTGAAAATTTGAAAATCGAAGACCACGAGCTATTTCTCGATGAACAAGGTGGTGCTGCGGTTTTTGGAGGAGGTTCATCATCTTGGGAGATGAATAACTTTGACAGAGAACAAGAAGACGAAGGCCAACATCCTGGTGCGCAGCAGCCGCTACAAAAAACACGGTCGCAATCCGCCGGCGCAGTAGCCCTGACCACGACCACACCAGCTAGTACAGGGGCCCGGCATTATACGAGCTACCACGAGCAGGTGCTGGGTGGAAACAAAGCAGGTCCTACTTATGCAGCTGGGACTAGTAGTATGGAACAGCATTTACAAGAGCGTCAAAGTCAATCGTCTCGTCGTCGTAGTGCCAGGAATAACTCGGCGAATCGTGCAGCGACTGGGCGAGTAGGAGAGCAGCAACAGCAGCAGCAACAACTTTCGCCGCACAAGACCTCCATGCGTGCAACTGCCGGCAACGGCACTGCGAGGCCCTCCACTGCCGGTCTTCAGGGACAGCCAGGACACCAACAGCGGCATGTGCGAGGAGAACGACCGACACACAATCTACTTCAGCACCAACCTCAACCGCCTGGCGGAGCACCATCCCAAGTTCCAATCATCACCCGGCGGGTGACCGCACGGCGGCCCCCGACGAGGAGGAACATGAACGTGGTGCATGCGGGCGGTGCGCATTTTGAGAACTACGTGCCGAACCAAAGTTCATCATCCTCGCCTGGAGGTGGTGGAATGATAATGAACCATGATGGTATGCCCAGCGGCCAGCAGAATCCGAACTCGCCGAAAAACCGACCGGCTTCAGCTGCTGCAAACAGTTACGAGGCGGGGATGATAACAAATAACGGGGCGTCGAACAATAATAGTTCGAACAACAACAATCTTAGTACAACCGGCAGAGGTTCTTCTAGTAGCCCTACTGCAAGAACAAACACCGCCGCCCTAAATGCTGTTGGTGTCGGTTTCGCGGAGAGTCTCGCCGCAAACGCGGTTCCCCGGTCTCCCTCGCCGACAAGAACGAGCGGAAATTTCAGTGCGAGCTGTAACCGGAATAGTGTGAGTTTTGGCAGAACATCTTCTGATCATCTTCCTACGACAGGGGAAAGGAACATTGTTTACGCTGACAGCTGCACGGGAGTAGGGGGAGGTACTCGTGAAAACATCAACGGAATAACAGCACATAACATTTCAAGTCCACCACGGAGTAGCTGCCACCAGCCGAACAGTTTGCATTCCTATAACCCCACTTTCCAGACGGCCGCTGCTGTTGCCCCCAGCAGCTGCAACTCGTCGTCCTACAGCAAACGAATGGCCGTGATGAATGACTACGAGAACGACCGTCCCCAACCGTTGCGACCACACAATAATTCTGTGATGACGACTTCCCGACCGCAAGGGACCGGGGGAGAAACTACCAAAGGCGTCGCGGATCATGTACTAGTTGACGGGTCACTAAAGCAGGCACGACACAGTTCCTATTTTTTGCCGGGACATCATCTTCAAGCACAAACCGGTGCTCACCAACCACATCAACCTCCTCGGGAAAACGTCTATGCCGCTCTGCTAGGCAAACAAAACAGCACGACCGGAACACTGACAGGAGGTTTTTCTACTTCCCAAAGCACGACGACTCCCGGCGCGAATTCCCATGCTGCGAAACACCTGCAACACCAGCAAGGTGGTACAACTTCCGATGAGATTAATCATGTAGTCGGACCAGGATCTTCTAGTAGTCGTATGAACAACAACATCTTCGGGGGCAGCACATCAACCACTGATCATCTTCTGACGCGCGCTGCAACCCCGGCGCCGAAAATTATTTCCAACTCCCCTTATCCCCCGTTGGAGCCCCAGCCCCCGCCGCCGCGAGCGTTGGGAAACACCACGTCCAGTGCTGGGGCGGCGTACAGGGCGGGAGCAGGAGCGGATCATGGACTGCTACACCATGATCCTCATCATACGATCACGCCAATAACTGTGCCGTCGGGGATTGATGTTGCCCCGCCGCGCGTATGAACTGCAAAAGTATCCTACTAGTGCGAATTGCATATACAAATTTGCTCAGCATGAGAAATGGAATTTGTCATGCTGTTTTACTTTGAAAAGAAGATTTGTCATGCATATACTGCAATGAGTACGACTACGATACTTTTGCACAGGATAGCGCGCGATGTCACCGTCAAACAGTTCGCCGAAGCAACTCATCGGCAGCTACAACAGCTATCAAATGCAAAAATGTCATCTGGGTCTGGAAGAGTGGAACTTGTAATGCTGTCTGCGGATTCTAAAAATACCTGTGTTGCATGAGCAGCAAGAGGAGTCAGTTCTTGGCACGCGGAGAGGGCATTTGTCATGCGTAATTAGCATCAAGAAGCTCTCAAAGAATCTGTGATGCTAGCACCAGCATCACAGACCTGACGGGTCATGCAACATGTGCATGACAAGCCCCGAGGACTCTTCCAGACCCAGACATATTTGCAGTTCATAACAGCATCAGCAGCGCGATTCCGATTCCCAATTCCATTGCCGAGATGCGGAAGAGCTTGAGCGGCGGCGCGCGAGGCCGGAGCAACACGGGCAACTACAGCAATGGGAATAGCAGCGCAACGCCAACAGCGGGTGGGGGCGGGATCGGGAATGGAAATGTGATGGCTTGGAGATGATGGCGGAGTTGTGTTTTTCGAGGTGGAATATTTTGTCTTGCTCTTGCACGAATTAATACCTTTATTCTTTAAAAGCGCTTGCAAAAAGCGCTAGCTTTCGTTATGTGGTCAATATTTCTTTTCTCTTTTCATAGACAGCCTAAAGCTGAACCAGTTTAAGAGTAATTTTGAAGACAGTAAGTCAAAGTCAAATAGTACAAGTGCATGAGAAGTGGAAAAGTAAATATAAGCTGCGACGTCTTTCAATTTCATGACTTTTCTTTTTGTTGAAATCCTCGCGAAAGACAAAGAACCGTACAAGCATGATGAGACGCTATGATTGGCGATCTTGATTGAACTTAAGTAATAAAGTGGGTCCGAAAGATACTATGGCTCGAGGACAAGTACAGGAACAGGCAGAAAAATATCAGAGGACAAACAACCACCTCCAAACACCTCATCAGTGCTGTTGTGTTGGTGGCGTTGTTGAAAGTGTACTAGGGGTTGGGTTTTTCTTTTTCGCGCATTTTTCTGAAGATCATGACACATAACCCTGCCGGAGAGGAACGCAAGGGCCGGCAGCGAGCAGCAACAAGGTTCCTCACACCTTCATCTGCGAACAAGTCGTGGCGAGCACGTTGGAAGTAGAGCTGCAGGAGCTCTGCCACCGAAAACTTGCAAAGATCCCGACTCACAGAAGAGTTGCAGCTTCTGTGTACCTTGATGTAATTGGTTCTACCTTGTTTCCTGCCATGAGTAAAAGCAAAATCATGTCGGAAAAGCCTGGCCGTGCTGCTTCCCAGACAGCCCCCGCGGCTATCAAGGGCTTTACTTGTGTCTCGAACAAAATTGCGTCCCTCTTCGAGAACGAGCGGATTGTCGCACCCGTTTGCGTGATGACTCTTCATTTCGGCATTGCTTTGGCAATTTTGTACGCCAGACCTTCACCTGCACCAAAACTCAACATAGATGGAAATGTATCTGGGCGACGTGTTGGAATTATGGGAGACAATCAGATTGCGAGCAGGAACCCAGCGTCGCCCACGAGGACCCAGCATATTGCAACCACGGGACTTGTTCAAGCAGGAGGCCGAATGACTCACTTGAAAGCAGAGGAAGCTGCCTATGGTGATCTTGACCACGAGCACGTGCACGACCACCTGCTTAGTTTCTTCTTTCCTCTACCACAAATAGACGTCGTACTACCTCCCTGGCTTCCCTTGATGCTCTTGACCATTTTCTTCTATTTTTCCGCCAGTTGGGCGGATCCGGGCTTTGTCCCGACGCAAAACTTTCCGACCGTGGGAAGTGGGGGCGTGAACCCGTTTCTGATTCTTTTGGGCATGCTGGTGCACCGTACTACGAGAGGACCGCCGCAACATCTTGATGGAACGTCGAAGCATAATTACGAGCTTGTCGCGGTTGTCGAGGATGATCATGTGGACGACGTGGTCGCGAGGAGCCAGGACACCGGCGAGGGAAAGCTACATGCACTTTCGCCTGGAAGAACACGTATAACAAGTGGACCGGGGGGCGAGCTGGAGCTTACAGAAATGACCCACGAGGCGGATCAAGAACATGTCGTGCTCGACATGGACGCCAACCGCTTCAGGGAGAGGGCAACGGCAACTACGGCGGGGATAGTATTAACCGCCGCTGCAGATGCGGAAACCCCATCGAGCGGCGCTGTATGAATCGAGTAGAACAATCTGTTGTCGACGACCTGTGGTGCGGTAGCTATATTTCTTCATGGCAACTAGTACTCCTACTCACCGTCAGTCTCAGTGTTAGTACCGTCACAAGCACTATGATTGAATTTCAAAACGACGACGAGCTGAAATGTATACAGTTCCAGTTGTTCGGCAGAATGATTTCTGATGATACATGGGAGCAGTAGTTGTCTGCACGCCGACATCAATGTCAATCAGGCCGAGATGAAACAGGTCAATAGCGACTTCGACATTTTTTTCCATACACAAATCGACGCAGATGAAGATAGCGACGTCATCCGACCTGCATCCAGTCTGACGAAAGCCAAGCAGGCACCGCCCGTTGGCAGTCTGGACCACGAAGAAATGGGAAGAAAGATCCAGCACAAGGAGCCCGCATCAAACGCAAACGGTCTCCGCTACTGCGAGATTTGCGAGCTGTACCAGCCCTTGCGCAGCAAGCACTGTCGGGACAGCAAGCGGTGCGTATTGCTGTATGATCACTACTGTCCTTGGATTGGCAATTGTGTCGGGGAATGGAACCGGAGATCGTTCTACTTTTTTCTCTTCTTCCAGTTCCTCGAATTGCTCCAGTTTTTGTTTTACGGATTGAAGGCGCTGGTGATTTACGCTTTTCGGCCGAAATCCTGGCTCAGTTCATCCGGTCGTGGGATCACCAGTGCGACCGCTAGGCCCAGAAAAACGGTGTACAACACGGGTTCATCTTACAGTGTATCAAAAGTAAAAATGTCTGGGTCCGGAAACTTGTGATGCTGTTGCTGGGTGGCGTCTCATGATGAGGCTACAAATGCTGGATCAGCATGACAAGTTTCTGAGCTCCTCCTAGGTGTTGCCTACTCTGCATGACAAACTGCGCTTCTGCATCACAGAAAAACGGAGCTCTTGGGTAACGTGCATGACAGATTTAAGACTCATGCCAGACAAGCATGACAAACATGAATTCTTCCAGACCCAGATATTTTTACAGTTGATACAGTGACCACGCGAGCAATCTGGCCGGGAAAATGCTGCATGGACGGGGGATGTCAGCCGCAGCCACGGGAGCGGTGTCGAGCGCAGGTATTTCACCCGTAGTTCACCCAAGCAGTTTGATGTTAGGAGCATCAGCGTCTTCTGCAAGTGCTTTAGTCCGAGGACTGGATGATCACAAAGGTTTGATGTCGACCTCAGTACCGTACTACGGTGACCAGTTCCACCAGCACACATTGGCACCTGCAAATGTTCTCACGCCGCACATAGGAGCACGAGCACCAGGAGCAGCATCCTCTAGTACTATTGGTACTGCAATCGTCCAAGCACAACTGGCCGGAATGCGCACGCCGTTTCTCCTCCTGATGACCGCTGTTACGCTGGTGCTTGTGTTCCTTTTGATGGTGGGCGCGTTGCTCGGGTTTCAAACCTATTTGGTTTTCGCGAACCTCACCACCTGGGAGGCGACGACGTGGTATGGATTGCAAAAATGTCTGGGTCTGGAAGATTGCAACTTGTCATGCTAAATCCGAATCATGCAAAAATCTGTGTTGCATGACTGCCAAAAGCTGTCCACTTTCGACCAAGATGGGAGGGAGTTTCTCATGCAGGATAGGCATGATAGAGTTAGAGACCTCACAGACTCTGTCATGGCAGGTCCCGCATTCCAGACCTCAAGGGTCATCGAAAACCTGCATGACAAGTTTACACTCTTCCAGACCCAGATATATTTGCAATGCATACGTGGCACAAAGTCACATATTTGAAGGACTTCAAACAAGCGAAAGGCTCTCCGTTCAGCCGGGGGTGGAGACTGAATCTTGTCGCTTTTTTCTGCCCTTTGCGCTGGTGTAGGACCCGCTTAAGAAACGGGAACATGCGCGGGGAGGCGGAGGAAGTTGTCGTGATGAATTGCGGGTCGATTTCATCTGCTGGGGGTGCTGGTGGAGAAGACCTTGTCGTTGGGGTTGATGAAGAAGACAATCAGGACAAGAACCGCAACACCGCAGATGAGCTGCACGTGAATGGCATGAACGAAGCGGATATTAACCATGCGGACTCCACCCCAAGCAAGGGATCGAGACCTTCAGCTCGCGGCAGAAAGTTGTATGCGAGGAGTGATAATGTCGTCGGAGAAAACGAAAAGATGAGTCCTGGGGGCGCGAAAACTTGCAATCCAAACAAGATGAAAGTGACATCTACGGCACTGCAAGCGAATCATGATCGTCGTGGTCGACGTGTAGTCCCCGCGTTTTACTACCACCCGTGGATTCTCGGGCCGCAGGAGGGTGATGAGGCGTCCTCCTGCGATCCGTTTTGTTGTGTGGAAAAAGAGAAAGACGAAGAAGATGATGAAGCACCCTATGAAAAAGAAACAGATGTTGATTATCGCGGAAAAAATCGAGTTTGATGAAGGCCTCGCTATGTCCTTAAGTAAGAATGTTTACAACTGATACTGCACAAAAAATGACTACACGAAGATTCAAAATTTCTCCTCGCAGTGACAGCAAGGCACTGATGAAACTGGTAGTGGTGAAAGGAACGATCCCAAGATGCCTGCCTGTTCTAGAATTAGCTGTCTCGCTCCAGAAGTATGTGGTCACCGCTAGAGAAAGGATCAGGCGTACTTCTGCTTCATGCGAGCTGCTTTTTTATGATGTTGCGTTCAAACTACTCAAAACCGGCTTTTTTCAAGAATCGCATGCAGTGATGGAGGAAAACGAAAGTTGAACTGTGAAATTGCCGCCAATGTATGATAAAGATTTTATATGACTTTTCGGCAGTATCGTTTCTGTTGCAACCATGAGTTTTTGAGTAGAAAAGACGTGTGGGTTCATCCCGCTTCCTTGTAGTTCGAATTTCATTTACATATTGAACAGTTAGTGTCTACTTTGGTGTTTCTTCAGAGCTACTAGTACTAGAGTAATGTAACCCCCCCCAGAACTTCCTTTAAAAAACCTGTACACCTTCTATTTAGGACCAAGATGAACAAGATGTCAACATTTCGCCGGGCGACACGGTCCTTCATTGCAGTTATCGCCGTCGCGTTCAGGCGGGACACGACCACCACCCCGTGCCTTCTTTTCCGAGCGGTCTCTGCAGCGCAAACGAAAATCCCTGGCTCATCTAAAGAAATGCCTGCCCCTCCAGTGTCCGCCCAACAACAGCCCTGGTCAGGAGCCGCAACACGAGAAGTCGACGAGGAGCAAAGCGCAACCTCCAGCAAAGTATCAAAATGGTTGCCGATCGGGCCCCGTGGTGTGCCCGCAGCTCCTACCTACCATGAATATCAACCCGAACAAGTACTAAGTGTCTCATCATCCCCCGCGGATAATTTTCTCCGGCGCCACCGCAGTTTCGGCTCGGTCTCCACTAGAACTCCATCTTCAGTGACGTCGCAACATGCGGGTGCGATTGGTTCTTCGTGGCATGTGCTCGGGGAAGATCATGTTGAAGGTAGTGCCAACGAAGACGATGAGTTCAAATCCGACCACGATACGCGAAAACTCACGAAATCCACCGCCCTTCCCTCCGCTAGCAGCGACGAAGCCTCATCTTCGGAAGTCTTAGACGGAAAAGCACCGCCGATTTTAGGGGCGGCGGCGGCCTTTTGTCGGCAAACTTCGAATAGAAGTTCTAGGAGTAGTAAGAGAAGTAGAAGCAGCACTCGCGGTGGCAACAAGCGCAAAGCGTCCTCGTCTTCACGACAAGCAGAGGCGGAGTGTGGTCCTGTGGTCTCATCAACAAGAATCCAGCAATCTGCTTTTTGCGGCATGACGCAGACTGGCCGCGAAGTTTCATCTCCTGAAGACTCATCTAGTGAGACAGACGATCTACAAGAACTTGGAAAATCTTCAATATCTCCGTTTTTTGCAACTGCTGTTTACCAGGACGAGACAGACCTTCCGCCAGCGCTGCCATCTTCAAGAGTTTCTTTGGCTGAGGACCAAGAAGAGGTGCCCGAACTGCAAGATCCACTCTCAGCCCTGCTGGACGCCCTGCTTGGCACAGCGGACGAGGAGCATAAAAGTGTCAGGCCTGCGACTGATTTTTCTCGCGGCTTGGTGCTTGCGAAACGAGCAACGGATACTAGTGTGGGCTACTACGGTCGTCCTTTCGAAGATCTGTCGGTCCGGATTCAGCGTTGGGTGGAGAGGCACTATTATGGTGGTGGTCCCCAGGATCATCATCGTGTGTTGCAGGATGGGGACGATAAACAGAAAAAGTCCACCTTTTACCTCCTGGACGTTGGCGGTGTCCCGCAACTCTCGCCGATGGAACAATTGTGCCCATGTGGAAACGTGAATCAGAGCGAGCAGCTGATGTTTGCGCCCTCTTCCAATATCCGCCACATCAGAACCGGGTTGACGAAGAGATACAGCAGAAGCAGCTTAGATTTGATTCTGGACAACAAAAAGTTCTGCCTAAGCTGCGAAGGAGAAGAAAAGAGGTCCTCGCAAGAACGGTTTGACGTAATGAACACGGCAGGCGAGCAGTGTAGAAGCGCCAGTTCCTGCTGTGTCCTGCCCGAGCTGGAGAACCAAGTGTCCCTGCTGTTTCTCCAGGACATGCTGTGCGACTGTGACCAGCAGGGGAGGAAGACGTGCGGTGGGTTTCTGGTGTCGGACCAATCCGCGAAAAGATTACTGGAAAACTGGGCGCAGTTGCTGAAGCTGGACGAAGATGTGGAGGTTGCCGGCACCGGAACAACTAGTCGTGCTGCAACTGGAAGAAGTGAGCCAATTGCAGCCTACGTTGCGATTCTCGTTCCCTACGGCCAACGAAATACAAAAATGCTGAAGTTTTTACGAGATGCGGTGGGTAGCGGGTATGTCATTCGACCACGTCCTGCTCTAGGTAGTGTTGCAAGAGCATCTTCAGACGGACCACCTGGTAGCAGAACACCAGCACCGCATCAGGGCCCACATGCTGCTGACGTTCAGGACCAACATGAGGCAATCAAAGTTACCGTGCAGGAGGGATCGACGGCGGCCAGTCAGTATCCTGTGCAAAAGTATCTGATACTCGTATTGCCATCATGCATTACAAATCTTTGTCTTAAGGTAAATCCGCATTGCAAATTTTCTCTCTCATGCTGAGGAAATTTGTAATGCATTTATACGAGTGCGATACCTATTTGCAGTTCATAGTCACGCAATGGTGATGCGGTTTGAAAAAATGGACGACCTGAATTTGATATCCAATGCAAAAGTGTCTGGGTGTGGAAGAATGCATGTTTGTCATGCTTGTCTGGAATGACTCTCAAATCTGTCATGCACGTCACCCAATAGCCCAGTTTTTCTGTGATGCAGAAACGCAGTTTGTCATGCAGAATAGGCAACACCTAGAAGCTCAGAAACTTGTCATGTTGAGCCAGCACTTGTGGCCTCATCATGAGACGCCGCCCAGCATCACAAGTTTCCAGACCCAGACACTTTTACATTTGATATTTGAGCTTTCTGTAGCGGGCGAAAGGCAGGAGGGATCGACGCCAGCCAGTCACGCAATGGTGATGCGGTTTGAAAAAATGGACGACCTGAATTTGAGCTTTCTGTAGCGAATATCAAATGTAAAAGTGTCTGGGTCTGGAAGAATGCAACTTGTAATGCTGTCTGCAGATTCTAAAAATATCTGTGTTGCATGAGCAGCAAGAGGAGTCAGCTCTTGGCACGCGGAGAGTGCATTTCTCATGCGTAATTAGCATCAAGAAGCTCTCAAAAAATCTGTGATGCTAGCACCAGCATCACAGACCTCACGGGTCATGCAAAATGTGCATGACAAGTCCCATCTCTTCCAGACCCAGACATTTTTGCATTTGATCAGGCAATAAAAGTTACCGTGCGGGAGGGATCGACGGCGGCCAGTCACTATCCTGTGCAAAAGTATCGTACTCGTATTGCCATCATGCATTACAAATCTTTGTCTTAAGGTAAATCCGCATTGCAAATTTTCTCTCTCATGCTGAGGAAATTTGTAATGCATTTATACGAGTGCGATACTTTTGCAGTTCATAGTCACGCAATGGTGATGCGGTTTGAAAAAATGGACGACCTGAATTTGATATCCAATGCAAAAGTGTCTGGGTGTGGAAGAATGCATGTTTGTCATGCTTGTCTGGAATGACTCTTAAATCTGTCATGCACGTCACCCAATAGCCCAGTTTTTCTGTGATGCAGAAACGCAGTTTGTCATGCAGAATAGGCAACACCTAGAAGCTCAGAAACTTGTCATGTTGAGCCAGCACTTGTGGCCTCATCATGAGACGCCACCCAGCATCACAAGTTTCCAGACCCAGACACTTTTACATTTGATATTTGAGCTTTCTGTAGCGGGCGAAAGGCAGGAGGGATCGACGCCAGCCAGTCACGCAATGGTGATGCGGTTTGAAAAAATGGACGACCTGAATTTGAGCTTTCTGTAGCGAATATCAAATGTAAAAGTGTCTGGGTCTGGAAGAATGCAACTTGTAATGCTGTCTGCAGATTCTAAAAATATCTGTGTTGCATGAGCAGCAAGAGGAGTCAGCTCTTGGCACGCGGAGAGTGCATTTCTCATGCGTAATTAGCATCAAGAAGCTCTCAAAAAATCTGTGATGCTAGCACCAGCATCACAGACCTCACGGGTCATGCAAAATGTGCATGACAAGTCCCATCTCTTCCAGACCCAGACATTTTTGCATTTGATCAGGCAATAAAAGTTACCGTGCGGGAGGGATCGACGGCGGCCAGTCACTATCCTGTGCAAAAGTATCGTACTCGTATTGCCATCATAGCTTTCTGTAGCTGAGGAAGGGCAAGGGCAAACGTAAATCAAACGTAAATCAATCGGCATGCTGCGCATGTGACGACGCTTGACAGCAAGAAATCTGTGGCGGTCTGCGGACGACGTTTCACCTCATCAAGTCATGCTGATTCATTGCAGTTGTTTCTGTCGTAGTGTAAGTAGTGTACTCATAATACTCGTCATGGGGACGATGTGTGCCAAAACGCAAGCCAAGAAATTTTTCAACAAATGTATGCGGGTGCGGGAGCAGTGGTCTTCAGTTTCAGTATTTTCTATTGCAAGTAGTTACGAATCTCAGTCTTCACTACTTTTTGTAAAATTGTTGCATGTGCAAGTGCAAGTATTTTGTGTGAACCAAATTAAAAAAACAACTCTATTGGCACAGCAGTGAGTGACGTTGCACATGTTGATGCTCTTTCTAGTTTTCAAAAGAGTGAGAATCGATGTGTGCCAGAATTTTTTCAAAAAGAATTCATACAATAACTACGAAAGGGCGAGAAAAAGTGAAAAACAAAAGGTGCGCGGTGCTCCACCTCCTCCGCAATTTCGATTCTGATGTCGGTAAAGGAGCGGTTGCCAATCTTCATCTTCAAAAAACAATGAGTCATGTTGCTGTAACTTGAGCACCATGGACCCCTTCTTGATTTTGCATCACGAAAGTTTTCTTCATGGGTCGATAGTCTTCAACAAGCCTACGACGCCGCGCTCCTTGCATTTTTCAAGGAAGGAGCCAGCAGGAACAACAGGGGCGATGTTGATTGCCAATGTCAACGCAAATTCTACTCTTCTTGAGGCCGAACTCTGTTCTCTGACCTACACCTCTCTGGTGGTGAAGGAGTCTGAAGTCTTTACTTTGGCAGGCTGCAACCAGAGGTGGATCTTCATAGTTCATAGTCATACATACGATTTCAACAAAAAAAAAGATCGGTTTCGGTTGCATAAGTAGCAGCTTAAAATGGAAAACAGAATTTCCATTTCGCAAATAATGTTGAGGGTAATTCCTTGAAAATATAAATAACAGAACTTCGTGGCACGACCTGAGGCTAACAAGCTCATTCCTATCATGCCGGCCGTCCCAAGTAGTGCTATTTTTGCCAGTGTGATTTTATTATTCGCTGAGCGAGCTGCTCGAGCCCATATCGCTTCCAGGAAGGTCTATAGCACGCCCCTCGAGAAGATTTTCTACCCTATCACCTAGTACACCAAAAGCGACTACATATACCCCCCTGCTTCCCGCAATATAAACACAGTATAGAATAAAAAGCGACGTGTGGCCCTCCTGATTCTTTCACCTTCATCTATAATCGTAAAGTGATGACATAATCTGCTCCAATCAAGTTTCTTTGTCTTTCCCTTCCTTCTGTTCTAATTCGTATGTTGAAGATGCACATCCCGTCGTCTAGCGCTTACATCAAAGCCATGGCAGACCAGAAGAAGAACGCGAGTAGCTCCTACTTATCTCCCCCAAGCAGCACCTCCTCCCCGCCGCAGCAGGGAGGTAGAGCGTCGAACAGCCCCGGGGAGAAAGACAAAGAACCGCCGCAACCATTACCGCGCCGGTCTTCTGGAACAGGGTCATCCATCAGGTCCTCAGCCTCCAAAGCCGAAGAAAAACTCCCCGAGCTGGTGAAGTCCTTCGGGCAGGCGATCACGTTGGAACTGGGAAAGAAAAAAGCGATCATTTCCTCCATTTTCGAAAAAGAGGAAACGGAACTGGTGCAGAAGAGAAGAGAGTTTGCAGACAAGGAGATAAAGATAATTGCAAGTAGAACTTTTAGTGAAGATGCTGGACGAATCAAACAAGATGAACTTGAGAACGCGACGAGCAGTGAAGATGCTAAGGGTCACGCCGGGGGTGGTGGTGCGGCAGGAATCTTAGAAGTGGGCACCGGTGGAGCTGCGGCGTCGTCGTATGCATTGCAAATATGTCTGGGTCTGGAAACTTGTGATGCTAAGAGTGAATGCGAGTTCCACTCCAATACGAAGCCAAGCATGACAAATTTTTGGGCTCCTGTGTGTTGCGTGTTCCTCATGGCAAACTGCGTTTTTGCATGACAGGCAAGAGGGCCACTGCGTGCCCATGCATCACAGATTCTTGAGTCATGTCAGACAAGCATGACAAATGTAGCAATCTTCCAGACCCAGACATTTTTGCATTTGATACGTCGGGCGATTTTACAACTTCTACCACAACACGCACAGCAGGACCTGCAAGCACAAATTCACCTTGTTCCTCCAAATGCAAATACATCGGCTCTGCCCTCCCCTTCCCGCTCCGGCCTACAACCTCGAATTTACTCACGAAGGAAGAGCTCGAATCTGCCGAAGAACTCGCTTTCGCAACGTGGTGTAAAGCGACGAGAGAACACATCTCTAAAGCGAACGACGCCACCGTTAATAATTATAACGCAGGAACATCAAATAATTACGCGTACTACACCAGCATCCCTCCTGTCGAATACAACCTGGACGTGTGGCGGCAGCTGTGGCGCACGACCGAGCAGTCAACGGTCTTGATCCTCTGTGCGGACGCGCGGAACCCTTTGATGCACATCCCGTTCTTGAGTAAAGAGGCCGTGAAAGGGAAGCAGCTGCTTCTCGTGTTGACGAAAGTAGATTTGATCAGCACTGCTGATTTCGAAAAGTGGCGGGAGTTCTTCACCAGGACTAAGGCGGCCAGAAGTCCTGCTATAGGAGATGAAAGTCAAAGTGGTGAGCAGTTTCATAAATTCGATCTACCAGAATTCGCCGCGGTGTTTCCGTTTACAAAGCAACCGCATTTAGACGAAGAATCCCACGAAGCATTCGTGGAGAATATCGGGGCGAACTTCCGGAGAAAACGGCTCAAGAACCCGCCTGCCGGGAAAAAGGTCGACGTGCGGAAAAAAGTGGACGCATACGCGAACGCCATTGTGGATAAAGCGATTGAATTGTCAACTACAACATCATCTGCGGTAGTTTTGTCCGGCGATGAGCAAGCCGTTGACCGACCAAAACCAAAACGCGGCGGACCACACGACAAGAGCACAAACAAAATCACCATCGGCTGCTTAGGCCACCCGAACGTCGGGAAGTCCAGCCTCTTGAACGCGATTCTCGGCGTTCGCCGACTGAGCGTGTCGCGGACCGCAGGGCACACCAAACATGTGCAGCACATTTTTCTAGACAGTGAGAAACAGGTTGAACTGCAGAAGGAGATGAAAAGAAACAAATCAAAGTCCCCACAGGGCGGCCAAGCGCAAGCCACCACGATTGATGGCCCAATAACAGCAGTGCTCCCCTCTGTGTCTGTGGCGCAGCAGGTGCAAAACTTCGAGAACCTCTCGAAATCTGAGATGAAGAAAATGAAAAACGAAATGCGCACCGACTACCGGGAACTGCAGAAAAGCGGCGTTTCCGGGGCGGGAGGTCGTGTGGCCGGCGCCGCGTCTAAAATGACACCAGGAGGACCTGATGAAACTACAGAGACGAAAAACGTGTCCGCCCCGACTTTAAGCACAGCGGAGGGAAACCGGCAGAAGCAGAAAAACAAGCGGAGACGAGCGAAAAACAAAAACAACGACTTGGACTTCACGCCGGAGATCCGCGGTGAAAATAACGGAGATAAGGTTGTCGACCAAGTCAATTATTTGCAGCAAAAATTGGATCATGGCGCTGAGGCGTCAGATGATCAGAAAAAATCTGGCGAAATCATAGACGATGCCACGCGTGGTCCTGCAGGAGGTGAAGAGCCTAAGAACATCACTTCAGCCGAAAACAAAGACAAAGACGCCGACCAGCAACTGGTCGTGATGGACTGTCCGGGGCTCCTGTTTCCAAGAAAGCACTGCCCACGGACTGTTTACGAACTTACCGGGTTGCTGCCTATCGCGCAGGTCCGAGAAACCTATTCCGCAGTGCGGTTTCTGTTTGAGGAGGCGAAAGTGCCGCTCGACAAAATCTACGGGGTGACTATTGACATGATCGACGACGACAGCTGTAAGGCAAAAGCGAAGAACTTGTGGACCCCGCAGTCGTTCTTAGAGGTCTATGCGGACAAAAAGAACTACACTTTTATGACCCGCTCAAACGTTACAATCTCAAACGTTACAATAGAATCTGGGTTTTGTATTGCATGACGAGCATGACAGACTCGGACAGCATTCCACTATCTGCAATACAAATTTCGCCAGATTGTAGTGCGGATTGGGACTCCAGAACTTGTCATGCGCAATCCTATGGGAGTAAGCTAGATAATGCACTTCTTGCAACACAAATTCCAGATTCTATTGTAACGTTTGAGATTGTAACACCTGAGCGGGTTATAACTTTGGCAAGGTCCGGAGCGCCGGACGTCCACCGCGCGGGGCTCGAGATCATTAGAGATTGTGTGGATGGAGTGGTCTGTTGGCAAGAGAAACCTCCGCCGGAATAGTTTTCTTGTGCCTAAATGATTTTAATTTTTTGGTAAGGATCATCATGATCTTGATCCATTGATATCTTTCACGACGACGCTCTTCATGGATCCCTTCCCTCAGGGGTGACCTCTTGTTGAGTGGTTCATGCTCCTGGATAAGTTGTATCTGTTCACCATTTGAAGTTCGTTGTAGCACGATATGTCGACGAGGGGCAGGAATAGACAGCTGCGACGCAAGTATTTCGGGGAGATAAGGAAGATCATTTCCCAGATCCCGTGTCAGACTGACGGAACTGTTGAAGAGAGTGGAAGCTAGTACATGCACACTTCCGGATGATCCAAAACGGAAACAGTAATTGCAAAATGCAAACCAGTAAAAGAAGTAGCTCTGATTCCGATTTCAACGCAATGTCAATGTGTCAACCTCCATTTCTGAGAGATGCCAAAAATAAAATTGGTGGAATTCAATTCAAAGTGCAAGATTATGAGAAAATTGAAAGTTCTAGTTCGTACTACTAGCGCCATCGCTTAATTGCGTAACTCATCCAATCGCAAGCAGAAGTTCAAACAAGTGTCAAATATCATTTTATTTCGAGTGTAGAATCTGCAACTTCTGGAGGTTTCCTCTTCCGTTTGCAACGAAAAAGTAGACGACGGTCGATAGATACAAAAACTACTGATAGATACAATTTTCAATTTCAAGGTCAAGCTCGCATTTTGGAGCTCAGCAGGTACTTGTTGCCATATAACCAATATCCCTTCCTTTTTCTTCTCGAGCTCTTCACTGAGGAGTCTTGTGGCGCAAAATGGCCCCCGACCACATGACCACAACCGCGTCCCCCGCGAAGCCCGCGGAGCAGCTTTCTGCGGACGAGTGGCGGTTGCAGCGGCAGCTCGAGTATTACTTCAGCGACAAAAACCTGTGGAAAGACACCTGGCTGCGCGAGAAACTACACGGGTCGGAAGAGAACGACTGTACCGGCTGGATCGACGTCGCCGTCATCGCCAACTTCAAGCGGGTGCAGCAAATCACCTCTGATCTGGATTGGGTGGTGCGCGTGTTGTACCGGATTGACGAGTTGGAAGTTCGCGCGCCGGGGTCGTACGATTGCACAACCGTGGAGACGACCTTTAGCAAAAATCGTCAGAAAGTCAACAACTATGTCAACATGTCTCCGGAACAATCCGGGAACAAGAATAATGGAACGCCCGAGGAAGAGTATGACTCCGTTCTTTCCGGTACTGTCTCCCCCACTAGAATCACGACGAAAGTGACAACCACACAGTACCAGGTCCGACGAAAGGCTGCGCTACCACCGAAACCAGTCGCAAATTCTTCTTCCGCGGCTGATATTAAAAACGGTTTGATGACCAGCAACACCTCCGATTGCGGGTCAACCTCCGGAGGTGCAGCAGATCGTGGTCCGCGCAACAGTCTGACCAAGAACAACAGTGGATCTACTTCGTCGCAACATCGAGATTTAGCCATGGACTCGGACGAGGAAGATCGACAGCAGCAATCGTCCACCACGACCCTGGACGGACCGACGCAGAATAAATCCAGTTCGACAAATAACCGGTTGATCCCGGGTTTCCGGCAAGTCCCGAAAACGGGCGTCATCTACGTGATGGACGAAGCCGCGAAGGTCGGGTATTCCGCCCAGACCGCGCACGAGTGGGCCAACTTGGGCCAGGGGTCGCCGGAAACGTCGCTACCGAAGCACTGGCCGGCGTCGGTGCGGAACCGAATCAAGGAATTGATCGAGGCGGGAAAACTGCCCTCCTGCGCGGCGCAGACCAGCAACCCGGCAGCCCACCTCCACAACAACGCGAGCCACAACTTCGGCCCCAGCGAGCACATCCAGGGCCCGTGGGACCAGGATTTGAAACAGCTCGAGGTGACCCCGGAAAATTTACACTACGGGAACGTGAACGGGGATTTGGCGCTCCGGCGCGCGGTCGCGAAGTTCTACAATGACATGTACCGCAAGGGGAAGCAATCGCTGTACCAAGCGGAGAACGTCGCACTGGTCGGCGGCGGGCGGCTCGCGCTGACGCGGTTAATTGCCGCCATGGACCAGATCAATCTCGGGCATTTTTTGCCCGACTACACGGCGTACACGGAATTGCTGTCCCAATTTTCCTTGACCGGAAAAATCAACTCGATTCCGATCTTGTTGAATCCGGAGAACAATTTTCGGTTGACGCTACAGGAACTCCGGCGGGAGATTGTGGGGAAAGGGTTGGGCGCGTTGCTGTTCTCGAATCCGTGCAACCCGACGGGGCAGTTGGTCGAGGGGGAAGAATTGAAGAATTGGGTCCGGATTGCAAGGGAATGTCAGTGCTCGCTGGTT
Organism: Amoebophrya sp. A120; assembly: GCA_905178155.1. NCBI lineage: Eukaryota > Dinophyceae > Syndiniales > Amoebophryaceae > Amoebophrya > Amoebophrya sp. A120. Next base: position 826,305 of record CAJINV010000019.1, on the reverse strand, counting down.
ATCGACGAGATCTATTCGAGGTAATTTATTATGACATTTTTTTTGCATTGCAAATAGAAATGCAATCCAGATATCGATCTACGACCAGGAGAAATGTGTGCATGTTTGCGCCGTCTATTTGTTCATGCATTCGGACTCCTGCTCAAGCAAAATGAATAATCCACAAAAGGAGCTGCATAATTATGACATAAATTTTTCTCAGGTACGTGCATGCATGACAAATTTTCGCTAGTATAATCATGCATGCTATGCAATACAAATTTACAGGTATGTTTACACGCAGCGTATGGCGCCCTCCGACGCGCACTGGCGCATGGTTTCCGCCGCGCAGTTCGTGGACGATGTGAACAGTGACCCGGTGATCCTCCTCGATGGTCTGACCAAGAACTGGCGCATGCCGGGGTTGCGCGTCTGCTGGATCGTCGGCCCGCGGCAGGTATGCATTGCAAAAGTATCGTACTCGTATAAATGCATTACAAATTTCCCTAGCATGAGAAATAAAATTTGTAATGCTGATTTACCTTAAGAGAGAGATTTGTAAATGCATGACTGCAATACGAGTACGATAGTTTTGCACAGGATACCAGGTTATCGAAGCGGTGGGGGCCGCGGGGTCCTTTCTTATGCATTACAAATATGTCTGGCGTCTGGAAGGTTGCAGCTTGATTGTCATGCTAAATCTGGATCGTGCCAAAAGTTTGTGTTGCATGATGTCCAAAAGATGTCCACTTTTGGACAAGTTCAGGGGCAATTTCTCATGCAGGATAGGCATGCTAGAGGTCTGCTCACAGAATCTGTCATGCTAGGTCCTGCATGCCCGACGTCATGGGTCATCGAGATCTGCATCACAAGTCTTGCAATCTTCCAGACGACCCAGACATATTTGCATTTGATATTTCTCGACGGGGGACCATCTCTACCAACGCAACGGGCCTTGGTGCCGCTGCTGAACCCGAAGCTCGTCTATCAAATGTAAAAATGTCTGGGTCTGGAAGACTGCAACTTGTCATGCTAAATCTGCAGCATGCAAAAATCTGTGTTGCATGATTACCAAAAGTCGTCCAGTTTTGACCAGGTCGGGAGGTAGTTTCTCATGCAGGATAGGCATTCGAAAGGTCTCGCAGAATCTGTCATGCTAGGTCCTGCATTCCAGACCTCATGGGTCATGGAAAAGCAGCATGACAAATCGCGCATTCTTCCAGACCCAGACATTTTTACAGTTGATATCGTCGTGGAGCAAACCATCCTCCTGCAGTTGCTCTTCAGCCACAAGTATCCTGTGCAAAAGTATCGTACTCGTAGTAATTGCAGCAGATACTTCAAAAGCCTCAATTTACGCACGGGGTCACAATTCTACTTTTTGACGCGGGTTCCAGCGCAAAAACCAAAGGGCAAAGCGCGGCCGCAAGTAGGTCGTGGCAGTTGCTTCGGTTTGAAAAATCACAAACAGAAAAACTAGGGCGCGAAACAAGGCGAAAAAGCGGCATCACATGGAGAAGTAAAATGCTGGATAAAGCCGCTCGTGCTGAGGGAACAGAGAAGCACTTATCCGGTGGTACCTAGGGGGCCAAAAATTTCTGCATGCGTGTCCTCCACGCGGGCGGCCCCTGGGTGCGTCGCTGTGGTTGTCAATCCGCGTGAGGGGTGAAAAGGGATTGGGCGTAGCAACTCACGCCATTGTACCTTGAGCCAAAATGCCGACATCGCAAGCTTTGACACATTGATCTTTTAGTCCACAAGTCTCAATTAAGTGTGTGCAGATCTGGCGCGACAGGTTTTCGGCATTCAGAGCATTGATGTCAACCTGAAGCGTCGCTTATTGAGACTTGTGGATTATGAAATCGATGTCAAGTGTGTTGCAGTGGGAGGCTTTTGGCTCAAGGTACTGTGTCGTGACTTGTTGTGCCCAGTCCCATTTCACCCTTCGCGCGGCATGGCGGGCGCGAACTTCGCTCTTAGCCCTTTAGTTTTCCGTCGGGAGTAGGGCTCTGCAGCATGGCCTGGTGCGCGATATTAATCCGCGCCCCATACCATGGCGGAACACTTTATTCTGGGTGGTACGCTGCAGATGTTTTCTGTAGTTGATGTCTTTGGAGGCTCGCCGACTCTGATCGCCGGAGCCCACCCGGCGATGTGAAGCGCCATGATTTGGATCCGACGAACAAGGGTGGGCTAGGTTGTCTGTTTTCCAAAAAGTTCTAACCCCCGCTAGTGGGTGGGCACTAGCGGGGGTTAGGGTCAGACGAATGTAACCCACCTTTGTTCATCCTAGAACAAATGAACAAGGGTGGGTTACATTCGTCCGAAGCTAACCCCCGCTAGTGCCCACCCACTAGCGGGGGTTAGACCTTTTTGAAAAAAAGCAGATGTAACCCACCCTTGTTCGTCCGTGTCAAAGGAAGCAGAAAGTAAGCAGCCTGCTGAAGTCAGCAGCCGGGATGCCAGCCCCGGCGGATATGATCGGGAACGACCATGCTTCTGAAGTGCAAATATTTTTGTAGAACTTTATTCGCCACGGAGTGGCCGTCTCTTAGCAGGTATCTTTCTCTTTGCTTTTAGTAAGATGTCGGCCCAGCAGGACTTCTAGCAACAAAGAGGGGGAGTTGGCTGGTTGGGTGGTCGGTTGTGCGAGTGTTGCCCTTCGCTCCCAATGGATTAGTGCAAACAAAAGGACAGAGCAGTTGTTGCAGAAGCTGACCCAGAGCCAGCAGTCGACCCCGGCAATTCAAGGCGCAGCGGGCTCTGCAGCGCTGGGAGGCCCTGTGGCGGATGAGTAGAGGCATGCCCGAAGAGGTGGATTGCCGGGCACCTATTCTGTGTCAGATTCATTCAGCGCCCCCGGAGTATCTTTTGCGATGCCCTTCCGCGCGCCATTTTGCGGCAGGCAGGCGCTGCGTGCGTGAGCGTGCTTTGTAGACGGCCCGGCGTTGTGCTATGCATGTGCCTACCAGACACTATCATAGAAGAGGGCACTTTGGCACTTAAAGTGCCCTCTTCTATGAATGTGGCGGCTCGGGGGGCACTGAAACAGGCGCAGCCGCAAAAACAGGCACAGAAACAGCTACAGAAACAGGCGGAAAATCAGGCACGCAAAAAGGTGCAAAAACAGGCACAAACGCAAGCGATGCGGGGTTGGCGCACCAAGCCCAAAAAGAAGACAATTGTGACCCCGTGCTTAAATTCCGGTAGTCGAAGTATGCATGACAAATCTTCCTCCTAAAGTAAAACAGCATTACAAATCCCACTTTTCTTTTTGCCAAAATTTGTAATGCAATTTATACTAGTACGTTACTTTTGCAATGCATAACAAACGGGATTTCCTCCTGCACCGGCTAAACGAGATGAACATAGTATGGGAGTGTCAGAATCGAAAGCGACAAAATCGAAAGGATTTGTCATGCATAAAACGGATTCCAGTTTGAACCCAGTTTCTAAGTGGCGCATGACAAATTCTGGCGGTGCCTAAATCCAGTTTGTAATGCTGTTTAGGCAAAGAAGACCGATTCTCTCATGATGTTGCTTTAGCAGCTCGAGCTATAACCCCAAACAGGCTTACAATCGGTATCGGCCTCACTTGCCTGCTCTGCAACACACGTATTCCGCGTCATGCATTTTATGCATCACAAATTTTTCGATTTTGTCAATTTCGATTCTGGCACTTCCATACATCGTGGTGGAACACCCGCCGCAGGGGACGTTTTACTGCTGGTGCGACATCTCGAGTTTACCGGCTCCGTTGAACACCTGCTGGGGGTATCAAATGTAAAAGTGTCTGGGTCTGGAAGAATGCGCGATCTGTCATGCAGCTTTTCCATGACCCATGAGGTCTGGAATGCAGGACCTAGCATGGCAGATTCTGTGCGATCTCTCTCATGCCTATCCTGCATGAGAAACTCCCTACCGACTTGGTCAAAACTGGACGACTTTTGGTAATCATGCAACACAGATTTTTGCATGCTTCAGATTTAGCATGGCAAGTTGCATTCTTCCCGACCCAGACATTTTTACATTTGATAGGCGGTTTTTCCGGACCATGCTGAACGAGGGGAAGGTCATCGTCTGCCCCGGCGTGTTATGAATTGTAAAAATATCTGGGTCTGGAAGATTCTGACACTTGTCACGCACGTTTTGCATGAGCCATGATGTCTGTGGTGCATACCCTAGCAATACAGATTTTTTGAGGGCTTCTTGATGCGTATTCCGCATGACAAATGCCTTCTCAGCGTAGCAAAAATTGCATTTCCTTTGGTACTCATGCAATACAGAGTTTGTTGGAATCCAAATGCAGCATCACAAGTTGCATTCTTCCAGACCCCGACACTTTTACACTTGATATGTGTTTTTTGACGTCAACCCCGGGCATCGCAGGAAGTTCTCGAATTACTCGTATCAAAATGAAAAATCCCCCCACCCCACATCAAAACGAAGTCTGTGATGCTGGATTTGCGTACACAAATCAGATTTGTCTTGCTGAAGAGGACTGCAGGTCTATACCAAGCCTGAGTAGAGAGGTTTTGAGCTAGGCTCTTAGCATGAGAAACGTCTGCGCTGTAGGCCCAACAGCATCACAAACCGCCTGCATAATGCGGCGGAGCCTGTGGAGTTGCCTTCTTGCAAGACAGAGATGATTTGTGGTCGCAAATCAGCATTGCAAATTTTCGGCGACTTACCTTTTTGATATGGGGAGGGGGGATTTTTCCTCACAATAACTCGGGCTTCGTCCGGCTGTCCTACGGGCCGTCGTTTCCGGAGATCAAGCGGGGGCTCGACGCCATAGAAATGGTGATCACGAAGTACAGAACGGGCGGGAGTTGTAGTGGAGTGAATAAAATGGGTATGGGTTCCTCCTGCACGACATTACCTTCTTCGTCGGGTATGAAGCGGACTCTGTCCATCGGGGAAGCTTCGGAAAAAACCGCGAATGGGTGCTGTTCCGAGATGAACTAGGACATCCAGGAGCATTGTATGTTGTCCTACGTTCTTCTTGTTCTTTCCCGGTGGTGGTCGCAGGGTGAAGATGTTGACGTCTGTAGAAAATGATCTTCACGTGGTTTTTTTTGTACTTTATTTCATATGTACAATATGGTTTGGCCAGACAGTAAGGTCTATCTGTTTGGAAATGAATGAACCTAGCTTGACAAGTCCTACTTATGTGCAGCTGCAGCAACGTTTTGGTTTAAGGAGGCTCGGGCTCAAGGAGTTTGTGCGCGGAAGTTGTAGAGGTTTATTATCTGTGTGGAGAAATAAATTTCTGTGCGGCATATTTACACGCTTCGAAGATGAGCTACATGCATCAAACAAGTTCAGGACAACGAGAAACAAGACTTTTCAGTAAAACCTCGTCGCAATACTACAACTACCCGCACCGCATACCTCCGCTTCGGTGCATTTTCACATCGCACTCCTCATACACGAATAAGATTCAATCATGCTTTGCTTACGCGAGCATCATACGCTCGCTACAGCAATGTAAATGTAATAATTATGCAGGAGTATTTTCGCCGGCGAAGGCGATGAAACTGAAAGAAAGTGTTACAGCAGGAATTGATTCCGCGCAAATTACCGATCGAAAAAAATCGAAAATGACGCACAGAATCGAAGATGATCGAAGTCATGTCTAGTACTCGCCAAATCCAAATTGCGCTGCTAATCACCGCGCATTTTTTCCGAGAGAAATTGAAATCACTTCCATGAGACATGGATGAAACGAGTAGAAGCAAGTACATGATCCTAATCCATCGGTATATTCGCTAAGAATAATTGTTTGACTTTGAGCTGAATGAGGTTGAGGATCCATTCGGAGAGGGGGCTCGTCGCGCGCGCGCCGCCCACCTCCGCCGTCCTGCTCACAGACGCACCGCATAAGCCCGAGTATCTTCCTCGCAACACGCCCAACAACTCTTGGCATGCGCAGCAAGCAGAACAAATCCACCCATGCGCTTCGTTCGCCTCGACGATACATAAATGAAACTTAAGCTGCTTTCGAAAGGACGTCAACGTCATTGACTCAACTTGACCCATACCACAGTGACTTGAGACGTGAAAAGCCACTTGAAATCCATCGAATCATATAGTAGTTTTTCTTTTTGTGCAAATCTCGTACTTCCAATCGCGATAGAAGATTCTTGCAAAAGTAGCGACCACTTCATTTTAACCTGTAATTGCTAGCTGTTCCCCCAAGAAAATACGACCAACTTTGCAACTACTACCGCCCACCTGGGGTTTTACGATTTGCTTTTTGTTTTGAAGATTTTAAGTTCGGCACTACCTCACAGCATCTCCGAAAATGGGCCGCTCTAACGGATGCGAAGCGAACAGAAAACGAGCAGACGCCGCCAAGCGGGCAGAAAAATATGCGAAAGATGGTATAGCTGCAGTTTTTCTGTAGTAATAATTAAACAGGTCCTGCTCATCCAGTCCACCTCATTCGCTTATAGCAACTGTAGCTGTTTCTGTGAATCGCAGGAACGGATCATGAAAACGAGCAGAAATTAAAATTATACACCTCAAAAAAAAAACCCAGGTAAATCGCAGCTCGACGCCAACGCAAAATGCATGACCCTGCAGTGCCAGGTGTGCCTGCAGAGTTTCATGTCAACGCAGCTGAAGATGGCCAAGATGCACCACGAGCAGAAACACGGCAACAAAAAATGGGAAGAGTGTTTTCCCGGACACCCGCAGCCCGCGGCGTAGTGAAGGGCGAGAGTTTCTCTACACCAGATGCTGCTCAATAATTCCTTCTCAACATCCTCGTGCAACTTTTCTACTTAATAATACCAAAAACGCGACAACCACCAGTGCGGCTCGGAAGATGAACTAGCTTTTGCTCCTTTGTCATGACGGGACGCAACGACGGGCCACCACCACGTGCAGGAGCTCCCCGACTGCTCGTCGTCGGGGAAACGAAAATGGTGAGTAAAGAGATGGATGCTAGGACGACCCACAATGGTGTGGTGCACGACATGATTGAAAATGAAAATGAACTTTGACGCCATTCTCATTTGCAATAAATCTTTTGACAGCATGGAAATACGTACTTGGACGAGGCCTACACACTCATCCTCAAGACAACACAAGATGAAGACGAGCTATAGCTGCTGGTTTAGAAAATTTTCTCCCCTAAACAACAAAAGTTTGCTCATGGTTTGGCGCGATTATTTTGATTTTCCATCGTCGTGACTCTGACACCTCGTCTCCACTTTGGAGGTAGGTTGGTCACGGACTTTTAACAAGCAAAAAAATGCGAAATAACAGGAAATGGCGGTGATGTGAAAAATTACATCCGCCTTCATCCGAGAACTCTGGCATGGGTAGATCTTGTGCACGTGTTCCTCCGTGGCCTTAAGTAATGACTTTTTTCGTTCCTGTAGGTCGTGGATTCAAGTGCATCGAAAGAGAAGAGCGGCAGCTGGACGGAAATGCGAGCAACCCAAGCCGTTTTTTGGCCTTTTATTTGAGAGACTTCGTCCGCAGGAAAGCCATGAGCAGACACTATGCACTTGCACAGTAGCCACGATTTGAGTTGTGCTATACTTTATCAAAGCTGAGCAAAAACAAAACGGCGCGTCCATAACATCTGAGTGATGAAGGCGAAGAGGTATACGAGCGATGTGTATTCAGCTCGTCTTTCGTTCATCGTTGTTTCATCCCGCCCTTTGTCTTGTTTCTCAAGGAGGTTCATTCTAGCCGGTTGAGCAAGGACCCGGTAGTAGAGATGCAGATGCCGTGCCTGCACAATGCTGCTCTCCACTTGACTCCTGATTTTGAAATTCTAATAATTGCACCAGATTGATTTTAGCCACGGGGCAGTCGTTCTTACAGCTTCATCAGTCAGTGCTCAAGAGAAGATTCGCAGGAGGTGCGAGGATCATGACGGATGCCGTGCGCCCGCGGCGCACCGGGCAACAGCGAACAACCACGTCCAGGACGACCGGAAATACAACTAGTGGGAGAGACAGCGACTCCTCTTCCCGTCGACGGGGTGACGCAGCACGCAGCAGAAGTAGAAGAGGAGGACAACAGGTTGTCCAGAGCAGCACTCTATGGATTGTAAAAGTCTCTTACTCGTATAAATGCATTACAAATTTCCTCAGCATGAGAAAGAAAATTCGTAATGCGGATTTACCTTAAAAAAAGGATTTGTAATGCATGACTGCAATACGAGTGCGATACTTTTGCGCAGGATACACTCCCACCTTCTCGCAGCGTCCCCCGCAGGTTCTGATGTCGAAGAGGATGTTGCCGCCGGAAGATCTATCAAACAAAAAAGTGTTGACGTTAACGGTTTTCACAAATTATGGCAGTCACGCATTACAAATTTTGCCCTTCATGCATGCTATGCAATACAAATTTGGGCACTTTTTCTGATGCGTTACTGCATCACAAGTTCCGTTAACGTTAACACTTTTTCCTGTTATAAGATCACAACACGAACAAAGATGTTCATCTTGAGGAACTTACCTACGCCCCTGAAGATGCAACACCGGTTTATAACTACACAGGAGGTGGACCTGGAGATTCGAAAACGACTATCGGGAGTGCGCAAACAAACACAGTTTCGTCTTTACCTTCCGGACGTGGTCGAACCACCATCCTAGCAAAAACCTCGTCGAAGCAACTCGTAGCGCAGCCAGCGTTACGTACCGGGACGCATGAGATGCTGCAGAGCATGACAAGTTCAAGTAGAACTTCAAGCACTAGTACAACTACTACTGGCCATCTGTATCAGTATGATCTGCAGCTCGTCACAGCACGGCCACCTACTTCGTCATCCAGAACTCTGTACAGAATCGACGATTATCTGAACAAGAAGCAGGAAAAGCAGCTGGAGGAGAAGTTGAAGTGGTGGTACGACAGTAAGCGCTGGTCCGTTTTCTACACGCGCAGGGAATCCGCGCTGCGGTTTCTTCTCCTTTTGTCCGTTTTTTACTTCGCGCTTCTCGGGTACCTGCTGTTGACCACGAAATGGGCGACGGGGTTGGTGATTTCCGATTCGCCAGCCGTAACGAGACCGTTCAAATCGCTGGAAATCCGGTCCAGTTTGTTTTACGTCGACACAAATTTGCAGTGCAGCGCAGGCGGGTCATCATCCTCTGTGCGATGGAACTACAAGAACCCGGCAGCTAGTACTATTGGGCGAACCGGAAGAGCAGGAACTACTGGCGCAGCACCGGCAAGAAACAGCGATGAATTATTACAAGAGGAACAGAAAGCGATGCTCGAAGATAACTACGACTACAACAACGCGGAGGTGATGTTGGAAGGTCAGATGAACGAGAGATACTACCGAGTTCTGTGCAACTGGTTTCAGTACATTCACGGACGCGCGAACTTTCGGGACTTCATCTCTTGGGCCTGTAGCAGTTTGCCAGCGCAGAGGGACGCGGTATTCAGATTCAACAACTACATATAGAATGTTGATGCGGGTGGAGCGGAAGGAGAATGACAGATACATTTTCTGATGCAGACTCAGAATTAGATGCATTTGCTTTTGCATTCATGTTCATCACAAGATTAAAAATACCTCCAAGAAAAATTTCGTCGCCCAAGAATAAGAAACAATAACTAACCTCGTCCACCAGGCGATTTCCAATCTGTTCCTGGACAAAAACCTACTCTGCGATGTGGCGACCAAACACGCGTCGCTGCACCAGTTTTTTTCCGCGATCGTCACGCCGTTTCTCCTCATCCCCATGCTGGGCTTCACCGTCATCTGGGGCATCTGGCTCTTTCAACCGGCGAACACGGTGTTCGGTGACGTCGCGATGCTGTGCTTTTTGCTACCGGTGTTCGTCGTGCCAGGGATGTTTGCTGTGTACAAAGCACTTTCGGATTTTTTTGTCGTGATGTACCTAACTATGAACGCTATGAATGAAGCAGCACGCTTTTCTTGCTTTGCTTTTGGCGGTAATAAAGCCGCCGTATCTTTTGCGTACTTGAGACACGACATATTTCTATCAAATGAATTTGTGTATCACTATCAGCCGTACCATGGTGATTCAAGACCTTTCCGTCGAACTTTCGCCGCTCCTGGACATTCCCCGCGAGATCCTCCGGCGGCCGGACATTGACCTCGATTATCTCCAGTACCTCATCACCAACCCGTCGGAGATGCCGACCCACGTGGAGGCACAGATGGAACTCATCTCCCGCACAAGCGAGGATTTTTACCTCACCCAGGAGTGGTACGACTCGTTTTCGCTGTGGCGCTGGCTGGGATTTGTCCCCTTCGCGGTGGTGTTGTTCACCTCTCTGCTGTACTGGAGCGTGGTGGTGCTGTATGTGTTTGTCTCGCCCGAATCCATGCTGGTGCCCAGTTGGGTGGAACGAAGTGCGAGGAGAATCCGGTGGCACGTGCTGGGAGGACATTCGGTATTCTTAGAAATAAAAATGAAGCGAGAAAATTTTTTTCCCGCGCATGCAGATGCAGGTTTCCTTGCGTGGCATGATTCATTTTTGCAAGAAATTGAATTGTATTGATCAGCGTCTTTGATTGCCATAATTGCGATTGGTGTCACATTTTTTCGCCAAAAAAATCAGAACCACCGCTACGCCGGGCTGGCCAGCGCCACACCTTTGTTTGTGAAGGAGAACCCGGAATTTCTGGCGGATGTTGGTGAGGAGGAAGAATTTTATTGGGAGGAGGGGGAGAATGAAGACAGTCGTCGAGGACAGGTGAAGCACAATCTAGCTATTTCTGATGCTGGTACTAGACCACAGCAACGCGACTTCAAGCAGTTACCAGACCACAAACAGAGCGAGGAAGACCACGGCGGCGCGGATGTCTTGTCCGATGAATACGCGACTTCGTCGCCGACTGTGAGGGAACAAGTAGATGAGCGGGTAGTTGCAACTTCATCATCATCGGCGGAAGATGCGATCATCGCGAAAAGTAGAAATCGTAGTAGAAGTGACAAAAAACAAGGCCGCCATCAAAAGCATCGCGTTAGTAGCAGCAGGACAAGCGGAAGCGCAGAAGTGCGGGAAGTAAAATCATCTTCGAGCATCAAAGTCGCGGCAGCATCAAAGGCCGCACACCGAGAAGACGACGATGTTAAAAACAATGCGCGAACTGTGTCGAAGGAAAGCACGACGGTCGAGGAGGAGGAGGATTTGTTTTCTTCGGGCGATCCACAGAGATTGAAGGTTCCCGTTTCGAACGATGCAGGTTTCTCGTCAAGAACGCAAAAAGACGTTCTTCGGTCGACAACTTCACCAGGCGGCCGCGGCGTACATTCATCATCTTCGTCAAGACGAAAGGTCACTCAAGAAGAAGAAGAAGTTCTTGAAGCAGTGACAAGCGCAGTAGTTGTTTCCGGCGAACATGCCCCTGCCACCGACCGGACCACGACGGAAAATGGCTATGGCGAGATTCTTCCAACTTCAACTGCCGATAGCAGTTCCGGTGTAGCGAAGAGTGCTGACGAGAAAAATGACAGTATCTCCACCTCGACAGCGTCTACTTTGTTTTCCGCCCAACAGCATCAAAAGCGCAGTGAAAGTAACGTTACCACGACGTCTTCCTCTTCCACCGCTTTGCTGCACGAGGACTTCGAGCAGTTTATCAGCAGAGGACGAACTAGTAGCAAGACCGAGATGTTGAACATGAACACCAGTGGACAAATGACGTTCTTCGATGCGAATCGTGTGGATAGTGAACTGGGACGAGATGTACTACTGCCAGAGGGTGGTGCGCTGGGCAGCAGGACGCTGGTAGGTGGTGTGGGAAGTAGTGAAAGTAAAACGGGAGGTGCTGCTGTTCCTGTTGTATCAAAGACGTTTCTGTCGAGTGCTGACAATACTAAATCTACGTCAAGTCCGACGAATTTTTCCTCTTCGTCGAATAGCACGAACAGTAGACCTATTTCCAAGAAAAGCAACAAGACGAACCCATTTTCGTCTCCGGATGACGACGGAAGTAGTTTTTTGAAAAGACCGAATGGCTGAGATGTGACAGTTAAGCTGGATGAAGTTGTGAATGAAGAAGATGAAGGACAAAAAAATCAAGTTGGAACCGCGCGGGCAACACGATTGAAGTGCGCACCACCTATTGCGCGACGTGCGATGGGTGCCAGTCTGCTGGTGCACTTTCTTGCCTACAGAATGTTGAGTGAAACCTGAGGTAGTATCAGTAGTACGCGCGACGAGCTCGAGCGGTCCTTGTTGACCACTCTTCTTCGTGTTTTGACATCGAGAGACTATCAGCGAGCTGTGAGAAGTTGGTACGCGTTCCGGCAGTGGTGTGAAGCTGATCTACTCGACGCAGGGAGTTTTCGCTCCTGTAAGTAAACTACAACGACTACTTCGAATGGCTTTTACTACTTACGTTTGCCATCCTCTGATGTGACTGCGCGTAGGTTTTTGCGGTCGGACAGGGCACGATATGAGCCACCGCTGCACTTGTTTGCGCAGGCAGGATGCAAAACCGGCGCGGTTTGTGGTGTGGGGGGCGGCTACGTGTCTCGGGCTGCTGCCTCGCGCGCCGCTGATGTTGACGGAAAAAAGCGAGTCGGCGGCTTCGGTGGACAGGCACCTGCCGGAAGCCCAGCGGGTCGGCGTGAAGGGCTTCATGGGGTTCGGACACCACTTTTGACCACTACACCAACAGACGAGCCTCGCAGCGTGGCGAAGCATTGGCGCTGAAGGTGGACGCGGGCGCCCTCGGCCGCCTGCGCTTCAGTGGAGCCGACGCAAAAGCAACCAGGGCGCACATTTACGCAGCCAACAAAGCCCCTGCCGGTTGCCTCCCTGATTCCCGCCGGTGGCTCGCGGACGGGGGCCAATCTTGGCCGCGCCTGGGCAGTTTGCGGCGCCTGGCCGCCTGTGTTTGCTGAGCGGCGCCGCGCCTGCGGTGCCCAGCGAACCAAGATGAAACGCAGGAGCCTTTTGGGGAGGCTGTTGGTTCTCCCTCCGCCGGCTCTAATCTGGCGCCGCACGCCACAGCCTTGGCGCGGCGGCCCTGTATTACCCGTGCTGGCCGGGGCGCCCTGCCGGTGAGTGTATTTTGTTGGCGCGTGGGCCTCTCCCCTGATCACTTCGGAGGACCCGCTGCTCTGCATTGACACTAGCGGCCCGGCCGCAGCGGTGGGCTTGCTTGTGTTTCGGTTGCTACCACCATAGGTGGTGCTTCCACATCATTCCACACGTCGTGTGCGCGATCTCGTATATGTGCGAAGCAACATCATCAACAAGGCTGAAGAAAGCTTAAATCCCTCCAGGCTATGCCTCCTGACGCTCTTCGTAGTTACATGCGCGCCAGCGGCAGCTGTAACGCCGATTATTACATCAAGCGCCGTCGTCAGTTGCAAATGTTGCTATAAGAAACTCGTCGACTCGTCGGACACTTCTGAAGATACAAGACGAGCGAGGTAAAGTAGAGGCAACAGACATCAAAGGAGTCGTGCAGTTCGTTGAGAGTTCCAAATTGGGCGAACAAGAAGCATGAGTCGGTTGTGTACGGCGTTGTCTCGTTATCGGTCTCGTAGAATGACTTTGGAACAGCATCATTTTAAACTACCGCAAAAATGTAACTCGTCCTGATGATGCCGAAAGTGCAAAATGATGCGCTCGTACCGCTGAAGAGGAAATTGCAAAATAATAGCTTGACCACGATGCTCTGTTTCAAGTCGTCCTCTGTTGAGAGCGTTCTTGTAGTCGTGTGGTGCTCGTTCACTATAATATATTGGTGTCGGTTCGTTCACGTGAGGTCGTACTACAGCACAAAGAGCGTAACCGTAAAACTCGTACTACCACCTACGTACTCTAGCTTGTTCATCGTTGGGAATTTGAAACCACTCCACTATTCCGTCCACATTGTGAGCCCGTTTGTATCTCCCTACAAACCCATTGTCAACTCATTTAATCTGCAATCAGCAGTAAAACTACGAGCAATTCGTTTGCTTCCCACAAAATCTCCCCAATCTCTTAACTACTCGCAAAACCACTTTGCAACGCAGCAACTCGCACGTTGTTTATTCAACTACTAAAACCACAAAACAGCACCAGACGTTTTTTCGACAATAAACAAGAACAAATCACACCTTCGGGAGGTTTTGTTCGTCGCGGCTTTACAGCTAGAACACTCCAAGAGGAAAAATCGCTTAAGAAACCTTCCCAAAACACCCCACATCGAAGATGTTCGACAAATACGAGCTTGGGTGCTACGACATGACCTTCAACTTGGTCTACCCGGACGAGGCGCAAGAGCCGGTGGAGTACGTCCCGAAGAAGACGTGGCTGAAGTTCCGCCTCTCCAAGTATGTGCGCCTCCCGAAGCTGCCGAAGATGCCGGCCCTGCCGTCGCTGCGCAAGCCCATGGCCAAGTCCAAGTCGCCGATGAAGTCGCCCAGGAAGTCCCCCTCTCCCCGCCGTTCCATTGCGGACGAGCCGGTAGATATTGAGTTTGTGGTATTGATTTTGGTTTGTTCACCTTGATCTTCACATAATGGTTCAATCGATAGCGCGTGACAGGACTAGGACAAGGAGACGTGCATTTGCATTTACAGAAAGAGAAAAGAAGTCTAGATTGTTGTTCTGCAACACAATATACCTCATGCAAAGTAGATCCAAGACCAGCATTTTAGATAGCGGAATGTTGAAAATCCAAACCTTAACACCAGGACGAGCTTTCGGAGATCGACGAGGCTGCTGCGTTCGCTGCTCTCCCGGCCTACCGGCCCCCGATGAAGATGAAGATGGCCACTCCCAAGCCGATGAAGATGAAAATGATGGCTGCGACCCCGATGAAGGCCAAGTCTCCGGTGATGGTGAAGGCACCGAGTCCGATGAAGATGATGGCGGCGGCTCCCAAAATGATTGACGAGAAGGCGGCCTTCGCGGCGCTGGCTCCCTACAAGCCGCCCATGCGCAAGAAGATGGCCATGGCCATGAAAATGAAGAAGCCCATGAAGGTATAGATAATACTTCGATTGCAGCCATGCATTACAAATCTCTCTCTTAAGGAAAATCCGCATTACAAATTCCATTTCGTCATGCTGACCAAATTTGTGATGCGATTTCGTCATGCACATCAACATCAACTTCGACATCCACGGTACACAACTAGTACAAAAAACACCTTCAGATGACCATGAAGATGAAGAAGGCAATGATGGTTGCCCCGAAACCTACTCCGATGAAAATGACCATGAAGATGATGGCTGCCCCGATGGTATCAAATGCAAATATGTCTGGGTCTGGAAACTTGTGATGCTAAAATGTGGATGATGGAAACAGTTCCGAATGCAATCTAGCATGACAACTTTCCAGAACGCTTTCTCATGGGCAATCCGCATGAGAAACTGCGTGCTGCTTGCTTCCTTGTACAAAAGAGGCTGCGACTTTTGTTCGTTATGCAATACAGATTTCCGAGGTATGGAAAGCTAGCATCCCAAGTTCCAACCTTCCAGACCCAGACATATTTGCAGTGGATAGATGGTTGTCGCTCCCCCGCCGAAGCCGATGAAGATGAAGATGATGATGAAGAAGATGGCTCCCGCCCCGAAGCCGGCCCCGATGAAAGCGAAGATGATGAAGATGATGAAGGCGGCAGCGCCGAAGCCCGCCCCGGTGATGAAGGCGACGCCGATGATGAAGATGATGGCCGTATCAAAATGAAGAATCCCCCCTCCCCATATCAAAGCGGATATTTGTGATGCTGATTTGTGGCCACAAGTCACCTTTGTCATGCATATAATGCAAGGGGAGCTATTTGACGCATTTTTCCAGAGCAAGTCCGTCATGCGCATTCGACTACTGCAAACCTGTTTGCCATGCACAATTGCTCGCCTTCTGCATTATACCCAACGAGCAGGCTTAGAAAATACCGCCAAGCACTTTCTGCAAGACAGATCTGATTTGTCTACGCAAATCCAGCATCAGAGATTTCGTTGCGATATGGGGAGGGGGGATTTTTCCTTGCGATACGCCGCCCCGACCCCGATGAAGATGAAATCTAAGATGATGGCCGCCGCTCCAGCTCCCGTGGCGCCGAAGCCGCAGATGCTGAAGGAGATCGCGGACAAGATGACCAGCATGAAGACAATGAAGGCGCTGGGAAAGTCCGAGATCGACTACCTGAAGGCGATCTTCAAGAAGGCCGACGTGAACAAGGACGGTACGCTCAGTCTGTCCGAGTTCAAGGCCGCGGCGCTTGGAGGCCCGGGCAAGAACAAGGAGGCCAAGCTGATCACCGCCCACACCGGGAAAATCATGAAGAGCCTGATGAAGATGAAGAAGTAAAGGAACAAAGGGAAAATACGAACTGATGTCGCAGAAGTGCACCAAACTACACGAAGAACAAATGTAGCGGTCTCTCGGGCGCATGCTGGCGACTCTGCATGGTTGTAGTAGACAACGAAATCAAATACTGCATGAAAATTCTATTGCTTTTGCTTTAACGTATTTCCATTATTCCACCTCTTCGTCTTTTATCAATTGTCATTCTCAACGATCGGGATGTTGCACTGACTTACTGCACGTCCCACAGCGCTCTGGGCTCTATTCGAAAAGCATCTACTTTGTCATGTAAAATAGCAATCGTTTCTTCATCTTCAAAAAAGGTAACGTCATAGCATCTTCAAAGCAGTATTGTTACAATATTAAACTTCTAAAGCGAATCTTCAGGGGAAATAAGATACGTCGAATTAAAATTTCAGTTTATCAGAAAATCAGACACAAAAATTCCGAGAAGTTTATCACAGGAAAAATAGCAAAATCTAAATCAGTTTAGGTTAATTACGCAGGAATAGAATCAGACGGCACGACAGAATTTCAAAAATTATACTACAAAAAGTTTTCAGTTTCAGAATGATTTCAAAACAATTTTCAGTTTTACCATAGCTTCTTAGCTCGCTTCTATCTTATGGGTTACATGTTGGTGCGGGAATCGTGTTTCATAAAATGTATTATCGTACAAAATATGGACGTGGTTTCAGTACTACACAGAACAGCCTACCCCAGAAATAAGCATTACCACCCCGTCGTTCTCGTTTTCAAGTATGTCCCCGAAACAAAATTCTGCTTCAGTTTGCTTTGGTTAGATACGGATACGGTGCAAAAGAGGAATCGACGACGTCACACCGCACGTAGGTTGCCTACGGACGGGCGACGCGCCGGCGCGTCCTACGAAGATTCCTTTTCAGGTCCGACCAGAACTTACTGCTAGTAAGAACCGGTGCAGCTGCCTCGCATATCCTGCCAGAACATGGCGAAGGAAAAGGTCCTGTTTCGTTTGAGCTACGGTAAAATACATAAAAATTCTAACCCTCTACGTCTACTAGCTACGTAGTTATTTCCGAAACGGAAGAACATGTACATAATTTTGGCGCGAGCGCGGGATGATGAACTGTTATTTGCACAGCTTTTACGAAATCTGGACACCGACAAGAAAAAGGCGGTTCTTGAACTTCTCATGCACTACCCCCAAGATGAGTCAGAGTCACGCTGTGGCTGTGTCTCGAAAATAAATCCAAAATCCACCAAGCGCGATCTCTGGATTAGAGGATCCGCTTTGATGGCCCCACATGCACATTTTCATACACGCCAGTGTTCCATCAATGTAGTGCTCCGTTTTGCTTTTTGACTTCTTTCGGAGGAAATTGATTTGTATTTGACCCGCATGAAAATTCAAAGGATCAATGATCTCCGGGTGTGGAAAGCAATTCAAGCACTAGTCACACTGCGTCGCTAACTCCTGAAGTGAGATTGTATACTTTTTTCGAGTCGAGGTCACATAAATACGAAGAACTTTGTCGTGACAACTTTCAGCCTGGCTACGAATTCTTGTAGACTCTGACATCATAGCGGTGTTTCAGCCGACTAAGTACACACGTAGTTTTTGTCAGAAGTAGTTGCAGTAGTTGTACATAAGGCGATTTCCATTTCGCCCACAAAATTTTTTTACATTTTTGTTTTGTCTGGTTTCAAAGTATTTTTTCATGGAGCTATAGCCATCTCTTACATTTACTCCACAGGAGCGAAAGCTTGCATTATATATACGAAGATCTACGACTACATCTGCAGTTTCTAATATTGTTCATGTGCAGCAACATGCAGCACGGCGCTCGGTCGTGGCGATTCTGACACAACAAGGTTTTGCTCGCATTGCAGTGGGACGAAGAAGTAGAATTTCCTTTCGGCCGCTCGCTGTCAGTGTCGTCGCGAAGTGGCTTTCGGAATTCAATGCACTTTTGCTTCCCTAGTAAACAAAACCGGGCGACGCTTCTTCACTGCAAACAATAACATTCCACCTTCACGCAAGGCGATACCGTTCTTGCACAGCACTGACACCTGTACGATCCGGTAGCCGCCTTGAAGGTACTTAGTAGTTCCCGGGGAACGAATATACGACTACGGCGCTCTCCTCCAGATAAATCACACCAGCCGCATTCTTCAAACCAGTATCGATCCCATCGGAAGACAAAATAGCGCATTGTTCTAGTAGTTCTTTCCCCTAAACCCTATATCACCAACCTCCGTCCCTTGTTTGCAACGAATTGCGACCCGGCTTTCGTTACCTACTGCCCAACATTTCCTGTCGCCATATTAAGGACCCGGCTCCGCAGCAAAGTAGTCGTGCGCATTTGTTTGAGCTTTGCTTTTGGCTTGGTTCAATCATCCCTCCGCGCCGTCCGCCTCCGCACCAATTATACCGACGACTTACGCGACCAATCTCCTACGACAGCCTGCCACGACCAATATGTCCTCCTCCTCCAGTTCGTCTTCATCTTCGCAGGACTTCTACGACATCCTGGAAGTCCCAAAACAAGCTTCCGCAGACGAGATCAAGAAGGCCTACCGAAAACTGGCGATAAAATGGCACCCAGACAAAAATCCGGACAACCAGGAGCAAGCCACGGCCAAGTTCAAACAGGTGGCGGAGGCCTACGAAGTACTGTCCGATGAGGCGAAGCGAAAACAGTACGACCAGCTTGGCATAGACGCCTGGAAGCGCATGTCCTCGGGTGGCGGCGGCGGCGGGCCGGGCGGCGGCTTCCACGGAGGCCACGACATCGACCCCAACGAGATTTTCCGGGCTTTTTTCGGCCAAAATTTCGACCTCGGCGGCATGGGCGGGCCCGGCGGTGGGGGCATGCGATTCACTATGGGAGGCGGCCCAGGCGGGGCGGGAGGTAACTGTTTTGTAGACTTGAGCACTACGTGCGGAGGAGAGGGCAAGAAGATAATTTTAGTACGCCGCTCTGCAGGTGAGCGTGAAAATTTAGATTGTATGAACAAGATCACGTTCTCTCGACATGATTGAGTGCGGCCGTGAAGATCATGCTGAGAAAATGCTATACCAGGTATACACTTCTCCTTTGGCGGCCCGATGGGAGGTGGCGGCGGAAATATGGGCGGCGGCGGTGCCGTGGATCCCTTCGCCGCGCTCTTCGGCGGAAATGCGTTCGGCTTTCCGCAGCAGCAGAGCCGGGATAGACAAGCAACCTACAAAGTTGCCTGCACCCTCGAAGAGCTCTACACCGGGTGCGAGAAACGGGTCGAGACCAGGGCAGGGGTACTTATAGTTTGCGTTTGTTTGACAGCTATTGCTATGCCACGTCGAAGAACCTGAACCACCTTGCTTTTCCATCTTGCTGTCGTGCATGCATCGTCGACCTAGAACTAGAAGAGTGCTGCTGGTCGACGTCGCGCCGCGGGAATCTACTGCAGCGATCTTTTACGTGGCAGTTGTAACTCTAAGTGCTACCTTTGTTTGTAGTTCTTTGCTCGTTGTCATTCGGGAGGATGATGTTGAAATGTACAAAACACGACACACTCTCAGGCCTCTACGATCTCGATCCCCAAGGCCACTAAGCCGGGCACGAAGCTCGCCGCGCAGTCGCTTGCGAACGACGACAATGCAGCGGCCTCCTCTGCCCGGCCGAAAACCGTGTATCTGATCACGCAGAAGGATCACGCGCGATTCGAGCTGCAGAACGAGCACGATGTCTACTACCTGTGCACGGTTTCTGTTTCCGAATGGCTGCTGGGCACGCGGTCCTCTAGCGGCTCTTCCAAACCGCTGCAGTATGAACTGCAAAGGCAACATGAACATCGTACTCGTACTATTAATTGCAAACATGCATGACAAATCTTCTTCCTATATGTAAAACAGCATTACAAATTCCATTTCTAAAAATGCTGGGGGAATTTGTGATGCTATTCATACTAGGACGTTACTTTTGCAGTTCATATGCAGATTAAGATGCTGGATAACAGTCTTGCCGAGCTGGAAATCGACGCCCTGCAGCTTTCCTTCAAGCGCAGAATACCGGGCTGGGGCATGCCCAAGAAAGCGGCGGCGGTAACAAAGGTGAACGCGGAGAGTAGGAGGCGGGGACTGAGGGAAGGAAGGCTGATGGCGAAAGACCACGGGGACATGATTATCAGGTATGTCTATGTGGTTGGTACGGTAGTAGAACAACATCGATCTACTCGCAGCTAGGATCAGAATCATCATGAACATTGGTGCTACTAAGTAAAAGTGAATCTTTCGCCATAGCAGAGACGTTCGAATCGGGGGGGGGGCGAAGCGTTGTAAAAACTACACGATGATTTACAACATGAACATCATACAGGTTGATTCCGATGTCCCGCCAGGCCTTCGAAGAGAGCTTACGAGTCGGGAAAACGGTGCTGTATTTGCTGGGCTTCCTCCTCTTGATTCAGCATCCCAGCATGTTTTTTCTGCTCTACATGATGTCGCCCATGTTGCAAAGAATCCTGTTTGCATAGGACGGATGTGGAGTTTTCTACTAACAGCACGAAAGAAGATGAAAAGCAAAGTGTGAATCCATCGCAAGTCGTGTCAATCAGGAATTGTGTGAAGCATTTGTAGACCACATCATACGTGATAAAATGAAGCGACATGATACAGGACCACCACGATTGGAATCATGGTCGGAGCGAGGAGAACAACAAAGTTGCCTGCTCCTACTAACTTTTTTGTCCCAGTTCCATGTTGGGTCCAGAAAAAAAAAATAAAATATCACGCAAGGAGAAAAGTCAAAGCTGTTAAGGGGAAAAGTCCTGCCAAGGAGAAAAGTCCAGCCAAAAGAAAAAAGTCCGAGCGTGCAACAGCTCGCGCGGTGTGGGGACTGGTCCCGCTCTTTTTCGTGAGAAGTGGCATCGGAGAAAGTCACCGTGACAAATTTCGCCCCTAGCGTTCAAACTTTCTGTAGCGTGTCCCAACCTCCGCACTTGTTAGTCGGGATGATTATGTTGGGGGCGCACGAAGTAGGGCAGTTTTTGCGCCCCCGCACCAGTGCAAGGGTTTCCAACCAGGTATGAAAGTAATGGCGCACGGGTGCGCGTTTCGTCGATTTCTTGCGACGATACTTTTCAGGCCGCAGGATGTTTGGATCTATTTTCACCAAGAATCTGCGCGATTCATCGGCCCCCTTCTCAATTCCGAGAAGGGGGCGGATGGCGGATTCTGGCTGACGTTGCTCCCGGTCCCGCATCCCGAAGTCAAGGGGCTGGCTATCGGAAGCTTTGCTCGGAATGAAGATAGGCCTGGTGGTGGGTTTTGCGTTGTGTTTGGTTTTGCGCTTTTGCACCGACGCGGGCGGCGATGCCTCGTTGAAGTAAGAAAGGCGCAAACCCAGACCCGGCGCCCGCAAAAAGCGGAAGCCAGGGAGGGCCGCGAAAAAAATCTCCGCGCGCGCTGCGCGCGCGGAGAGAAGTTCTTGCAGCCGAGCCGCAGGCCGTGCGGGCTTCGAAATGAGCGAAGGGGGTTCGGCAAACTCAACTCCCCGAATTTGCCACGCGCGCAGCGCCTTCCTTGTGGGGTAACTTCTTCTCCGTGCGGCGCACGCGCGGCCCGGCCCCTCCCATTCATATGGAACGCCTAAAATTTTTCTCGCGCGCTGCGCGCGCTGGCTGCCCGTCCCCTCTTTGTTTCTCTTGGCCCGTTTTTTGCTCACGCGGGGGCCTCCTTGCTGCAGGGGACGACAAAAAAGTTGTCGCGCGCAACGCACACAGCCTTGGGCTTCCTTCTTTGGGGGGCAAGCCCGTGCAGAATCCGCTTTGCGCAAGCGGCCTTTGATGTCCGTGCTTGTGTGGTTGGAGGGCGCCTGGTATTTTTTCCGCGTACCAGGCACGCAGCCTAGCCTCGTCGCCTTGGGGGGGGGAGGGTCTGAAAGATCTCTTTCGCACACCGTGCACGCGGAAGCGCACCGAGCTGGCGCAATTTCCCCGGTGCGTCTATTTTCTCTGCGTGTGGGGGGAGCCTGCTCTGATTTGCTGCTAGCCCGGCGGAGATGGGGCAGCATGGCGTGCGCGCGGTGGTGCTGACTCTGCTTGCGCGGCACGGCAAAGGCGACGCGCGCGCGGCCCGGAATTTTCTCCGGACCCGCGGCCCTGTTCCCAAAACCGCAAAAAAAAACTTCTTCGCGCGCTGCCGCGCGCGCGTGCGAATTCCATTGGCCCGCTTGCCTGCGCCGCCGGCGAAGGCCACAAGCCGTACGCCCCCCCTGCTGTCCTAGGCCGTGTGGGCGTTGCTGAGCGATTTCGTTGTGGGGCCTTTGCCGGGCTGCAGCGCGTGGCACATGGGGTACCGGCTACCCGAGGGAGGCGCCGTGTGTTGCCCTAGGGTGGTACTGGGGGCGTGCCGCGAGTCCTTGGCGCGGCGCTTTTTTTTCGCTTTCTTACTGTCTTTTTTCCCGCAGTGCTGTGTTTAGCATAGTGTATTCTGGCTAAGGATACCCTGGGAACAGCTCACGCGGTGCCAACATAAGTCCCAGGCTGGCTGTGGAGGTGTTTTTGGTCTCGCGCAGAGAATGGCTTGGTGCAGGACGCTGGGCGTTTTTCCCGTCGCGCAGTGTTTAGCATAGGGTATTCTGGCTACCCTGGGCGCGGCTTGCCCAGGATAGGTGCGGGTCTGTAGGTCGATTTTTGCCTCTGAATGTAGCGGGAGGTCGCTGAGTGTAGCGTAGGGAGAGGCCCCGTAGCAGGGGCCTGTGCCCGGAGACCGTTTTTTTTGTGCCCTGAACGCATTCGCCCCTCGTTTTCTCTTTAAGAAGTCCGTTTTCCCATCATCTTCTTCACGATGTCGGGGCTTCTCGAGATTTCCTTCAGAAGGGGACATTTGGGAAATCCTTTCTCCTGGGCTTTTCGCATGATTTCCTTTGGGAAATCCCTTCTCCTGGGCTTTCCGCATGATTTCCTTTGGGAAATCCCTTCTCCTGGGCTTTCCGCGTGATTTCCTTTGGGAAATCCCTTCTCCTGGGTTTTCCGCGTGATTTCCTTTGGGAAATGCCTTCTCCTGGGCTTTCCGCATAATTTCTTTTAGGAAATCGCTCGCCCCTGGGCTTTCCGCGTTATAGGAAATCTCTTCCTTAGGAGCCGGCCGCTGATCTCCGCGTCAACACGTACTGGAAGCAAGCTCCTTCTGATCTCCACTGCGAAACAGAGCGGAGACGAGCTCGGTGGCTAGGGTCTGGGTGGGATAGGGCCTGTCATAAGTATCGCGGTTTCTCCTTTGATATGGATCAGAGGGTCCGCGATGTCGGACTTTTCTCCTTTGATATGGATCAGACGACTTTTCTCCTTTGATATGGATCAAAGGAGAAAAGTCCGGACTTTTCTCCTTGCAAAGGAGAAAAGTCCGCTGGATTGATACCAGAGCGAGCAGCTCCTGGCCCAAGTCCTTCTGTTTTTGCTTCAAATCTTTCCGTTTTAGCATCAAATCCTTCTGCTTTGGCATCAAATCCTTCTGCTTTAGCATCAAATCCTTCTGCTTTAGCATCAATTCCTTCTGTTTTAGCATCAATTCCTTCTGTTTTAGCGTCAATTCCTTCTGTTTTAGCATCAATTCCTTCTGTTTTTGCTTTTTTCTAAATATCACACATGTTGTGATATCAGCAGCGCAATCGACTTTTCTCCTTTGGTCCTGTGATATCACGTGATATCAAAGGAGAAAAGTCTTTTTTCAAAGTTTAAAGACCCGGTCTTCGACTTATGTGGAGTTCTCTGCTTTTCGCGTGTTGAGTTGCGGAGGCGGACAAGGGATAGCCTACTTCTTGATGGTTCGCAAAAAAGTTCATGATGATGTTGCATGAGAGACTGAGACCACGAAGGATGAAGTATGTAGAATACGAGACGACGCGCCGGACTTCTTTTGGTGGAGTCTACACTTGTAGAAGTGAGACGTGAGTAAAAGTAGTTTCGTGTTTCTGAAAGGATAAACAAGATCTTATTGAGCGGAGTTGTGCTGGTGGAGGTGGTCTGCAAACGTGCCTCAAAGTAGTGGCAAAGCTGCAAACGCAGTTGCTTTTTTTCTGATGAAATTTTGTTTTCAATGTCAGCATTTGTTTCCTTTCATTAACAAAGCAATTTTTGAAACTGAGAAGGTTGCACGCAAATTATTTAACCCTACTCTTTAGCGGGTTACACGCATGACTGCTATTATCAGTCGACTTCTTCAACGAACAGCTGCAAAGTGAAAAGATTTGCGCTCGAAATTATAGAAACACAACTCAAAAAGTTGTTCTCCTCCGCTAGCATTTCATTGCTCATCGATCAGCGCAGCAGCTCACACACAGCACGCTACGTTCCCGCTTCTGCAGCCGCTCTTTTTGCCGATTCCGCAGAAGGATCTGGCACAGCCCGCCGCTCGTACCCCCCGTCGACGTAAAAGCAAAAAAGAGGACCAGGAGAGCGAGTGGTGGCTGCAGAAAGCTCAGAACATCTTCTCGCCCAGAAGCGCTGCTTGAGAAGCTTGACCACTGGTGTGCAGAATAAAGCCGTGTCCGGGCGGGTGATCTGTGCAGCAGACCGCGCTAAAGCCGAGGATTTTTTTTGTCGATACGACTCATTGCATACGACCACTAGAAGACAGTGCCAGCTGCAGAGGCAATTCGACGACACGGTTAAAGCAACAGCAGAAGAGCCCTTCGTTTTACCTTTGTGGTAAACTTCTACGCGAAGGTGGCCATTCTTGGCTCAGCAATTGCAGCGGTGACCGAGGGGATACATCTAGCGTAGCGCCAACCTTCTTGTTCCTAGCAGCTGCAGCGATAGCAGAAATAAGGGCAACATCAAAAAACTTCGACCTGCATCCTCTTGTTCTTCGAAGAGCAGTATCGCGTCCTGCAGACTTGTAACGGCCTCGCTCTAGCAGTAGCACTTCACGCGAATCATCTACAGTGCTCTTCGATTATACCGAAGGAACGCGGTTCCAGGTACAACTTGTTGGAACAAACAATTGAGTCTCCTAGCACTCACAAGAACGAAGAGGAACACGGAGAAGTACTAGGATAAACAAGCACAAACACCACGAAGCGGCATCCGCAGCCTTGCAGCACCCACGCGGTACTTTCCGGCACCTCACCACGGGTGTCTCTGCCTTGTCTTCGACATCACAACGAACAGCCTTCAAGACGTGAACTTAAGCCAATCGCCCGGTCCTCGAACACCAGCACAGCATTCTACGGTCGTCGAGCTCGAGTCGGCACAACAATCTGAAGAATTACATCCACGATCTGTAGTAGTTCCCAATTCTCCATTGCGGATCGTTGCGCAAGAACTCTGGAGAAGTCTTGTTTCTGCTCGGAGACGAGTTCTTGCTCCAATCTCAATCACCACGCATTAAGGGAAACGAGGCAGGTACCGGGTGTTGAAAGATTTATTTGGCAAAGAAGTTGCGACCGCAGCTAGCGCTACATCAACCGGCAAAATGGACACCACGAACTCGCCGCAGATCATCCTGCACACGCACGAAGGCCTGAACTTCACCCCCTTATGGCGTTCTCAAGTGTTACATTCTCAACTGTTACATGAATTTGTAATGCAAGACTAGCACAGGTGAGAGGGAGAGCCTTGCGCGTCTTGCATTACAGGTTTCGTGCGGATTATAGTGCTGTTTAGCCCTCCGATAATTTGTCATGCGCAGCAGCTTCATCGTCTGGCAGGTCATGGTCATTTTGCATGACAAATCATGTAACAGCTGAGAGTGTAACGTTTGAGAACGCCATACCCCTTCGAGGCGAAGTGGGTCCCGCACTCCGCAAGGTTTGTGGTGCTCGGCCAGAATCCAAGGGCGACCGGCGCTTTGGCGGTCTACGAACTAGAGAGGGGGAAGGTATTTTTATACTGCATGGTGTTTACTGTCGTTGTTTGCTGGACCTGGAGTAGTTAGGCAGCTATTTTTGGTCCTGTCTAACTGTAATTGTACGGTGGATCTGATTGATGATATGCATCCTCTTCGTGACGAACCATTCCTAGATGCGCAGATTAGAGTTTCAAATTGAGAGAGAAGCCGGACGAGGACGAGGAGTCGTCAAGAATGTGGACCATGAATACAATGATGACCTGATGGTGCTACATTCAGTACTTTATTGCAACACCAGGTCAAGAAGCTTTCCGAAACCGAGAAGCCAAAGGGCTTCAAGTGCGGTACGTTCGGCGCCTCGGCGATTGAGCAGAGACATTTGGCGACCGGGGACTACGAGGGGAATTTGGCAATATGGGACCTCGAGGACATAAGAAAACCGATCTTCGAGGTCCGGGGGCACGATAAAATCATAAATTGCGTGGAAGGGTACAAGGATTTCTATTAGAAGCAAATTGTTTCATGATGAGAGTAAGCGTAGTAGAATGTGTTTCGTACCTGAACAGAACAGTGTCAGGTGGCACAGCAGCGGAAGATGAACTTGATATGGGAACGAAAAAACGCCTGAACAAAATGACTAGACCACATTCATATCGTAGGGCAGCTGCAAGAATAAGAAACACGACGTCGCAAGGCATCAAACTAACTCTCAGGTGCGGGGGCCTGGGTATCGGTGGCGGCGCACCAGAGCTCGTGACCGGATCAATACTTCTCGGAAACTCTTGAGTCGCAGCGAAAATGGTCGTTTCGTAGAGTCAGACTGCCAAAATTCTCACAGACATGACGAAGTGCAGGTCGTGCAGTCACTTGCATAATTGGTCCACATCCGCTTTTTTTTATTTTGCATGGATGGAAATGCTAGCTGCACCTGCAGCTGCACTGCACGAAAATTTGAAATTTCAAGATCTGTGGCTCTTGCCAGACTCAAGCTTCTGCAAGGATAGGAAAGAGACGGCACGGTGCGGGTGTGGGACCCCAGACAGCAGGATCCGGTAAAAGATTCGAATTTTAATTGTGGATACGGTGACTGAGACTGTATGTAGTCCCATAAAACTGTCATGCTTGTGCTTCGCCTTTCTTGCGTAATGAAGCAAACGCAAAGTAGCCAAAGGTAAAGACTGTACATTTTCAAAAATGAAATACCGAAATGCAAGGTGCTGTCCCTGGAGCCGGTGGACGGCGAGATACCCGCAGATTGCTGGACCGTCGCCTTCGGCAATAGCTACAACGATTCTGAGCGGGTAATATGCGCGGGCTACGACAACGGAGACATCAAAATGTTCGATCTCAGGACAAACATGTTGAGGTAATGCTGATGTTCTTATTCGCTATCTGAATACTAACCTCATCAAGAGGCCTTGGCCTTGATGCAATGGTTGCGTGCGAAGGAATCACATGCAGCGGTTTGCTGGTGACAATGGCAGAAGTCTGCTTTTCTTCCTGCCAAGCAAAAAGTCGTCCATTCGATGTCTTGGAAATAATGAATTGAAAAAGTATGAAATTAAAAATCCGAAATCGCCTCCAAAACAACTAACACCTCAGATGGGACACCAACGTAAAGAACGGAGTTTGCCACATCCAGTTTGATCGAAAAGACATTCTGATGAACAAGCTCGCGGTGTCCACGCTGGAGTCCAACATGATTGTGTACGATCTGAGGACCTACCACCCCGAAGAGGGCTTCGCGGGGAGGACGCAAAAAGTGACCAAGTCGACGGTCTGGGGGTGTCACTTCCTGCCGCAAAACCGAGAGCTGTTTGCAACGGTGGGGGGAAACGGAAGCATCACACTCCACAAGTACGTGTACCCAGCGGAACGGAAGGTACGAAAGATTGGTTCTGGTCGTGCAGGGTAGGCTCTTTACTTTCGGCATGGTTAAAAAGAAAAACAAAAGGTAAAAGTAGAATTTGTGTTGCAGTTCTTGTGCTGGTGCTTGTTGTCCTTATCATGCAACAAGCCTCTACGAATAAACAAATATCAGGTCGAAGTGAACGACGGGCTCGAAAAGGGTGTCGCCGGAACCGTCGAGACGTTGAATCAAAAGGAGCTTTGCACACAACCGATCGCTATCCAGTGCAAATCTGTCTCGGTCTGGAACAAGATGTAAGGTTTGTCATGCAGGGTTCGCATTACTCAGAAGGTCAAGGTCTTCAAGGCTTCGGTTTGGAATGCGGGCGCTAGCATCACAAGTTTTTGTTTTGAGCTGCAGGGGGCTCCTCGATGCTTATTGCGCATGAGAAATGTTGCCTTCGGCTTCGGCTGCCCAAAAGTGAAAGCTTATTTTGCTGATCACGCAATACAAATCTGTGTGTCGATTAGGTCTAGCATGACAGTCTTCGAGACCCAGACATTTTTGCAATGCATAATCGTGAGCTTCGATTGGCATTTGAACAAGGAAGGGCTGTGCGTCTTCGCCTCCCTCGACCAATCCGTGCGGGTGGCAATGTGCACGAAGCTAAACTTGTACTAGATTTCTCCTGTCGACATCTCCTTGAAATGGGTTTTGGTCGTGCCTCGTCTTTTTGCGTTACTAATTTTTCCATTTGATTTTGGAATTGGTATTGGGGAGAAGACGCTGAACATGTCGAATTTTGAAAAAACTTGACATCCTGTCCAGAAACCCGCTCGCTACGCATGCTGTATGTGATGTGATTGCTTGTCGCTAGAGGAAGGAAGGCGAAATAAGAAGGAATAACGTGTTAGAAGGTGAACAATTTCTTGCATAAAAAATGTGCATGGAACAGGTGGCAGTGGCAGTACTACTTGCACTGAACCTCATTATACAGTTGTTCTGAGAAGAGGAGCACTTCTTTGACTGTACAAAAAGCATTGAGTTTTCGTCTGTGGTTCGTGATCAATGAGATTGGAAATGTGCAACTCCATCTGCTCGGTACCATTTTTATTCTCGTCACTCGTCGAGGCGTAGTACGTCGTAGTCCAACTACTTATTTGCGCAAGTAGGAATCTAAAATCGGTTTTCGTCCATCCCTCATACGTTGAGACTCAGGAGTCACCTCGGACAACAAGCAAAAAAATCGGCTTTTTCTTCCCGTCGTTCGTTCAAGGCAGGAAAATTCGGCGTACATACATACAACTCGTGCAAAGAAATAGAAATCTTTTTTGTTTTGTAGTTTTTTTTATTTTGAGCTTCGTTCATGGTACCGCTCGTCGTTAGTATCACTGTGATGTTAGCGTTTGTGTAAGTTGCGACAGTAACAGCAAAGCACGGAGGTGCTGCAGTCCACTTTCAGCACCCCGCCTGCTTCAACACCAAATTGAGACACGGTGTAGATCAACTTTCGAAATAAAAAATCAGCTCCTTCAGGAGAACGACCCGTAAAAAAATTGCAACCCCCATCATCATCTTCGTGTTTATTTCACTCACAACCAACCCTTGAAGTTGAATCCGCCAACAAGAATCTTCATCAAAAATCAAACGGACACGGAACCGTTTCGTCTTTGCCTTGCACAAAAGCGAAGCAAGAAGCGGCGATTTGAATTTGTAGACCCCTCGTCTATCATCTCATTGATTCCACTAAAAGAGCAGCTGCCCACCATACGACTAACGATGTGGGCGGCACCAGCAGGGCGGAAAAAGTCTTTGTCGTGTGTTGAGGCGACACAACAGAGAAACCAGCACGATCCGCGGCCCGTGTGCAGCTTGTCGTTGCGTCGGACACGGCAATATGGCGTTCTCAAACGTTACACTCTCAACTGTTGCATGGACTTGTAATGCAAGAACAGCAAAAGTGAAAGTTGCAACATTGCAGCTTTCGCATCACAGATTGGCCACAGATTATCATGCTGTTTAGCCTTTCGACAATTTGTCATGCTAAGCACCTTGATTAAGTGGAGGCCTATTGCAATTTTGCATGGCAAATTCATGTAACAGCTGAGAATGTAACAGTTGAGAACGCCATAGTCAACTCCTGCTCTTTGGATCTACTTCGTGTTTTTCCCTGTTGGCGTGTCCTTGCGACGGAAAGATTGCGAAGCCCGGCACCGTATGGATTGCAAAAATGTCTGGGTCTGGAAGAAAGCACTTGTTTGTGATGCATATTTGGATCACGCAAATGGTGTCTGATGCAGGCAGAAGCATCACAGGTTTTGAGCACGCCTCTTGATGCCTGTCCCGCATGAGAAACTTCCTACTTGCGTACCAAGAAAGGGGCAGCGTTTGCCGCTCACGCAACACAAATTTTTGTGTGCTCCAGAGTTTGCATCACAAGTTCCAATTCTTCCAGACCCAAACACTTTTGCATTTCATACACCGCGCAGCCCGTGGTGGTGCTCGAACCCGGCGTCAAAGAACGGCGCGACACTGGTGGTAAGAACAAGGACCCGCCCGACCCTGCCGGGTCGAGTGTCCTCGCGCAAGAGACGACTGACAGTTCTCGTGCTGGTTCATCCAGTGCTACTACTCCTGGAGGCGAGGACGACAGCACCTTGAAGCTGCTGCACCAGCATCTTCATGATGCGCAAGGAGATGACGACTCATCGTCCGGTATTTCTCGCTCTTTTCACACCCCCGCCCCCGGGGCGCGAGAGATGACGCAGCATGCGCATCATGCCACGGACAAAGAAACCGAACATTTCCTGGCCCCTGTCCTCGAGATGAACAAGGGGCAAAATTCTCCTGCACAAGACGAAAGTGCTGGCATCCGCGATGTGCCACAAGAACCATCGCCCGACGGGACCACAGGGCCGAAAACTGCTTCCTCCTCCGCGTTGGAAAAGCGCAATTACGGCAGCTCGGGAGGTGCAGCTGGACCGACGACCGGGACCACAGGACTAGGACCTGCCCATGGTGCGGCTGCAACAGCGAGGAACCAGGTGGGCCGCCATGTGGGCGGACCTCCTGGCGTGCAGGAACGACAAGATGAACCACGAGAAGGAAATGAAGATGGCGGCGCGTTGGCACAAGCACCGCTCCTTCTGAACGACGATGAGAGTGGCTCAGGAACCAAGGAGAAGACCAACAGGCGCAGTTTCTCGAAAAACCCGCGTTCTGGAGGATCCGCGTCGCCTGCGATCACGGATGATGAATTTTTGCCACGGGCCGAAGCAGATGCAGAAGAGTTGCCGGTAGCTGCTGCTGCTCCGTCGCATCAAAGCTCCTTCCAAGAGTCGTGCAAGGACTGCCTTCCACCACCGGGCGCGGGTGTGCATACCCCTGTTCGGGACGTCGTGAAGAAGCCGAACCCGGAAGAAAGCCCGGGTGTCGTGCCGCCAGCACTGGCGACGCCAAATCCGGCACTGCAACCGCGCACTGGGGCTGCCATGCTACTGGCATCACCACGAGCTCCTGCGTCTGCACCGCGACAAGATCGAGCCACCGTGGGTCCGCCGCAGGGAATTTTGGTGATGGGAAGCAGCTACGCTCTTGAGAGAACGGGGCCCGGCGATGTCGAAATTCCAGATCCGCCGCTCACACAGCAAGGCAAAGAGCAGGCGCGTTTGGCAGGCGAGAAGTTCGCACAAGTATTGCAGGGACACCTAAAAAAGCCGGACGAACAAGTATTGCAGGAACAAGGAGCAGAAGATATTAATACTAAAAGGCTCAGCTTTACCACGGAGAGAATGGTCTTTCTCTGCTCTCCCATGTTGCGCGACATGCAGACCCTGGACTCTTTCTTGCAAGGCGCAGCGCCTGAACTGTTTACGAAAGATGGGAAAATAGATCTGAAGAACAAGTTTCCGGCCATTCGTCTTGTTTCCGAAGCCCGGGCGATAGCACCGCTTGGGTCTCGAAGTATCGAAAACCAAGGCACGGCTCTTGGAAAGTGGAACGCGAACTTCATGGGAAGTGTGAGCTTCTTGGCAAACTTTGATCCGGAAAAAGGAAGGGGCGAATACGCTCACTTTCTACCCCCACCAGGAAAATCTACTCCTCTACTTTGGTCAGAGCCAGAATTTGCAGCAAGTTTCGGCGACAATTTCGGGGGCCCCGCCCTGTTCTTCAACTTCTTGCGGGACGTGTCGAAAAACGAATTTGAAATGAATGAGCTCAGCGACCGCACCGTTATGATCGTCACTGACCCGAACACCATAGACGCGCACGGAGGCGACTGGTTTCGGGGGAACGACTTTGGGTTCGTGCTCAAATCAGCGGACGGGAGAGATTTTCCTCATCGGAAATGGAAAGTGAATAATGGTGGTGACAACCAGCCCCTCGACTTGTTCAAAATTACCAACCTGCAAGGCGAAGAAGGGCTCAAGTATCCTACACCACCAGTTTGCCAGGCTTTATGGGAGATTGACTTCTCCGCAAGAATTGAACCCCAACGAGCCGACCCTGCACGCGCTCATCAGCCTCCACAGCCAAAAGGCGGCCCGATGAAACGGGCCGCCGACATCGAGACAGACGCCGCCACCGACGCCCGGTCGAAAGAAAAAAAGTATGCCGACGCCCTGTGGAATGCAAGAATGCTCGACAGCCCCCACGGTGGACCCGGACCACCGCCAGGTGGCCACGAAGATGTAGGGCGTGACGGCGGTGCGATCCTCCGTGATGTTGCGATGGTCGACGGCATGCACCACCCTGGCATGCAA
The DNA here is from genome assembly GCA_905178155.1 of Amoebophrya sp. A120. NCBI lineage: Eukaryota > Dinophyceae > Syndiniales > Amoebophryaceae > Amoebophrya > Amoebophrya sp. A120. The sequence goes on along the minus strand of CAJINV010000019.1, from coordinate 793,643 downwards.
AGAGGACCAGGTGGGGGTGGCGGTGGGATGGGCACAGCAGATGATGATCTACACAGAGACGGCGCTGCTCTGGTAGGAGGCGCGGGCGGTGGCGACGTGCAACTACAACCAGAAGCAGGCGCGCCTGGCATGCAATTGTCAAAAGAGGAGGAACTACCATCGGCACCGCCAGCCAACCGGGTAGCGCCTCTCATTGTTTCTGAGGAAGTGAAGGAAAAGAAAAGTTCCGACGATCCGACCGTGCCCGAAAGATTTGGAGAAGATGAAGACCTGGCGCTAGCCCTAACCAACCAGTTGATGGAATTTCTGAAGGTCGCCGAAAGGCATGGCCTTGACCTCGTCGATGCTTATAGAGTAGTCGACGAAGACCGCTACTCCACTGGGGGTGACGGGTTTTCGTATCCTACATATGTTGGAAACCCCGATTTTGAGAAATACGTAGACAAAATAGTGGGCGCCGTTACAAGGACACTTCTGAGGGGAGAGCTAATTGGCTTGACGAAGAGCAAGACCGAGAACCTGTCTGGTGATCCCGCTGCTATTGAGCCAAAAGAGAAAGTGGAGGAGCGGCGTATGCGCATCGACAATTTCGGCGAGCTTGTCGTGAACAGATTCCTCACAGTTTTGGAGGTGGTTTTGTTCGACAGTTCACTGGATAACGTAGGACCTTCCATCGGAAGGGGATCATTTTTGCCGGCTCGAATTGCTGATATGTAGTGAGGCCACATACGGTTTTAACCTGCGCTTTCTTGACATGGCCTGCAGTTTTGTCTCGCAGTTTTTTACGAACCGACAGCGGTGCGCAATTGAAAAAATAAAAAACTCAAGCGCCTTAGCCTGCTTGCCTCTGCTGTCAACAATTTTCGGCGGAGCGCTACCGGTATCGAAAACCAATTAGAATCACAAAAATGACAAAGGCGAGCCGGCGAAAGTGGCGCTCTGTTGAGGCGCTCGCCGCCTTAGATTCTGGCCGCCTGAGTAGGTGCCCCGGCACGCACCCAAAGAAACCACACACAAAACAAACTCAGCCAACCAGCATCATGGTATTGATCCGGTTTTGAGCGGGTATCTGAGGTGGTTGCGCAAGCTGCCGCCGCTCCGCCGGATTTCGTGCAGGTGGCGGGCGTATATTTGTCCTTCTTGTCGCAAAAAAAGCAAAGTGCGCCGGATCTTCGCTGCCAGTCCGCATAGCACACTTGCGCCTGCTTATCGCCACTTTGTTTTTGGGCGCACACCGGAGCACCGAGCGACCCGAACCGGGTCGCCCACGCCATCAGGATTGGCCTCCGGGGCGAATTTTAGAGGTTTTCCATGATAAATTGAGATTTGCGCTGATTCTAACTATCTCACTTAGCAGCAGCCCCAATATTTATGCGGTTTACTTTTATTCACGGGGGCGTGGGCAGCCCGGGGGAACGGGGGCGCAGCAAAGGAACCACGAGTCCGGTTGCCGCTTCCGCAGGCCGCGTGGCCGTTTCCGGGTGGTGACTTTCGCGCCGATGTCGAAGGCAAAAGAGATACAGCGCAGAAACCGCAAGTCGCATGCGACAGGACCGGGGGTTAGCCACTATCCTGAGGTCATGATGTTTTGCGCCGCTTCGTCGGCCCCAGGCAAGAAAACGCCAATGGCCTCACTACCTCCCCCCCGCCGGCTATATTTGCGTTTTCAATACCGAAGATGCCACCCGTGTCGGCCGACGTGAGTTCGCTCGAACAACTAGAGCAGGAGTATTTGGACCATCGCGCTACCTTCTCATCGTCCTTCATTGTGGAATTAATGTGCAAATCAAAATCAGCAATGCGTACGTTGCTTGATGATGAAGTACGAGCTCTGGATGATGAGCAGCTACGCTTACTTGGCGGAGATGATCCTGATCGTACGACACTGCTCGTTGGGCGGCTGAGGCGTAGTTTGAGTCTGTACGAAAGCCGAGAAGTTTGGAAAAAGCCGAAGAACGACATGACGCCGGGAGTCGAGAGACTTGCTTTGTCGTTGGCCCGGTCCGGGGAGTTGCCCAGAGAGCAAATAGTAGAAACGAGAAGCAGCAGCCAGAGCACCTTCTATCTTACAAACGAGAAGCGGAAATCAAGGCTATTCGGCGAAAATCCATCCGGTCTTCTGCGAAAGTGGCTTCTACAACCACTGGCTTATCGCTGGCATTCGTACGCCAAGGTTGGCGTATATCCTCGCACGGAATTGATTTTCACGAGCGAAGAAGCGCGAGCGGTGGCGAAAAAAGTGTCTATCAGGATGAAAAGCACCCACCCGGCTTCAGAAACAGAATGGGTGAGAAATGCTTGCGTTATATATATAAAGATTTATAATTTTCATGCGTAAACGTACCGCTAAAGTAGCTATCGGTGTAGCAAATGATAGTTTGTGCCTCTCCCCTCCACGCGAAGATCTTTTCGCATGTTCCGCTGAACAGAGTCTGAAGGTGGAGGAACAGGCGGAGGCGTGGAGGCACAGCCATTTCTCATGATTGTGATGTTATGACTCATTCTTCATCAGTTGGGTCTATTTGGACATGTTTCGACCAGAAGTTGAAAGATGAAACACGGCGACCTGCTTTTCCGGCTGCCAAGTTTAACTGCCTGCTCATCTCAAGCAAGCCTCGTCCTGTGGGCCCATCTTCTTCAACAGACAGTTTTTAACCACTGCGCTGCGTTTTTTATCGTTATGCGCAGATCCCGGCGCCATTGTGCCTGCATGGCGGCCCAATCCCCTTCTGCTTGCGCTTGTCCAACAGAAAGATGGAGCGCCACGAATCTGAAGTGTCGATGCGCATCCCCCGTGCTCGATATGGTCTTAGGACCTCACTCGAGATCTCGCGTCGTTCGTCCATCGCTTTCGACCACGCGTGTTGTAGGTACAGACCAAGATACGGTCGTCGGTGTTTTATTTGCCCCGTTTTCGATTGGTTTCCCTAATCATCGGAATCAAAGGAAGCCGCTTCCTTCGATTGCGATGGATTAGCCGTCGCCGTTGCCCGTCGAAAAGGCTCTCGCAAGTTGCTTACAAAGGACCCCGAGCGCCGCTTTTATTTTCGCCTTCGTCTGAAAGGAGTATCTCTATTGTGTTCATGTTGTAATGCATTGAGGTGCCGGGCATCGCCGAATCCATCCAACCGCAGCGCCTAGTAGCGCAGAGCCGAGCACAGTTGTTCGTGTTCCTCCACTCCCCCACCTTTCGGTAGGTGGAGAAAGCTGAGCCATAACAGGTGGCTGTGCTGACTCGCAGGAGCCCCTTGGGTGAAAGTCGAGGGCGTCCCGTCTAGTACTTTTCTGGGCGCGTGCTCTCTCTGTCCCTGACATGCCTGCGTGCGAGCGAAACACACTAACGCACCTCCTGACTGCTGGGCGCGCTTATCTGCTTCGGGGATCGCCTTGTTTTGTGTTTCCTTCGCTCACGTTCTACTTGCCGTACATACTAGCCCTGGGTCACTGGTGGCTTGCGTGTTTCTTCTAGAAGGTTGCCGCGGCTCACTCCGTGCTCAAATAAGCCGGTCGACCTCGACCTCGACACGGTCCGTGCTCAACCAGCTCGGTCAATTAATTACTGGGCGACAACTGGCCTGGTCTTGGCCCTGCTCACCGGAGGGATTTGTATTTTCCAAGAGTTGCTTGACTTGTAGTTGGGGACGGGATAATAGAAATCGCTGAAAATATATCTTCGCTTTATTTTTTTTTTTCGGGCCCCTCCCTCTATTTTCAAACTTTCAACGCTTGTGTGACGGCGGGAACGGCGCCACAAAAATATATGCATGACCGCGACAAGCATTTCTAATTCTGTGGCTTCTTCCAGTTAGGGATTTTCTTCTACCTGATACAATTTCACTCTTTTTCGCACTTCGTGTTTGGATTCGACGGCCCCGTGTTCGAGGACTTGAAGGGAGTTGACGTGACTTCATCTTGCCGCTCCACCGAGAATATGCGTATCGACCCGGCTCAATCATCTCAAAGTCAAATGCGCATCCACCTGGACTGGTCATCCGTATTCGTTGACAGCACTGGAGACTGGATCAGCATTGGAAAAAAGGCATCCGAAGACGATGCAGACTACCAACAAGATTATGCTTACAAAAATGATGTGTTTGAGTGTTGGAAGCACGCAATCTTCCGCGAGCCCCCTAAAAAGCTGGAGAAGTCGCGAGGCGCATGTCCTGGTGGTGCTGGATGTCAATGGGCCGCCAGAGAAGGTTCACATGATGGCCATGGATCGCCAGAAGAAACGATTGAGATGGGCAGGCCCGTCCACCTCGTCGCGCTCCAGAATGTGAATGCGCCAGTCGCTGCAAGTCAAGAACATGTCGATGTAGCACAACTACAACCACCAGTGGAAAGTCTACCGAAAACTGTACCTGTAGCTCGTGCTGAACCTTCTGAAACGCAAACGCCCGCCCGCGGCGCAGCTTATGTTACTGTTACACGGCCAGAGCTAGAAGAAATGAACAAGAGACGCGCGATGCGGGAACATGGTACAGACCTGAAGTGGACCGAGGACAAGGCCTTGTTGAAGTCGATGGTAGACACAGTCGAAATGCACATGAAATCGTTTTTGACGTCTCGTCTGGGAGCAAACCCTTGGGCTAAGCCTGCGGAGGCAGTTGGTATGGAGTCCCTAACAAGCGATCTTCACGATCGAGGTGAACTCCTTCCTCTCATTGGTCATCCAGACTTCGAGGAAGCTGTAGACAAAACACTGGGCGAGGTGGTGGAACCTCTCGTAGAATCTGAGCTACAGCTCATATTTTCGGTGACTACTGATCTCACCTATGCAGCACTCACTGGCATGCTCGACGGAATGGGTCAGAGACTAGTATCTCGGTTTGTAAGGGTTTTGGAGCCCGTGTTTTTCTTTCGAGTGCCGAGCGACCAGGATGGGGATGCTCGGATGCACACGCCAGATGGTGGTACCTTGTACGGCTTGGAAAGGATGCTTTTTTCGGTCTGTTACATGGTGGAGCTAATGTGTAAACTAAAATCGGCACTAATCGCCCACGCACTTCGTTTACCCGAGCGCGACCCCGGGGGCAGACGTGCTTTTGATTACTTTGCGGCCGTTTTGGAAAATGAGCTAAGTTTTTTGAAAAACCGAAATGATTGGACGGAACCCAAAATTCCCGGGCCGGACGGCTTGCCTCGCGATGAGTTGGGGCCGCTGCGGGATATGCATTGCAAAAGTATCGTATTCAATACGAATCGTATAATTTTTTATCTTAATACGCTTTTTTTTTCAAAAGAAGAAATGTAATAATTGTAATTTTCGTTTCCCCTAGATCTAGAAGTAGGCTAGTATTACAGATCTGTCGACATGCATTTGTGCGACTAGTACGAGCACGATACTTTTGCAGAGGATACAGGGCGAGGCGGGCCGCCAACTTGTAGTCGTACCCAATACCGACGAGGGCACTCCTCTTTGGTTTGCTCGCAACCCCACCGTATTTCTTCATAAGATGCTTATGGAACCGCGAGGCGAAGGCAAGACGCTTACTGAGAACGCAGAGACACGCAAACTGGTCCGTCACTTTTTTTTTGCGTTCTCGATGTTTGTCTGTGGAGACGAAACTGCCACTCTCAGTGGAACGCCATCGCAGGAAATATTTCCTGGCCTATCCTTCACACTCGACAGAACAATCTTCAATTTCGATCTCAGAAGAACCTACAACTTGTCCCCACCAGGAGACCAAGGAAGAGAGCTTTGGATAAACGCGGTCTTCGTCTTTCCTGGTCCTTCAGAATTGGCGCCTTTACAGGAAAAAGTTCTGCGCCACTTCCAGAACGAATTTCTGCAGCATCTGACCGGCGCACAATTGGTAGAGAAATTCGCTACACGGAAGCACGAGGCATCAGGGGAACCATCGGAGATGGCGGAATTTCTCGGGCAGGAACAGTTCTTCGAATTATCACTTGCAAATGCCTCCCGGTCTATCGAGAATCATCTCCAAAGAAAAGTGCTAAATACTGTCTTGTTTTGAAGGTTTTGCATAGATTGTTTATCGCCATAGAGGAGGATGCCACACCCACGCAGCTAGTGGCACGCATGTTGACAACCAGCAGAATATCCTAAGTAAGAACCACGTACCCACATCACCATCGAGAGTCTGCTAGACAAGAAGGAAATCGAGATGCTACGCGGACTTCGCGTTTACGAACTGAGGTCGACAATTACTAGTTGCGTTGCCGGTCGTCCTCTGCGGCCAGTTCTTCTGAGGACGTTCGTGCGCGCCGTGCAGTGGACCCCATGGACACCGGACTTTAGCTTGCTCTGTAGCGCAGTCTCTTCAGAATGATCAAAATGGGAGGTTGGGTACGTTTTTTCATAGGATACACAACTATTTGAGTTCTTGTGCTTTTCAGTACAGATTTCATCTGTGCCCAGTCTAAAAATGGATTCGAATAAAAAAGCCTGGTCTAAAAAAAATAATGATTACAATAATCTTAATTCGACATGCAAGATACTTGCAATCGCGTGGCCTTTGTTGCTCACATATAGAAGAGAAAGTATAAACGAAGTGCATGTCCTCGTGTTGAAGATGTGTCATTGTTTCTGATCCTGGGATACCATACTGCAAGGGCAGTCTTTATTGTGCTGCTGCTCGAAGTGCTGACATTTGACTTTTTCAGACCCAGGAGGCATATTTGTACAGCATAGACGCAGAGGGTAAACGAATTCATGAGTAACGAACTGGTACCAGCACTTGTGGAAGCTGAGTTGGATCGCTTCAGTCGTGTTACGTATGCAATGCCAAAGTATTGCTTGCATGTACGAGATGCCATGCACGCAAGCCTCTCCAAGGCCAGATATGCTGATCAAAACAGTGAGGTAGTAGCAAGGAAGAAGCGAGAGGAAAGGTTCGTCTTGCAGTGGTGCAGCCTTATCCTTCGTACATCTGTGATACTTTTGCACAGAATATCCTGCCTGAATACGCCATGGCCACGGGACTGACCGATGGATTCGCGAAGAGGGTGGTGGATCGCCTCGTCGCTGTTTTGGAGCCTATTTTTTTGACAAAATTGCCGCGACTTGTTGCCAAGGGCATCCTAGTACGTGACGCAAGTGACCACGCGCGAGATGTTGATCCGCAAGATGGTGATCATCCTGTATCATTCTGCAAATTTGTCTGAGTCCTGCGAAGGATTACTTAGGAACACGCACGGTGCTGACAGCATTTTAGATGAAAGAAGCGCGCCTAAAAAGAAGTCGTCTTGCAACATGATAGCGGCAGCATTATGCTGCCGCTATCATGTTGTTATATGCCATATAAATTTAAATTGGAAATGAGTTGTAGCCATATACTTCTAGAGGCGAACTCGGCCGCGGCTATGTATATTTTTTTTTATGGATGCTAGTAGTCTAGGCAGGTACAGTTTCCGCGACACTCACAAAGAGGCTTCGAAGAAGCTGCTCTGATGCTTGTGCAGGCACAAACCACGACGCGCATTTATTTTTCGCATGCCACTTTAGTAGTATGCTATGCAGCACGCATTTTTGCATGATTATCATCATCGAAATATCAAAAAAAATAGAGTTTCGCACACAAAGCTCTGCCACTTTCCACAGCTACTGTGAGATTATGAAGATCAACGTTTTTTGTATTCCCGGCATTATCTTCATTAAGCCTTTTTCGTATTCCAAGGTAGACCTCCGAGACGTTGACAAATTTTCAGTGCACAGCTCGTAGAAAACCTGGGAAGCCGCATATCAATTGCAAATATCTCCGCGGATTTTGCTTTTGGATGAGTGCTATTTCCATTACATATTTGTGGTGCAGTGTTTGGATCTGCACCTACAGCAGAGCATGAAACGCACGCGACTGTAACAGGTTCTGCGGAGACTTTTCCACGTTTGGGCAAGAGGGGAAATGCCCTCTCCGGGCGACAGAAAGCGCGCATACCCATGGCGACTTCTGAGCAAGACTGATTTTCATTTTTCTCTATTCCAAATGATAAGCATCATCCAAAGTAAATAACCCACAATTGCATATTTGCAATGCATATGGATCTTTGGCACGGACGGGCGCGACTCATATGCTGCCGCGAGTAGTATCTACTGCAAGTTGTATGTCTGGGACTGGATCTGCATTGGCTGCATGATTTAGAGTGATTATCAATCTTTCATCGCAGGGCTTTGGTTGTAGATTTTGTTTTAAGCTGCATGTTCTGGCGCAATATCAGAGACTTTTCCTGGTTCGTAGATGACAAAAACAAAAAGTGCGACTTATCGTCATGCGAAACAAATACACAGCATACAGCTCCCAATAAAGCTGTCACACTTGAACTTGTCTGCGAATGGTAATCTGTACGTCATCAACATCATGATCATCCGCACATTAGCATGACACTTTTTAAGCCCAGACGTATTTGCACAGGATACAGCTACACCAAAGTAACACCAACAGAAACAAAAGCAATTGCCGATAACGCCATGTTCTATGTGAGCTTTCTTGTGCAATTGATGTGCAAACTAAAATCAGCAATGCTTGCCTACTTGTTTCCTCCAGACGAGCAGAAGCCCACAGTCGTCTTCAGGCGAAGCTCGAAGCTCAAAAGCTCCGCAGCGGAGGCAGCACGCCAGCTGATTAAAGACGACATCGAGTCTTTGGCAGTTCGAGGTGCGGACTTGAGGCCAGATCTTGCTGGCACTGCCCTGGACGGAAGTGGGAGTGGCGACTCTGGAATTAAGTTTGCGAAGCGTCCCACGTTACTTCTAAACAGGCTCCTCTTTACCACGCTGGTAAAGAGGCAGCTCCTGGTCCAACGTCACCCACTTCTTGCCGACCGTGAAATTAGCATGTTCGCAAACGAGAAATCACAGGAAAAAGCGGAAGATCTCTTTCGTGCGTTTTCGCGGTTTGTGTGTGGAGACGAAACTGCAACTGTCGCCGGTTCCAGCAGAACGCTCCTAACCGACGAGGAAGAATACCCAGCTCTCTTCTTTCAACTTGACAAAACGATATTCCGATTCGTGGGCGAGGACTGGAAGAACATAAACTTAAACTTAGAATACGAAGAGTCACAAACGGCAGAGCCGTCAAAGGGACCAGAAGGAGAAAAACTTTGGAGGGAGCTGATATTCGGAACAAGGAGCCTTAAAAAGTGGGTCACTCAACTAATCGAAGATGCAAAAACGGCAACACCAACAGAAGAACCAACTGCCGAAGGCCGCTCCAGGTGGTTCGGTTGTGGCGCCGGTAGTTTTGTGCAGCTTGGGGAGTGGCTCAGCAACCAGCGTTATCGACTTGGAAACATGCCGCGCGACCCCGCAATGCAACATGTACACGTAAGCATGAGCTGATTTTTGTTTTATTTCCAAAACAAAAACAAAATCAAAAACGAATGACAGGGTAAATAATACTTGTTGCTAAGCAAAAGACAAAACAAAAACAAAAAGTCGGTATGTGTCCCCACCTTCATTAGGCCAGGTGGCCCAAAAAGCATGCGTGTCGCCTTGCATTTTTAAAGTTCAAAGTAAATTCAAACTACTCGACCACTAGTTCTTTGTGCCGAGGTGAGCATTTCCATTTCATTCTCATCCTCGTTATGCGCATCCATTGTACGTAGCGCAAGCGGGGAGCGACATTATGTTGCTACCGGACGATGACAGCGTACTTAAAAAAATAACTAATTTGAATAAGCCTTAAAATTAAAAATCGTTAATCAGACACCGCGTGAGTGTGTGTGTGTGTGTGAGCACGACATCATGCATATTTTGGTTGCGAAAAGTTTCGGCTTAACGCTTACCTCCGTGCTCGCCACGTTACCTCACCATTACGCAGTACATTGTACTGCTACAATAATCGAATTCGCAAGTAGCGTCCTTTGTGCAAGAATTCTGAAACCGAAACGGAAGTAACCACATATCATCGTCAGTGTTTGAGCTTTATCGCAGAATTATGTAGTGCTTTACGTGTTGCGGTTGCCCAAGGGATGCGGAGAAAGGTTTTCAGTACGATAAGCCCAGCACAGAATGGCTGTTGCCATTTATCCATGTGTCCCACTCTTCGTCTTCTCCAGCGGCCGCCTCCGGTATATGATATACAAAATTTTGAATCAAGTCAAAGAAACCATGCACTCCTGGTTGCAAACGCTGATTCACAGGAAGAAAGCTGGATTGCAAGCACCAGATAACGCCTCCACCAAAGCCGCAATGCAGCCCTCTGATTGTACCTGAAAGTTCGTCAAGCGTGACGGTTTTGCTGGTAGCACCAGTTCCAAGGAGAAAATAAACCGTATTCAAATAAACGAAAAATGTGTTTGTTTTTTTGCATGTATGTAGTTGATCTTGACTGCATCAGCATCACAACAGCAAGCGCGGCAACATCTTGGGTTTCGACTTGGCTCTTCGACAATTTTGTTTCATTCCTTCCTTGCACTGACACTTCGACGATTGGCGATTGCGATTGCGAACAAAATCCTGACAACTCGGTCGGAACCTATGAAGGGCAGCTGGAACGACGTTCGTGGTACTCCATTCAAGGGGTCTTCGCCTACTTTTGCACCTTCGTGATGTTCCTTGTCCTTTATTACCTCATCGTCTCCCCTTGCCTCGCTGGTGTGCATCGCTTGCGGGGCCTCCTCTGCCGGGCGAAAAATGACCGGGAGGCAGAGGAGGAAGAGAACATCACAAAAAACCTCCCGGAAGAAGCGGAAGACGATCAACACGATCCTGCCGGCAGTGCATCTGTTGCAGTGGAGTCGCCTGTTTCCGCAACCAAGACCCATTCACTCACTGCCACTGCTGGCACAGCAGAAACTGTTGTTGCCCAAGATAAGGAAGCCGATGTTGTTCCTGCTACTGGACTTGCAGATGGTGACGACCGTGTTGTAAACCGTGTTCTTGTGGCCCCGAAGGAGGAAGAGCAAGATGACGCGACAAGCACGACGCGAGCCGCGGAAGTCGAAGTTGAAGAACAAGTTGAAGCTCCACCCGTAAAAATAAAACTAGCAGAGCGGGAGCCACGACGAAACAAAGGCGGGGTACCGGCGCAACCTGATGTCCGTGGCGATGAGGAACCAGAACAATCTTCGAGGAGAAGTGAGAACAATACAACTCGTACCCAGAAGATGAAACAGGCGTCAGCAGACATGCGCAGCACTCGCACAAGAACTACCGAGCAGGAAAACACAAAACAAAAACGGACATCCACGACCAACCCGGAGGACGTTGGGCCACCTACTTCTACGGCAATTCATCCATGCAGCCTGTTGCCGGACGAAGACGAGGATGATTCGCTGCCGCGGAAAGTAGAGATGAAGGAACATGAGAACAACATGACGAACACCATTGATCATGTTCCACAAGGTCACAGTCCTACCGCCGGGACCTCTCCGAAGAAGTCTGCCGCCGCGAAGAACAAGCTTCATGTTCTGGCAGTGGATCATGCGCCTCTTGTTCGTCAAGCAGGAGTAGATACTGCATTTCCATCTGCTGCGAATATGGACGGTACGTCAGAGGCTGTTCTTTCCCTTGGTGAAGATCAAGCCGACGTCGACGGGCTTGTTGCTGCTGTTGACGGGAGCCTACTAGATGCACAAAGCCGCGCTCTTTCGCTCCGGGTGGGTGATGTAGATAAAAACAAGACGGGGGCAGTTAATCAAGAGAGTCAAGGTGTGAAGGAGCGGGACCAGGAGAAGAAGACGGTGGCAGGTCGTCAAGCATCTCCTCCACCTTCCGCCGCGTCGCCTTCTATCAGCACCTTGCTCGCCGAGGACGAGGATTCTCTGCCGCAACGCACACTTCTGTTGAAGAACTCTCGTCAGGCCGCCGCAAGTGACACGGAAGCGGAAGATGAGGAGCAGGTCACGTTGCAAGCGGCCCTGGACAACGCTGCCGGACGGTCGCTGGTGGGCAGGCTCTGGGGCTTCTTTCTAAGCGGTTCTTCTTCATCTTAACCGCAGTGAGCTGAAGATTCCAAGAGGGACGATTTTACTGCTCAGAAGTAAAATCAGCGGCCTCTGGGACGCGGCGAGATAAAGATTGTATTTCCTATCGTTCCACGGAAAGCAACCAGCCCCAGGTGCAATGAATATTTCCTACGCTTTTGAAAGGATGAAAGACAAAACGTTCGAAGATTTGATTCCACTACTAAATGCATTTCTAAGTCCAAATGAGTATGACACCAAGACGAAATTTTGCTTTACTTTTTTCTCTTTCAGTTTGACTTTCATTTTTCTTGCCCTGGGAACCCCAGACAGCCCCCAGCTACTTTTGAGATTTTCATGCTTTTTTTCAATCAGGCACCAGTACATGAACAAGAACATTTTTTTTTCCATCAACAGTACACTACGCATAAGTAAGCAGAAGTATCTTTATTCATTCACCGTATACATTCTATAAGCACTCGCATTCCTTTTTAATTTCAAATTACACATGACTAATTCAGCACATGCACGAAAAAGACTAGCACTTATCCGTCAACAAGGCCACAACGAAACCAAAAGTAAACCGCTTGTATCATATTTCCGAGGAATGATTCAAAATCAAGTTGTTCGAATTCTGTATCTGTTCTGCTAAATTTTCTATTCGGAGAAGATCGAGAAGTGAAGCAGTATGCAGGTGCAAAAAAATGGGTTTGGATTATGTGTTTATTTTGGTGTTCAGATCATCGGACTGGCAGATCTGGATGACGTTTTTTTTGAATCGAAAAATCGTCCCTCGTCTCTCCCGGTCTCGTATGTTGTATGCCTAAGTCAGGCCTTCTTTCGTCAAGGTGTAAAACATGCAAGATGAAATGAAGACTTATCATCCAGCATGCAGTAGTTGCTAAAACTGCAATAGCTTCGTCTAGTCGTTGAAGTGGAAGGAAGTGCTATTTGTGATCTTCGTGCAGGACAGCCGGCATCGTGACCTATGCAGCAAATTAGTACTTTTTTGTTACAACCATAACGGGGCGGGGTCTAGTCATCGGCTTCAGAATTTTTTGAAAACTTTGAACGTCCCGACGGTTCGGTCGTCCGAGAGGCTTTCTCACAACTTCGTAGCCAGTGCGAGACGTTGCTGGTAGCATGTCGAGCCCCAGCTTGCCATCGTGGTTCCTGTGTGACCGATGGGGCCCTGCGCTTTTTGCGGGTGGTCAGCTTGCATACTCAACCATAGTGAGATACGCCCGTACCTGAGAAGGTTGAGGCAGCGCCGAGCTTTGTGGCTCAGCGTGCAACATCGGCGTGCTTCGTGGTCAGGGCCAAGGACCTAACACTGCGAAAGCGAAAAGTAAAAACATGTCGAAATAATAAGAAAAGCAAAAAATAGGAAATAAAGCACTTACTATCGTTGAAAAATAGGTCCTATGCTATGAAATAAAATCAAGAAAGAAAACGAGTCCGAGGCCCGCCACCGGGCTTGATCTCGGTGCGAATTCCTATTCCAGCATGCACATTCTAAGTGGGCTCCAATGTTCATCATGATCCTAGATTCGATCGTAACGGCACACCCCGTTTGAGAGGCTGGTGACGTTCTTGAAAGCACATCGAGAGACAGTTGGTGAGTGTCAAGTGTGAGTTGATCTCGTGCGTTCGGAATGAGCAAGAAAACGAGCGGTTTTCGTCTGACTCGTCTTTTCTCGCTGCAACTTGTTCACATACCTCTCAAACTGCGTGCCGAGTCGGGCGATGTTTTTGTAGTTTTTGTGCGTTGATTCATCGAGTTTTCGCCGGTATCTTCGGTCTTCGTCTTTCGATAGCGTATGAAAAGATTCTACAGTCAAGGCCGAAGTTATTCGCACTACCGTTCTTGCCGGCGGGGACCGTATCGCACTACCACTACCATTGCCGCCAGCATGTTCTAGTCGGAGTCGTACGAATTATGACAATGCGCAGTCAGATGTACTGGAACTGGTAGAAACAATAAAGATGAAGACCAAGACTGTAGTTCGCTTGAAGCCCTCCTGACACGATTGCGAGTGCCGCGACGGGTCCGAGACCACAAGGCAGTCTTTAGCAGGCGGCTTTTCGAAAATATCAATTGATTTCCGCCGTGCCCCGGTGGCCTCAAGCTGCAGGTCGGCATAGACCACCGAGAAGGAGGACGACAGCGAGAAATTTGCGTCCTCCTGCTCCACCTGAGCGGAAACGTTCGTGCGCGGAAAATCGTTATTTGAGCCACACAGACATCAACCAGCGGGACGACCAGTAGGCGGGAGCTCTACTTTTTCCCTGCTTCCGTACGACGGCGTGGTTTTTAGTTGGGTCAGTCACTCAGTTGTACTTACAGCGGTACTCAGACTTACATCGGCGGCGAGATCCAGAACCACTTCCAGTCTACCTCACCACGACGGGCCCGTGGTTATAAGAACTAAGTTGCAGGAGCAGGACACGACCAGATTCAAACAACCCACACAGGACGGACGATACTTCGCTTTTACCTCCATCTGTAGCTCTGGTTGTACCTACGCAAGCCTGCCGTTAGAATAATTGGTGACTTTTCATCCGTACCACCCTGGGGATAGCGGGCCGTAGTGCGAGGACAGGATCGACATCAAGGCGGAGCACCATTAACACAACGCTCTGTTTTCTTGTTCCGTCGCTGTGATCATCTTCTTCCAGTTCTTGCCAGAAACATCGCTAGTCAGCCACCCACGACGAGAAGTGCCAGCTGCAAAGCAACGTCGCGCGTGTTGAGCCGGCGCAACTCTTCATCGTCGTGCGCAATTTGTAGGAGCGCTTCGCGACCGCTCGGCAGGTCGACGGTAAGCATTCACTTCGAGTCCGGAAGCCTTTAATACCAGGTTTTTCTCTCGCATCTTCATCATCTCGGCCGCAACCCGAACAAAATCTGCCGGAATTAGAAACGCAATTACGCGAGGACAAAACCTGCGGCCAGATCCCGGGTAGCTCCGTTACTGCTCCCGTCCTGGCGCATCAGTTCGAACAAATCCCTTGGAGCTCTCTTCTCGTCTGCGACAACGCGCGAGGAAAAGCGACTGCAACGGTTCGTGCAAGTAGAAGAACTTGTTGGCAATCCAGGAGAGGAAGGCAACATCTGCAGCGGAGAGTAAGAGCAGCGACTATCTTCTTCGCGAGCCGAACATCAAAACTGACAAACCACGGCTGTAAAAAAGCGGGAAGGTACCAATAGAACTAAGCACCACGACGTGGCGCAGAAGTAGTCAGTCTTCGTTTGTAGTTGACACAAAGTCTTCTACCCGTCCGGGTCCGGCCAGTTCTTCTACATCACATAAACGAGCAGGAGAAGCGGCGAACAAGTCTTCTTGTCCTGACAAGCCCGAAGTGGTCCTCGCGCTCGCTTGTCTACTTCATAGTCCGAAGGCATCTAGTAGTGTAGGTCAACTTCTCCTTGTCGTGGTCGGTATACGACGTCGCCTGGCTACTTCATCCTCCAACGCGAAGAAATAAGATGTTGGCTCCCTACCAGAAAAAGTCCAACAACCGGCCGAAACGGCCCACGACGGTCGGCAGCACGAGAAGCCGTTCGTCCAGCGGCAATCAGGCCATCCTGAACAGCATGCACAACACGACCTCCCCCCGGAAAATCATGCAGTACGTCGGCGTCTCCGAGTATGGAAGCGTCAGGTTTGAAATCGTCAAAGTTGAAATAGTTTGCCATGCATAAGATGCAGCCCCCAAAGTGCCTGTCTTGCAGAGTAGGCAAGTGAGGCACCAGATTGTAAGCCTGTTGAGGGGTAGAAACTGAGCTGCTAAAGTAGCATGACAAAAGCCGTCTTTCTTACCCAAGCAGCATGACAAACTGGATTTCGGCTCTACCCAAATAAATTTGTCATGCGCCACTTGAAAACTGGGTCACAACTTTGACTTTCATCCATTTTATGCATTACAAGTTATTTCAACTTTGCCGATTTCAATCCTGACACATCCATACCGAGTGCCCGATCTGCCGCACGCTCTGCGAAACCTACGCGGCCTCCCTGGTGGCTATCAAGTGCAAATATGTCTGGGTCTGGAAAGATCCAAGATTTGTCATGCTTGTCTGACATGACTCTCAAGTCTGTCATGCACATTACCCAAAAGCCTCATTTTTCTGTCATGCAGAAGTTCACTTTGTCATGCAGAAAAGCCAAGACTTCTGTAGCACCTCCAAAACTTGTCATGCTTGCCAGTCATTCAATCGACCGAGGTGTCCTCGTTTTTCGCAACCAGCATTACAAGTTTCCAGACCCAGACATATTTGCAATGCATAGTGGCGGAAAAAACGCAAATCTCGCCTTTCGACCGGCTGGTCGCGCAGGACTTCATACCCGCACGGGAGTTGGCCGGGGGGACGAAATTCTGCCGGTTTCACACCTACTGGAAAAAAAGATACGACGTGCTGTCCTTTATCAACAAGGGATTGCGGGAAAACGTATACTTACACCTTTGAATCAGAATGTTGATTTTCGTCTTCATCAGAAGTTTCATATGCAAGTTAAAGTTTTGCTTTGCGTCGTAGTCTGCCTCTGTACTTCTAAGTACTTGATTTGAGTGCGAAGAACCTCTGTTCATTTGCAAATCATGACAAATGTCTGATCAGATACGTTACGAGGCACTGTACGACCTCCTGGCAGTAATGGACACACAAGCGAAGGCATCAATAGAGTGCTATCACGCGTGACAGCTGCACCTCCCCTGCGAGATCGTCCATCTTGAGCAGCAAATCCAACAGGCGGTACCGGAACCGGTAGCACACGTTTGATGCGTTTTACATGACAAATTAGTTACGATACTTCTTCTAATGCAGATTTTTGTAGTACTGGCTCTGGCTCCAGTCTGTCGCGGAAAATGTTATGTGAGATGCAGTGAGGCCGTTGAGGACACTGTCGAAATTATAGACGAACTTGATAAGTAGCAGAGGCAGTCGTCGACGCCAATGACTGTATGAAAAAAAAAACTGTGATGGGAGGGAGCAGCTGTCGCAAATCATAAGCGGTTGTTGGAAGACATAAAAGAAGAGGTGGAGGGGAAACAAGTGTCCACAAGAGGCGAGGTATAATTTTTTTTTCGTCGTACTCAACTGTTCTGATGACATCATGCATGTGACAAACTAACATCTCCCGACCAGTACATTCATCTTGGCGCATGTGATGAAGCATGTATCGCACGACGCAATATAATTTCATTTTGAACATAAACTACATCATCAGGTCCGCAACTCGCTCATCCGTGAGGCAAGGCGCTTAACCGACCTCTGGGATGCACATAAGAATTGAAAGCGTGGAGCCAGTCGTTTGCGTTTGAATTGTGCACGCAGCGAGACTCTCAATGTTTCGCATAATATCTACGAAATGTAAATACGTTGACCTCGATGGTATCCGCTATAGTTGTTCCACGGGCTCGCTGTGGTGTGCTAGGACTACAATAAATTTGTGTGCTGCAGAAAAGATTTAGATACTAAACGCGACTACCACTGCTCTTTTTGCCTGGCATACCCCAAGTCGAGGACTTGGACACCCAGATCGCGTACTCAATAGGCGACCTGCAGACGCGGCAGGCCCAGGATCTGGCCTTCGAGTTCGAGAATCTGGAAAGGCAGTACGGCGGGAAAAAGCCGCACTACAGCAGCGCACTGCTGGAGCTGTTTCAACAGGAACCGAGGATGAAAAGAGCGGGGGCTTTTAACGAAGCATTGAAAGTGGTAGACGCCGGGAAAAAATTGGAACAGGTATGACATTTTGGAAACAAACTTATAGTGATGGAGCTTGGAAAATGTTTCTCATGATATTTGCATTTCTCAGGCAGTGAGTGAGTGTCTTGATTTTCGATTTCGTCCATTATCATGATGAAAGAATGATTTTTCATATCATAATCCCTAACTAACCGCGCTCCGACCTCTATCAGGTCCAAACCATGCGGTTCAAGCGCGAAATCGAGCGGGAGAAGTCGTTGAAGTTGTCTTGGAAGGTGTGTCAGCAGACGCGACAGATAAACGGGATCGTGGATAAGATGCAGCGGCACAGGAGAAAGGAAGAGGCGAATCGGGAGATCGACCGCGAAAGGTTGAAGTCCAGGGTAAAGACGGCGCTGCAGAGATTAGAAAAGGTATTTTGAACTAAGTAAGAAGTATTCTTCTACCGCGTGCTTGCGCTACGCTCCGACAGAGCGGTTGGTGTTTTTCTACGTTGTGCCTTTAATATCTGCAGTTTTGATTTGAACAAATCCCGAAATCAAAATCTACCAGGTCCAAAGACAGGCCGTAGTGGTGATGCGGCCGCCGTTTCTGCAGCACATCTACCGCGTAAGGCACGTTGTCGAGGTGGAAGCCAAGAAGGACCACAGTAGCCCTAGGTCCAGCTTCAAGGAGAGACCAGCGCTCTACGAGGGACCACAGCAGGTCTCGTTTAGGACCAGAGACGTCGACGATTTCGGACGGGACGTCAGAACCGTGGACACCTTTCCAGAGTGCAGCAGCGACTTTTTCTACACCATGATCATGGGACTGCAGAACATGGTACTTCTTTGATGGGATTTTTCTGGATTGATATAAGTAGTTTCACTTTTCATGTTGATCTTTTGTTCAGTTTGTTCTGATCTTCTATCACTTTCAACATCTGCTCGCATAATGCTAGTAAGCGCACATCAACTTATCCATTCCAGAACCGCATCGGCATGGGTGGTAGTGCCGCGTCCAATGCACCGGGGGAGGAGGGCTTCAATAACAGCAACGCGAGTTCCCCGATACGCACCAGACCGGTCTCATCGCAATCCCAAAACCGAAATCGCAGTAGTAGTGCGCCGGGAAATACCCTTACAAGACCGAAGTCCGCCCCACTAACCGGAAATTCGTTCTTCAACAGCGCAAGCAAAATGGGAGGGATACACTGCGACTGGTATGACTTGAGTTTTTTCTGATTTGTCCAGCGGTCGGAAGCGGAACAAGTACAAGAGACGGCACAAACACTTTTGTTGTAGGGGCACAAGCATGAAAAAAAAAACAAATCCAGATGCAGAACGTGAATGAGAATGATCCTATATAAAATCTGTTTCATTCATCTTGATGCGACGTGCTTACCACTTCATGAGGTGCGGCGCTTTCACGACGAAACCGATCGAGCTAGAGCAAGAGAAGGACATGCCAGCCTCCGTGCAACGAGCTTTGGATTCGTATATACCGATAATGTCAGTGGTGTGTTTTATTTCCGTGTTTGTCATGTTCATGGAACAGTATAAGGATGCGAAGCACTCACAATCAAAAAGAACTCTGCATGTTGATGGACAAGAAGCAATGATGAAAATAATTTCGATTCATCTCATTCTCAGCACGGAGTTTGCGAACGTTGCCCTCTCTGCACCCTCCGTAGACACGATAATACCGGGGCCGAGGGGCATTCCGGATGTGAATAACAAGAAGCCGAAGCAGACCAGCATGACTGAACTGAAAAAGATTATCGAGCCAACTGCATCAACAACCGGGGACGACGGTAAGTAGAGGAAATGTTGTTCCGCTGTTGCACTGCATGGCTGGGTGTGTATATTGCTTAGAGTGTTTGAGTTTAAGAAGCCTACATTACCCTGCTGGTCTTGCATGCGCGAAAAAAAAGTTCTTCTATCCAGCACGAAAATATTAAATCCTAAGGTTCGCTGAAGTCCACAAAATACGTGGCAAAGTGCTGCAGCTTCGCTTGCATGTACAACTGGAACGCAAAGAACTCTCCAACCTACCTCCGCTCCCGGCGCCACCTGCAGATCGACTTGATGCAACGGACGGCGAAGAAGGAGCAGCTGGACAGGTTGCCGCAGGTCCAAACGGACGCCGGTATGAAGTTTGTAAGGCAGGGGTAGAGCCGATTGCACGGCGGAAGGATGATATCGATTATGTACTAGAGCGACAACCGGTATTGAAAACCACTTCGACTACCAAGAAAGTTGTTGCCGAGAAGAATAATACCAAACAGATTTTACCAAACTACAATGCAAAAATGAACGGCAGGACTAGAATTCATCAAATTCTCCACTTCAAATATTAACCTCAATTGAATCCAACTTAGCGCAAAACAAAAGAAATTAATCTTCCTCTCCTGGAGCTATTCTTTGCAAGGATTATATGCTTCTGTCGACGCGACGTCTTTAAAGTTTCAAGATAATGACCCGAATTTAAAATGTACGAGTGGTGTGCACTAGAAGACTTCTCTTCCGCGCATACGTGGAAGTGATAGTGACGACTCAACAAACCGTAAAATATCATATACGTTTCACACGACAAACGTACAAGCTTACACCGCTATTTGAACTTTATTCGCTACCGTTCTACTCAATGTTACTTTTATTCGATAGAAACTGAAAACTGCACGGCTTCGGCTGTGGATGTTCTTGAACTACCCCATTGTATAAACTCTACTCGAAAAATCTTCAGTATTTTATTTCCAAATGTGATCTGCATCCGCAAGCACCAAATAGAATCGTCGAAAGAAAATGGCTATTCGAGTAGCTTTAGCTTCTCGGGCTCTTGATAGTTGAAGCAAACTCGACCCTGTTAGCAGTTTTCCACTATATTCAGCAATAGCCGCGTCTATTCGCTATCGCGGCCTCCAGATAGAGCTAAATTTGTTTCATCCCGTAAAAATGTGCAATTGCAAGCGAAGATTTGAAATTTTGCGCAGTCGCAGCGGCTGCAGCGAGATTCTTGTTGATGATGAACTTGTTTCTCGTTTCCGATGATAAATTTGTACAGACAATAGAATCTGGATTTCACGAAGAGGATGATGTGAAAAGTATTTACATCTCCAAGTAATTTCAATTAACACGCGCCCCTGTTCTCACCCTTAACCGATCCTGAAGATGGCAGTAGTTGTGAGGATCTTCATGAAAAGTTCACAATCAATTTGGTTTTGCGTTTGCTTTCAGATTCAGTTTCGTTCCCGCGGACGGTTGTTTGTCCTCGTTTTCGGAGGCTCAATACAGACCTCAGTAGTTCGCCTAGTTTCGGTTTTGATTTTTTCTTTCAGGACGGCTACGGCTAGTAAGACACGATACTACATCTAAACGACACACAGTCTGGCACAACCTCTATTCAAGAAAGTGTGCGCTTTAGCTCATTTTGCTTTTTGTGCCTGGCGGCTGTGCCGCTGCGACTCAAACAAATAGTAGCATGTAAGTTGTAAAACCCAGAAACACGCACATTGAACATGCAGTACTCGCTACAACTAGATCTAGAACTACAACTTCTCCTAGAGTGCTTGGTTGAGAAATAAAGCAGCAGACTCGGATTTTTTGAACGTTCGTCATGTGACACCGACGGGCGAGTGCGCAAGATCGTCGTCAACCGGGCACCAGAAGTGATAGACGACAGCAGGTAGACGACACGTTTCAGACGACACCGCGCTCCTGCTTTGTTGAACCGAAGAGCACGGAGCCGTCCCCCCCCGCACAAATAAAATCATGATGCAGCACCCGTCAGACCACGACAATTACCCCCAGCAGTCCAAGGTCCTGTTGATGGGCCGGGCGAGCGCGGGAAAAACCTCGATCCGGAGTATTATTTTTGCCAACTACCTCGCCCGGGAGACGTCCCGTCTCCACCCCACGAACAACGTGGAGCACTGCAACCTGCGGTTCCTGGGCAGTTTGCAGCTGAACCTGTGGGACTGCGGCGGATATCCTGAGTAAAAACGTACCCACACCAGAGTCAGGATGGGGATTTTGCAACACAAACCTAGGAGTTTTGTGAGTCACGCATGACAAGTTGCACTCTGCAGTGTAGTGCAGGTTGGCAAGTGCAGCCGCGTCACAGATTCGTCTGCTCATCCTGTTCACAGCATCACAAATTCCAAAACACGACTGGAAATGGCTCTCATGGGGATGCGCATTACAAGCCTTCCTGTCTTTGCAAATCTGCATTACAACTCTGGCGTGGGTACGTTTTTACTCAGGATAGCGGGCAGGACGTGTTCATGGAAAATTACTTCGAATCGCAGAAGGACCATATCAAAAGGAAAAATCCCCCCTCCCCATATCGAAATGGAAATCTGTGATGCAGGACTTGTGGTACACAAATCGGATTTGTCTTGCAGTGGAGGACTGCAGAC
Source organism: Amoebophrya sp. A120 (assembly GCA_905178155.1). Taxonomy (NCBI): domain Eukaryota; class Dinophyceae; order Syndiniales; family Amoebophryaceae; genus Amoebophrya; species Amoebophrya sp. A120. The sequence continues at coordinate 771,669 of CAJINV010000019.1, read as the reverse complement.
AGATACAGAGCCCGGATAGGGGTGGCTTGGGGTAGGTACTTAGCATGGCAGACGTCTGCCCTAGTAGCGTAGCAGCATTACAAATCGCCTGCGAGATGCAGCGGACGCCCTGGCTTTGCTCTCTTGCAGGACAGACTCGATCTGTGGCGACAAATCAGCATCGCAAATTTCCAAGAGCACGCCTTTGCGATATGGGGAGGGGGGATTTTTCCTCACAATAGACCACATCTTCCGAAACGTCAGTGTCTTGATTTACGTGTTGGGCAGCACGGCAAGCCTGACACAGACGGCGACAGGCGGGGCTCCGCAGGGCCAAGTGGCAAACCAAGAGGTATTGTATTAGGATGATAGTTGTGCAGCGGCCTACTCGACGTCGTTGTGTCGCGATAAATGTGTTGCGCGAGGAGCTAGCTGTACACCCGCCCCTGCGCTAGCTCGTGCAACATGATATTAAACACTTCCTTGCAATCAGAAAGTCTTCATCGTTAATATCCACGCCCTGCTCGTCTACTTAATAGAAGAATGTTAATATTTGATCCACTTCTCTATCTCTAGTAATACGTCGAAAAAAAAGAAAAATCCTTTCCAACAACGAACGCAGGTCCAGCGCGACATGACGTATTTGAAAAACACCTGCGAGAACATTAAGCAGCTCTCCCCGGGGGCGAAAGTGTTTGTCTTGGTGCACAAAATGGACCTAATTCACGAGAAGGACCGCAGCTTGGTTTTCCAGCGATACGAACAGCAAATCAACAGCATTGCCGGAGCGGATCTCGTCGGCTCGGTGAAGTGTTTCGCGACCTCGATTTGGGACGAAACACTGTTTAAAGCGTGGTCCAACATTGTGTACAGTTTGATATATCAAATGCAAATATGTCTGGGTGCTCTGGGAAATGAATACGCAACTTGTAATGCAGGTTTTCCATGACCCATGAGGTCTGGAATGCAGGACCTAGCATGACAGATTCTGCGAGATCTCTATCATGCTTATTCTGCGTGAGAAATTCCGTCACCGGGGTCAAAAATGCACGGCTTGTTTTGGTACTCATGCAACACAGATTCTTGTATGATTCAGATGTAGCATGACAAGTTGCTATGTTCCAGACCCAGACATATTTGCACTCCATATGACACCGAACATCACCATGATCGACAAGCAGCTGAAATACTTCTGCGAGACCTGCGAGGCTATCAAATGCAAATATGTCTGGGTCTGGAAATTTATGATGCTAAAATGCGCATGACGAAAACGCTCCCTCATGCAGGAAATCATTACAAGTTTGCAGAACGCTTCCTCATACGCGCTCCGCATTAGAAACTGCGTTTTTGTATGACATCAGAGGCTGCGACTTTTGTGGGTCATGCAATACAGATCTCACAGGAATGCAAAACCTGCATTATTTTTTTCCAGACCCCGACATATTTGCAATGCATAGAGGCCGACGAAGTGGTCCTGTTTGAGAAAGCCACTTTCGTCGTGATTTCCCACACCACGCGGCGGGAATTCCGGGACCCGCACCGGTTTGAGAAGATCTCCAACATTATCAAGCAATTCAAACTCTCCTGCGGCAGGGCGAATTCCAGTTTCAAACGCCTCTCCGTGCAAACCGAGACGTTCACGGCCTTTATCGAAAAATTCACGCACAACACCTGTCTCATGCTGATCGTCACCGACAAAGACGTGCATCCGGCCGCGGCCATCGCGAATATTGACGTGGCCAGGAAACACTTCGAGAGAATTATCAAATGAAAGGTGGGAGTGGGACGAGGGCGAACGCGAAGAATTCACTTGTATAACAGCGACAGATCCACGTGGTTTGTGTTTCCTCCTTCCTCTCGTCGTGCCGATGAGCCGTGTTGGCTAGCAAGGACGAGGGATACTAGGGTGAACATCATACCATGAGCCGGAATTTAAGTATTTCGCCAGACACGTGCTTTGAAAGCGACAAAGTTAATTTTGGACTCAGAAAAGCAAAAACAGCAATCCCAGACGAGGGTGGGAAGGGGCGTCGGCATGGAATCGCTCAGCAATATAAATATTTTGCGAAGTTTTCTCTAGCGCCCCCGTAAGTAGTTCCAATGTTCTCAGTAGACATCTTGAGACTATGATGCTTTCGAAACGGTTCTACTGAAAGTCGGTCAAATCTGAAGGCGTTTTTTACAAGCGCATCATTCGGTTTTCCCGAGTTTCACAACAAGCGCACTGCCCAGTAGTTGCCGATTCTGGTGAAAGCAGCTCCTAAGTGAAAGTGAGTGTCCTTACGAACTATTTCCAATGGACGACGCAGGCCTCAGTTGGAGCTTTAGGTGACTGACGTCTTCGCACGCTTCAACATCGCCCCTATCTTTTAATGTGACGACGCTCCTTGAACTCGTAGTGCAGACTCGTACTCATAGCGCAGAAAGAAGGACTCAATAATTGAAACTCAAAGTTGTTTTATTTTTTTGGGCGAAGTCTCCAGTCCACCGGTCCCGTTAGGGAGCAGGGAGGACATCTACTTTGGCGACCGACTACTGGCCTTTCTATCTAGCAAAAGTACTTCATTACAGCAGCAGCCTCAAGCAAAAATTCATTCGCACACAGCACCGTACTTACAACTATCTACACCGGCCAAAATTCGAAACACATCATGAAGTCGTCCTTCGTTCTTTACTCTTCTACTGCTGCGCTTCTGTCTCAGCCTCTCGTCTACTTACCACAGCAAGTTGCCGCCCTGGCCCCCCATCCCGAGGCGTCCAAGCGGAAGCCGGACAAGAAGGCCCACGGCAAGCTCAAGGGAGGCCACCCAATCGAGTTGCAGGACCGGATCAAGGGCGCCTACTATGGCGCGCTGGTCGCCGACGCGTTTGCGCTGCATTCCCACTACGAATACGATGCAAAAGTGATCAAGGAGGCGCACGGGGGAGCGTTGATCGACAAATTTTACGGTCCGGGGGAGCTGATGGGCGGCACGACGCACGGCGTCGGCTGGGGCCGCCGAAACTACCACCCCGGACAGCGGGCGGGGGACCAAACGGATTACGGGTTGTACAACGTGGTTGCGCTGGATATGCAGTGCAAAAGTATCGTACTAGTAAAACAGCATTACAAATTTTTCCAGAAGGAAAAATGATATTTGTAATGCTGAATAAGCTAAGGAACCAGATTTGTCATGCATGACTGCAATTACTACGAGTGCGATGCTTTTGCACAGGATACTGGAGTATCTCCAGCAAAACCACCACGCGGAAAAGATCAAGAATCCGAAATATAACGCGTCCGACGAATATCAAATGTAAAAATGTCTGGGTCTGGAAGAGTCATGCCGTTTTTGCATGACACAGAAGGGCTGGCATGGAAGCTCTAGCATCACAGGTTTCGAAAAGCTTCCGCAATGCCGAATCCGCATGACAGGTCCCCCATTTTGGTGGCAGAAAGCAGGCAGTTTTTGCTACCTACGCATGAGAGATTTTTTTGTGTTCGAAAATGCGCATCACAAGTTTGGACTCTTCCAGACCCAGACATTTTTACAGTTGATAACGAACTGATCCACCCGAAACACAACACCACGCACATCTTCAAGCACCTGAACCAACCCATTGACCCCACGTCGCTGGTGATTTTGTGGAAGAAAAAGATCGAGGACATCAACTGGGGTGCGTGGAAGTGCACGCAGTCCCGAACGACTTTGGAGCAAGTGAAGCGCGGGCAGCGGTTCCCGGACATTGGGGGCAATTCCAACGCGATGGCGGTCCGGTCCGCGGGCATTTTCGGCGCATACGACGACGAAGACATCGCGGCACAGGCGAGTCGGGTGCTGTCCTTCACACACAGGAGTCACGAGGCGCTCGTGGGGGCGGAGTTTTTCACACGGGTGGCGCACAAGGTACAAGTATGTAGTCTTGTATGGGGGCGATGGTTTATTTCTCAGTTGCTCCTGTGACGGCATCGCAAATCAAGTTCAAAAGTATGCCATGATAAAATGCTGCGAGCGCGCATTAGATGTAGAAGCCGAGGAGTTGAAGCAATGCGCCAGCATATCAAATCCATCTCACCATCAGGTAATTTTCCTCTCCATGACACCGAAAAGTGCGATCAAAGCTACCTGCGCGTGGTTCGAGCACAAGCGGGACAAATTTGTGATGGAGCAGTGCGAAAAGGGCATGAACAAGTTTAAGGAGGTGCGAAGACGGCACTCCCGGCTGGCGAAGGAGGAATTCGCCGACGACCTAGCGATGACTTCCATGGCCAGATTGTGGGAAGTAGGGAAGACGGAGCCGATCAAGGTATGATTGAATACGTTGCTGTTGATACCATGTTGTGGAGGGTAGTAGAACCTCCTAGGAATCCGAGTGGTCGTGGTCTGGTCCACAAATTATCACGACTTACGGTGCCCTTACTACCACGTTGTGGTGGAGGTGAAACAAGCAAGTAGGATTTCTACGATTTAGTTTCTTTGTGTTTGAAGGAACACCACTGCAATTTCAGGTCGGCAAAGCCTCCCCAACGGAGGGCACGATGCCGGCGTCAATCTACATGATTTTGAAGTATGAGGACGATTACGAAGACGCGGTGAAGAACAACGCCATGGTGGGCGGCGACAGCGCCAGCCGCGCAATCGCAATCGGGATGGTGCTGGGAGCGTACCACGGGGAGTCGTCTTTCGAGCCCGAATGGCTGGAAGAATTGAACATGTTCAAGCGATCCGAATCCTGGTTGCAGAGACTGCCCCTGCTCAGCGAAACACCGGAGCCGATGCCGTTGAACAACGAGCATTACGAGATCCGCGGGCCAACGGATATCAAAAGACAAGAACTGTAGAAGAATGGAGTTTATTGTAGGTATAAATTTTGTCCTCGCCGCGCAAATCATGATCGGTTAATTCGCTGTTCGTTAAACTCCACATCACTACTGATATTGCAAAGCGTCGCAGCGACATTATACGCGAATGAATCGAACTGATGCTAAAGTAAAAAAGTTGTTCCGGCGTGTCTTCAGGTCTATCCTGAATGTACTTTTTGCATCACATCAGAACCGAAAAGAAATAGTCTCTGCAGTGTGCAGAAACTTTGCAGAGTCTTTGCTGTTTTTTGCAAAAGAGCAGGCAGTTACTTATGGCGAAACCGAAATTTAGCTTTATGGTTATGGACCTAGCACGCTACTATTGTAATCCTAGATTGTCATTGTTGCCGATACGCTCGATTTTTTCCGCAACTACCAATCACTGCTAGGGAAGAACAGAAACTGAAACTCTGTATCTACTTTTTGTCGGAACGAATGAAAATGCACACGCAATTAGACGTATACGGACGATTGACATAAATCGAACAGCAGCCCAATCAGACGCAATTCCAATTTGAACACTGTAAATACTATAGCAGAACTTGAACTGTAACGTAATTATGGAAAAGCAAAAAAAAAGCCTGTGTTTGTCAAAGTTGGAGCCACAACTGAAAAAAAGATAAACTGCCTGATGCTACCTGTTTGCAACAGGATTTTTCCTATTGTCGTTCCTTTGTGTGAAAAAATTGCGCGTCAACGCAGTGCTGTTCGACATTTCTAGTTGCTCGCTCATCGAAGGACGAACTAGCCACCGCGAGCAGGAGAATTCAGGGTTGAAGATGAAGTTTCGTTTGTGGTCAGTTGAATAAAATCTCTATATGTCGCGGTGACAACAATCGCTCAAGAAGAGATAGCTGTAGTAGAGAGTAGAGCCCCGACGAGGTCAATGATTCGCTTGTCGCATTGTGCTGGTGGTTGTTCAAATTACTCCTCCTCCTGTCGTTCGACTGATATTCGGCGCAGCGCGGGCAAATGCAAATCAAAATCCTATAGCCCAAACCCAATATAGTCTAAGTAGGCCGCCAAAACACGTGTCGATCGATATTTCGTCCGGCTTTTCCTGCCGTTGTTTGGTCGATCCCAGAAATAAAGAACCGGAAGGTCATGCCGGCGCCCGCGAACAAGATGACTGAGACTGGCTCGCCCAGCAGTGTCGTCGTGTCCTCGCTGACAGAGCTGGACTTTTCATATGCATTGCAAAAGTATCGTACTCGTATAAATGCATTACAAGTTTCCTCAGCGTGAGAAATAAAATTTGTAATGCGGAGTTACCTTGAGAAAAAAATTTGTAATGCATGATGGCAATACGAATGGGTGCGATACTTTTGCACAGGATATTTCCGGTCCCTTGCTGAAATTTCTCACCGAGGTCAAAGAACTCGAGCGGCAGGGATACTTCAACGACGAGGTTGACAATCATGAAGTAGGACAGCACGGAACCAAAGCAAACGCAAAACCTTCCACGACCTACAAGGAGCTCTGGGGCGGTTCAACGGAGGGCGAAATCCTGGACGTTGCGAATAAACACTCCGGCGAGGAGCTTTTTCCGATCCTGTTCGAAACCAGCTCGCGAATTCGTGACATCAAGCGGCTATTGGAGGTGAACAACAGCTCCTCTAGTACTTCCACGTCTGAAGAATCGAGTGATGAGACTGGTGACGATGTCGGTTCGTTTTCGCACGAAAGCAGCAGTCGAAATGGTAGCAACAAGATGAAGAAAACCGGCGCGTTCAACAGTACTAGCCCAACTAGATCGAGGAGTAGCAAGGCGGTGTTTGGTGCAGCTAAAAGCAAAAGAAAGTCTTCAACCACGCCGATGCGAGCAAGCAGTACGTCTTTGCTCCCCTCGCCGAAACAAGCGAAAAAATCATCGAAAGTGAAGGCATCGAAAACTACGAAAACTTCGTTTTTTGACGAACAGACGGTCGAAGATGGTGCATTCAGTACACCGATTCTTGCAAAAACTACAACTGCATCATCGGGGTTGATGATGGAACAGTCGGATCAGCGTCTAGCGGATACGCGGCGAGAATTGGACGATCTGATTGCATCAACCGGCGTGTTAACAGGTACTACTATGTCCTCGTCTTCTGGCGCAGCAGCAGGTACAGCAGCAGGTGGTGGTACAAGTAGCACGTACAAGAACAGCAACACAAATAATCCTGCAGAACAGTTGTTCAGCACCTATGGTTACGACAGCCTGTCGGGAACCATGGCGCGAAACAGGACCAGCAAGCTCTCCTCGTCCCCCTCTTCCGTGTTCTTACCGCAGATAGTCGGCAATAGCAATAACAACAAACCGACCCGCAGTTCCTCAATCACGTCCATCAACAGTGCCGCAGGGCCGCTGTCCACGCCAACGGGCATGATGCACGACCGCGGCGCGACGCGCAACAGCCGGTCTTCCTTTTTTACCAGTGTCGTTCCAAACAAGCAGCTACAGGTGGATCATGGGAGGTCCTCGTCGTCGATGGTCCACAAGAACTCTCGAAATCATAAAGCATCCTCCCATGGTTCTAGCGTTGCAAGCACACGGGCCAGCACGAAGGAAACGTACGTGGTGACTCACGACGTGTCGCCGGAAAAGTTTGCCGAAAACTCGTCCAAATTGACGGAACTGCTGCGCGACGCGGAACAATTTTTGTTGACGTAGAAAATAGACGTATAGCGAGAAAAGGAACACGCTCCTGTAAGTGGAGAGGGAAAGGAAGGTCATGAAATCTCATGGAAGAAGATCCACTGCGCACAGGAAGTGCATTTCGCAGTTGAAATTGAATAGCATGCGAGTTGTAATCTTCGTAAAAATTGACTTGTTTTGTCTTGACGTAATATAGGTAATTACGGTATCAAAATTGTGCACAATAAATTTGTTTCTATTCTTGTTGTTTCTGATTCTGTAAACCATTGTTTCAAATTGATTCTGCTTGCCTTATGTTTTAGTTAATGTACAATAACTCTCTTGCAGGAGCTTTGCATTCTGCAATTTCTGCGTGTTTGTTTCATCATCTAGAATTTTTTTGTTTGTCATGATGCGGTCGGTACGGTCATTCGTAGAGGTGTCTGAGTCTTCCCTTGATGACGGACAAAGTTCATCAGACACATCCTGCAGACGACTGTTCGACGGTTGTTGTGTAGACCCTTCAAGCTAAACTTGCTCTGAAAAAACATAGAGGACGAAATCACACAGCCCCGGCTCTTTCAGCAGGGGTCGAGCCTCCTCTTGGGGCGATCGCTGTTCTTTACCGAGTTATGTTAGGATTTGTCAGCTTGGCTGCAAGCTTTATCTATGCAATGAGTTGTTGATGGCGGCGCTATTTTTTTTCTGTTTCTTTTTCCAAAATAAAAACTGCCGTCTGTCACCAGAGCGAATGAGCGGTAAGATTGGAGGGTAGTGCCTGTTTTGCAGTGCTTGTAGAACGTAGGTTTGGCACCCTTTCCCGTGGTCTGGCCTAGTAGTTTGGTCCTTTTATTATATTGCAACGAAAATGATCTTTCTACTTCTACTGGTACCAGTCTGCAAAACGCAAAGATCTTCTGTTCTTCGCGGGGCATGGTGAGCATGCCCTCGCTGTTTCCTACTTCTCTCACCGCCTTTACAACCTCAACCTTCCGTTAAAAACTGACAGTGAAGATGAAGGTTCTCCTGGATACTCTTGGCGCCATCCTGCGCCAGCCCTGGCGTACCATGCGCACCACCTACGCCGCCGTGGTGTGTATCCTGTGCAAAAGTATCGTACTCGTATAAATGCAAGTCTTGCGTTACAAATATTTTTCTTAACGTTAATCAGCATTACAAATTTATTTAGTTCTCATGCTGAGCAAATTTGTAATGCATTTATACGAATACGATGCTTTTGCAGTTCATAGTGAGCTGTGTGGTGACACTCTGGGCCTACTACCTTTTGGACCTGTGGCGCACCGCGGGGGAGCTGTCCGATGGCAGCAACTTGATCAATTTGGACCATTTGGAAGCCACGTCTGGCGAAGGAGGAGCCGACGAGGTACTAGCAGGCGGAGCAGCGGGAGGAGGGGGAGGCAGAAGTGGTGCATTAAAAGGCGGGACCACAAATTCCAAGAACATCAACTCGGATGACTATGAGACTTTCTACGGACTTCTGCCAGGGGGACGACATAGTGGATCCGGCTCAGGAAGCAGTGTTGATCCGTCACATGCTCTCACCCTCGTTCCCACCGCTGGCTACGAAAACAACCACGCACGCGGGGAGTTTCTGCAAACCTTGAACCTTCAAGCGGAAACGTTCGCTTTCTACGTATGCAATGCAAAAGCAACATCGCAGTCGCACTAGCTCTAGCACAAACTGCATCACAAATTCAAATTTCCTCAGCATGAGAAATAAAATTTGTAATGCTGTTCTACCTTAGGAAGAAGATGCATATTTGCAATTGCTACGAGTACGATACTTTTGCACATGATACTACGGAGATAACTACATTTTCTCCACGAAAACCTACGACGGCGCGGATCTGAAGGTGGGCGCATACATTTACGTGAGCTCGGAGCTGCTGAACAGCAAAATCGGCCTGGATTTGCTCTCCAAGGGCATGCCGATCGCGAGCAACAAGCTCGGATCCTGCACCCGCGGCAGCGACCACGAAAAGCGGCCGGGCTGGTTTTTCGGCATCTACTCCCATGAACGCGGGAAGGTAATACGGTTGCGCGACCATGTGCAAAGTGGGGGAAGGAACGGAAGGCGACAACTTCTGGGGGAAGAGGACACAGAGGACTCATCCAAAGCAAGCGTGCTTGTCCGCGGCGGGGAGAAGAAAAGCAGGAGCAAGAGTACAACAGACAAACAGTACGCCAACAGCAGTCGAAACAAAAACCGGCAAGATCATACGAGAGCGCCGTCCTCGAAGTCATCTTCATCAGCTTCCTTACATGGCCATCAAAATGATAACAACGATCCACCTGCGCGCCCCTCCGACGAGCTGCAGTCGGTCGCGACGCGGAGCAAAAATCTCCGCGGCTACGTATCACAATGAAAAACGCCCCCACCCCCGAACTTGGGGGCATTTGTATTGCAAACCTTTCCAACAGAAACACTCGCCCTCTTGCATCTAGCAGCATCACAGATTGGTTATCGTGAATAGCGAAGATTTGTATTGCGACAGATCCCAGCAAGCGCGGCGCTTGTCATGCAAGCTAGCAACGCTATATACGCCTAGACTCTGCATCACAAAGATTCATATTCCTTTCATGCATGACAAAAAGTCTTCACTTGGAAACTTCGCATCACAAATTATTCCAACTTTGGGGGTGGGGGCATTTTTCACGGTAATACTACGCGACGGCGGCGGACCGAGAGCGGACCGCGCAGCGGATACGGGACGAGTATCAGAAAGACCACACGGATGATGGGAAACGGGAGGGCCACGATCCGCAACCGAAAGTAACTTCGACGTCCTCACAAGGTGGCACTGGCGGCGATTCAATTCCAGCATATTCTACCCCACCAATATCCGGATCCGCTCCACCTCTCGATCCGCCGGAGGTCCGTCTCTTTCTCAACTGGTCCACGCAAAGGTCGGCCTGCACGGAGCTCGCAAGCTCGTTCGCGTTACCGCTGGACCAGTGGGTTCGGGTTGGGTTCAGAATGGACCGACACGTCGCGATTTTCATCGAGAAAGAGATCGTCGCGGACACTGCGACCGCGAATCGGGGTAAAATCTTCGTCGAGAACCGGTTCAAAAGACCGATCAAACCCAAAAACAGCCAGAAACTCCTGTCCGACATGGCGACGCGGCATCTCGGGCGAGGGACTTACATCGGCGGGAGCAGGCTCGGGGGCTCGTTCTTTTTGGGGTTTATCGCAGATTTCACCATTTCCGTCTACGACAAGGAGGTAGTGCGGTTAGAGAAGGGCGTTTTGAAAAACATCGCGTTTAAATCAGATGTTGACCAAGTCGAACTCTTCGAAGTCGCGCAGCCGTTGGAGTTCACGCGCGGGGTGGGGGGTGCGAGCCCCTTGACGAAAGGGCAGGAAGTAACGACCAGGGATCAGTTGGTCTTGCAGAAATACGTCAATGTCAGGCTGGACGATAGTTACCGGCCACGAGAACAGGACAGCAGCTACTACCCAACGGCCGCTGAACAAGGTGGAGCAGACCAGTCACTGGGCGACCACGACCCTTTGCACTCGCACCACGAGAACGCTTTATTCGGAGCAGCTTCTCAACAGCCGAAGTCCGCGCAGGAAAACATGCAGATCTTGATCAAGAAGATTCTCCTAGAATTGGGTAAAAGACAAAAGGACAAACAAAAGTCCAAATCGTTCAAGCCAAAGCACGCGATCGAGAAGAACATGGCGAACCTTTTCCGGGACCACGACCAGTTCGAGAAAAGCTACAAAGCGCTCAGCAAAAACCACGACGGAACTTTGTCCTTCAACAAACGAGTGACGACGACCCCCGCCCCGGCGATGGACAACTATTTCGAGGGCTCGAAGAACCGGAAGCCGGTGAACTTGAAGGATATTCGGACTTTTCCACCGAAGACAGCGGAGAACAGCGATCCGTTCGGGGTGGTGCCGGCGAACGGGTTGAATGGTGTAGTGAAAGATGAGTTGGAGTCGGAAGATTTGCTGAACGGACAGAAAAAGCACGGGATCTCCGAAGAGCGGATCTCGGCGGAGAAGAAGCAAAAGCCGGAAAATGGTGCGTTCAAATACGAGCACGAGATGCAAGACGCGGTGCTTGGGGAGTTGGCGCAGCACAACGCAGCTTTGATGCGGGAAGCGCATGCGAAGAGGAATATACACCGGTACTTAGGCCCCAGTTTGTTTTTCGATCGGAAGTTGTAATTACTACAAGGGTGAACACGCTCCACTCAGTATGGGGGAAAAAACAAAAATCCAGCAGCTCCGTCGTTCTTCTTTATTTCTTAGCGCAGTAGTTCTACTCTTAGGGCCTTGAGCGTCGACCTAAACCTTAGAAAGTCTAAGACCTACTAGTATGCGGCCTGCAGCTGTTTCACTATAAAGAAGTCTCTTTTTCTCGCATCGGATTGAGTTAGGGTAGCAATTTCTTTCTTTCCTTTTCTTTCAGAAATTTCAGTGTGGGTTTGCTTTCATTTTTGAACTTTCAACATTTTCGGAACGGGTGCGCATCACTTTTCTTCTTTGTCATGTAAAAAATGCGCCCGTCCGTATCTCTTCTCAGTTGCGTGATGCCTTGGCAAAATTGTCACTGATGCCTCCCCGGTGTGATCGTCGCCGTGCTTGCTTTGCCACTCTGCCACTCTGTAATGCACATACACAATGTCATAGTGAAGTCAGTGAGACCACTGCGTTTCGCATTTTTAGCTTCACGTGCATTTGTCCATCTCATATTTTTTCAAAATCCTATAACCCCAGCCCCCAGCCCACCGCTGATGAAGAGTTCAACACGCGGAAAGACCTCCTTCCCGGTGAAGAGACGGTTGCGCCGATCGAAAAGCTCCGGAATATCCACCTCGACCCGAACCGGAAAAACTACTTTGATATCCCGGAGCAGGAGAAAATCAAGCTGAAAGAGAAGGGCGTCCCGGAGGAAATGCTGAACCCGGTGAAGTATCAAATGTAAAAATGTCTGGGTCTGGAAGAGTGCGCGACTTGTCATGCAGCTTTTCCATGACCCATGAGGTCTGGAATGCAGGACCTAGAATGACAGATTCTGCGCGATCTCTCTCATGCCTATCCTGCATGGGAAACTCCCTCCCGACTTGGTCAAAACTGGACGACTTTTGGTAGTCATGCAACACAGATTTTTGCATGCTTCAGATTTAGCATGACAAGTTGCAGCATTCTTCCAGACCCAGACACTTTTGCATTTCATATGAAGGCGCCGATCAGTGTCCACGAGCCGGAGAAGTGGCAGGAAGAGGTGAAACAAGCGATGCGTTTCGTATGGAAACGTCAGGATTGAAATCGACAAAGTTGAAATCATCTGTGATGCATAAAATGCAAGGCACGAAGTGACTGTGTTGCAGGGATTGCAAGTGAGGCCGGTTGTCGGCCTGTTTGGGGTTTGGGATAGAGCTGCTAAAGTAGCATGACAAAAGCAGTCCTCTGTCCCCAAACAGCATGACAAATTGATTTCCAGTTCTCGGAAAATTTGTCATGCGCCGCTTGATAAGTGGGCTTCCGACTGTTATCGGTTTTATGCATGACAAATTATTTCAACTTTGACGATTTCAATCCTGACACTCCCATAATTCGTGTGGCAAAATTACAAACAGAAAACCTTTGGAAATGACGAAATCCAGCCGTTGACCGGCAACCCGTTTAACTGGGCGGGCGTCGGGGTGATGGTGTTTGAATCCCTGGACACGATGCTGTTGATGGGGATGCGGAAAGAATTCGACGACGCGGTGAAGAATTGGGTTCAGCAGCTGAACATTTTGGAAGAAGCGAAGGACAACTTCGTCAGTTCTTTTGAACTCAACATCCGCGTGATTGGCGGGCTCTTAGGGGCGTACAGCTTGTTGGAGCTTGACGAGGAGAAGGGATTGAGCAACGAACTATCAACTGTAAAAATGTCTGGGTCTGGAAGATTCTGACACTTGTCATGCACGTTTTGCATGAGCCATGATGTCTGTGATGCATACCGTAGCAATACAGATTTTCTGAGGGCTTCTTGATGCCTATTCTGCATGACAAATGCCTTCTCAGCGTAGCAAAAACTGCATTCCCTTTGGGACTCATGCAATACAAATGTTTTTGGAATCCAAACGCAGCACCACAAGTTGCATTCTTCCAGACCCAGACACTTTTGCACTTGGTACGAACGGAAACAGCACGACGTGGAGAATTTGAAAAAAGCGGGGGAGCATATCCAAGAAAAAAACTGTGTAAGTGTAAATTAGTGTTGCAGAAAATGCAAAACTGTTTACAGTTGTCATGCTGGACATGCATCAGAGGCAATTTTCGTGCGTGTTTTCACGTACTAGCTACGCATGACAGGTTTTCTGTGTCATGCAGAGGAAACTTGTGATGCTATTCCTGCAAGAAACTTACACTTACACAGTTTTTTTCCTGGATAGAGCAGAAGCAAATTTTAATTAGCAAAGCCAGGGAATTCGCAGATCTGATGATCGAGTCAAAAATGTTTGAAGTGGCAAATGGGAAGAAGCCAGGATCATCTTCTAATAAGAAAATCTCCCTTGACGACGACCCCACCTCCGGGATCATGATCCTCCCGGAAATCAATCTGAAACAGCGGAAAAGCCGACGCCACGAGTGGACGCAGCACTTTGTCTTGTCTGAAGTCGGCACTTGGCAGTTGGAATGGCGGTTTCTCTCCTACGCGTTGAAAAATCCCCGGTACCAGGAGCTGGTGGACCGGCAGCAGATGCTTTTGGTAGATCCGAAAGTTCTCATGCGGCAGGTGCACGGGCTGTTGCCGAACTTCGTGGACCCGAGTTCGGGCGTGATTGTCAGCTCGGATTACTCCTTCGGTTCCGGTGCGGATTCGTTTTACGAGTACTTGCTGAAGACACACCTCTGGATGCACAACATCTATCGGGAGGGGTGTAGCGGTACAACTGCGTCTGCGAAAATGACGACCAAGTCGACTGCTAGTACTGGTAGTAAGAACGCGACCGCTATCGCTTCCCTTTCTCCTGCGGAACGGGATGCACTCTGCGCGGAGGGACGGGACATTGGGCGAAAACGGGAGAAATTCAGGGACCCGCTGAAGGAAGCGGGCTGGGGAATCGGGAGGGATGAAATGGTAAGGAGGTTGGAGAAGGAAATTGTGAATGGATTTCCATCTGCTCTTGAGAAACCAACGGCTTTAGGTTCAACAGGTTCAACACCTCCGCCGTTGAGAATAGACGAGAATACGGGCAAGAAGCCAGCAACAAGAAGGTTGGCAGAGTTGCTTCCGGCAGGTAGTAGTGGCGAACCTGCTGTGCCTGCTGGTGTGTCTTCATCTCCTTCAGAAGATGTCGTGGTCGCAACAACGTTTGCCGCAGCGGTACCAGGTGCTGCAGTTGACACGAGTGCAGCTCCAGAAGTAGCTGTACCTGCTAGTAAATCCGCACCAGCTAGTACTAGTGCTACTGTCACGGAAACAGCACTACCTCTTTCGACGGCAACTTCGGCAGTGCCAGCAGCTGCTTTCGCAGCCAATGCCGCGCTCGCACCACCTGCAGTCGCCTCTGCGGCTACGTCTATAGCTCCCGCATCCGCGGCTCTCGCAGCATCTGCACCAGCACCACCACCTATTCCCGCTGAGGACCCGGCCCCCAGCAGCTTTGCCGAAGTAGCAACGACCTCGGAACCGCCATCCACACTACCACCAGTACCAGCAGTCGAAGAAAAAGAAAATCATGCAAGAGAGCCTGCGTCTTCTTCTTCCGAAGCACAGACCCCCGCACCCCTACAGGGAACAAACAAGGTGCCACATAAACCCCCTCCAACCGAAGACCCGGAGGAGACCCTGCCACCCGGCTCCGAAACCAACCCGCCCCTGTCCCGGGAGAAAGCGCCGCAGACCTACCCGCCGGAACTGCTCGGCGGAACGAACAAACAGGAGAAGGAGTTAATGAGGAATCAGTTCCGGAAATCCGACAACCTTGCGAGTAAAATAACCGACGACAGAATGCACAGCATGAAAAACATCGAAAACATTAAAATGCAGAAGGAGCACTTGGCGATTCGGGAGAAATTGAACAAGGAGAAAGGCATAGAAACAACGGATCAACAGAACACCAATCTTCCGGAGGAACTTTCCGAGTCGGCGAAACAGCAACTGAAGCAGAAGATCAAATCGGAATTAGAATCCACGAAGCAAAACCTGTATGCATTGCAAAGGCATCGACGCACGCGTACTAATTGCAATACTGCATGACAGACACAGATCCAGTTTCTTACCTGAATATGCATGACAAATATCATTTCTCTTTCTGAAAATTTTGTAATGCAATTTCCACTGCATACGATACTTTTGCAATGCATAACCCCCTAGAGTGGCGCACCGCTATGTACAGTCTGTCGCAGCGAATGCTGATCCAGGGCTTTCCGCCCCACGACGACAACATCTTTTTAAGGGAGGCGAAGTCGGGAAATTTAATTAACCGGATGGAACACCTGTCCTGCTTCGTCCCGGGGATGCTGGTATTAGGGTATTACGAGCTGCCCGTCACGATAAGGGACGATGGCTGGGTGGAAACGGCTTATCAGTTAATGGATACGTGCGTCAACATGTACAAGCGGACCTATTTCGGGTTGGCGTGTGAAGCGACGAGGTTTCGGCTGAAGCGGGATTTGAGCGAGAAAAAGTTAACGTATTGCGACCAGGAAGACAAGGTGTTCCATCTACGGCCCGAAGTGGTGGAATCGCTGTACTACATGTACTACTATGCATTGCAAAAGTATCGTACTCATAGTAATCGCATGCATGCATTACAAATTTCCTTCTCAAGCTAAATCCGCATTAGAAATTCCATTTCTCATGCTGAGAAAATTTGTAATGCAATTTATACTAGTGCGATGCTTTTGCATTGCATAACTACTACACCCGCGACAAAAAGTTTCAGGAGTACGGCTACGAAATCTTCCGCGCGATCGAGATGCACACGAAGACGCAGTTCGGGTACATATGGCGTTCTCAACTGTTACAGTCTCAACTGTTCCATGGATTTGTGACGCAAGAATGGGAAAAGTGAAAGGGGGGCATTGCGCGTCTTGCATGACAGATATCTGCCTGCTCGGCCCTTCCAGAATTTGTCACGCAGAACAGCTTGATCGTGTAGATGATAGTGCTAGTTTTGCATGGCAAATCATGTAACAGTCGAGAATGTAACGCTTGAGAGTCCCATAGTACAGTTCGGTGACGTGGAAAAACCCGGAGAAGAACCATCCGAAAGCTGGGCATCTGTTCTTCAAGCCGAGAATCATGGACAAACAGGAATCCTATTTTACGGCGGAAACCTTGAAATACCTGTACTTGCTCTTCCAAAAGGACGCTGGGGAGTCGATTTTGTCCCTGGAAAACTTCGTCTTCAACACGGAGGGTCACCCGATAAAGCGGTTCCGGCCGGGACTGGTGGCGGCTTCATCTGCGGGAAATGGTAATGGAGGTGGTGCTGGGGGGCGATAGCACTAGCAGCTGGTGTCCAGACGTATGCTGGACTTGCACGTGCATTGTCAGGGATGATAGAGACGACAATAGCGCTGCCGCTCTACTATTTTTTACCACGACGCAAGAACTTCAATCATTTGACGCTGAGTTCGCTTGTAGTACCGGTTGCGCAATAGAAAATCCTTCGTATTTTTGATGTGCTGTTCGTGCAAATATTGACTGTGTTTTGGGACTGCTGCTGCAAGACGTCTCTGATTATCTGGTTCATTATTTTTTTCTTGCTGCTGCGACACAGAAGTTCTACTCATTCTGGACGTCTAACAGTTGTTTCTTTGCAAATTTTGAAATATCCTCTACTTGCTCCAATATCCTACAAGGATTACTAGAGAGAAGCGCTACCAGCCAAAAAACATCGGTAAGTTTTTTTTTCTGATTTCTGCATGCAGGGCTACTTTGCCCGAACTTTTCAAAATGTAAACGAACTAACGAAAATTCTCGAGAAAGATGTAACCGTCACCTGTTTTGCCTTGTCTTTGCGCACTAGTAAAGGTGGTTGGATCATGGCGCTTCTCCGTTCTTCAAGTGCCGTTCTTGTGTGAAACTAGGACTACGTTTGCCACGGCTCTCGTTATTTCCCGGCCGCTGATGCAGCAACAGGTGTGCATGAGGGCCACCGTCTATCTTTCGATCAGCTGCGAAGATCGCAAGAACCATTCACGATCGTGGGAACAAGACGATGAAACTGAAAACCACCACACCTCGGCCATCTGTCCGCCACGTGCCACCTGTCGGCGGCGGTGACGGCGTGCGACTGCGTGGTGCTCTGGTGAAAATATTACAAGGAGCTACAACAGGTGCCGGCCGCGGCGCTGCCCACGTCTCAACAAGAACATAGGACCTTCCCGCAGACGTCCCAAGCTGTAGAGGCACGGTCGTGCTCGTCATTGTTACCTCCAGCGATCACTGCCCAGCACATCAGCCATGTCGCGCCACCTTCCGTCTTTGGGGGGCGCGATTGACCTCAACCCGGGTTCTTTCAATGGTGGGATTTTTAACAGCCCAAATTCAGGCGCATGTTCTTTCAAATTTCTGGTCCAGACGTTCATACTGCTCATCTCCTGTTCCGCGCTGTTAACCATCTCCCTCTACAACTACCTTTTGATTCAAACCCTCCGCGACGCGGAGAGTTACAAGGACGTCAAAGTCTTTGGCTTGCCGAGTTTATCCTACACCGGCGGGATACCGGGCAGTGGCGGTGGAGGAACTGGCGGTGCAAACGGGGTGGATACCCCGCCCGAGATTTTGGCTAACAATAACAATAATCCTAGAACAACATCTCTCCTCGGCGGCAGTGCCGGCTCTTCCAATTCTGAAGGGACCTCATCAGCATCATCTGCAGTTTCCTCACCACAGCAAATTGGGCCTGAAGCGCCCGAAACGCAAGGATACAGACACTATATTTTGGGAGAGAAAACGCCAGCACCAACGAATGCACCCAATTACTGGGCCGGGTCTGCGGAATATGTTGCGAAAGGAGCTGGTGGTGCGCCGGGTGGTAATACAGCGGCGAATGCTGTCGTGCCAGACGCAGGAACGGTTGTACCAGCAGCACATAGCTCTGCGACAGAGCAGCTGGTAACTCCAGTTGGTGGCGCAGCACCTCCTAGCAGTCCTGCAGGGGTTGTTTTGGCTTCAGTAGGGGGAGGAGCTCCTGCCACGACCGTAACGGATGCAACGCTCAGCACCACTGCAAAGCCGGGCGGTACCGACATGGTCACCGTCGCCCCTGGGCAGCAAGCAGATGCGTCGTCCTTTGGTATGGGAACGTTCACAACCGGGAAAGAAGCACTGTCGTTCAAAGCGCAGGACGCAGATACGGTGACCTTCTCCGCCTGGATATACCTGCCAGAGATACCGGTGCTGAGATATTTAAGACAGTAACTTGCTTTGGTCCGATGGCGTTTTTCTTCGCACAGAAATGGCGACACCTTTATTCCCGTAGTTCTAATTCGCACAAGAACTGCATCTTCATTATGCATAAAGAAACCAATCTCAAAGTCAAACGCAAATTCAAACAGGCCGAGTCTCTTCCGGTCGAGTCCCAGTCGATAAAAACGATAGCCGCCACGAAAAACTCCGGCTGCGGCGTCGGCCAGGACAGCAACGGCTGGGCCTTTTTCGTTCACGAGTGGGGGACTCTGAACCAACAACTTCGCCTCTCCTGGACTACCCCCGAATCTGCCTGCATAGAGATGAAAGCCCACGCCCAGATCCGGTACAACAAGTGGACCTTGGTCGGCTTCTCCTTTTACCCCGATCGCGCTGTTGTGTTATGAATGGCAAAAGTATCGTCCCCGTGCTAGTACTCAATCTACTTAATTCTTTTTCTTGCAATACAAATTTAGCTCTGCGTGACAAATGGAGTTTTTCAAGCTGATTGAGCTTGGGAAAGAGATTTGTCTTGCGTGATTGCGATTAGCACGTGCGATATTTTTTCACTGCATATGGGTACATCGGGAACAAGATTGTCGCGGACACATCCGAAGCCAACCGGGATATCTACAGCAAGGGTTCCGTCTACGTCGGGGGTTTGTTCCCGCGGATGGTGGCCAATAGGGAGACGGATCGGCCTACCGCAGGAAAAAACTGTTTCACTGTAAACTTGTAATGCAAAACATGTATCAGTATCTTCGAAGTGTTTGTCTTGCTACACATGAAAGACAATCGATTTTAGCTGTGTTTTCGCTTAGGAACCTCGCATGGCAAATTTTCTCTGTCATGTAGAGTGAACTTGTGATGCAAAACTGGCAAAATCCTTACAGTGAAACACTTTTTTCGTGGGATACGGCTCTACCTGGGCGGCTTCAAACCGGAGCAGCAGGGCATGCACGGCTTCATGGGATACATGCTCGACGCGCGGTACTACAGTTACACGTGGCCCGACGCAAAAGCGTTCTTCGACGCGACGATAACGAGACTCGACGATTTGATCGACAACAAACACCTACTAGACCGGAGTAGCATGAAAGTGCACGTGCAGTTTGGACAGTCTACCGGGCCGGTGGTCAATAGGGTAACGAGGGAAATCGGAATCTACAAAACGTTGGACAGCAAAGAACCGGTGCCGCTCTTCAAATCGACCCCGTACTGCTTTTTTCATAGTTTTTCCATTTTCATTATCTGATGGTTGGGGCTTCAAACCCACGCGTAGTCTCACGCGAACTCGTCCCAGAAGGAGTCGGATTTCATAAAAAATTTTCTCACTTTTCAGAAATCATCAAACCTTAGGTACATAGAACGGCCAGACGTGTCCTGGGTTGCGAAAACGCCTCCTCCAGAAGCGACGGATATGCAAGCGGCTGCCTGATTCACTATTCCACAACACAGTCATGGTCAATTATTCCGGGAAAGCTGTTTCTCCAGCTTGATTGATATGCATGCTGAAGTCGATAAATAAGGTTAAGCAGAAGTTCTGTGCCATGCATGCGTATAGCTCAAGTACATGACTACCATCGAGTAGAGCCCATGCATTCAGAGTATAAACGATGGACGAAGCTCATACTGGTTGTCGAGAGACGTCTGCGCATCACCCTAGCGGTAGCTTTCTATTCATTCTGAGAGTGAAATGCACTTAGTGCAAGAGCGAGAGACTTAAGTGCCGAGGTGAATGCTCAATAGTAGACCTACTTACCCTGGGCTGGACTTGAACACAGCATCCAGCTAGCGAATTTGCCGCGCTCGTAGTACTAGCTCGTCGCCTGTGACGCTCCTTAATGACAAAAAGGAAAGACGAAGACGAGCACTGCAGCACTTCTTTTACTGCAGCTACCGAGAATGAAAGAAAATCAAATATCGCGCTTCATTTGAAAAAAAAAAATCTTAGGAAGCACGGAGGTGCTTCGACTTATTTCACAGCACGACCATGAGAATACAGTAAATTTGAAGATCTTTCCAAGAAAGAGGCAGCACTACCATCATGAGAATACAGATGAACATTACTTAAACAGAAGCTCGTCAAAATTTCCAGCCCCTCCAGCCTGCGCTGCAGCACCTGCTGCGATGCGCAATGCAGGCGCCGGCCGAGGAGGTTTTAGGAGTACCGCAGCACGACAGGGGGCACCAGCGCAAGTACTTTTCGGCGCGAGCAGCAGCTTTTTGTTGCTCTACTCGCGATCGTTATTTTATTTCCAGGTAGCACTCGCATCGGAAATTGCTTCCAATGCCGAAGCGGAAGCTGGTGCAACTGGTACAACTTCAACGGCAGCCGACAAAGCTGTCGCGGGGGCGACTGCCGATGCAGGCCATCTCCCCCTGCTCCCCAGCCCACCGCCCCCCGGTGGCCGACTAGTCCTGGCAGCACCTCTAGCGGTGCAAGAATCTGCGTCCGGCGCCCAGAGCAGTTACCCCGAGTTGCTACACCAGACTCGGACGCAGCTTTTTCACCCGGTTTTCCCGCCTTTTTTCGCCGCCCCGCCGGCAGAAAGCCTTCCCAATGCTGGTGCAGTTGCACAACAACAGCCGCCGCCGCAGCAGCAGCAGCCGCAGCAGCCGCAACCTGTTTTACCGCCTCTTCCGAAACCGCCGGCAAGAAATCCACCAAGTACTCCGAGCCTGTCACAACAAGACGCTTCCTTGCATAA
The DNA here is from genome assembly GCA_905178155.1 of Amoebophrya sp. A120. Lineage (NCBI taxonomy): Eukaryota > Dinophyceae > Syndiniales > Amoebophryaceae > Amoebophrya > Amoebophrya sp. A120. Next base: position 750,123 of record CAJINV010000019.1, on the reverse strand, counting down.
CAACCAGAACATCAACCCGCGCCCGCCGTCGGTGTTTCCCCACCGCTGGTCCGTATTGAGCGGGCTCAAACAGAGACCGGCGCGGTTTCCGTTCCGCCGACGGCAGGCCCGCATTCCGCTCCGGAGAAGGCGTATGGATTGCAAACATGTCTGGGTCTGGAAGATTGCAACTTGTCATGCTAAATCCGAATCATGCAAGAATCTGTGTTGCATGAGCGGCAAAAGCTGTCCACTTTCGACCAAGTTGGAATGGAGATTCTCATGCAGGATAGGCATGACAAAGACCTCACAGAGTCTGTCATGCTAAGTCCAGCATTCCAGACCTCATGGGTCATGGAAAACCTGCATGACAAGTTTACACAGACATTTTTGCAATCCACAAGGCGGTACTTCCCGCCGAAGCGGGGACCCGCGCAGCGGACGCGCGTCGTGTATGGAAGCGTCAGGTTTGAAATCGTCAAAGTTGAAATAATTTGTAATGCATAAAATGCATGACCCGAGGCACGTGTGTTGCAGAGCAGGCAAGTGAGGCCGATTGTCAGCCTGTTTGGGGTTACAGATCGAGCTGCTAAAGTAGCATGAGAAAATCGCTCTTCTTTGCCTAAACAGCATGGCAGACTGGATTTAGGGACCGCCGAAATTTGTCATGCGCCACTTGGAAACTGGGTTCCAGCTGGCGTCCATTTTATGCATGGCAAATTATTTCAACTTTGTCGATTTCAACTCTGACACATCCATATCGTGATGAAAGATGGTAAGATGATGAGAGTGATGCTGATGCAAAGAATAGGAAGACCCAGGTTGAAACTGAAAGACCCCACAAAATTATGGAGAGAAAAAAGTTTGTCACACTCACTAACTTGCAGGATTTGCATTACAAATTTTCTCAGCATCACAAACTTTCCTTGTATTGCAGAAACACTAGGGAACTCCCTAATGAAGTTTGTCTGTGATGCATTTTTACGCATGACAAACAATTTTGTATTGCAAGAATGCGCATGAGTGATCGTGACGAACTTTTTTTCTTCGATAAAAGTCGTGGTGGTGGAACAGGACCCCTCCGCCGTTCATAGTATGCATTGCAAATATCCCTGGATGTCTGGAAGGATGCAACTTGTGATGCTACCTTTCGATTCTACAGAAAATCTGTATTGCATGAACAGCAAAAGAAGTCGAGTTTGTTGCTACGCGGAGAGGGCATTTCTGATGCAGTATGGGCATCAGAAAGTCCTCGCAGAGTCTGTGATGCTACGGCATGCATCACAGACATCATGGGTCATGCAAAATCTGCATGACAAACTCCTGCATTCTTCCAGAGGACCCAGACATATTTGCATTTGATACATAGCCGACATTACCGACGTGGAGCCGCGGGCGACACTCCCGGATGACGTGTTGAAGGCAAGTTTTCCCGCCCGATGGAAAGAAAAGTTCTCCGAGGACGAATTGGTCCAGTCGCAACGAGACGCCGACGTCATGGCCGAAACCGTCCGGAAAGAGATGGTGCACTGCTGGCGGGGGTACAAGGCAACCGCGTGGGGCAAGGACGAGGTGCGCCCGGTCACCGGGGGAGGCCACAACTGGGTCTCCATCGGGATCACCATACTAGACTCGCTGGACACGCTGTGGGTGATGGACCTGAAAAAAGAATTTGCAGAGGGGGAGGACTTCGTCCAGAAACTAGACTTTGGGGCGATAAGGTAAAAAGTGCTGATGTGGGAGGTGATTATTGCGGTGATGTGATGTGATGTTGATGCAGCTATCACAACGATGAACACAACTTGTGTTTGCGTACTTATCCATTTTCGCATGCCAAATTTCCTTATCGTTATCACAGATCTGGCTACCATTCCGTCTTCGAAATCACGATCCGTGGTCTCGGTGGGCTGCTCTCGGCCTTCTCGCTGTCCCAGCACCAGATTTTTCTCGACAAAGCAGCGGATTTGGGTTCCAGATTGCTCCGCGCTTTCACCCAGGAGTCCGGGCTACCAAAACCCCAGATAGACCTCGCATCCGGCGGTAGCAGGTGGCTGAACTGGTATCAACTGTAAAAATGTCTTGGTCTGGAAAGTTGGAACTTGTGATGCTAACTGTGGACTCTAAAAAAATCTGTATTGCATGACCAGCAAGTAGAGGAGCCGCATTTGTGCTACGCGTGGAGGGCATTTGTCATGCAGAAATGGCATCAGGAAGCCTTCCAAAAATCTGTGATGCTGGGTCATGCATCACAAGCATCATGGGTCATGCCAGACAAGCATGACAGGCCCTGCATTCTTCCAGACCCAGACATATTTGCAATCCATAACTGGGCGACGGGCACAAACATCGCAGAAGTCGGAACCTTGCAACTGGAGTTTCGCATGCTGTCCGCGCACACAAAGAGGACGGAATTCTGGACCGTGCCAGATAAAGCGTTCATGAAGATCGTCGAGAACAGCGAAAACGCGAAGAAGGGTTTGGTGCCGATCTACATGGGGTCGAAACAGCAGTCCGCGCACAGCGGGTTCATCGGAGGGAGGATAAGTCTCGGGGCAATGGGGGACAGTTACTACGAATATCTAGTGAAGCAGTGGCTACAGAACGGGAAGAGGGACGCACGGTATTATGATAGTGATGCTTCGTTTTTTTATTTTCATGCCTGTTTTGTATTCGAAAATTTAGCTTTTTGTCATCTTCCAGAAGGAAAAAGTAGAAGGAGATAGTCACAGTCAGCGCGCGTGAAGATGCGGATGGCAATTTCAATTTCTTACAAAAATATAAATCAGGTACAAGGCATTATTCGTGAAGGCCATGAATGAAATGATGGACCGGCTCGTGGTGAAAACCAAAAAGGGCACCATTTTCATCGCGGAAGAGAATGCGGGAAAGCGGTTGGACAAGATGGACCACTTGGCCTGCTTCGTGCCGGGCATGTTGATACTCGGGATCCTCGAACTAGACAAGGAAGAGGTGGACCCAAGGTGGCTTCCGGCGGCGGAAGGAGTTGCGGAAACCTGTTACAAAATGTAATACCGTAGTACAACTTCATTTATTTCCTTCGTGGTTCTCTCTTCTATACCGATCATGCAAAAAACAACCAAGAGTGATCCGTTTTCATCATGCAAACTCTACTCCTCCCTCAATAATTCTACCAAAACCAAGGTACAAGCTCGCGCACACCGGTCTCTCCCCGGAGTATGTCCGTTTCGACGTGAATGCCAAGGATAATGCGAACGATATGGTGCTCCCGCCCGACGGCGCGCACAATTTGCTTCGGCCGGAAGCGATCGAGGCTCTGTTATCAAATGCAAATATACTTATCTGGGTCTGGAATAAACTTGTAATGCTGAGTGACGTAGCATGAGGAGGCCACAAATGATGGCTCATCATGACAAGTTTATTCTGAGCTTCTAAGTGTTCGTGTTGCCTATTCTGCATGACAAACTGCGTCTCTGTATCGCGGAAAAATAGGGCTTTTGGGTAACGTGCATGACAGACTTGGGAGTCTTGCTAGCCTGGCATGACAAACCTTGCTCTTACTTTTCCAGACCCCAGACATATCTGCACTGCATATCTGTACTACCTGCACTACTACACCGGGGACCCGAAATACCGGAAGTGGGCGACCGAGATGTTTATCACACAGAAAAAAGCTGGCAGGGCACATTTGTAATGCAAAAATAAATACACAAAAAAACCTGTATTGCATATCGGAAACAGCATGCTATGGGGCCACCCATGACAAATTTTTGTGTGTGTTTATTTTTGCATTACAAATTATATGCCCTGCCAGCTTTTTGTTTTGTCTGTGTGATAATGTTTTTGGCGTTCAAGAAGCACTCGAAGACCAAATACGGTTACACCGCGTTGCGGGACGTGCGGAATCCGTCGGTCCGGAGTAACCAGCAGGAATCCTTCTTCATGGCCGAAACGATGAAATACTTCTACCTGATTTTTTCCCCCATCACAATCCTGGACTTGAGCAAGTACATCATCAGCACGGAATATGCAAGAAAAGAACTATGTGAGTGTAAGTCTGTGATGCAGAAAGTGCAAAACTGCTACACTTGTCATGCTGGATGTGCATCAGAGGCTCTTTCCTTCGTGTTTTCAGGTACTGGATACGCATGACAGGTTTTCTGTGTCATGCAGAGCAAACTTGTGATGCTATTCCTCCAAGAAAATTACTTTACACCTACACAGTTTTTTCCTTGGATACGGAAGCCCACCCGATGGCCATGCCCATCAAATTTCCCGGGGCGCTGCCGGTGTGAGAAGCAGGGGGGCGGGAAGTAGAGGCGCAGAGGAACAAAAGCGGAAGACATCGGAAGCGGCGAAAATGCCCATGTATCATTAAATGTTTTTAACGTCCTCACGAAAGCAAAGTTTATGAATCTGTACAACATCATGCGAATTTCTTAATTTTTTAACAGTCTTAAGTACACCTTTTATCCACCAAGTCGTTTTTAGCATTGAAAAATAGTGGTCGGCCTTGTGGCAATTCCAAGTTCAGTCTTAGTCTTAACCTTCTAAAAAGATGCGACTTCGCCCCCCGCCTGGGAGGCAAAGCGTCGATAGAAAACTTTCAATGGTTTGTGCAAGATGAAACAACGACACTCATCAATGAATGAGTCGAAAGTGGCTATTCCGCTGCTAAGTTTTTGTAGTTCTTTTTTCTTTGACACTAGCGAATGCGAAAGCTCGAGCGAATACTACTAAGAAATGCGACCAGTTAATGTTACCAGTGGCAGTGACGCCCGCTCGCAAGAGAGCGGAGTTTCAAATAGCCCCGTTCGCTGATAGAAGTATCACGAAATCTTCATTTCATTTCTTCTGTACAGTTTAGAATTGATTGCCGTAGTATGGATGGCCAGAACTACGTCACCGGAGGTTGGAGAAAAGCGGGATTACACCATACGATGGCCACGGTACACTGTACAGTTTCGCGAGACCGGTGCAGATTTTTTGATTTGCCATCGTTAGAAAAAGGAACGACCGAAGAGTCGCGCACGCATGGTTTCATTTTGATTTCCACCTCTACTTGTCGCTGTCGCAATCAAGATTAACGTCGGCGAGCAACAAGATCTTGTTGTAGGATCCTATCCCTCGTTTTTGTTCCGGAGGCGTTTCTCTTGTTCCCGCCCCTGCGTCGTACACTGTAAGCACCTTTTCTTTTGTGAGCCTCCGAATGATCATGAAGTATTTACTATGTGATCTTGCACTTTTCTTCTTCTGGTTCTGTTTCCTACGGATCCCTTGCTCGACTGCCTTTTTCATCTGCGACGCATGATCATTGTTTGCACGCTTTTGATGTTTCTCGAGAAGACAAGATCCGTGTAAAGCACGAACGTATCTTTTGAAGCATAAGCAAGAGCGGCATCTTCCTCATCACTCTTCGATGCAAAACGACAACGATTTTTTCGGAGAAAAAAAAAGGAATCGAAAACAAACGAAAACGTGACCTATCTTCACTATGGATTTCCTCGAGGGTTTCGATCTGGACGACTTCTATGTGGTCCAGCAGCAGACCCAGACGGACAGTTTTGATGTATCCTGAGTAAAAACGTACCCACACCAGAGTCAGGATGAGGATTTTGCATACACAAACCTAGGAGTTTTGTGAGTCACGCATGACAGGTTTCGCTATGCAGTGTAGTGCAGGGTAGCAAGTGCAGCCGCGTCACAGATTCGTCTGCTCATCCTGTTCACAGCATCACAAATTCCAAAACACGATTGGAAATGGCTCTCATGGGGATGCGCATTACAAGTCTTCCTGTCTTTGCAAATCTGCATTACAACTCTGGTGTGGGTACGTTTTTACTCAGGATATGATGCCGTGCATCTTCACGACTTTCTGCTAGACGAAGTCGAGGAAGATGATGAGACAGAAAGCCAAGAGCTGCTGCATGGCCATGGGAGCGACCAAGACACGACCATTGAACACGACGATGATCTGCCTGTAGTTGCAGGAATCGCGCAGAATAAAAAAGAGAACTACTTCTCAAAAGAAGTGGACACCACCACCAGCCGCTCGAATTTATCTGCATTTGAAGACAAACGCAAACCACCATGCGTCGACGCCGACGCCGAATCCACTACGACAATAAACGAGGCACAAGTACAAGGTCAAGGCAGGCAGTCTGCAGAAGATGCTGGTGATGTGGTACTAGAAGACAACAACCCCAGAACTTCAACCATCTCCGAAATTTCCAGTAGTTTCGCCGAGGATCTGCAGTACCAAAACCCCGATGCCGCTGCTCTTCTTGCTCTTGGTGGCGGCAGGAAAAAAACGTCGAATGTTGATCCGGAAGTTGTTCTTGGTCCTCATCGATCATCTTCATCGGAGGAGAAGAATTTTAGCACCACCCCCGACAGCGCAACGGAACTTGTACATCATGATGCGACGACAGCGGGAAACCATGACCAGCAAGACCAATCCTCAACCTTTCCCTTCCCAATTGTGAAGATCATCAAAAAACGCAACCGCGACCTCTTTTTCCTCGGCGAGCTCATGGAAATTTTGTTTTGCGACGAAATGGCGTGGTGTGTCGGACGGTCCCTGGAACGAGGCACCGAGCACGTTTTCCCGTTGAAGTATGGAAAAGAAGTTGTTGGGGATGATGAGGTGAAAAAAGCGATGAATTTCTTTTCGAGCAGCAACGAAAGGACAAGTTCTACATTGTCCTCGCAGATGGAGCAACTACCGGACAAGTTGCACAAGCTTCCATCAAAGCATGAACTTCAAAACGACCGCCTTGCGAAGTACCATGTGAATGGGACGGATTTGATTTTGGATGTTGAGGACGCAGCATCAACACACACCCCTCCCTACTTCCCCTCTGCTGCTCTATTCGCGAGTACTAAAAACTACTACTATCCGTCGCACAGTACTGCTACCGCCTACGCGGCGTATAACAAGGAAGTGAAGCGGTACTACCAACAGCAGCGGAAAAAGCAGCAGATGGAAAAAAAGTGGCAGCAGCGGATTCTACTCGCAAAGGACGAGGAGGTCACTGTGTTGCAGAGAACCCTGAAGTGGCTCTGCATAGTGCCGATTGGAATAGACGACGTGGCGCCCGCTCGTGGAGGTGCTGGAGGTGAAGTAGAATTTGGCCCTGTATTAACCGGAGCTGCTTCTGGGATCGTCGTGTCAACATCTTGTACTTTTGGTTCTTCGGCGGGTTCAACCGCGACTTCTGTGCAGCTTCATCCACGAAACAACCTGCGGGGACTAAACGGGCGAAACAACCACGATTTCCAGTATCCCACAGAAAAACAAAAAAGCTGGCAGGGCACATTTGTAATGCAAAAATAAACACGCAGAAAAATCTGTCATGGGCAGCCCCATAGCATGCTGATTAGGGTAAGCAATGCAAATTTTTTTGTGTATTTATTTTAGCATTACAAGTCTGCCCTGCCAGCTTTTTTCTGTGTGATATCAAGCATCAGGTGCAAGAACTGATGAGCAAATACCTGACAGCGAAAACGATCCTGGACTTAGAAAAATCGTGCGCCAGCGGGGGTGTGACTTTCAAGCTAGTTAAGAAGCACAAGAACGTCGCGCAGAAGACTGCTGGTCCAGCCGCAGCAGCTGGACAAACTTCCTCCATGGAGACAGCAGCAGCAGCAGGAGGATCTTCTTCAGGACAGCAGCTCCAAGATGAACACCACGACCATCATCCTGTATCTCGTTCCAACCACCAGTACCAAATTTCCGTGGTTGCGAACTCTGAATTAGTGTACGAAAAGGCGAAGGGGGTGCTGCGGAAGTTTGTCAAGGACAATTTGTATGCCGAGTATTTCAAACTTTCCGGGCGGAAGGTGATGTTCCGGATTTTGGAACATCCGGAAAATCCGAAGTTGGGAACAGTCACGGCACCAGCTGCGGGAACTGGAACTGCATTGTCGAGCGGAGAAGTGGATAAAAAACTGGTGACGATGAACGGGAACCAACCTCGCACGACGGCGGGAACGAATGATCTTCAATCTCCAGGGGGATTATTTGCAGATGATCAACAAAGCCATCTTCAAGGTCAATCACAATCTAACGGGGACGACGACAATCACGAGCACCCTGAAAACAATTCTCATTCTCTTGACGACCCTAGCTTTTGTGCCGAGCCCGAGAAGCAAGCGACAGGGCATGAAGAGAGCTCGGAAGCGAACGCCAGGGGGCATGATGACCTTTGCAATCATGCGTACAACTATGCGGAAGGAGCAACAGGAGGCTGTGGAGATGACGACGAGGCGGGTCCTGCTGAACCAGGTGGCCGCGGAGCCATTGTCAAGGAAGAAAGCTGTGAGGAAGATGAAATTTCCGATATGGAAAACGAGTCTGACGCAGACGCTGGCTCGGATTCGGAACTACAAAAGCTTGACGAAATAAATGACGAACATGCGCAGCATCTTCACATTCACTCTCCAGAGGACGAGCGATGAAGTAGATGATCATGATGCTGCGACGCAATAGAAACACTGCGGTCTCACACGAAGTCATTTGGTACACACTACAGTGCTGACTTTCCGGAAGTCATGATTTGTTGCGCACCTGATTTAGGGTTCTTGGTATTCTGATTTAGGGTTCTTTCCACGCTTTGTCGTTTTCTTTTCGAATTTATTGCTTCTCGTGGTCATAAAAGTAGAAACAGGAAGAGTACTCCAGCAAAAAGTTCACCCACGTCGTCCGACTCGTACAACGTGCTAAAACAGAAACACGGCCGTCACGATCGACACATAAACTTAAACATCATAATTCGTCAATAGCTGAAACCTACATCGTTCATACCGACGTCGTTCTTTCTTAGCTGGTTCTGCCCGCTTGGAATTACCGTTTGGTCCTCTTTTCGTACTTCTCTTAGTATACTTTCGTGCACGACAAAATGCTCCGTCTATGTGATGCTGATGTCGACGTCCCCATTTCAGTTTGTGTTTGACCACATACAACTTGTTACATCTATCAAGCGTCATATCTCATCTTTTCTCGTTTTGCAGGTCCCTTTTCCCTGGCTTGGAAATTGTATAAAGTGCAGACTACACCGTAAATTTTCTCTTTCGTACTAGGGAGAGTCTTTCTAGTCCTCGTTTCCAAATCTTCTTCTGGAAATCAAAATGTTCGATTTAGAAGAGAACGACGTGCTGGAAGCGCGCGCCGGCAAGAACGCGGGGGTGAGCAATCTCGTCAGCACATGTACTTCCACAAATGCCCCGGAGGTAGACAACACTTCAGATATCGCAAAAGTTTTTAGTGAAGGCATTCATCATCTTCAAGATGACCACGAGAATACGGCCAATGACAAAAGTTCTCCAGAGGATCACCATACTGCAGCAAGAACCGTTACTCCCCCGGCACCACCTTCCCTCTCGTCCCTGCGGCCCATTTACTCCCTCCGGGAACTGGCAAATTTGCACGAAAATGCTTTGCTCGCGGCAGAATTTGACGGTGCAACTCCGTCGGAAGACGCGACCTCTTCGAATGAGCTCAAGCACAGAGGCTACTACCTGTGCGGCCGTGTGGCTGCTGTGGAGGAAAAAACCGGAAGCGGAACGACATCGACTGCGAACGGTTGTAACGATGCTGTTGCTCTGAGTAAGGCACCACAACTTAAGACTGCGGGGCAGATTGCAAAACCGGGACGGAATAAGGCCGCCGCATCCGGTGCCAGTTCTGCAGCAGCCAGCCGCGCGGGAGAGGACATGGACAAGAAAATTAGAAACGCCGGAGGAAAGCAAGCGAAGGTAAACGCAGCCGGAAGTGGGGTAACAGAAGATAGTGCTGCTATCGTTGCCGCCACACAATCAAGCGGATCGCGAGAAAACATTGCCACGACTTTTCTCTTCGAAGACCTCTTCGGAGACCTGCTGCAGATCATCATCTATGAGACAGGCACAAATGTTGCACCACTTCCACTTGACGCAGTTGCTCAGCAGGATAAAACAAGAACCGACCACCTTGCCCGACCAGATTATAGCCTTAATGTCAATGCCAGTCGTGGCAAGAACGACGTTGGCTTGCCGGCGCGCGAAGTCTCGGCTCCTGGAGCAGAACCAGAAGTAGGAGTAGCCGACAAACGCAAAGAAGACCACGATAAGCCTAGCAGTAGAAGAAACAATGAGAAGGCCAGTAAGAGAAGCAAGGACAAGGAGAAGCGAACAACCGAAACTTCTACGAGCGACACGAAGAGAGGAGGCAGCGGACACTGGTGCCAACTACGTGAAGATGAAAACAAATACCCTCCTGGCACTGGGTTGATGCTGCTAGAGCCGCTTGTAGTGAGCCATCGCTGTGCTGATGATGATGATGGTGGTCCTCCTGATGAAGTTAATACTGCCGCATCGGGCGCACCGACGCCTATTGAAGCTCCCACGTTCAGCGGTATTCGTTGCACCTTCACGGTCAAAATTGTACTTAGTGCGTCGACGTCCACCTCCTCGCTGCCGGTGGAGCACAAAGCCGAAGCACAAGCAATCCTCTCCTGGCCCGCCTTTCCGAAGGACATTCGCGATTGGATCGCGCTGGGGCAAAAGTTTGAGCAACAGTATTTTCAACGTCCGGATCCTGCTGGGCAAGGAAATCAAACGGACAAAAACGATGCCGAAACACGCGACGATCGCTCCTTTCGGTATAGTCTTTATAGCGATCTGAGAAAGAAGGACTTGACGTCCCCCGGCAACGAGGCGGAACTCGCTTTGCTGTGCTACCGCCGGGCTTTCGCCAGCATTCCCAACCGAATTGAGCTGTCCAGTTGTTACGCCAGTTACGGCTACTGCTTTTACCAATCGAACCACTTGTCAGCCGAGGCCATCCGGGCGGCGCTGATTGCTTGCGTGCTCGACGTGGACAGTTTTCGGGCCTGGCGAATTCTCGCGGACATTCTCCGTGCCAAGAACGAGGCCGTCCCAGACGCGATTGTGAATTTGCTCGGAGAGTTCGTTACTAACTTTGTCGCGACGAGGGGATTTTTTGCATCATCATTATCTCCACCGTCTCCAACAACTCGGTCGCTAATTCCACCAAGAAGAACAAGAGGCGTTTTGGAAAATGCGTGTTGTTCTGAAGATTTCTATGATCCACCCGGGCATCCCTTTTTCGTTTATCTCGAGTCTCCATCCCCAGCTCTGCGCGCCAAGCGAAAGGCCTGGGACCGCGGGACCGGCACGCTGCAGATGTTCAAGAACTTTGCTGCTGATGTGAAAGAAGAAGCGGTGAAGGAGCTATGTAATCTTTCCTTCGCAGCGACCGTCGCGCTGCCGGGCGTGATGGACGTGTTTGAGAGACAGCGACAGGAGGTGTGTCAACTGGAGAAAAACAACAACGACAACCATAAAACCTCTACAACTACTGAGCGCGCCACCTACCAGGAGTTCGAAGCAGCCAAAGACCAGGCGAAATCACCTTTCCGCCGGCATGAATTTGGCGCCGAAACGCAGCGGGCATACGCACGACTGCTGTTCTGGACTAAGGAGATGGTGGAGACGGCAAAGCACTGCGGAAAAGTTTTATGTCTGGAGAGCAATATGGCCCTCAAGGTCGTGAAAGACGAGCAGGCGAGGATGGAGAGGGAAAAGTATTTCGATGAGTCGGAGCAAGAGAAAGGGCTAGACATGGTTCGCTTTGCGCTGCTCCAAAGCTGTGTCGCCGCGTTGCTAGACCACCAGAATCCCGACCCGTGGGTACTGCAGATTCGCTGTTTGGAGCAACTGGGTGCGCAGTGCGCGCTGCTCCGCCACGGGCCCGGGTACAGCAACATGGGGCTGCGGTTGACCAGAAAGGAAACCGTAGGCGAGTGGCTGACGTCGTCTGCGCTAGCCTCGCAGCTCCTTCGACCCGACGGCCCGCTAGTGGACTTTCTGCATCGCCTTTTCCCCACGAATCTGTTTGGCGGCGGTGGAATGTTGAACCACTCGGTCGGTGCCACGGATAATTCCTCATCTAGCGCCGGGAAAAGCACGATCTCGATTCGCACAAAAACAGCCGTTTTTCGCGCGCTGGAAAACAGGGACGCCTTGGGTGAAATTAGTAGTAAATCCTGGGAAGTAGTAGAAACCAGCACGAATCTTCAGACCACTTCCACAACGGCCGGGGCCGATAGCAACATGATACACGAAGACACGGCAAAAGCGGATCTCATACAATTGGACTTGGAGAGTGATCCTGGCGGTGTGGTCGGCAGCACCCCGCTTGCATCATCAACCAGTGCAGGTGTCCTCGCGGGTATATCTTCAACAACTGCTGCCGATGAAGTAGGAGGTCCTGCCTCGCGGCATCCGCATCGTCAAAATGCCGCATTCCAGCCACAATCTTCGCCGGGCGTTAGCCCCTCTTCTTCGGCCGCTGCTTCGACAAGCCAGACGACGAAGCAAAATAAACCGGATAGAACTACAGCTGCAGCTGCCGGTAGAGATAAACAAGATAAAGTGCAACAGACCACAAAAGCCAATCCACCCCCGGCTTTGGAGGTGTTACCCATACCCGGAGGGACGACAGGGGTAGAAGTGCTGCCTACAACAAAAATTTTCATCAATCCGGGCGCAGAACCTCGGACGCCCGCAGGCCACAGAAGAACCCTCAAGAAGCTGAACAAGCTGAATGCGAAGGTTTTAAAGTCGAGCGACACGCAAAAATTCATCAAGGCCGCTGGGGATACGCTGAAACAAATTCTAATTTCCGGCTACAACAGAAAACCGAACATGCTCGAGAAGTGCCTGGCCTTCGAAGCCCTGCTGGCGTACGTGACTACGAAACCCGAGGACACCGGCATCGACACAGAGGCAATTTTCCGGCAAAGTCGTCACTTCTCCGACGAGATCTACGAGACGCACAAAGCCCTGCATCTGGAGTTTTTAGCGCACTTCAAACACAAAATCGCAAGGGGGTTCTACGGCAATGGTCGTATAGGTGGTTTTCTTTCAGATACAAAATCACCTGGTACAACACCATACATGGACGATTTTGCCCGCACCGGATCCTGTAACCCTTGCGAAGCGGACCTTGTCCGTCATATCCCCCCGGAGGACACGAACTTCCGGCAAAATAACCCAGTATTCGCTGCGTCGCCCACGTTTTTCTTCGAGAAACTGCTGTATCCCGCTTTCTTTCTGGGCTTCATTTCGCCCTGGAAGGGCGCGATGTCGCTGTGCACCGGCGATTTCGCGATGCTCTGGCGGGATCTGCACTTTGACGAGGATTTGGTGGAGGCTCGCTGGTTGAACGCACGGAACCCGATGCTGGGTGAGGTCATGGTGTCGTCTACAGAGAGAATCCGCATCATGGACAAGCTTGCCTTGTGGCGCAAGGCACTGCAACCGGTGGTCGTCAGTACAACTCGCTACGGGAAAACCAAGAAGGAGTCCGCTGCGATTGCGCACAGTGGTAGTATTTTTGGAATAAATCACGATCCAGTTTCCACCTCGTCTGGTACAGCCGCACATACCACTTCCAGCAGCGACTTGTATACTAGTCCGGAAAGCGGCGAGACCACCACGAGCCTTGCCTCGACAGCACGCGACGAAGAGTCCACTTCGCAGCTTGTTTCATCGTCCAGTTCTGGTAGCACGACCTCCTCGTCCACCACCTCGAGCCCTCCAAAAATGCTCTTGGAGAGCATCAAAGGCGTGCGGTTTTTGGACAGAATGCGAAATAGGGAGCGGGCCGTGAAGGCCCGCATTCCCTACGGCTTCCAGGTCGTCAAGGACGTGTTTGCCGAAGCTGAGCAGGTGCGCGCAGCAGCACAGATGAGTTACAAGTCCGCCAGCAAAGGCACCGAAGTTGTCGACCATGAAAAGGCCCTGGCAGAGGAGGAGGAAATGGAATTGGATCTGGAACGCGAGGACGGGTTGGTTTGTAACCGACCCGTTTCGCTGTACACGGATTTTCGCAGGCATCCGTGGGACACGCGGGGCACGACGGGAAACAAGATCACTTTGGTGCAAGGAACGACCCACGTCCAAGTCGGGTTTCTCGACTTCCAGGAGCTCATGAACGCGAAGATTCTTGGTGGTGAGACAACTTCAACTTTTTCTGAGAGTTGTGAACAAAGTCCGGACGGCAAAAAAACGACCACTAGTGGCTCTTCCCCGTCTTGTTCACCAGGCGGACTGCTGCAACTCCCGCACGAGAGCGAACGCCTGAAATTCGTCGGCATTTGTTACGACGCCTACACCGTTGCCAAGTTCACGGTGATCCAATTCATGCTGCTCTCCGAGGACACGCCGCTCGAGCACGTGCTGCAGGTCTGGTACAGCTCGATGTGGACCTTTGCTGCACTGGAAAGTTTCATCGCGCACTGCAGGGTTGCCATTGTGGTCCTGAGTGCCAAACGAGTTGTGCCACCAGAGGGAGACGAGGAAGAGCCAGAGAAGCACCAGTCAGCAAAAACTACTACTACTTCTGCGAAGAGTTCTTCTGGTAACAAGAAGAATCAGAATGCCAAAAAGCTGTCTTTCGAAGCAGCGGATGACATGGTCGGGGACCCGTCAGTGTTGCTTTTCCTGGAGAAGTGGCTCGCCACGGCCACCGAACAGCCGGTCACCCCGACTGAAGCCGCGTGCACCTGGTTCAACAACGTGGTGGGGGCCGAAATGAGCTCGGTGATCGGCCGGCCCGTGCCGTACGACCGTGTTTCAGAAGATTTGCTCGCGTACCTCCGCGTCGTGGAAAAGCAGACGAAGAAAAAAAGTACGGGCGTGCCGTTCTCCACACACGCATGCACGAAATTTCTCGAAGCGTTCAACGCGATTCCCTCTTTCAAGAGCGAGGCGAACCGCGTGGCCTTGGTTCACTACCTCCTTACCGGGAGACTCGTGCCAGGCGAAGGGATGGACCGCGTCGCTGCGGGAGCAAAAACTTCTTCTACCGATGAAGACGCTCTTGGGGGGCGGGGGCTCGTCGATGTTGAGGAAGTAGACAAACAGGAGCAAAGCGGAACCAGCAAAAAGACAAACAACGAGGGACAAAAGCAAAAGAGCAGAACTAAGCAACAGGGGCGAGGAGATGATGAGCCGGATGTTCTTGATACGAACGTCACTTCCTTATTTCTTGGAAACATCACTATGTTTCGAGCGAACATAGTGGCGGGCTTGGAAAAAAACCTGAATGCACTGACGTGTCTCTCCATCGAGGACTACATTGATGAATTAGCCCGGGATGACGCCGGTCGCCGACTCGAAGTCGATCTTGAACAACATCAAGCCGAACAAGTGGATAAAAGTACTGAAATTTCTCGTAAACGACCAGACACAACAACATCACCATCTTCCACACGAAAGAAACCCAAGACCGCTCTATGCGATCCCACTCTGCTGCGGAAGCAGTATCAAAAACGGGCAGCGGCGGGGGAAATACGCAACATCGTGCAGCTATTTATCCGACGGACGCTGCGGCAGCTGCAGTCCCTCCGGCGCAGCCTGCTGTCCAGAAAAGTTCAGGTCTTTCTGCACTACCGAACCCACGACGAATGGAGTCGGAGGAACGACCTGGCCGACTTCATTGCTACTTACAACCCAGCAACTGTTTCCTGGACCAACGAGGTGGACAGATACCCGCTTGACGCTTTCCACGAGCTGGCACGAAGGGCCAGTCGAAAACCGCACCAGCAGCAGCAGCAGCAGCAATTACCGACGACGCATTATGCCTACTCCCTGAATTGGATCGGGGAGACTTTTGGCGCCTGCCTGACCGATTTCCTCGCGCTTCCAGACCCGAACAGATCGACAGACCAGTGGGATCGCTATGTTCGCGCCAGACAAAAGCCCCAAGAGGAGCGCGGCGAAAGAGATGAAAACTCCGACGAAGCCTACCTGTACCAGCAAGACCCCGAAACCTTGAAAAAAGTGAGACAAATTCTGGCGTGTTGCTGCAGCGAAAACGGGTTCCTCTACTCGAGGAAGGGACACCGAACAACGTCGAGCGGAGCTGCCTTGTCGTACGATGTTGAACCTCCAGCAAAGAACGCTGCTGAAACCAGTAATAACGCAAGGCCCGCGCTTTATGCAGAAGCAGAAACGAAATTGCACTCAGCGGTAGACGATGAAGATGTGGAGGACGATGAAGACGAAGAGGAGCCATCTGGGGGACGAGCGTCAAATGGTCCTACACCGGTAAAAAAACTACCTTCCAGGATGTTGATCCCCCCGCGGAGACAACTCCACGCCAGTGGCCAAGTTGCAAAAGTGCTACTTGACCATTATCACTGCGCTCTGCTGAGCACTCCCTTGCGGTTGCCCGCTCTTTCGCTCTGCCGGTACGTCTTGCAGCAGGTCACCTGTGCGAGCTGGGTCAAAGACTTCTTCTGCAAGAAATCCAAGCACATCATTGCGCACTGCGAGGAAAACGGACTCAATCTCTTGTCCCCCCTCTCAACCTCCAGCAGCCACCAGCTGTCCTTTAGCTGGCGCTACTTCTCCGCAGAGGTTGCAGGTGCTGCTGGTGCACCAGGAGCTACTTCTTCTGCGATTGTCTTTCCCTGGACAAAAGAAATAGTAATCGAAGATAAAAATAGTAGTTCTAGTTCTACCCCCGCGCCCGCTGCTTTATCCTCGTCGTCCACACCAACTACTACACTCGTGCCGGGTGAAAATATTGAGGCGGTAAAGGAAACCAGCACGGCTCCTACTGGCGAGAATGGATCGGCTGGAGACCACCAGGTAGTACAGCGAGTAGTTGACGACGAGGGAAATATCATCAACAACACCGCAAACAAATCGCAAACTGATCGCTGCACCGAAAGAGAAGCGCTAGCTTTTGCCTCAACCCCAGATGAGAACAAAACAGATGAGACACCCGACGCTCGGGGTCGCGAAGAACAAGACGATGGTGGTCTTCTTGATCAAAAACTTGTGGCAGCTGGTGGCGCGAGCGAAGCAGTTGGGGCCGCAGAGAAGGATGTTGAACAAGCAGAGGAGACACTACTAGTACACAACCCCGACATGATGATCTTCCACGACGAGGACACTAGCAAGCTGAGCAAGCACGCCCTGAAAAGGAAGCGCCGCGCCCTGCGGGAAGAGGAGGAGCGAAAGCAGCTTGCGGAGGACGCCGAGTTGACCGCGAAGCGTCTCGCCCTCGCCAAGCGACAATACGAGCACGCCCGCTCTTTGGAACGGTTCGTGACAGATCACGTTTTAGTTTCAAAGAAGCGCAATGGCACCATTTTCGAGAAAGACAAATGGATGCGTGCGGCGCAACGCTGCACTTCTTCTACGGAGCAGGACGAGGAGCCTTCTGAAGCGCAAGACTCCTCGTCGAGTTTCTTTGTCTTGGACCCTACTCGAGGCCGTCTGGAACTCCCACCGACTGTTTTGCCTTGGTTGTTGCCCCTCCTGAATCGGCCCGAGTTACAAGTATTCAGACCTGGCTCGTCAGACCCCATCGGCCTGCCCGAGGGCCTCGAGACCGACATGGAAATGGTGGACATACTTTTCAATTTTTCTCGAATGAAGGCCGACGTGCAGCCGTACTATCTGTTCGTGAAAAATCTGCTGGAGCAGAAGCCCGAGACGTTGATGGCATTGGCATGTACCAATGCGCAGCCGGAAATGGTAATGCAGCGGTGGTGGACCGACAACGTGGAAGATCATGGCGCGATACAAATTGGCTACGCTGCATATCAACTCCTGGAGTTCTGTCACACCGAGCTGAACGGCCAGCTGACCGCTTTGACGGACCCGATGCTAGTTGGCAGTGGATATGGCTTGCTCAGATGTTACAATCTCAAACGTTGCAATAGAGACTGAAACTTGTCTTGCATAAACAGCATGAGTGCCATACAGAGACTTCGGCTTTTCGCAATAGAAATTGCGCGATATTCTCATAGAGTTTGGAGCTCCGAAACTTGTCATGCTCGCTCCTGTGGGAGTGGGCCAGATGTTGCGCATTTTGCAACACGACAAGTTTCAGACTCTATTGTAGCGTTTGAGATTGTAACACCTGAGCAGGTTATAGTGGAAAAAGAAAATTTCTGGGATACGTGTTTCAAAACCTCCGCGACTTCAGCCCAAATGTGTTGAAGGTAGCAGCTAAGGCAGAAAATAAAGGCTCAACATCTGCCGATGGAACTGCAGAAGATCCCTCTTCATCTTCGGATCATGCGATATCACAGAAACCCTCCGTATGGATGTGTCAGGTTTGAAATCGTCAAAGTTGAAATACTTTGTCATGCATAAAACGGATACCAGTTAGACCTACAGTTTGTAGTCGGTGCATGACAAATTTTCCCGGTCATGGAAGCGAGTCTGTCATGCGGTTTAGGGCAAAAGAGCTGCCTTCTGTCATGCTAGTCAGCAGTCCAACTTTTGACCCTTACCAGGACTATAATCTGCTTCCCGTGGGTCCTCTGCAATAGAGTCACTTTTTGTATCGCATTTTATGCATTACAAACAAGGTCCGAGCACGGGGACAGAGTCCCCGTGCGGCGACCTTCCGGCATTTGTCTGGGACGAGGGGGCTCGGGGGTTGTGGCGGCACTGGGCAGGGAGAAAAGAAAGGAAGAAGCTGGCGCCGGGCCGGGGGGCGGGGCGCCGATAACTCCGGCGCCGGGTCTGTAGCTGGCCCCTAGGTCATGGCGCGGGGACCGACGAGTCCCCGCGCTGACCTAGGGCCTTTGCCCCTGGGCCGTGAGGTTAGTTTCCGGGAAGCGCCCAGAGCTGGCCGCTAGGTCATGGCGCGGGGACCGAGTCCCCGCGCTGACCTAGGGCTGGGCCGTGCGGTCAGTTTCCGGGAAGCGCCAAAAGCTGGCCCCTAGGTCATGACGCGGGGACCGAGTCCCCGCGCTGACCTAGGGCTTTTGCCCCTGGGCCGTGCGGCTGGTTTCCGGGAAGCGCCTAAAGCCGGCCCTTAGGTCATGGCGCGGGGACCGAGCCCCCGCGCTGCCCCAGGGCTCTTGCCCCTGGGCCGCGCGGTTAGTTTCTTTCATTCATTCCGGAAACAAAGCGCCGGCACCTGGCCCCTAGGTCATGACGCGGGGACCGAGTTCCCGCGCTGCCCGAGGGCTTTTGCTCGTGGGCCGTGCGGCTAGTGTACGGGGAGCGCCAAAAGCTGGCCCCTAGATCATGACGCGGGGACCGAGTCCCCGCGCTACCCTAGGGCCCTTGCCCCTCGGCCGTGCGGCTAGTGTATGGGAAGCGCTACAAGCTGGCCCCTAGGTCATGGCGCGGGGACCGAGTCCCCGCGCTGCCCTAGGGCTTTTGCCCCGGGGCCGTGCTGTTGATTTCCGGGAAGCGCCAAGGGCTGGCCCCTAGGTCATGGCGCGGGGACCGAGTCCCCGCGTTGACCTAGGGCTTTTGCCCCTGGGCCGTGCGGTTGGTTTCCGGGAAGCGCCCAAAGCGGGCCCCTAGGTCATGATGGGGGGAGCGAGTCCCCTAGCTGCAAGCCCTGGGGCTTTTGTTTGATTGCCCCTGGGCCGCGCGGTTAGTTTCTGGGAAGCGCCAACAGCTGGCCCCTAGGTCATGACGTGGGGACCGAGTCCAAAGCGTCAACAGCTGGGCCCGGAGGCCTGATGCCGGGCCGCGTTCGTATGCAATGACGCCGGTTGCGAGACTATTTAAATGCGCCAGGTTTGGATACTTCTGCCGCTCTGGATCTTTCACGCGATTCGGATCGATCCGGAAACGCTCTCCGCTCTGGATATTTGTTCTGCCCCCTGCCCTGGGTGTGGTTGCCTGGGGTGTATCGGGGGTCTTTGCCGTGGGTGTCTGTCGGGGGTGTCTGCCGGGGGTGCGTCTGGGGTGCGTTCGGGGCTTGCCCTGTAACTTGCGAATCACGATGCTACGCGGCCACTTTACATACCCCAGAACGCAGGCCAAAGCCTCAAAAGTCCCGGCCGGGGTCTGTCGGGTGTGAGTGTCGGGGGTGTCTGTCGGGTGTGAGTGTCGGGGGTGTGTCTGGGGTGTGTTCGGGGTGTGCCCTGCAAATTACGAATCACGGTGCTACGCGGCCACTTTACATACCCCAGAACACACCCCAAAGCCTTAAAAGTTCCGGCCGGGGTCTGTCGGGGGTGTTTGTCGGGGGGTATGTCGGGGGTGTGTCGGGGGTGTGTCTGGGGTGTGTCTGGGGTGTGTTCGGGGTGTGCCCTGCAAATTACGAATCACGGTGCTACGCGGCCACCTTACATACCCCAGAACACACCCCAAAGCTTCAAAAACTCTGGTTTGCTGCTGTTTAAATAGTAATTATTTCAACTTTGACGATTTCAAACCTGACGCTTCCATACTCCGTGGCGCCGACTCGAGACACCCGACTTCCCGGCGAGGGACACGGCGACCTCCCGCCCCACCGGCCGTGGGACACGAGACCCGGGTGCGGGCAAGCGAGGAGGCCGGTGGAGATTTGTGAACACACCACGCACGTTATGAGTCGTGTGCACAACTCTCCCTCCCGCTCACTTGTGTTGCATGAACAGCAACAGAAGCGCTGGCAAAGATGCAGCTTTTGGATGACAAATTTCTAGAGGATTGCAGTGCGGTTTTGGATTCCGGATTCTGTCATGCAAACAGTGCTAAGATGCAAAGGGTGGATTTGGAATTTTGCATCACAAATGAGGGGGAGGGGGACGAGTTGTGCACTTTCATACACGTTCAAGTCGGCTTTCTCGACTTCCAGGAGCTGATGTATGCACTGCAAAAGTGTCGTACACGTACTAATCGTAATCGCGGTCATGCATTACAAATCCCGATATTAAGGCAAATCCGCATTACACATTTCATTTCTCATGCTGAGGAAATCTGTGATGCAATTCATACTAGTACGACACTTTTGCAATGCATATGATGAGCGCCAAGTTTGTTCCAAACGAGGTCCTCGACAAGCGAGCGGAATTGGAAAAAATGGAAGCAGCATTTCGAGACGTCGAACGAGTGGCACAGCGATCTAGTAGTACTTCAGGTCAAAAAGAGAGGTCGGATGAGCAGAACCGTGAAAATCTTGACGTGAAAAATCACCTCCAGGAAGTCAACAATCCTGACATCAAGACCGCGGAGGCAAGCAAAAACTCTTCCACGGAGCAAATGAAAAACGGTCCTTCTAGGCCGCAAACCCGTTTTGTTGGTTACTGCCACGACCTGTACACACTGGCGAAGTTTCTCGTCATCTCGAAGATGCTGGATACGGAGAGCTGCCCGATCGATATGCATTGCAAACATGTCCGGGTCTGGAAGGATGCAACTTGTGATGCTATCTTTGGATTCGAAAAACATCGGTATTGCATGAAGGGCAAGAGGAGTTTTCTGTGCTACGCGGAGAGGGCATTTCTCATGCGGAAAAGGCATCAGAAAGCTTTTTAAAAATGTGTGATGTTGCTAGGTCACTCATGCATTACAGACATCATGGTTCGTGCCAAATATGCATGACAAACCTGGCAATTTTCCAGAGGACCCAGACATCTTTGCATTTGATAATCGATCACGTGATCCAAGTGTGGTACTCCTCGGTGTGGACCCTCGAGACCTTCGCCAGCTTCGCAGCCGCTTGCCAGGCAGTCGTCTGGCTAATCCAGTCCCCGTATTTCGTGGGACCGCCCCGGACTCCGGAGGAGGCGGCCAGTGTGGAAGAAGTGGAATCGCAGCGGCGGCGGCTCTTCGACGAGGACATTTTTGAGGGGAAGTATAACCACAACCACGAAAATCTTCTCTGCGACATCCTCGCCTACTGGTCCGAGAAAGCAACGCCGGTCCTGCTTCCGGACGTGCACCGGCAGTGGTTTGACGAGGTGACCTGCATGAAAAACTTTGGCTGTTTCGACACCGTCGCGTGCTTTCGCAGAGCCATCGACCACGAGGCTCTGCTCCACTATTTCCTGTCGGGGAACTTGTTTCCCGAACTCACGGCCCGGACCGCTTTGGACAGACTGTACACACTGAAGGAGCCGGCCAGAAGAGCGACGCTACAAGAGATTCTAAAAGGGCAGGTCGAACTGGTGAAGGGCCCAACGTACAAATTGGCTGAAATGAAAATAAACACAGGACGAACAAACGACAAGGCAAAGGCAGGAGCTGCAACATCAAGTCCAGCACAAAAGTCACCAGTCCCCATTCGTGAGAAAGGGTCTACTTTCCTGTTCGGCAATGTGACCATGTTCATTCACTCAAGCGACGAGGAGATCTTGCCGGTGGAACTTATGTTCCGAGATATGACGCCGCTGCAGCGGAATCTGAACGCTTTGGCGTCCATGTCGCTGGACGACTATGTGCAGGAAATGAAATTAAACGAACGCGATCTGGGCGGTAGTACCTCGTCTGCTAAAAAAAGCGAGAAGAACCTTCTGCAGCTGTTTCTCTCCGCGACGCGCCGGAAGCTTTCCAACCTGCGCACGCTGATGCGGGAGGACAAGCTCTGTGTGACCCTGCGGCAACGGGACTGGCGGCGAAAGCCTATCGATGCGGAGGACATCGGAGCCTTGAGGCCGAAGTCCTATCAAATGTATAAAATGTCTGGGTCTGGAAGAATGCAAGATTTGTGATGCAGGTTTTCCATGACTCATGAGGTCTGGAATGCGAGACCCAGCATGACAGACTTTTTGAGGTCTCTATCATGCCTTTCCTGCATGAGAAACTCCCTCTCAACTTGGTCAAAAGCGGACAGTTTTTAGTACTCACGCAACACAGATGTTCGCATCATTCAGATTTAGCATGACAAGTTCTAACCTTCCAGACCCTGTAACATTTTTGCACTTGATAAATGCATTTCCTGGACCAATGAGATGGACCGATACCGCATCGCGGACTTCCATAAAATTGCGAAGGCAAGCGAGGGGCGAGAAGGTGTTGAAACATCAACTTCTCATCAGAACGATCCGGCAGGCAGCTGCACCGACGTCCTCACAGATTTGTACCCGTCGGTTAATCCTCGGTATGGGGAAGCTTGCTTCCACTTTGGCTACAGCACGAAGTGGGTCCTGGAGACTTTCGGAGCGCACATCCTGGACTTCAGCAGCTACTACATGCACCTCCCTGGGTGGGAAAAGTTACTGGAGATGAACAAGACTGAAGATAAAGTGGAAGGGCTCGAGCAGTGGCAGAGAGAGCAAAAGCAGATCCAACATGAGCAGCTGCGCGCGTGGATCGGCCAGGCAATGCGGATCCCGACAGAACTTCTTCCCAAAGAGGGTGACGGAAATGAAGAAGTTCTCGAAGGCAAAAGCAAAAAAACAGGTAAAGACCTGAGTTTTCGGCCGGGAACGATCGCAGAATTGGTGGAGCTGCCGCTCCGGTTGCCGGGCAAAGACCTGGTGAACCGCAAGCTGCAGGAAAGTGTGAAGATGTGTTGGATGCAAGACTTCGAAGCGAAGGCGCCGAAGGACTACGATTGCACGTGTATGCGGGAAGATCTGGCGACGCACGTGTCGCCCTTGACGCTCCAGGACCGCTACGCGCACCAGGAGGGCGATGGCAGCACGACAAACACCGCAGAGGAACTCGCAACAGGAGGACACTTTTCCTCCCTGTTCCTGGAGTGGGTGTACCTCGGGAAAGTAGGTGAAGCTCCAGAGGTAGAAGCAGCGGACGAACAGGAATTCAAGTCCGTAGAAGAGGAAAAGTTTTCATCTTCCACAGACGCGGATGAAAACGAAAAGACACAGCAAAAAACGGAATAATGGCCCAGGACCTGCTTTTGCTTGGGCTTGATTCCCACGTAGTTGTTGATGTTGTCTATTCAACACATTATATTTTAGCTAGGGCACATCAAATAGACCTCTTCCATATCTTCGTCCTTTCAGTTGTAATCATCGATCCCCAGCATAATTCCAACCGTTTCATTTTTGTCGTGAAGTAGTAAAACGGTAATCGACAGAGAACATAGGTTCAGAAGGAGCTCGAAAAACAAAGTAGTCATAACCTAATCTAGTAATTCGCTTCAGCATTGCTCGGATTCATCGAGTCCCTTGTTTCTGGTTCCGGCTGTTGTTCCTGCAAGAGGCAAATTTCGTTGTTCTTCCCAAGCGCTCCTGCACCGTTTGCACGGTGTAATAACGTACTACTTGTTGGAGAAGGCACCACCACTACAGTTTTTCCGCAACACTCGTCCTCCGGCTACTTGAGCGAGAGTGCCTTCTACTGCAAACATGCCAGAGCGGAAACATCAATATGCCAGCGAGCTCGTCTTGATCAAAAATGTCTATGTCACCCATTGTACAAAAACGCACCTCTAAGTATACAACTCGACGCAAACACCCAAAATAAAAGTAGGCAAAGCGAAGAACAAACACAAAACACATACGGCTCAGATCATTTTCATTCTTGGAAGTTGTCCATTGCAAAAGATGCCAATAAAGAAGAACTTCTGCAACTACATTTACGCGAAAGACAAAGATGATCGCCGCGCTGTGTGAACTAATTGATAATGTATCTACAACACGAGAATGAATTTTAGGCACTAGGCCATCCCACTAGTCGTGTGAGCAGTGTCACTCACTAGCTGGATGTGAAAAAGCTATCAAATAATTCAATATTTATAGCAGGAAGAACCCGAGCACAGAGGCGATTTATTTCGACATTTAGATACACACCATCGTTGTAGATACTAAAGATAATTCTGCTAGTACAGCATCTCAAGTCACCGCTCGGCCGAAAGAATCCAAGATGATGCCCCAGCAAGGTGACCAAGACGACAGAACCGGGTCTATGTCCTCCACCGCTCCGCAGGCACAGGCACCACAGGCAGGGAAAGAACATCAGGATGCACCACCACGGATCAGCAGCGACGGTGGGTGTGGAGAGGACCCAAAAAATCTTCCTAAAAACGAGTCAGCAGCTACTTCGGTAGTTCCCGCTAGCTCCGCTTCCTTTTCCCCCGATGAATCTAATTCGCGTAATATCTCGTCGCCCGTACTTGTTCCTGAAGTGGAAAGTACAGTTGCCAACCCTCATCTGACGAAGGCGCCAGCTGCAGTAGGGAGCAGTACTCTCACGATGGGAGAGGAAGAAGTTTTGGACCATCAGATGATTACGCCGAATCAAACAACTACAACTCATGTTGATCATCCTCCTCCAGCCGCGGTAGAAGGTGGAGAGGAGGAGGACCACATCAATAGCTCGTCTAGAGCACCCCAGCCAGCCGAGGAACCAGTGCTTCTAGAGGTGCCGTCCGCAGCTCCTGCGACAGAAGGACCACAAAGAGCACCAGAGCCCCCGTTACTCGCGACGACCTCCGCGTCAGTGCAGCTGGATGAAGAAGACTATTGTCAAGAGGAAGCTGTGGCTAGTTCAGCTGTTGTGCAAGGACATAAAGTAGAGAAAGTGGAAGAACAAGTGGAAGCAGAAGCTGATGTCTCATCTTTAGTACAAGGAAGTGAAGGGACAACGCCAGCAGCTGAAACTATTTTGCAGACAGAAGAACTACAGCCACCGGCTGCGGGGGAACAAGTACTGGAAGGTGATGAACCGGAGGACATAATGCTGCAAAAAGAAGAACTACTGCCTGGTGCTAATATCAGATCATTGCCCACACCCCAGCAGCACAACATGGCAGCTGCGTCGCCGCGAGCAGAGATGAAAGAGAATAAAACGTACGCGACTACAACGGCAACGTATTCTTCAGATGTCGTGGAGGAAGTTCAAGTTGATGAAAAGATTGCTTCTCCTTCTCCAGAAGCCGTTGCGCCACCGTCGCTACAACTAGAAGTACTGGAGCAAGTTACTGTACCATCACAACCTGCTGTGATACTTACACCACAGGAAGAAGTAGCTGTAGCTTCTGAAACTCCAACCGCACCAGGAGAAGATCTTGTTGCGTCGGTACCTGTGCAGCCGGAGGTCGTGGCTCCAGCGAAAGTGGACGAGATACATGCTGCTGCTGCTGCTGCCACCACAGCAGGAGCACCTACTACAGGCACAGCTGCTGTTGTAGAAGAAGTACTAGAAACTCCATTACCATCTGTCGAAGTAGAACCACCTTCACCCGCAAGCGGCACGACCCCGGCCGCGCCGGAAATGGAAATGGTCACGAACAAGAACCCCGCGAACAGTTACAATGTGGTGAAGGAGCAAAACGATTTCACGATTCACACGAAGAACACCGAGCAGCTGCAGGAGCAGGACAACGGTAATATTACAAACTTCCAACAGACAGTAGAGCCAGCACCGCAACCAGTTCTCTCACACCAGCCAGAAGTGGTCGCTGTCCCGCCTGCTCCTGCTGCGCCGCTGAAGCAACAAGCATTAGAACAACCACCTCAACAGCAAGAAAACAAAACCCCCGCTGCTGCTGCACCGCCTGCTCCGGTAGAAGTTGCCGGCGCAGGTGCTACGGCTCCGGTTGCAGCTGCAGAGGTGGTTCCAAAACAAGCGACGACCCTTCTGTCACCCGAGGAGCAAGAAGCTTTCAACACCCTGCTCTGGATCTGCACCCAGCGCACGCGAGGAGGCGGAAATAAATCTTCGACCAAGAAGGGCGGTGGAGGTGGTCCTGGGGGTGCAGCCGGGGATGTTACCAAAGGACTTTTTCCTACCTCGGAACAACATCATCATCAAAATTGCACCACTTCTGCCACTGGTACGCCGGTCGCGGCCGCGGTTTCCGCGGGCTTTTTCCGCAAAGCGGAACGACAGGACCAGCTGGCGTTTGCGCTGCTGGAGTTGGGAAAGCGAGCGTACGAAATTTACGGCGACAGCATGGAGGAACGCAACACCGCAAACGACTTCCTCTTCACAGTGGGCTCGCCGCCACGAGGACACAATGCGAAAAATAACCGCAAGTCATCTTTCGGGAACAGTTCGAAAAACAAAAATGCCGTGCGCACGCCGACCTTTCTCGAGCGCCACTGCAGTGTGGGGGTATGCCTTGCAAAAGTATTTGTGTATCGCACTACGACGAAATTGCATGACAACTTCGCTCTAAAATGCATAGATGCAATTTGTCATGCAGGAGAAACAAGAAGCAAACACACCTGTCATGCAGTTTTGCATGTATTAGTCGACGAGTGCGTTACACTTTTGCAGGGGATAATGCGGGCTGTTTGACAATTTTATCGGCGGCAGCACAGCGCCAGACGGCGGTGCAGGGGGAGCGGGACCGCAGCAGCTCTTAAGAGCGGGAGCTAACCAGGCGACCAGGGCCGCAACCTCGTTTCTACGCAGTGGGTCTTCGACCACGTCGGCGCAGAATAACACAACGAACAATCGCCGTCAGGTGGGACAACATAATTTTGGGATCGGGTCACAGAAAGGGCAGGGAAAACACGGCGCCCATAGGACGAATCCGAGCTCTGGTAGGAATCAAGACAACAACTTCTGCGCACAACACCACGACGAGGCAAATTACTGCGCGCAACAGTAGAAGTAGAATTACAGTTACAGCTTTTGTTGAAAAAATCGAATAAAACGATTGCAGAGCTGCGAAATAAGTGGTGGCAAAATCCGACGACCACCAGATTGGATTTGATGCCGAAGACGCGAAAATACTTATCAACTTTTTATCATGATTTCAAGGTCACACACCTTGACCTTTACAAGCCTACTGGTTTTTACATCCACAATCGAATGAGAAAAAATATCTATCCTGCTGCGCAGTTTGGCTAGGGTGTCAGCAACATGCCCCTGGCGTTCTCTAGTTGTTCTGCGTTCGCATGTACTAGGAAACGTTGTTCAGAAAAAGGATTGGTGCGCTTTTCGTGCAGCGCGTGATTTGGATCTCATTTGCGTTCCTCATGTGATCCTTGCAAGAACCTGAGTGTGTTGGTCAGGTCTTCATCCGCCCGCGGTGTACGATCAAAAGTTCCTTGGTCAACATAATGGTCGGTGGAAGTGGGTCCGCAGTTGATAGAAATGTAGATAAAACGGCAGCACTACGGACGATAATGAGCGTGAGCAGATAATTTTCTTCTGAGTTGTGTCACGACCCAATCTACCGCCAGCGAGGTGCTGCTCAAGCGTGGAGAGGCGCTTTTTTGGATTTTTTCGGTGTTTTCTTAAGGAGACCGCGCTGGCCAATTTTCAAAAATCGCCGCGTTTTTTTTCTTCGTCTCAGCCATTCTGCCACTCATGAGATAGTCCTCCTCACCCGTGGAGTGGTGCTTTGTCGGATTCTTTCGGTCATTTTTCAAGCAACAGACCCTAGGCCTAGATAACCCAATCGAGCTGAAGTGTGCAAGTGCAAATTTTTTTTCAACAAAAAACTAGCTACCGAGCCGCGATCAGTCGTTGTTGCAAAAACAAGACCGAATAAATTCCAACTGTGCGGAACGAGATGAAGCCGATCATGAATGTTGTCAGAAATGAAAACGGCCGGGAAACTGCCGTCGAGAAGAAGCATTGCCCGAAGCATTGCATCGAAAGGAACGTACGACAAAACGATAGCGACACACCACACCTACCGTCGAACAGCATCGATCAATTTTTGGCGAGTACTACTACCCTAAACCCTAAAATTATCCTGGCTTGCGCGTATTACAGTTGCATTCGATATATTACGGTGAAATCGAACAACAATCCCTCGACGACTACCGTTATGACTTACAAATAAAGTATGGCATTTATTTTCGTACCTACTGGTCGCGGCCACGCATTGCAAATCTTGATGCTCCGCGATGTCCACCCAACACGTTGTTCGAGAACAAATTCTTCTGTAAACTTTGCGCCGAAAGACACAAGGGGGGGGCGGAAGTCGAGCGCGGGCGCTGCGTTTGTTCTGCGAGATCGTTTTGTTGTTTCCGTCGCCACATCGACGTCCCGGTCGTCCCGATTCTTTTATCTGAGTATAACCGGGCTGAAGGTTTGCTTCCGAATTATGGACAGCTGGGGGTCGTGGTCGTGCGCCGGATAGTCGACTATACGACAAGTGTCAACACCCGCTGGAGGCCCTGGAGAGTCATTTTATTATGTGCAAGAATTGACAGAGAGACAGCGTCTTCTTGTACAACTTGTTCACTTGTGTCAATATGTATTGGAAACTACGGACAAACTTACTAAAGTACTCTAACTCTACTTTGGTTTCGTTGTTCATTTCTCTTGCAAGGCACAAGCTTCTTCCATCCTAGGTGCCGAAATGAACAAATTGATGGGATAAGCCCCGCATGATCGTGGTTCGAAGATGAATCAGGTCGGGTGTATGGTCAACCTTCGTGCAGAAATCGGCGTCGGTGGAAACATCTGCTCAAGTCCGCGACAATGTTCTTGATGTGCATTCTGATTCGTGCCGAACTAGTGGAACTAAGCACGTGAAGTAGAGCGGCAAAGTCGACGAAATAAATAGACCACGAGAGCTAAGTTGGTTGTAGCTTCATTTAGGATTCCATTCATGCGGCACAATGAATCTTTCGCCGAGCAGAAAACTTTCGTTAGGACGGCGCGACAATGTCAATGCGCGTATAATTATCCTGTCGTGATGACAATATCAATTTAAAATCGTATAACGCACTAATTTTCATCGATATAGTAGGAATGCTCAATGAAGATCGCTTCTGAACAAGAAGATGTTTACTAAATCAAAGTTTCGGGATGAAACAAACTTATAACGTTCATCGTCCCATCTGGCAATCACAGTGTCTGTGTCAAAATGTGAGGGGCTGCATATAACTTTTTCATCTCGATGTCGATGAATCTCGCGGTCGGCTCCCCGTCGTCCTGGATCCAGCAGTCGTTGATGGTCCTTCTGGCGATGAGGGCCCCGACGTGTGTTGTGCTTGTTTCCGCGTGGCACGAGAGGACCGCCTTGTTTTCTTCCACCGCCGCGATGATCACAGCGACGTCCCCCGAAGTCCTCAGTGTCAACAACATTGGCACGACAAGTACGACGAGTACAACCACTACAACACACGACGAACTTGCTCACCAAGTCGAGCGAACTCCACCTATCAAAAGTAAAAGTGTCTGGGTCTGGAAACTTGTGATGCTGGGTGGCGTCTCATGATGAGGCTACAAATGCTGGCCCAGCATTACAAGTTTCTGAGCTCCTAGGTGTTGCCTATTCTGCATGACAAACTGCGCTTCTGCATCACAGAAAAACGGAGCTCTTGGGTAACGTGCATGACAGATTTAAGAGTCATGCCAGACAATCATGACAAACATGAATTCTTCCAGACCCAGACATTTTTACATTTGATACCACCCCTCCCACTGCCACTACCCGCGTTCGAGGAGCTGGCCCGGAGATACGAGCGGGACATCAAATGTAAAAATGTCTGGGTCTGGAAGAATCCAACTTGTCATGCTGATTTTGGATTCTAAAAAAATCTGTATTGCATGAGCAGCAAAGAGAGTCCGAATTTTGCAGCACGGAAAGAGCATTTGTCATGCGGAATAGGCATCAGGAAGCCCTCTAAAAATCTGTGATGCTAGGGCATGCGTCACAGATTTGAGGAGTCATGCAAAATGTGCATGACAAACCCGGCAATCTTCCAGACCCAGACATTTTTACATTTGATACGGGATTTTCCGGAAACAAACCTGACAAAAGTCTTCGTGGCCGACTACCCGTGGTCGTACAGGACGAACAGTACTAGTACTTCTATGATGTTGACCTTGAAGAAACATCAAGACGTCGTCGGCAGCTCCAACTACAGCATCATTCCCCAACCCGACCGCGGACTGTTTGGCGATGCTAAGTACGGAATTGTCAAAAATGTCCAAAAATGTCAGGGGTCGCGCGTGTCGCCCCTCCCGTTTGACGGGAATTGCCGGCCCCGGCGCCCCACCTCATGCATGAACAAGATAAGTAGCCGAAAGGCCCCACTTTCAGGCAGTGGCAAAGGCAGACCGGCCGGAGTAGCAGCTGCTGGTGGCCGCATGGCTTCCGGCTCGCTCTGTCGCTTCGTCCGACGAGTGTGGCGCACAGAGATTGGTCGGAGCGCTGTGCCGGCCGCGGCTACCACAAGAAGGCGCATCGAGTTCGGGTTAGCTACCTTCGAGCCCTGCGCCCGCCATCCCGTTGCCCCACCCACCGAGAACACCCGCCGCCCCTCTGAGGCTGGGGAAAGGGCAGAAAAACAGGGGCGCGGTGCGCTCTGGAGAGGGTTTGCCTGCGATGGGGCAATTGCCTTCGCAGTATTGCGTTGGCAAATGCAAAGCACACGCACGGGGCGGGCTAGCGCGAAAAAAACATGCTCCGGCCGTTCGCAAACGATGCCGCGGCCTCTTCCGTGAGTTCCTCTAGTAGAGGCTTGCCCCCCCCGTCTTTCATAGACCCCCATTCTGGCCTCCGGTTCCCGACATCCTGGCAAGCCCCACGCCGAATGCATTCGCCTGTTGCTTATCTCAGAAAATACTTTAAATTAAAAGTCCGGATCCACCCCCGGGCAAAAAAGAAGCAAACGGCCACTCGGCTACCCCTAAAAGGCCTTTTTTGGGTGCCCCTCGTAGCATCGGGGGAAGCGCAAAAAAGCGCGTTTTTGGCTACCCCTCCTGGGCGCCCCTCCCGGAGGGGTGAGACGAACAAGACACCCGGCCAAGAAACACGTTTTGCAGGAGTGCGAAAGCACCAGTTGCAGTTGCGCGCCGTTTTTGTCAGCTCCAACTACAGCATGATTCCCCGACACGACCGCGGACTGTTTGCCAAGGACGGGCGTTAGCATACAACAAGGTGAATTTGCAGTGAATTTGTATTGCGTGGCAATGCATGAACTAATCACGTGCATGCGACGAACACGAGGAAAACAAGCAGCCAGCGCGCCGTGCTGATGGGCTGCTTGGCTGGTGACGCTGCCCTCCTATGGACGCTTGCCGCTTGTTGCCCAAAGAGGCGCACCTGGTGGACTGCGAAGCAACACAGGTGGCTTGTGGCGCCGGTTTTACAACACGATGCTCCATGTTGATCCGCAGACTCGATGGTGGCGGATCGATAGGGAGGGCCATGCCTGGAAAGGGGGGCAGGGACAGTAGCTCAATATCCCAAAATAGAGAAGTCGCGTCACGGGTTGTTGCTGTCTCGGCTTGGATATCTGGAGGCGCGTTGCGATGGATGCTGGCATCGCCTGCTTAGCTCTGTACCTTCTTCCCGGCTGTGTTCCTGCCTCATCTTGGTCGGGTCCTCTAGTTTTCTTTGACGTGACCCCCAGGTCAGGAATTTTCTTGGGGAATTTTGAGGCTTCTTCTTTTTGCGAAACTTTTTTGGAGCTCCAAAACCCGGAGTTTCTCATGCGCCCGCGAATTTTGAACAAGTGCCGTAGGCCAAAACTCACCGGCACTTTTTTCAAAATTCGCCCCAAAATTCACAGGGCTCCCCTTTTCGACCGTGATAAGCAAACTTCAGCGCAGCAAAGTGCTTAAGAATGTCCGCACATAGGCCCTGGGAAGTGGGGCCGAGGGGAAAAGACAAGCGCCTTCTGTTGCCCTCAGCCCCTTTATATTTTATTCTGCCGAAAAGGCCTGGAGAGTTCACGCGCCTGCCGGATAGACGCGTCAAAGCTCTCGGCCTGGTCCTTTGGCCCTTTTTTTTGCGCCTTCTTGCCTAATTGCATGTGCTTCGCAGCCTTTCTTTTTGGCGTCTTTGCCGCGGCTGTTGCAGTGCTCTTATGCGAGCACAGGGAGACGAATGGACATGGCGAAAGAACGGCACCCAGACCATGTCTAGAAGCTGCCCGGCGCATAAGCCTTGACTTCTGCGGTGTGCAGAACCCACTTCCCAGAAGGGCAAGAGGGAGAATGTAGCGGCGGACCCACCTGCAATTTGTCATGCAAAATTCACTACAAATTCTACTCAATTTCTCATGCTAACGGGCGTTACAGCTCTAAACCAACTACAGCATGATTTCCCAACCCGGCCGCGGACTGTTTTATCAAATGCAAAAGTGTCTGGGTCTGGAAACTTGTAATGCTAAAATGTGACTGGTGGGCGCACTCTAATACGCAGCCAAGCATGACAAATTTTTGAGCTGCTCCTGTGTTTCGTTTTCCACATGGCAAACTGCGTTTCTGCATGACAGACAAGAGGTCCTTTTCCTGCTCCTGCGTCACAGATTTATGAGTTATGCCAGACAAGCATGACAAACTTGCATTCTTCCAGATTTAGACACTTTTGCAATCTATATGTTTGCCAAGGTGAGAATAGAAAAGGGCGAAATCGTTGCCACCGTCGCGCAGCCCTTGTTGTTATCTAGCTGCAAATTTGAATGTCTGGATTTGGAAAAGATAAAGAAGATGTCGAAGTTTTTCATGCTCATTTTCAGGATTTTAATTTTTGTAGGTCCCCCCGCATCACAGATTCAGCTGCCACAGCTTTCCCATGTTCATGCTGCATGCGAAATTCTTTCGTCTCAGGGCAGCCAAAAGTGGAGAAGATAAGTATTGCTTCTCTTGGATCACAGATTTTTGTGTCACTAACCGAGAGCGTCACAAGTTCCAGTCTTTCCAGATTGCAATGCATAGCTATTCCGCTGCCACTATTTTCAAGAACTAGGTCGTCTCTGGGAGTTAGCAGTGCCCATGAATATGCTTTGCAAATACTCCTGGGTCTGGAAGAGCTCCAACTTGCCAAGCTAAGTGTGGATCGTGGAAAAATCTTCGTTGCATGATTGCCAAAAGTTTTCCACTTTTGATCTTCCAGTTCAGAGGGTGTTTCTCATGCAGAAGATGCATGGTAGAGATCTCACAGAATCTGAAGCTGTCATGCTAGGTCCGGCATACTTCCAGACTTCCTTGGTCATGGAGAACCTCCTGCATGACGAGTTTTAATTTGTCTTGCAACCGTCCAGACCACCCAGATGACTTATTTGCATTTGATAGTGAACTGCGCGCACGGATTGGCGCGTACCATCTTAGCAGCAGAGAAGCGAAGTGCTCGTGAGTTGGAGCGGACAAGCACGAGAAATGCTGAGGCAGCTCCTGGCGCTGCTCGGCCGGTGAAGATTCAAGAAACGCTGTCGGAAGTGGATGAAAGTGCGTGTCAAAGGACAAGTGCAGCCGAGAGACCGATTGCGATCATGGGACACACCTCCGAAGTACTGGACGGCTGGAAAAACAGCAATAGTACTTCCACCTGCGCTGCAAAGGCCGCAAACAGTATCCACATATAAAAAACCCATCCCCATCAATTCCTTGTGTGGCAGAGACAGCAGTTTATGCATGTTTTGCATGACAAATTGTTTGGGGATTTTTGGTCTTTTCTTGTGGATGAGAAACGAAGCCCCGACGAAGACGAAGCGGGCGACGTCCAGCTTTCTGGACTACGCGCAATTCCTGCCAAAACCCGGGGAGCTGGGTTTTTTGTGGAAACTTCCCGACCCGATCTTGCGGGACCTCACGCCTTTTTCGCAGGTTTTCGCGTATGCGCGCGGAAGAGCAAAGGCCCGGGCGGACCTCGCCGCCGAGCGGCAGATGCACAAAGCGTTGCTTGCGGACTTCGAGTTGGACGAGTTGGACCACGGGACGGAGGTGTCGACGGAGGCTCTGCAGCACGCAGAAATCCTGTTGGACACGCGCTTATTGTACATGCTTTCCGAGGCCGGTAGGCGGGCCATCATTCCCTTTTTCGACATGGCCAAACGCCGCATGAATGCCAATCTTACGAACACGGAGACCGCGGGGTTTGCTGCAACAGGCGACAATAAAAGTATCGGAGCCGAAGCACTGCGTGCAACACGAACGATTTTACCCGGAGAAGAAATTTTTCTGGATTTTCTCTCTGACCTGCGGAACAAGGAGGAGGTTAAGAATAATGAAACGACGCTGCTCTCGCCAGAAGACTTTTTCCGAACCCGCGGCATCACGGAAAACGAATGGCTCGTGATGACCTCTGGGTCCTGCAATTTCTACGACCCAAAGCCGCATCAAGGGCTCACCAGGTGGACGTGGAACAATGAAACAGAAAACGTAACTACCGCCGCAAGAAATTATAACTCTCTCCCGACCAAGGCTTGTGAGGAATGGCAAGACCGGCTGGCACCGCATCGGGCGACTTTGGCGACGCAGTTCCCGCTATGGGGTTCTCAAACGTTACATTCTCAACTGTTACATGATTTGTCATGCAAAATGACCATGACCTGCCAGACAATCAAGCTGCTTCGCATGACAAATTCTCGGAAGGCTAAATAGCACTGTAATCTGGATCAAACTTGTAATGCAAGACGCGCAAGGTTCTCCCTCTCACCTGCTGTGCTAGTCTTGCATTAAACAGTTGAGAATGTAACGTTTGAGAACGCCATACCCGCGCCAGCTAGGTTTGATCGATTGCTTGTATGCGGATCTTATCAAATGTAAGAATGTCTGGGTCTGGAAATTTGTATTGCTAAAAGTGAATGGGAGTTCCACTGCAATACGGGGCCAAGCATGACAAATTTTTGGGCTCCTATGTGTTGCGTGTTCCGCATGGCAAACTGCGTTTTTGCATGACAGGTACGAGGACAGCTTTGTGCCCATGCATCACAGATTCTTGAGCCATATCAGACACGCATGACAAATGTAAGTAGCAATCTTCCAGACCCAGACATTTTTACATTTGATAGATCTGTGCAGAAGTGCGGGAGTACAACTACCGGGAGCAGGTGGTTCTATTACAATGAAAAACGCCCCCACCCCCGAACTTGGGAGCATTTGTATTGCAAACCTTTCCAAATGAAACCTTTGCCCTCTTGCATCTATCAGCATCACAGGTTTCCAATCGTGAGTAGCAAAAATTTGTATTGCAAAAGACCCCAGCAAGAGTGGCGGATGTCATGCAAGCGATGCGATACACGCCTAGACTCTGCATCAGAAAGATTCATACTCCTCTCATGCATGGCAAAAAATTTTCATTTGGAAACTTCGCATCACAAATTTTTGCAACTTTGGGGGTGGGGGCATTTTTCACTGCAATAGGTTCTTCTTCAACTTCATCTCACGAGGCTACAAGAACAGAAGCGGCACGGCACAATACAAATAGCAGGACGGACAACAACTACGAGCGACGCGGGTCAAGGCAGTTTTCCAGGGCAGGACCCCGACGCCCACCGATTCCGCCCCCGATTCCGCCCCCGATTCGCAGAGATGAAAGAGAATATTAAAACGTACGCGACTACAACGGCAACGTACTCTTCAGATGCCGTGGAGGAAGGTCAATTTGATGAAAAGAATGCTTCTCCTTCTCCAGAAACCCTTGCGCCACCGTCGCTACAACTAGAAGTTGTACTGGAGCAAGGTAATCTTGCATGCAACTTTAGCAAGAACTAGGATAAAGAAGATCTGCGAAGAAATTGTGCGACACAAGGAATAACCAGGCACTTGATATGACTGCTAGAAACCAGGACTCTGTCGTGCTCTGATGTTAGCTGCTTTTTTCGGTCTCTCTGCGAAATTGAAACATCAACGATCCACATATGAAATTAATCGATCTTTTACAAGTCAGTGTTGCTCCGCCGCCGGTATTGCTGAAAAAAATCTCCCAAAACCGATTTCCCTTATAGAATCGATCTCGAACGTATCCTGTCGCGGCTCTCGTACAGTTGCGCGCCATCGGTAGTAGCACTTTTTGCAAAAAAATGAAAAGTAGTCGCTCATCCTCATGCTCATCGATTTTTCATCACGGAAAGCCTCATCGAAAGAAAATGCAGCAGGTCTTTTGCTTTTCCATTCACACTTATCAAGAGAAACAGAAACGAGAGAAGATTACTTGACATCTAAGTAGAAAACGCGCATCTATCGTATTTGAAGTTCTGTGTTTATTTCGTGGGGAAAATCAGAGGAATTAAAATTGCAAGAAAGAGAAAACATCGCTTACAGAACGTAGACTAAGAGCAAACTGACATTTTTACTTACATTGCAGGGGCAAGAAGAAGAACAGTTCAGCGCACATCAAAGCAGATCAAAAATGGCGGCCCAGCTTCTCCGGAAAAGTTCTTGCGCTCTGCTGTTGCTCGCAAACGCGGCGTGCTTCTTTCTTCACATCTTCGAGGTGCAAGGAACTCCCCTGCGTCCTGGTTGTTGTGCTCATCGACGACGGGGATCTACTTCTCCAGCTTCTCCTTGCGGTTCGCAAGAGGGAGACCCATGCTGTTCTCTCGGATGGCACGAAGACATTACTCATTCAGTCTTGCGCCACCTGGATGGCCACGAGCCCGGTACAGGTAACCTGGAGGCGGCGAGCCATGCATTTCGCGCTGCGGTGCGCGAAGTGTATCACGACGACAGGGATCTTTCATCCGGAGCCTTGGTCCACAGCACCAAGGCCTTCAGGGCATTGCTTCAGCGCCTCGCGACCGAGGACCGTCACGCCGCGCAGCCGGACTTTGTCCCGCAGGAAAGCCAAAGCGTCGCACAGAACGTCAACACAATCCGACAGCAGCTGTGGAGGGAACGGCCGGTCGGGGACTTCCATGGCAGGGGCGACCCGCCGAGCGGGCCGAGTCTGATTCGGAAGCTGTGGAAGAGCACTACTGGCGGGGATCTGCAGGCGAAGTATTTTTTTATTAAGGACGAGACGGCGACCGCAGCCGCAGCCCTCAAAGCATTGGAAAGATCGCTTGCGAGACCAGACGAGTTGTATAGTCCTGAACTGTCGCCGTACGGCACGCACACACAGCTGTCCAACTCTCCGAATTATTCGAATCCGCTGCTTTACTTTCTTCGTCCAGGAGACCTGCCTGAACATATGCCCTTTGATATGACTCATTCACATTCTCTCTCTCTTTCCGATCACGTGACGTTGAAAAGGTGGACGCCGCCAGGCGGGGAAAACCGAAAAACTGTCCTTACCTTTTTGTCAGAACGAAGCCTGAGAATTTGGAACTCCGTGGTCGGAGGACGCGAAAAGGTGGAAGCTTCTCTGAAAGCACGTCTGTTCCCTCACTCCCTCACGAACCGTGGAAGGCTGGCTAACCACGGTACCGGTAGACGTGAGACCGCGAGACTGCTTCTCGCAGAGTCCGATGCTCGTCGTCGTCCTGGTCGTGTGCCTGCTGCAACAAAGCCGGAAGAAGCCTTGGGCCGCCTGTCCATGAAAATCTGGCTCGAAGTTTTAGCTTTAGGTCGAGGTCAGTGGAGGCCGGTGGGCACTGAAGCTCGCGTCATCGTCGAGATTTCGTGGCAGAAAGCGAAAGCCGCACCGTCAAAGCGCGTAATATGTTAAGAAGGTTCAACAACCGAACCACTCAAGGGGCGGAGCAATGAGAAGGCTCAAGAACCACTACGAAACGCGCAAGGGGCGGGGCGACCCGGGAGTGAGGAAGCAGTGAGGAGGGGAAGAGGAAGAAGTTCTTCCTCTGCGAAGCAAGTGAAGCTGTTTATTTATTCTTTGGCGCGTCTAGAAGCTTTTGGCCCTTCCTGTTTTATTTTTGAAAAAAGATCGCTGTTCTAGTTTTGGATTAAAGATTTCTAGTTTTGGATAAAGATTTTTTCCGTTGTAGATGAATTCAACGAAGTGCAGTTGTGGCTTTAGAGTGGCGTGATGATGTTCCTGAAGCCTCACGACATGCGAAAGCGGCAATCTGTTGCAGATGAACGCCAATCCAGCATGTTTTCCGGGTCAGGACCTACACAGCGAGCATCTTCTTGGTGCAAACCGTCGGCGACTTGCAAGTCCGGAAAGACGATGCTCTTCTTGCCGGGGGGAGTAGTAGTAGTGGTAGCAGTGGTAGTGCAACTGCTAGTGGTACAACAGCAGCCTCAAGTACTTCTAGCTCAACACTTCTTTCTGCATCCGCAGGTAGTAGTAACAGCAAGGATTTTTCCAACATTGGGCGCGCCATGTACACCCTTTTGCGGATTGTCACTCTCGACGACTGGGTCTCGACGATAAAAGGCGTCACCGAGCCAGCGGTCAGTTGGAACAGCACTGCTTTGCTGGAGCTACGCGAGTTGCAAGGCGCAGATGTTGGCGAGGTGATCTTCATGCCTGGTTCGCAAGTAGAAGAACAACAATCGGACTACGTCGGTACAACCTCCAGGAGGTGTAGGAGC
Organism: Amoebophrya sp. A120; assembly: GCA_905178155.1. Taxonomy (NCBI): domain Eukaryota; class Dinophyceae; order Syndiniales; family Amoebophryaceae; genus Amoebophrya; species Amoebophrya sp. A120. Next base: position 711,354 of record CAJINV010000019.1, on the reverse strand, counting down.
CGCGGGCGGCGTTGCGGGGACAATGAAGCAATCGCTGATGCGGCGCTCGGAGTTATGAATTGCAAAAGTATCGTACTCGTCGTATAAGTAAATGCATTACAAATTTCCTCAGCATGAGAAATGCAATCTGTAATGCTGATTTCCCTTTAAGAAAAAGATTTGTAATGCATGACTGCACTACGAATTCGATACTTTTGCACAGAATAGGAGTCCATGGTGACCAATTTTCGGGGCAGTGAGAGGGAGAAGAAAAAAAAGGAAGAGGTATGTATTCAAATATGTCTGGGTCTGGAAGAATGCAGGTTTGTCATGCTTGTCTGGCATGAGCCTTCAATCTGTGTTGCGTGAGCAGGAAGAGGGCCCCTTGCCTGTCAGGCAAAAACGCAGTTTCCCATGCGGAAGACGAAACACATAGCGCGTCATAAACTTGTCATGCTTGGCTGCGCATTGTAGTGCGCCTGCCATTCACAGATTTGCATCACAAGTTTCCAGACTCAGACATATTTGCATTGGATAGGAAGATGTGGAGGACGACAACNGGGCGGGGCGACCCGGGAGTGAGGAAGCAGTGAGGAGGGGAAGAGGAAGAAGTTCTTCCTCTGCGAAGCAAGTGAAGCTGTTTATTTATTCTTTGGCGCGTCTAGAAGCTTTTGGCCCTTCCTGTTTTATTTTTGAAAAAAGATCGCTGTTCTAGTTTTGGATTAAAGATTTCTAGTTTTGGATAAAGATTTTTTCCGTTGTAGATGAATTCAACGAAGTGCAGTTGTGGCTTTAGAGTGGCGTGATGATGTTCCTGAAGCCTCACGACATGCGAAAGCGGCAATCTGTTGCAGATGAACGCCAATCCAGCATGTTTTCCGGGTCAGGACCTACACAGCGAGCATCTTCTTGGTGCAAACCGTCGGCGACTTGCAAGTCCGGAAAGACGATGCTCTTCTTGCCGGGGGGAGTAGTAGTAGTGGTAGCAGTGGTAGTGCAACTGCTAGTGGTACAACAGCAGCCTCAAGTACTTCTAGCTCAACACTTCTTTCTGCATCCGCAGGTAGTAGTAACAGCAAGGATTTTTCCAACATTGGGCGCGCCATGTACACCCTTTTGCGGATTGTCACTCTCGACGACTGGGTCTCGACGATAAAAGGCGTCACCGAGCCAGCGGTCAGTTGGAACAGCACTGCTTTGCTGGAGCTACGCGAGTTGCAAGGCGCAGATGTTGGCGAGGTGATCTTCATGCCTGGTTCGCAAGTAGAAGAACAACAATCGGACTACGTCGGTACAACCTCCAGGAGGTGTAGGAGCCGCGGGCGGCGTTGCGGGGACAATGAAGCAATCGCTGATGCGGCGCTCGGAGTTATGAATTGCAAAAGTATCGTACTCGTCGTATAAGTAAATGCATTACAAATTTCCTCAGCATGAGAAATGCAATCTGTAATGCTGATTTCCCTTTAAGAAAAAGATTTGTAATGCATGACTGCACTACGAATTCGATACTTTTGCACAGAATAGGAGTCCATGGTGACCAATTTTCGGGGCAGTGAGAGGGAGAAGAAAAAAAAGGAAGAGGTATGTATTCAAATATGTCTGGGTCTGGAAGAATGCAGGTTTGTCATGCTTGTCTGGCATGAGCCTTCAATCTGTGTTGCGTGAGCAGGAAGAGGGCCCCTTGCCTGTCAGGCAAAAACGCAGTTTCCCATGCGGAAGACGAAACACATAGCGCGTCATAAACTTGTCATGCTTGGCTGCGCATTGTAGTGCGCCTGCCATTCACAGATTTGCATCACAAGTTTCCAGACTCAGACATATTTGCATTGGATAGGAAGATGTGGAGGACGACAACATTGTCACCTACGTCACGCTCGCGATTCTCGGCCGCCTGTATGAAGATCCCACCGCGAAGAAGCTGTTCGATCGGTGCGGATTGCAGTTTCGCAACCTGATCGAAGTTTACTCGGAGATGCGGGAGGCCAGGCCGGGCGACAACGTGATTTTAGCGGATGACTACTTCGAAGCGCTACTTGCCTCGTTGGAAAAGGTATCCCACGAAAAAAGTGTTACAGTTTGTTACACATTTGCTGTGAATTTAGCCAAACCAGCATGTTTTCCGGGTCAGGACCTCGACGCCCACCGATTCCGCCCCCGATTCCGCCGCCACTTCCGAGGCGACATCTTCGCGATGAAACGTGAGGATTGCTTGTCAGTCCTGTCTGCCAAAATTTCATTTTTAGCTGAAACACATAAATTGGCGCGGACAGATACATATATACGCCTATTTCTACTTTCTAGGTCGTGGTGAACAGTTCTACACAGGTATTTAGACCGGGTTCATCTCGCAACGGCACTAGAAGACCACGATCACTGATCTCAACTGCCCATTTTGTGCTACTTCTTTAGAAATTCGATTGCTGTATCCCTGTCGCTGTCGCAGTGTATGATTCGCATGACTTTCGGAAATAAATGTTGCTTTCAAATAAATCTCCATTACACAACAACTCAGATATTTCTTCGAACGCGGTAAGTAGCAGGAAATCACCGGAGAAGAAAAGATGAACATATTAAGAGCAACTGGAACAAACTACAAAGTCTTGTCTAGGACGGGACTAAAACGAGAAGAAAAAAGCGTGGTATAAGTACTTAATTATATGTCGCTACAACAAGCCATACTTGACGGGAAGAATGCGCGGTAGTCAGGACAAGCGAACCAAGACCTCCAGCACCTTTGTGTGTCCATACTCCGTTGTGATGCAACAAACTTGTTTTCGCTTGGGTTGTGGCTTCCCCTTTTCTCGTGGAAATGCTCCTTTCTCAGTCCTGGTTCGGTTGATGTTAGAAAGAACATATAGAGTGATGTCGTATCGGTTCGTCCTCTAGTGCAGCTACCACCCTGCAATTGTTTCGCTTTGTCTCGACGAGCAATTTGCCTTCCTACTGACCTCGTATACAGTTATTTAGGACGGGTTCATCTCGCAGCGGCACTAGAAGACCACGATGACAATGACTGATACTTAATCCAGTACTTCTACTGCGTAGATACATACTAGCCACGTGTTCATTCTGTTCGTTGCAACAATTATCGCATTTTCGTCCATCGGTCGACAAAGAAGCGGCAGAGCATGGTGAGCTTCTGTAGAGCTCTACCTCTATACTACAAGTGTGAAAATAAATTCGAGAATCAAGATCGTGGAGCGCATAGGCATAGACCAGTCCTGCTATAATTTCCTGTCCTCTCTGTCGGTCAGTTCTGCTGTACAAATCGTAGCAGCATACAAGAATCTCTTTGTCGAGGTAGAAACAAATTTCGCAGATGCAAATCTATTTGAATTTCAATTCTATCTGATCACTTTACGAATAATGGTGGCCGAGACCATCTGTTCTCGAAAATGTCGATCCTGCAAACACTCACAGACAGTCCCCCTAACGTTGTATGTACACCGATTTTGACCAGTCAGTCCCTAAAAATCCTTCTAGTCATTAGCCCCAGCATGGTAATCACAACATCTTGAGGAACCAAGAAATAAAGCAACTAAAGCCTCGTCGTGAAAAAACTTCGACGTACAGTGCCAATTTCAAGTACCACACACAGCTAGTATTTGGACTGGTCACTTCCAGATTTAAGCATTCCCATTCGCAATTAATCGTATACAACCCGTCACTACGAACATCCAATTTCCTCTTCTCGGAGTCGGTGGACCCAGTTTTACTTAATACTAAGGGAGATTTTGTAAGACTTGCAGAAGGCCTGTATTTTGCAAAGTCATTTTTTTGAAATTCTGCGCTAAGAAGTAGAAAAAACTACTGAAGCTGCACAAGAGACAAAAAAAAGGAAACGCTGCAAGCTCACTCTTCACTTGCGCTTTCACGTAAAAACAAGTAACAGTCGTGGGCTTTTTTTTTTCACTTACCCCCTGCTTCCTCCAGGCTATTTCTCTACGAAATTATAAATGATGTTAGCCGCCCATTCTTCACGGGTGCACGACAAGGGACGGCTCTCTCAGAGTCCCCGCATGCATGTCCCTGCCTCTATCGTTGCTGGTGCGAAGATTTTTGGGTTAATGTTGCAACTTTGCTGCTCCTTGTCGTCCCTGTTCGTCCACGTAGAAGGATTTCAGGTGATGACCCCAGCAACGAGCCGCTTTTCGCTATCTTCTCTATGTCTAGGTCGGACGAAGGGCAAGGCTGCAGCTTCTCACGACCCACTTGTGGATTTGTTCACACGAGAGCCTGGGCTGGCGGACCAGGTTCTGTCCTTCCTTGACCCTGTACAACGTATCAACAGAAAAAAGCGAGCGCGTCGCTATGTTCGAAAATTTTGTCATGATAGAAATAATAAATATGCGTACTTCCCGTCGTAATTAGAATTACACAAAATGAAACGATCTACCATGGAGGACGAGCCGCTACTGTGCTCCTGGTCACGAATGTTGACACGTCAGACGAGACAGGAGATTGTTTTCAACTCAAAATTGTGCATGCTCTAGCTTTTTTCCGGATGATAACTGAGGGGCAGCTCCCAGCAGCAAGCCGTCTCATGAAAGCAGGAGTGAGGCAGCAAGACATACGCCTCCGGCAGCAAAAAACTTTCCGAGCCCTCCTGCAGCCACTTCTATCTCAAGACGAAAGCACAAGGACTGATGCGCGCCAGGGTGGCTTTGTTTTTCCGGAGGAGGTCATACAATCGTTCGAAGAAAACGCAATGGCGGTCCGGCGCGCACTCTTTGCTCTGCAGGGAGAGAACCTGCAAGATGGGACCACCGTGGCTCCCAACAGAAGGAATATGTCTTGGATCAGGACACTCTGGAAGCGTGTGACCAAGCAGCCGTTCTTGCATACTCAATACCCCAAAACTCTAGCGCACGCCCTGACTGAATTAGAAACGCAGCTTGGGCACGAAACGGAAGACATGGTGGTTGAGGACTCGTCGGAGCTGCAACGGAGGCACTATCGTAAGCCGCACTTTGTCGCGGTTGCGGAACCAAAACCTTTCGGACTTCAAAACGTCGGTGATCACCGCTATCCCGGTACTTGTTTAAGGCTCGTGTCAGCAGTCGTGGACAACGAGGAGGACTACGGTAAGTGGCAGAAGAGTAATGGTTCCCCAGAAACCACCACACTGTACGACAAGTACATTAATTTTCCAGACTCTCGACCAGGACCACGGCGGGTGGAGCTCCAGCACTGCCGGCACACCAGCCAGAAGCCTAGTATCAAATGGCAAAAAGCCTCTCGCGCTCGCCAGCAACCACTTGGGACATGATGGCGCCCGAAAGTTGTATATTGAATCTGTATGATTTTTGCTGGACAAATTGATGCGCTGTCTTGTCGAGTGCACCAATATGATTTCCTATATCAATCGCGTTCTTTGGTTTGACATAAAGCTAGAAGCGGCTTTCGCTTGTTCACAAGCTGTCTATCTTACCCTTGCGTGGACGTGAAAATCAATATGTCCACAACTTTGTACTCGCTCCAACCATCAATCTAGCATCATGCGACGCAACCCATCAATAATGATGGGTACAAGGAAAAATGCGTGGCGCTTTTTTGTTTGATACAGCGAACGGCGCTGCGGCTTGCATCAGCTTGGAAACCTGCAGCCGGATTCCCCCACTTCAGTGACGAAGAAAACGAACGTCTTTGGGAGGACTACGGTAGTATCCTCAAAGTCACCGGCCACTGCAGCGTAGTACTCGCCAAATCAAGCAACTACACAGACGCAGCTTCCACCTTGACGACCAAAGACGAGCTGCACACGGCCGCCCGGAGCGGCGAGGAACTTTTTGCCGGCTTGAAGCTACAAATTTCTCTGACTCTTCGCCAAGACGAAGACCGGGCCCGACAGCTGAAGTCTCAAGTTGTGGTCGAGATCTCGAACAGAAATGAATTTTGAGTGGCTCGGGGACAAATGTCTCTCGACTAGAAGAAGAAGAGGATTTATTTTGCACTAAAAATTTCTTTCTGCTACAGTACAACTTGCGCGACACAGCAGAGTCTGTTGCGCTGGCGTTTTTTTTTTTGTCCGGTAGTGGACAACTGCTACTCCTACTCCTCCTGCCGTTCATTTGAAAAAAATCGACCTCAACAGTAAAGAACCTCAAGAACAGTGGTCGCGTCGTGCGGGTCCCCCTGCATTGAAAATTTTCGTCGAATTTGCAGGATCTTCTTCGGCTAGGTCCTCAAGTCTTGCGGTTGGAGCAAGAAATAAATCACTTTTCCTACATCACTGACACAAAAGAAGATGAAGAAAAAAGTAGCATGTTGTACTTGAACAGTACGTGGTAGCTACTGATCTTGACTGCCCAAGTACTTCTTTCGAAATTCGATTGCTGTATACCTGTCGCTGTCCCTGTCGCTAGTATGATCCGCATGACTTTCCGAAAATGTTGCTTTTGAATAAATCTTCATTACACAACAACTCAGATATTTCTTCGAACGCGGTAAGTAGCAGTAAATCGCCGGAGAAGAAAAGATGAACATACCAAGAGCAAATGGAACAAGCCACAAAGTCTTGTCTAGGACCGGACTAAGCGTGGTCTTATCTCGCTAGTACAACGTCAACGAGTCATCCTTGACAGGAGGAATGCGCTGTAGTTAGGAGAAGCGAGCCAACACAAGCGCCTGTGTGTGTCTATACTCCGTTCTTGTTTCTGCTTGGGTTGCGCCTTTCCCTTTTCTCGTGGAAATGCTCCTTTCTCAGTCCTGGTTCGGTTGATGTTAGAAAGAACATATAGAATGATGTCATATCGGTTCGTCCTCTAGTGCAGCTACCACCTTGCTTCTGTTTCGCTTTGTCTCGAAGAGAAATTTGACTTCCTACTGACCTCGTACCATCTTCGGTCTTGACTGGATAAAAAAGAGCTTTCCATCGGTACTTCTCTTCGTGTACACTGAATTTATTCCCATAGCTACTTATCGGTAATTTCGTTCTTCAACACAGAAACAGAATATCAAACATCGTCACGTCTGTGCTTCGTTCGTGCAAAAAAAAAACTCATCCTGCTTTCGTGCTTTTACACCATTAATTACCACAGAACGGATGCCTGCAAAATGCCATCGGTCTTTTTCAAATTATTTACTCGTCCTGTCGTCGTGCGAACATGATAAACAACCCTGGCGTTTCCTCCTCCTGCGACATTTTACTTCCATTTGTGTGTTGTTCATGTTCCTATCATCAATTTACAACAGGCATTCACCCCTGTAATTAATATTTCCTTTCCACATTTTTAGAAGTTTGTCTCTCTCAACGTCCTAGCGTTGTATGTTTTCTAGTTTCTCATAGAAAAGAACTCCTGATGTTGATGTTAAACCAATATAATTGTCGAAAAGGAAAGCCTCCGAACTATGATAATGCGGAAATCGAAAATATTTTAGAAAATTTTTTTAGCATTCCTATCATTACGTCCTTTAAATAACTTGTTTCTTTCCCCGTTTCACGACTTGTTCCAGATTTTATGTTGAACGAACAACATCTACGCATACAACAATTCTCCCTCACGACCAATAGACGTTGAATGCACCATCTGCCGTGATCCACGGCTCGAAGATGGTTGAAATCAAACCACAGTGGCAACCAGCACCTCCAGTGGCGGTGAACAAGTTGAAGCTGTGAAAGAACGCGTGATAATAGGAATTCAGCAGCCTGCTCGGCGAGTAGACAAGGTACTTATCAGACCAGAAGATGAAGAAGTTTTTATGAACTGCAAAAGTATCGTACTAGTATAAATTACATGACAAATTTCCTCAGCATGACAAATGCAATTTGTCATGCTGATTTGCCTTGGGAACGAGATTTGTAATGCGTGTCTGCAATTACTACGAGTGCGATACTTTTGCACAGGATAGTTTTTCGGCGGCGACGATTTTTTTGGCGACTCGGAGGATGCAACCGGCGTCTGGGGCGCCGCGGCCGGCGACCAGCACATCCACCATGTATGGATTGCAAAAATGTCTGGGTCTGGAAGATTGCAACTTGCCATGCTTAATCCGAATCATGCAGAAATCTGTGTTGCATGAGTGCCAACCGCTGTCCACTTTCGACCAACTTTGGTGGAGGGAGTTCCTCATACAGGATAGGCATGGCAGAGACCTCAAAGACCACTCTGTCATGCTAGGTCCCGCAACATTCCAGACCTCATACATAGGTCATAGAAAACCTGCATGACAAGTTTCATTCATCCAGACCCAGACATATTTGCAGTTGATACCATGCCGACAGCCACGATTTGCATCTGATGAAGCCGGGGCACCAGAACCACCGCACCGACTCCGCGGCCGCCGCGGCCCTAGAGCACGTGCACCAACACGCGCACCAGCACGGCTACCACCGCATGGGCACGGCCGCGGACCAGCGAAAGTCCGCGCAGGGCGTGGTTGGCGGCGCCGCGGCGTACCGGAAATCGGGCCAGGGGGTAGCAGCAGCGGCTGCGTACCGGAAGTCGGGCCAGGGGGTCGCTGCACAAACCGCGTACCGGAAATCCGGCCAGGGAACAGCAAACGCGCTACCCCACTACCAGCAGTCCGCGTATGGAGGCCACGGGGCTTCGCAGCACGGAAGAAACGCCTCGCAGGCAGGACACCATTATGGACAGCACGGTGGGCAGCACCCTAACCACTCCATTGCACACCACTCGGCGCTATGCATTGCAAGAGTATCGTACTAGTATAAATTGCACCACAGATTTTGACACGAAGAGACGTGGAATTTGTGATGCTGTTTTACCTTAAGGAAGAGATTTGTCATGCATATTTGCAATTAGTACGAGTAGGATACTTTTGCACAGGATAGGCGCATGCCTCCATGCATCGTAGCAAAACCGCCGACACCTCGCACAACATTATGGCGGTCGACTATGCGAAGCACAAGAAAGATATATTAATATCAAATGCAAGTAGGTCTGGGTCTGGAAAGTTGGAACTTGTGATGCTAACTTTGGACTCTAAAAACATCTGCATTGCATGACCAGCAAGAGGAGTCCAGTCTGTGCTACGCGGGGAGGGCGTTCTTTGTCATGCGGAAAAGGCATCAAGAAGCACTCAGAAATATATCTGTGATGCTAGGGAATACAGGACAGACGCCACTGGCCATGTAAAATCTGCATGACAAGTTGCAACCGCTCAGACCCAGACATATTTGCATTTGATAATTAAGGAAACGCACCAACGGTGAAAGGCTCGACGAGGACGACCTCAGCGAGGCGTCCAATAAGGCCTCTCGCAGAACTATGGAAGCGTCAGGTTTGAAATCGTCAAAGTTGAAATAATCTGTAATGCATAAAATGCCTGGCCCGAGGTACGTGTGTTGCAGAGCAGGCAAGTGAGGCCGATTGTAAGCCTGTGTGGGGTTACAGCTCGAGCTGCTAAACTAGCATGAGAGAATCGCTCTTCTTTGCGTAAATAGCATGACAAACTGGATTTAGGGACCACCGAAATTTGTCATGTGCCACTTGGAAACTGGGTCCCAACTGGCATCCATTTTATGCATGACAAATTATTTCAACTTTGTCGATTTCAACTCTGACACATCCATAAGAACCGGGCGCGCCACGAACCGGTCGCAAATCCGGGACAACCTGAGTAAGATCAAGATGGAGAAGAAGACGAAGCTTCGGGCGTGCCTGAACGACGGCACACCCATCGGCTTCCACTTGGGCAGTAAGTCCCTTCCGGAAAACATGCTGCACAAAATCAAGCACGAATGCCCCGAACTCGGGAAGCTTGATTTGGGCGAAATCATCTGCTATTCCACCTGGGACGATGAGTATGCAAAACTTTTCGCCGAGTACTTGGCGAATGAGCAGTGGTTCGAGTCCCTGTGTTGCTGCTGCGCGCCGGCGCTGTGCTGCGGGTGCCGGCAGAAAAATCCCGGCACGGACGGGACGAAGCAAAACGCGGCGTTTATCATCTTGAGCTGGATCGGGTCGATTCTTTTGTTCCCGCTCTATCTATTCGCGTTTGTCATTCCGTACTGCTGTGGGCAGCGCGGGACCGCCGATAAAGACTTTAAGTACCCCGACGGGATCCAGATGTGGGGCGCGAGGCACGTGTACCACATGGTGTTTGAACGCGCCTACGTGCGGCTGAGCTACTACCCCGCGGGGAGTAACCTGGTGTGGAAACAGAAGCGCTTCAACCACGCGGCAAAGAACAAAAGTAGAAAAGCTGGTGGGGATAATACTTCCTCCGATAGCGACACCGACCTCGAGAGGGGACGGCTGTTGGATTTGAGCGACGACGAAGACGACTATTTCCTAGAGGAGGCGGTGTTGCTGGACATCTACTACAAGTTCAGCGAAGAGGTTTCCTTCCTCGGGCCGCTGAAGGACATAGGCGCGGGGTACCACCCGGAGGGGGGCAAGTACCCGGATATAACCGAGTCCGGGATCAATTCCTATATCAAAAAGATCCCGGGCATGGTGGTGGTCCACGGAAAGAATAAAGAACTCGAGTTTCTGTCCGAGTCCGACATACTCTCCGATGCCAGCAAACGGACCGGCGCGGCGACGTCCACGGAGTCAGAAACAGAAACAGAGACCGGCGCGACTAAGAAGCAAAAATCACCTTCCCGCGCCACAGATCAAAAGTCCGACGGCGTGCGGCGCGAGCTGGACAGTCGGGCGACCGGGCATATGGAATTCTCAATTGTTGCATTCTCAACTGTTACATGAATTTGTGATGCAAGAATGGCAAAAGTGAAAGGGAAAAGGTTGCGCCTTTTGCATTACAGGCTTGGAGCAGATTATAATGCTATCTAGCGCGTCGAGAACTTGTGATGCAAAGAAGGCTTGATGGTGTGCAGAGCAATAGCGTTTTTGCATGACAAATCATGCAACAGTTGAGAATGTAACGTTTGAGAACCCCATAGGGCAAGGCAGTCGCGTCGAAGCGGATGTGGACGCTGTTGCCGCGAAAGCGATGAGCAAAAACCGCGCTGAGGGGGAGCGGGAGAACTTGTCGCGATTCGGCGAAGAAACGGGGAGCAGCGCCAGCGAACAGTCGGACACCGGAAATTATGACAAAGGCCCTCGCAGCCAGGGCTCCCGGAAAACCGACCAGATCGGAGCAGCTGCCAAAGAACCAACAAGCAAAGCCTCCACGGTACCGTCGCGCGCGACGCACCGCACTGATTGGAGTAAGCGAAGTTCTGGCGGCTATGAGTGGTCCTCGTTAGAGATGAAAAAGCAGAAGCGAGAAGACAAGGTGTTTTGCGCACAGGTCGGGCCGTTTATGAAGGCGTTAGAGAAACAGCGGAAAAAAGTGATAGACCAGATCCGCGCGACCCGAAAGGCCAAATCTCGGGGCACGCAACTGCGATCGAAGGTGTCGCGGGGCCAGCGGTCAAAACAGACGGGGACGGAGGTTGCTACAGACACCAAGAAGAAGTCGGATGTCATGGTGGTCGTGGAGGTCAGCGGCGAGGGCAAAGTGCAGAAATCGCACGGCGAACCGGGCGCAAAAATTGGGGGACCGAGTAGTGCGAAAACTGCCGGGACCGCCAGCGAGGAATCCGAGCCGGGAAGCAGCGCCTTCGCTTCTGGCGGTTACAAAACCCAAATAGATAACATCGGAGGTGGGGGACATCACGGTCAACATCACAATATTCCACCGGGCGGGACATCTGCAGCTGAGGCAGCGAAGAACGCTGCGGCCACCGGGGAGCAGTACTCAGGCCATTTTGCGCACGAGAAAAAATCCGACGACTTCAGCGCCCAGGGCAACTCCATCGCGGGCAGATCCGACAACTACGACATGCTAAAGAGCGGCAACATGACCTTCGGCAAAGATGCCGCAAGTTCGGCCGCCGCCAGGAGCGCTGCGGCCGCATCGATGAAAAGCAACGCGTCGGCGAAAAGCACTAATTCCACTTCATCTGCGATGAAAAGTACTAGCGCCGCAGGTGCCAGAAAGCCGAGCCCGGCTTCTGGTGTGAAAAAGGTAGCGAATGCGCACGGGTTTGTGAGGCAAGCGTCTAAGGAGGCGGAACTGCACAAGAAAAAGACGAAAGCGGGGAGTGCCGCATCCAAGGCCCCCGCCCACGAGAAATCCGCCGAAACACTAGCGAGGGGTACCCGGCAGACGGACAGTGTGCCCTCCGTGATTGTACAGGTGAGCGAAGACGAGCTAGTCATATGAAATGCAAATAAGTATGTCTGGGTCTGGAAGAATCCAAACTTGTCATGCTAAATCCGAATCATGCAAAAATCTGTATTGCATGACAGAGACCTCACACAGTTTCTGATGCTGGATAGGCATGACAGAGACCTCACACAGTCTCTCATGCTAGGTTCCGCATTCCAGAAGCAGACCTCATAGGTCATGAAAAACTTGTTTTACACTCTTCCAGACCCAGCCATATTTGCAATGCATAAGTCAGCTCGAGTGGCAACTTCGCGATCGATCCGGCGCTGCTTGCCGACGCACAGGAAGCCGCGGAGCAAAAGAAACTAAATCGACAAATGAGTTATGAGAAACAGAAGAAGAAAGCGCTAGGAAAAGCGATGAGCAGATCGCTGTCAAAAGAGAAACTACAGGACCCGCAGTGCTATGGAAGGAGTAATTCAGGAGACGACGACGACTTCCTAACTTTGCAATCGAATGCCAACCCATATTACAACGACGACAAGTAACAAGTATTTCGGATTTCCAATTGAATTAGCATTTTGCATTTTTTTTTCAACAATAGTATACATAGCTACATTTTCATTTTCCACTTTACATTCGCACATTCATACTTTAGATCAACCTTTCAAAACTTGCACCATTTTGCTATTCCCTATACGTCGCATTTTTCAGTTTTTCGCCGACCGGCGTAATTCTTTACACGCACAGAAGAGAAGTTTTTCTCAGTTTCCACTTTTAGGTATTTAAAGACAGCTGTAACCCAGCTGCTTTTTGATTTTGCTCCTCGGTAAAAGCGTTAGTACTAAAGTTGTAACAGAAAAAAGGTGCACTACTTTTACACTGTATTTTTAATCTTGCAGTGAAAGAGTAGCGAACTTAGAGAAACGCAACGACCAGAAATACATCCGAAAGAAAATTTGTCATGCTTTTATCCAGAACTTTTCCCGCATTTGCTTTCCCCCATCATTAGAGAAAACTCTTTTCAATCTCTCATCTGAAAGAAGGAATGAAGCGAGGTGGCTCAACATCATCGTGTGGGGCAACGAAACTCCTACTTTCAGTCGTCCGCAGTAAATTTCTTCATAAAAAATGCAAGCGTAGTTCCACGAAAAGGCAATGCCTACTTTCGTCTGACTATCGTTATTCGGGTTGCGTGTTCTTTTTGGTTGTGATGTGCATCTTTTGTGTCGGATTCGTTGCTTCTTATTGCTCTGATCATGCGGTTTACACAGTCATATTCAGTATCATTTTCAAATCCTGTCGCGTCGTGGTCCCTTCGAAATCCAAAGTGTCGGTCGAACGTAAAAGTCGTCCATAACCTCCTCGAGAAAAGTTACCCTCACCCTTGCCAGGCAAAGATTGACGTCTTGCGCGCCGACGTCAAGGCGCGCTACGATGTACTGCATGCGAAGATAAGTACAGCTCATCAGTGACCAAATTTTCTCATGCGAGGCAGCTTCAACATCGTGTGGATATTGATGCCAGTTTTGCATGACAAACGTATGTAACAGTTGAGACTGTAACGCTTGACAGTTCCATACAGGCAGGTGACAGCACACAGACTCTGCCTGCGATGAATCTCAAAAAATCTGCCTTGGTCACCAAGGACCAGTTTCTCGCCCTGACCGCGTTGGTCGAGTCCAAAGTCTCCCTGGCGGTATGCATTGCAAAAGGAGCATCCTACCGTTTTTAGCAATCACGATTGTCCCGCATGACAGATCTGCCTCTTGTCTACCAAATTTGTTTTCCAAAAAATCGTCGGTACAGCACTTGACTGCATGTTTATTACGCTACACAAAAATAAAAAAAAACTGTTCACTTACGCGTTCGAGATCTGCTTTGTTTTCCGGGGTAGATCATTTTTCGATGAAAAACCGAAGCTCTGAATTCCAAAAATGCAGCTCTGAAATTCCATTGATTGATCCGGGGAGGTAGCGTTCAACAAAATTGATGTTGATGGTCCAAGCTCAACCCCGAGGCCTGTACGAGGCTGAATAACGTTGATCCGCATCTTCAGAAAATCACAATTTTTGTGCGATGCAATCTATGAATTGTGTGCCGCTGATTGAGTGCCCCGCCTATGCTACGTAGTGACTTGTTTTCCTTTTCCAAATCTCCAACGATGCAAATACTACGAGTGCGATATTTTTGCGCAGGATATCCAGCTACTTCTGAAGATCGGTCCTATGGTGTGATGAATCGTGTCAGAGATCGATTATTTTGAACCACCTCGATTCATCCAGCAGGCCCCTGATTAATACCATCCAACTCCAACCGATTGCGATTTTTGCTCCTCTTATCGCATCGTAGTTTAAGAAGACTTTCAGGAAAGACGAACAAGCGTTGCCCTGATCCAAGACTTTGATAGGATAAGAAGGTTGTTTGCAACATCGGTATTATTATCTACGACAGTGCCTGTCGCTTGTAAGTGTTGTAGCACGTCCGCACAGCACAAGAACTTTGCCACATTTTTGAAATAACAAGCAAGACACTGCGTCAGTCTATAGAATTTTTGCACGAAGGAATTAGTCCCTGGGAAAGCAAAATGATGAGGTCGTCTCTTCGTACCATCATGGCGCTTTCTGTCGCCTTCACTTTTGCTACTATCAACATGCTCGACTCTGTGAACGGCCGGCGAATGAGAGGCGCAGAAAGACCTCCTCCATCCGGCTGGGGCATGCGCCGGCGTGTTAATGCTAGTACACGGGCATCAAGTTCAAGCCGCGAAGGGCCAACGGCGTCGACGATACCGACGGGCGTGCGGCGAATGCCTGTTGCTGCTCGAGGAGAAGAGACGGACGCGGTGAACACGGGCGTGCGAATGCCTGTTGCTGCTCGAGGAGAAGAGACGGGCGCGGTGAACACGGGCGTGCGCATGCTTGTTGCTGCTCGAGGAGAAGAGACGGACGCGGTGAACACGGGCGTGCGAATGCATGTTGATGCTCGAGGAGAAGAGACGGGCGCGGTGAACACGGGCGTGCGCATGCATGTTAATGCTCGAGGAGAAGAGACGGGCGCGGTGAACACGGGCGTGCGCATGCATGTTAATGCTCGAGGAGAAGAGACGGGCGCGGTGAACACGGGCGTGCGCATGCATGTTAATGCTCGAGGAGAAGAGACGCAGACGGGCGCGGTGAACACGGGCGTGCGAATGCTTGTTGATTCTAGGGAAGGGCCATCCAGCCACGCAAGGCCAGCGGCGTCGACGATGCAGACGGGCGGCCTGGGAATGCTGGAGGAGGCGGAGACGGGCGCGGTGGAGACGGGCACGACGCGCCCGCGAAGGAGTGCTGGTGCTAGCTCCGTCCTGCGAAGAATCTCGTCTCCTGTCTCTTCGCCGAGACAGCAGGAAACTACTGAGACGGGCGAGGCGGAGCCGCGAATGGCATTCGCGGCTCCGTCTCTCCCGTCAGGCATTATGCCTGATGGTGCTAGCCACGGCCGGCGAATCTCTCCTGTCCCTCCAACGACCAGGCGTGCGACCCAAGGCAGGCGAATGCATGTTGATGCTAGAGCATACCCATCAGCGAGACAGGAGCCAGGTACCTGCGTGGGGCGCGTTAAAAACCTTTTTCGCAGGATGTGGACATCATCAGCTCCAGCTTCCGCTTCTTCGCAGGCTTGTGGTCCCGCACTGAGTGGACCACAAGCCGCTGCTGCGGCAGCAGACGCCCAACGTAGTGCCCCCCCTCGTGGCCAACCTCGCGACGGGCAGAGGATGAACCCCCCGGCAGCTGCTCAAGACCAGCGGCATGGATCTTCATCGTCCGATGTTGACCAGAACGGATACAGCCAAGATTTCGTCCGAATGCAACTGGAGGCATGGTCAGGATGTAGTGCAGGCGCTGGAGGTTGTCCATGGCTCTTCTAGCTTTAGCTTCACCGCATTTTTCACCACGATTTATTTCTCAGCCTTGTGTTGAAAGCAGGTGCAGGACGCTATGAATAGTATATTCTTTCACTATTCTCAGCATTATATATTACATATGTATAATGGAACAAGATCATCTACGAAACTTTCGAGTAAGGAACGTCTGACCTAGGCACGCTCAAACATTCGCGCCTTGCGCTATTTGTGCGGTGCGTGTTCCGCTTGCGTCCAACACTGATAATTTTTTGTCCCACCTACCCACACCTCACAACTATGCTCAATCGTGCTGACGCATTGGCGGAGCTGGTTTGGTTTTTGGCAGAAGAAATATAGTGAGATAGTACTTTAATTTTGATTTTCGCACCACGTATGTATGATTTGGTTCTGTTTTGGTTTTCCAGATGCTGCGAAGTTTTGTATAGCATGTGATAAATCTTTCATTATGGTTCGACTACAGAAACGGTTGAACTGCAACTGCGTAGTTCATATTAAAACGGTTTGGATCTTGAGTGATTTTTCTGTTGTTGACCTCTAATTCCGTCGCCGTGAATTCAGCACTGAAATGACTGTTGTATAATTGCTACATTTTGAAACAATCAACTTTTTTGATTTAACCAAAAGCTGCACGAGGGCGCACGAAGCACGCACGTACATCAGAATGGAAACTACAACCGTAATAACATCGAGAAGTGCAAGTGGAGAAGTGCTATGCAAAATTCTACTTGTCTCTCGAAACCCCAGCCCCGCTCCGAGTCAAAACGACAAGGGTGCTCGATTAGAAATACAGATGATGAACTACACCAGCCCCAAACTACCCAACGGAAGGTTTTCGCGCCGACCCCTTGACATCATGATTTTGCGTTTGCCAAAGATGCAGTTGCAGATCCAATGAATGGAAGTAGAGGCGAAGTGGCAATGCCGCTTCGAGTTCCTCGCAACGGATCTGCACAGGCAACAGAAGACGTAGGCGATAGTACAGATGACGAGCAGCACTGAGCCCATGTTGTTGGGAAATCAGTGCCGTGCCAAAGACCGCGTCTTACATAGACATATTTTGTACAATATTGCTCCTGCAAAGAGGCAGCAGCATCCGCTAGAGTGAAGGATGCACAATGAACGCGGTGCGAGGCTTGTAGCCCGCCGCCGCCATTGAAAGACCGCGGTAAAATCGATCAGCACGACGCTAGTAGCGAGGACGCATTGACGCTGCCATCAGGAACATTGGAAATTATAGAGCCCGCCGGTGCGCTTTAAGTCGCCACCCCAGCCCTGGGCGGCCCGGGCACGTCCAGGATGGATCCCTGTTCACCTCTTGTGTTGTTTGTCTGAATCACGAACACAGAGTGTTGCTTCAAAGTCTTGCTCGTCCGTACATCGTTGCATGGATCGTTTTCCTGGGGACACCAGGATCAAACTCAATTCACCATCAGAAGTGTGTTACAGCGAGGGTGGGGTGTACCCAAGCAATCAAGCAAGTTGTCGCATGGATCCTGTATATATGTCTGTATGTATTTTCAAGCTCGGGGCATAGTTTGGTTGATCTTGATTCGAGAACATGAGGCAGAGTGAAGCGAGGGTGTGTGTGGTTTGCATCGTGAAGCACGTGATCATTATCGTTGTCGGGGGTGGCTTGAAGATGTAGGTCGTGTTCCCTTCGTACTATCAAATTTTCAGTCGTGCGCTTTCGTCTTCCTCTATATTTCGCTCCAGTGTAGTGCAAATTTCTATTTGCACAAGGCAAGGAATTTCTGTTCCTTGTTGCAACACCTACCAGTTTGGCTTGTTGCAACCAGGAAGTGCCTCCAAACAAGTAGAAGGAAGATCAACCTTAAACGAGGAGGGAGCATGTGCATGGCCCTCTGAAGTAGAAAACTGTGTCCCCCGCGACAGGGGGAAATAAAATGTTGACAACCGACACTGAATTCTTCCCCTGTGATTTTTGCAAGTCACGAGCAATTCAATTCTTGTCAGACCAAAAAAATGAGTCTCCATAATCTTCTCGACAAAAATTACCCGCCGCGGAACGGCGGCGGGGTGTTGAGCGGCCACAATTCTTCGTCCACGTCCCTACTTCCCCCCACAACTACCCAACAACCAACAACGCAGCTTACCACCTACGCCGACTATGCTCGCCGGCTGAAGTACTCCCTGCCGAAGACTACGGATGAGGAGCTTCTGGAGCTCGTTTTCAAGAAAACCTTCGACCTCTTGTCCAAAGAACAGAAGAAGCTGCAAGATGCCGAGCAGAAAAATGCTCTGCTCACGAAGCAGAAAGCCGAATCGCAGAAAGCGTACTTGCAGGAGGTCTCAATGCTGCGCGATCAAGCGAGGCCGGGCCGGACCAGCGTGGGAACTGCAAGTGGCGCAGCGGAGGCGCAGCAGATTCATCATGTTGTTGGCAGCGACGGCGTTGTACCGGCGATCGCTCCGAACACAATGTTTTACGAACCGCTAAGGTGGAGGACTGATTTTTTTGGTTCTCATGGATTAGAAGTTGCAGCTTCCGTTGCTTTTAAAGTGTTTTCGCCATGGATGTTGCATCTGCATGTGCATTCTTGACAAAAATAAATGCGTACAATCTACACGACGCTCATATGTAGTGAGGTCACGAACGTTCTATCCTAGCGATCTTTTTGCCATGCATCACGCAAAACGACCGGCAGTTTTCAAGTGGCCGGAGGTGTTTTTGAGCATAAAAAATTTCCAATTATCAAGCGGCCGGGGCTTTGCCATCAAACAAGCCCGGTCGAAAACTATCGATTCCCGCTTGATAAAACGACGCAGGGGAGCCGGCAAAAGGGGCGCCCTTCTGAGGCGCCCACCGCCTTAGTTTCTGGCGGTTTGGGGCGCCCAAAAAGGGGCGCCCAAAAAGTAGCACTCCGAAAAAAACAGCGAATCCGCATGGTATGGGCCTCATTTTGGCCCACATTCGGGCCCCGTAAAAAACGCCTTCAAGATCCGCCATTTCAGAGGCGGACTTAAGGCCAGAAGATGCGGCGTTTTGACAAAAAAAAACAAAAAAAACAAAGCCCGCCAAAAGCAAAAAGCCAATCCGCATGCTATGGGCCCGATTTGGGGCTCCCAAGGGGCCGCCCCTGGCTCGGGCCCTGGCGGGGCCATAGCATGCGGGGAAGGTTTTTCGATTCGAAACCAAATGGAGGCCAGCTCTAGCTCGATACTTTTAGCGACCGCCGTGCCGTCGTGCATAACATTACTCACGATGGCATGGCGGGCAGAGAAGTTGCGTCTTTTTTTGGCGTGAAGACAAAAAGACCGCCATGACCTCACTACCTCCGCGGACGCGGCTATTATTGGTACTTCTACGTCGTATGCAACACAAATACACAGGTTTCTCGACGACCAGACGCGTGAATATCAACTGTAAAAATGTCTGGGTCTGGAAGATTCCAACTTGTCATGCTGATTTTGGATTCTAAAAAAATCTGTATTGCATGAGCAGCAAAGAGACTCCGAGTTTTGCTACACGGAAAGAGCATTTGCCATGCGGTATAGGCATCAGGAAGCCCTCACAAGATCTGTGACGCTAGGGCATGCATCACAGACATCAGGAGTCATGCAAAATGCGCATGACAAACCTGGCAATCTTCCAGACCCAGACATTTTTGCAATCCATAGTGAATTAGTCGAGCTGATTGTCCAGGAGCAGTTAAAAGTTGCGAAAAACTATGAACTGCAAAAGTAAAACGTACTAGTTCTAGTTCAAATTGCATTACAAATTTTGGCAAGAAGAACAATGGAATTTGTAATGCTGTTTTACCATACAGGAGGGAGATTTGTCATGCATATTTGCAATTAGTACGATTGCGATACTTTTGCACAGCATAAAAACGAAGAGGATTTCCAGCAGGAACGGGAAATCCGCGCGGAAAAATATTCTGAGTAAAAACATCCCCACCCCAGACTTATCATCATGCAAATCTGCATGCCAAAAAAGTTTCTCATGCGAAGCCCCATGAGGAGCTTTTTCTAGTCGTGTTTTGGGATTTGTCATCCTAGAAATAGCATGATACGGTAGATCTGTGATGCTGCCCAACTGGCTAAGCAGGGTTACACTACGAGGACGAACTGGCCATGCGAAATAACCAAAGTTTGCTGATTTGTCTAGCAGATTTCCCATGTTGACTCTGGTATGGGGACGCTTTTACTCAGGATAAAAAAATCGAAGAATTCAAACAGTTGGAGAAAGACCAAGAGTACAGCCAGCTGCAAGCGGAAGCGGAGTCCGCGAAATTGTTCCAGAAAAAGTGCAACGAGCTGGAACTCGAACTAGATAGCGAGAAGCAGCGGGCGAAGAATGTCATGAACCGGCTGCATATGCATTGCAAATATGTCTGGGGGTCTGGAAACTTGTGATGCAATTCAGTGAACAATAACCGCTCTGTAATGCGCCGCCAAGCATGGCAAGTTTTTTCGTGCTTCTGTACTGCGTATTTTGCATGAGCAACTGCGCTTTTGCACGACAGGCAAGAGGACCTCTTGGTGGCCACGCAATACAGAGTGCAGAATCATGCAAGACTAGCATGACAAGTCTCGCAATCTTCCAGACCCAGACATATTTGCTGCATTTGATACTGCAAAAGCGGAATGAACAGCTGGAGGCGGAAATTTTATTGAAGCTATCAACTGCAAAAATCCCTGGATGTCTGGAAGAGTGTAGACTTGTCATGCAGATTTTCCATGACCCATGAGGTCTGAGATGCGGGACTTAGCATGACACACTCTGCGAGGTCTCTGCCGTGCCTATTCTACATGAGAAACTCCGTTCCAACTTGGTCAAAAGTGGACAGCTTTTGGCACTCATGCAACACAGATTTTTGCATGCTTCAGATTTACCATGACAAGTTGCAATCTTCCAGAGCCAGACATTTTTGCAATTCATAGAAGCAGGAGGAGAACAAAACTTCCGTGACGAACAGCAGGAATTTGTTAGCGGAGATCCAGAAATTCAAGGAACAGTTGATAGATGTGGAAAAGGAAAAACAGAAACTAGAGAAAGAGCTCGAATCAATTCAGCAAACAACTGCGAAGCAAGCGGAAAAAGCAAAACAACAGGAAAAACTGATTGATACTTTGAACTACGAAAAGAAGAAGATTGTCGACGATTACGAGAAGGAGCAGGTGCAACTCCGGTCCGCAAACGTCGACCTCGCGGGGCAGCTTGAACAGAAAGACGAGTTGATCAACGACTTGGACCAGAAATCGAAGTCCCTAGACTTGTGCGTGCAGGACTTCCTCGTGAAGTTCAGCAAGGTCGAAGAGGATAGAAGAACAGAGCAAAACAACTTTGAAGAAACAATCAAAGCCTTGAAGGAAAATCTAGCAAAAACGAGTGAAGCGTTTGAGCAGAAATGCTTGGAGGCGGAAAGGTTCCGGTTCGATTTGGAAAAGCAGTCGGAATTAGTGGAGAATCAAGTTTTGGAGTTGCAGGATTTACAACGAGATTTCGACTCGATGAGTAAAACGCTGAAGGAAAAAAGTGAATTGCTCGAGAAGTTAGAAGACTCTTTTTCCACTGAGAAATCTCAAACCACCGAACTCCGGCAGCACTACCGGGAGCAAGTCACTGAGACGAATAGTCTGAGGGACGAATTGGCGACAGTGAAAAAAGATTCCGAAAAAGCGGATTTGAAAAACAAGGAATTAGAAACGGAAAATAAGTTGTTTGAAGAGCAAAAGACACTTGCGGAATTCCGGTACACAGAACAAAGCGAGGAATTCGAGAAGGCAAAAACGAAAATTACTGAGTTGGAAAAGGACTTCAAGGAATTGGAAGAGCACAAGCTGCAGATGGAGCGCGAATCTGCGGTATCAAATGCAAAAATGTCTGGGTCTGGAAGGTGGTAACTTGTGATGCTGTCTTTGGATTCCAAAAAAATCTGTATTGCATGACTAGCAATGGGAGTCCAGTTTGTGCTACACGGGCGGGTCATTTCTCGTGCGGAATACGCATCAGGAAGCCTTCTAAAAATCTGGGATGCTAGGGCATGCATTACAGGCGTCATTGGTCATGCAAAATATGCATGACAAACCTGGGAATCTTCCAGACCCAGACAGTTTTGCATTTGATATGCGGAGATCCAAAATGAATTGAAGGATAAATGTGGTCTATTGGAGGACGAGAAGCAAGTTTTGGAAGAGGAAAATACGAATTTGGAAAACCGGGTGATCATCCTCGAAAACAACGTGGGAAATTTGAAGAACATTGTGCAGCTGAACAACGAATTCTACGCGAAATTCGGAAAGGAGACCATGCGGAGTAACGAAGAGCAAGATCATGGCGAAAATCAAAATTCCGATACGGAGGAAGAAGATGGCAACAGCTCCGATTATGAGTACAGTGAATCTGGAGTGCTGTCAAATGCGCAACTTTCTAACGCGAATTCCGCAACTGGGAAGAGGATGAAGGAAGAAATCGCGACGGAAATCGAGAGAAGCTTGGTGACGGAAAGCAGCCCGCCCTTGTTTCCGAAGAAAAGTAGAAGATTGAAAAATAAATCGTCGAAGAAAAGGAAGATCGAAAAACTGCAGTATGAAAGCCAACAAGAAGGGTCGTTTATTCCCGGTCAGGAAACAAGCGCTGCTGGGACGAGCAACGCACTTGCTGCGCACTTTGAAGATCCGAGGAACCAGGAGGATTTTCTCGCCGACGGGCCTTGGGACTTCGAGGAGAGTTGCGATGGCAGTTATGCATTGCAAATATATCCAGCTCTAGAAGAATGCAAACTTGTGATGCGCATTTCACAACACATAAAAATCTCTCATGCGTAGGCAGCAAAAGCTGCCCACTTTCTGTCACCAAAATGAGAAATTGGTCATGCGGATTCGGCATTGCGGAAGCTTCTCGAAACCTGTGATTCTAAAGCTTCCATGCCAGACCTTCTGTGTCATGCAAAAGCAGCATGACTCTTCCAGACCCAGACATATTTGCATTTGATAGCAGTCTGGTGGTCACGAGACGGAAGTTTTTCGAGATCACAGCGAGAAGCAGCAACGCCTTGCGGCGTCCCGGAAGTGGTGGTGCTGAGGAGCAGAACGAGAATCACAGCCATGGTGTTCCTTATGGTAATGAGAATGTTGACAAAGATGACCAGGACGGCAGCGTATAACCCGCTCAGGTGTTACAATCTCAAACGTTACAATATAATTTGGAATTTGTGTTGCGAAATCCGCAACATCTGGCCTACTCCCAAAGGAGCGCGCATGACAAGTTTCGGAGCCCCAAACCCCATGAGATTCTGACGAAATTTGTATTGCGAAAAGCCCAAGTCTCTGTATGGTACTCATGCTGTTCATGCAAAACAAATTCCAGATTCTATTGTAACGTTTGAGATTGTAACATCTGAGCAAGCCATACAGTGCGGACATGTCTTCTAGTGTCGCCGCCCACGACATCAACGACAACGATCAAGACTATCATATGTAAAAATGTCTGGCGGGTCTGGAAGAATGAAACTTGTGATGCTGAATTTGGATTCCAAAAAAATCTGTATTGCATGAGCAGCAAAGGGAGCGTAATGCTTGCTACGCGGGGAGGCCATTGGTCATGCGGAATAGGCATCAAGAAGCCCTCAGAAAATCTCTGATGCTAGGGCATGCATCACAGACATCATGGCTCACGCAAAACGTGCATGACAAGTCTCAGAACCTTCCAGACCCAGATATTTTTACATTTGATAAAGACCAACATTCCGCTATGTCGAAGAACAGCACGAGATATAATAACAACTACTACAACCCGGCGTCGCGGCGGAATTCCAAAACGGAGAATTTTTTCCCGAACCGAACCAATTTCTCCTCCGGGACTGGTGCGGGAGGCGCGGGCGGGAGCATCAATAACGTTGCGTTTTTTCCCGCCCAAGCGAACATAACCAACACCTCCTCGAAAATGTTCCGCGGGACGGGGATGTCGTCTCAGCACAACCTATCAAATGTAAAAATGTCTGGGTCTGGGAGATTGCAAGATTTGTCATGCATATTTTGCATGATCCATAATGCCCGTAATGCATGGCCTAGCATCACAGATTTTTAGAGCGCTTCCTTATGCCTATTCCGCATGACAAATGCCATCTCCGCGTAGCAAAAAAAGCGCTCCCTTTGCCGCTCATGCAATACAGATTTTTTTGGAAACCAAATGCAGCATCACAAGTTGCATTTTTCCAGACCCAGACATTTTTACATTTGATACAACCGGACCACCTACCAAAGGACGAACCAAAGCAACATGATGAACCAAAGCTATCCTTTGCAAAAGTATCGTACTCGGTGCATATGCATTTATGCATTACAAATCTCTTTCTCAAAGTAAAAAATCAGCATTACAGGGTGCTGAGGGAATTTGTCATGCAATTTATACTAGTACGATAGCGAAACTTTTGCATTGCATAAAAGCAGTCGGTTCACCATGACCAGGTTCTGGGACGAGCGCCAGTCGGTCTTCACGGAAAGTCAGGACGCTCTGCGGATTTTGGACGAGAGGTTGACGCAAAATCTGCTCTGGAAGAAGTTTTCGCGGACCGCAGTCGCAGAGAAGAACAACACCGCGGTTGGGTTTGTTCAACAGAATAAAAGCAGCAAAAATTTCCCACCTGGGAAAAAACGGATGGCGCAATCTTTGACGACATGGACCGCTTTAACAGCGGAAAAGGAGAAATTAGCTATGGGAACAACAAGCGACCAAGAAAACAAAAAGCGCGACGCGCATTCCGCCGGTTTTCATCGGGCAATTGACGCGGCGAAGACCAGCAGCGCGTCAAGTTGTTCGAAGTCTGCTTCGTCCGAGGAGGGGGAGATGTTGAACAATGATCTTATCGCGTTGCCGCAGTCTAGTTCCAGTTCGGAGCGCGGGGATTTGGTCGATGAAGATGACGTGAGCAACTATAATGATGTGGAGCATAATCATCTTCTCGATGGCAGTGTCGGTGGTCCGCAAGATCATCGTCATGGCGAAAACACGGAAAATGAGGAAGAGCAAAGTTCATCTTGTTTCTACGACACGACACAACAGGACAATAGTAAAACGCCGCACGGAACCTTCTTCGGAGTCACGATGTCATCATCAGCCTCTGGCAGTGTCGGCGACGGGAGAACAGGAGTAAGAAGCAACAGAAATAAATCTTCCCGGCGGAATAAAATGCATGGGCTCCGGAAAAACCGAACCATCTACAACCGCCATCCGCGGAACCGCTCCGCTGGCCTCTATCCTGAGTAAAAACGTACCCACCCCATAGTCAAGATGGGGATCTCGCAACACAAATCGAGAAGTTTTGGGAGTCAAGCATGACAAGTTCCTCGCTGTAGTGTAGTGCAGTTTAGTAAGTGCAGCCGCAACACAAATCGATCCATCTAGTCATCCTGTTTACAGCATAACAAAGTCCAAAATACGTTTGGAAATGCCTCTCATGGGGATGCGCATTACAAATCTTCCGGTAACTGCAAATCTGCATGACAAGTATGGGGTGGGGACGTTTCTACTCAGCATAGCCTTCGGGACGACATTAAAGCGGCCTGGGGCGAGCACGCGGAGGATTTACTGCATAAAACGAATGAGTTTTTGGAACAGACACGGGCGAGCAATGCGAGCAGTCGGAGAAGGAGCGCGTCGAATGCGAAGGGTAATTTCTGGAGTCGAGGAAGAAAGCCCGGCGTTGAAGACGCTGACGAAATAAATGATCCTGACGCGAAAAAATCCGAGATCAAGCGCACCGTCGATTCCTACGGACTTGTTATTACCCGCGCGCATCCACTGCTTCACGCGGCAACGGACTTGAAAAATGCGCGCCTTCTGCGGAAACTCGGGTACAGCGAGCACGAGAAACACCAACTGATTCTACGGAAATTACACAATTTTGACGGCCAAGGGACCCACACCGCGGCGTTTGGACAGGAAGAGAACAGTATGGATTTGGACCACGAAGGCCATCTACGACGGGACCACGCCGATGATTCGTCAAAACTCTCTTCCACGGCCAGTTCTCTCGGCGGCGACCCGAGACTTTTTTCCCGTATGGCGGAAAGGAACAGAAAGCACCAGTCGTGGATCCCGGACACTAGTCTGCAGGAAGGGGAAGAAGGGTTTGTGCCGCAGTGGCAGCGCGCGACGTTTCCGCCGTCAAGCACGAGGGTAAGGCAGGAGTTGGAGAGAAAACATTTGGAAAGAGCAAGGAGGCACGCGGTGAAGAAGCGAGGAACAGGGCCAGGGCCGGGTCTAGGAGATCCAGGTACTAACAACCAGCAGAGCAGCAGTTCTTGGCGGACCAATAACAGTTCTATGATGAATGGAAACAACGACAACCGAGCGCTGGAGGAAAACCGAACCAACAAATCCTGGAACACAACCGCTCGGGAGTCGGGAGGTGATGGTGCAGTTGCAGGTAACCACGAAAATAACACGAATACTAACGCTGCAACGATGGACCGTTCGAAAGCGAAGTGGACCTGGACGGGGGTGCAAGCGACGTTTGGATCCAAGGAACCTTTGTCGGAAACCCTCCGGAAGGAGAGGCGGGAAAGGCAGAAAAATCTGGTTTCTCTCCTTGGAGAAATCCTGAACGTCGGCGTAACTAACGGTAGTACCGCGACTGCTACGAATGATGAAAATCTTCAAAATACCGCGGCGAACAAGAGCTTGAATAACACGGCGACAACTCTAAACTTCCATCCCACACAACAACCACCTGCAGCATCCTCCTCCTCCGCCGCGGCCAATGAGAATAACAACGACACTGCGACGAGTAATGTGAAAGACAGGGTCGTCGAGCCGTGGGTGCGCGACTTGTTTCTCAAACTCCGTCAAGCGTTACTTGATTCCCAGGTTGACATTGTCGACTTGGAGGCGCATAAGGATGCGGTGTCCTCCATGTTGGAAAACCAGGAGAAGCACAGTAAAGACCTCAGGATCCAGCTCGCGAGGCACCGGAAGATGTACGAAACAACCGTGTCCTCCTCCGGATTCAGAATGTCAAAAGGAGATCAGTTTTGGACGCCGGCGAGCGGGTCGAACGCTGGGGGAAATTTGATGAACAACGGTGGTTATGGATTGCAAAGGCATGATCGTGCTACTAGCAAGTGAATGACAAATTTTATCACAAGTAGAGCATTTCGGATTTCTAATGCTGAGTTGCCGAAGAGCTGAGACTTCTCATGCAGTGTTGCAATTACTACGAGGGCGCTCCTGCATTTGCAATGCATAGTCAGTTGCCAGCGACGATTCAGGAACCAACTAGCCACACGAACACTGTCACGCGGGGCCTGAACCTCGGGCGGTCGAATATGGATTGTAAAAATGTCTGGGTCTGGAAGAATGCAACTTGTCATGCTGATTTTGGATTATAAAAAAAATCTGTATTGCATGAGCAGCAAAGAGAGTCTAAGTTTTGCTACACGCAGAGAGCATTTGTCATGCGGTATAGGCATCAGGAAGCCCTCACAAAATCTGTGATGCTAGGGCACGCATCACAGACATCAGGAGTCATGCAAAATGTGCATGACAAAGCTGGCAATCTTCCAGACCCAGATATTTTTACATTTGATATCGAACATGTGGTCGCAATTGACGGACGACATGCAGGAGCAGCTGCATGCAACGGAAACGCAGCTGCGGAATACATTTTCGAAACTAGATGTGGAAACGCAACAGAAGTTGGAGGCGCAGTCGTTGGTAACGGCTTTGGAAGGCGAAATCAGACAGCTGGAAGACACGTTCAGACAGACACAACAGGTACAGATTTCGCTGCTGTTTGTGAAGGATCTGTATGAGAAATATGCTGTGCGCGAGCGCCTGCCTAAAGAGTGGTTTACAACTACATAAAGACGATGCTTTTGTCAAACAAATTCTTTCACTTTCAGGGCGCCACCGTTCCGCGCTGGGACGGTTCTGACCCGGAGCTGATGCGGGGCTACAACAGCGATGGCTCCGAGCCCGACGATAACCGCGACGGGGAAGACGATAACAGCGCCCAGCAACGTCTCAAGTATGATTCCCAAAACCCCAGCCGTCCACAATCCAGCAACCGATCAGGTTCAGGAGCGAATGAAAATGGTCAACATAATAAAGACCGGAAAAACGATGATCAATCCGCGTCGGAGACAAGTGGGGATATCAAGACTCTCGACCCGGATCAATTGGATCACGAGTCGCAATTGAAAGCGATTTTGGACACGACGATCGAAAATCTCAGCACGGACTACGCGAAGGAATCCCGGAAGGAATTGCTCCAGAGGCTGCAGGAGTTGGAAAGGGAGAAGGAAGAAGCTAGTAGGACGATCTCGCGGTTACGCTTGATCATCAACGAGATGTCGATGCGGCTAGTGAGGCTGAAAGAGAACATGGAATCCAGCAACGGGATGGAAAATAAGCAAACATCGAACTACGAGGAAATGTTTCGGCAGTCTGGCCTTGGGGATTTTCTCTCCCGCGACCCGGGAAATGTCTTCAACCGGCTGTACCAGGACGCGGTGCGGCGGATAAGGAAAATAGAAGACATACAGAATCAAAAGCAGCAATTGGAGCAAACGAGTGTTTTACGCGTGTTTTTCGCCCCCGGGGAAGAGAACGACAACGCGGAGATTTTTCAGCGGGCGCAAATGATCAATAGTATGGCGAATGGTGGTGGAAATGCGGGGGCTGCTGGCGGCGTGCAGGTTTCCGGGGGGCAGCAAGGCAACGCAGCGGGAATCAATGGTCTGGCGTTGGATCTCTTTCAGCCTGTTGTTGATAAGAGCAGGAAATCCTCTCTGAAGAGCGGGCTTGGGGGTGGTTCTTTGGGGAATAAAAACGAGTTGCTCTACGGACAGAATTCTCTGACCAACACGAATTTGGACACGACCTGGGACGAAGCTGGTTGCACAACGACAGTGACAACATTGAGCGGGTCACTTATCACCTGTAAAAATATCTGGGTCTGGAAGGGTGTAAGCTTGTCATGCAGTCTTTCCATGACTCATGAGGTCCGGAATGCGGGACTTCGCATGACAGACTCTGTGAGGCCTATGCCATGCCTATCCTGCATGAGAAACTTCCTCCCAACATGGTCGAAAGTGGACAGCTTTTGGGAATTATGCAACACAGATTTTTGCATGATTGAGATTTAGCATGACAAGTTGGAATCTTCCAGACCCAGACATTTTTGCATTTGATACTACTGCAGGAACAACCAAACCAGTTTCCACAACATCAGCGCGCCGGCCATCAGGGCGGGCGGAGGAACAACGACAACCCGGAAGAAGATGACCAAGAATCCTTCAGCTTTTACAATCCAAACAACGACACTGCGCACCAGCAGTTGGCACTTTTGGATGAGGAAAACGTCTCTTCCGGTGTCGTGCAAAAGCAGCGGCGAATGCGCAGCGGGGTCGTGGATTTGTCCGGTTCCATGGTGATCGACCATGACCAGCAGTCGGTCTCTGGGACGTCGTCACGTGGTGGGGAAGGGGATGACCACGATGGTGGGATGAACTCTTCACACGAATACACCGAGAACGAAGACCAACATTCTCAGCAGCGAGGCGAAAATGGTGAACAGGCGGAAGGTGGCTCATCGTGCGCAACGTTTCTCACCGAAGACGCTGCCGCAGCTGCTGTTTCTGGCGATCAGGAATATGATGATGGCAGCTACAGCGATCAGAACCTCCAAGTTGTGCACGGGCGGGAACTAGTTCTTGCCGAAACTTCGCTCTACACGAACGCGTCACGGTCGCGAGAAGGGTCGGCTCAGGATGAACAAGATCAGCATGGAATAAATGCAAGTCCTCCAATTGTGCACCGAATACCTTCGCTAACCAGTCCGAACAAGCAGCCACCGATCATGATGCAGTCTTATGCGCCGGCGAATAAGTGGTCGACAAGAGGAGGAGCTCTACCCGCACAGGCACCTGGATTACAGCAGCATCATCTAGGAGCAGCTGGTGGACCAAACGCAGGGAAATACAAGATCACCCTGTCTCCACTCGAGGCGTCTCCGGGGAAGCGCCTCCCATCGCAGCAGTTCTTCGTGGTGCAGGAGCAGCCTGGGCACGACTACCACACGTCCGAGATAGGGGGACCTGGTGGCTCAGCATCGTCGAATCCCATGGACGATTTTTCCTCCCTGAGTCCATCGAAGCGCCAGCTGTCCCCGTTGAAAGTCAGTCCTTCCAAGATGAACAAAATGAAGGGAGATCATGACGGCGCAGTTGGTGGCGGAAACACCCCCTGGAGCAGCAGCAAGTTTGTTTCCCCGTTGACAGCAGCTTCTGGGCAAGCGAGCGGTCTCTTGGGAAAATCGCCGTCCAAGGTACCGCTTTTCTTGTCCCCGTTGTCCCCCATTGTAGACATGCACACTGCGAAGAATCACCATATGGATTGCAAAAATGTCTGGGTCTGGAAGATTGCAACTTGTCATGCTGTCTTTGGATTCCAAAAAAATCTGTATTGCGTGACCAGCAACAGGAGTCCGCCAGTTTGTGTTACGCGGAGAGGGAATTTCTCATGCCGAATAGGCATCAGGAAGCCCTCTAAAAATCTGTGATGCTAGATCATGCATTACCTGTATCATGGATCATACAAAATATGCATCACAAGCCCCGGAATCTTCAAGACCCAGACACTTTTGCAATCCATACACCAGTTTACCGGCGGATTCGCAATGAACAGGAAGAGCCCGGTGAAGAATGGGTGGAAATAGCGGAGGGACGCGCGGAAAATATCGAATGGATCATTGAAAGATTAAGAGTGCATTACTACACTAGCAGTAACGTCGTGAAAACGAACAGCGAGGCAGTAACTTAAGTTTCGAAATGTCACAATCACAAAGACAAAGTTATTTTTAGCAATCACAACTTTACCGTAAAAGTAGAATGAAAATTGTCAATAAAGCAGAAAGCGATTGTATACAACCGTGTCGCTAGGCTCGCGAAATGTATGCTACTCGTTGTAAAGGATAATCCTGTAGAATCGTTCCAAAATGTACAAGAATTGAAGCTTGCGAGTGTTTTGCTTCACATCATGTACAAAGCTGACCAATGATTGTCGGAAACCTCCATTGTTTCCTGTTTCGATCACTGTTGCGATTTATAAATTTGTGCGTGGATTCCTGTACTCATTGAATGTAGCGCGGCTTGGCCGCTGTTTACCAGTGCCTTTCTCGTTGTAGGCAACTAACTCAGTCCTCTTTGCGTGCTGTTGTGTTCTCCATTCCAGGATTGCGAACCAAGGATCAGCGGTTTGGTGAGACGATGAAGGTCTGGTTCCATTTGTACCTTTTATGATGGATGCAAGTCAACAGTTTGTGTCTCATGTAGTGGTGGAGGACTTGTCAAAGCCAATACAGATCTCCGAGCTCTTTGTTGCTCCAAACTGGCATCGAGATCTCGTGGCGTTAGGAGGAAGCGAAATACGATGAAGGCTCTCTCCATCGGGGGTTGCAGATCACAACAGATATGTGCTGTGTGGCGGTGGTTGTGACTTCTACTGAGAAGGCTCCTAGCTTTATTTTTCAGCCATTTTTATGTCGGATTGTCAGTAGTTCTAGTTGCACTACTGAGTTCAACGTCCTTCCCCATGATCCTGCCGTGCATTTTTGATCCGAGGACATGAGGCTACTCGTGAGCTTGGTGATCAAATCGTATTTTTTAGCACGTGCACGTGACGACATTGTACGCAAAGTAGAGAACCTGGTGCCGAAACTGTGGTTGGAAACGTTGACGAAGACATTATTTCCATGCCGAGCTCTACCGATCGATCCGATTTTTCTATTTTGAAGCGCACGAGATGCAGTTGTGTCTTTTTTAGCCTTTAAAGACTGCGTAGATACAGCTCTCAGATTCGATTTCATCTTCACGACCTTCCCCCGCAGAGCAACACTAATTCCTCTATCGTTTGCATCTTGCATTCGATTAGGGTCCTTTTTCAATCCAATTTTCAGGTCAAAATCTGGAGTATCACACCGCCACGCGTGTACTACTCCAGTAAATCATTTTCAGTTGTTGTACTACACAAAAAATCTAACGACAAGACAAATCTAACGACAAGATGACTCCCCTCATCGACGGGCTCATCGTGGCCCCGTGCCTTTTGGGCCTGGGCTGGGCCGCGAAGGAGTGCGTTTTTCTCCGGAACGTGAAGATGAACGGGCACAATATCAAATGCAAAAATGTCTGGGTCTGGAAGATTGCAACTTGTCATGCTTTTTGTGGACTCTAAAAGAATTTGTATTGCATGACCAGCGAGAGGGGTGCAATTTGTGCTACACGGACAGGCCACTTCTCATGCGGAAGGTGCATCAGGAAGCCCTCTGAAAGTCTGCGATGCTAGGTGATGCATTACAGGCATCATGGGTCATGAGAAATATGCATGACAAACATGCACTCTTCCAGACCCAGACGTTGTTACGTTTGATACACAAGGACAAACTCCTAAAATCCGATCAGCTGGGTGAGGACACCCAGAAGATTCTCTCCGTCATGACCGTATCAACTGTAAAAATGTCTGGGTCTGGAAGATTGCCGGCTTTGTCATGCACATTTTGCATGACTCCTCAAGTCTGTGATGCATGCCCTAGCATCACAGGTTTTTAGAGGGCTTCCTGATGCCTATTCCGCATGACAAATGCTCTTTCCGTACTGCAAAATTTGGATTCTCTTTGCTGCTCATGCAATACAGATTTTTTTAGAATCCAAAATCAGCATGACAAGTTGGATTCTTCCAGACCCATACATTTTTACATTTGATAGACCGAGATCGGCGGCTACATCGCGGAGGGCGCGAACGCGTTTTTGATGAAGGAATATCAGTACATGGCGGTCTACGTGATCCTCTTCTCCTGCATCCTGACCCAGGTGAACTACGGAACGGTGGTCGCCTTCATCGTCGGGTCCATCACCTCCATCCTCTCCGGTTACATCGGTATGAAAATCGCCGTGTACACGAACGTCAGGACCGCGCACGAGTGCTGGAAGGATTTGTCATCTGGGTACGACGTCGCCATCCGCGGCGGGTGCGTCATGGGGCTGAGCTTGGTCTCTCTGGGAGTGCTGGCTCTGTACGCTTTGATTCAGGTCTACACGTCCGCGTCGGATCCCTTCGGCTTCGCCGGCGACAAGAGCGCAATCTTCGACGCGATTGCTGGGTTTGGACTGGGTATACTTGCGTTGTAAGTAGGTGTCTTGTTCTTATTCTTGTAGGTTGAATGTCATAAGCGCATGCTGGGGTCGTACTGGCTCGTTGACGGAATGGTGAACAAATCTTAGTGAGTTTCTGAGGGGCACGCTCGTTGTGCGTGCTCTGTGAAAGACTCGAAAGAAAGTGACATGAAGCTGACTGTTGCACATCGCGTATTTTTGCCCGTGGTTGAAATGAGGAACAAATCTTGGTGAGTTTCTGAGTAGCACGTGCGTCGTGCTTCTTGTGAAAGACACAAAAGAATCCCGTACGTAGACTGACATTATTTGCACACGGTTTTGTAGACTATGCTTCCTGCACACCCTGCAAGCGGTGATGGTTCTCCGAAGTTGGATTGTGGATAGCCCGTGAAGGCCCTTAATTGCTGAAGGCTGTATAGGTGCTGCGCATGATGACCCAAAAGCTACTTGGTTCGAAGATGCACGCTTGCCGTGCCTCTGTGATGAAGAACTGCACGAATTCGGTCTGAGACTGTTTTCTTTAGGTCGTGTAGTGAGATCTTGATCTGCCATTGGTACTTCACCTCATACATCACACTCGGGAGCCGACTGAAGACGCGCACACCAATCCAATATTTGGTGTGAGGTGATCTCTCCGTCCCAGTAGGCAAGAGCCGCTTCTTAGTTGCCCCATGAGGTTGCAAAGCTCGTCTTCGTGAGGAAAAAATAGCTTCCTGACTTGGCCTCCCAGGTCGTCAGTGATGCAAGGAGAACTCAAACGATAAACACACATCTGACAGAAGCGGTTTCAAATACAGGCGCAGCTGCAAATAACAGGCCCCCTAGCTTGTCAAACCACTCCTTTTTAATCACTATCTATGCAAAAACTCTCAGGTGGTTCCTCCATCGCACTCTTCGGTCGTGTTGGTGGCGGTATCTACACCAAGGCTGCAGATGTCGGTGCGGATCTTTCCGGAAAGAACGACTACGGGCTCGATGAGGACGATCCGCGCAACCCGGCGTGTATCGCCGACAACGTGGGAGATAATGTTGGGGACGTGGCCGGTATGGGCGCAGATCTGTTCGGTTCCTTCGCGGAGGCGACGTGTGCGGCTCTTGTGGTCGGGGCGAGTAGTGGCGCGTTTGCGAATGGCATCGCCAACAACTGGTCCGCCATGATGTTCCCGGTATAGGATTTTGTTTTGCGGATTCTGCATTACAAAAGCATCATGTTAGCTGGTAATTCCATCACAAGTTTTGCTCCTGTCGTGATGCAGAATTGAAAGCAGCATAGGCAGCCTATCTGCTGATGCCGATAGCAATTCACCCTCCAATTGAGCTGAAAAATGCCTTTTGATTGTGGAATGCGAATCGATACTGTAAATGTAATCATAAAAACGCATTTCGCCTATTTTCGGGGTTCTCGTGATGTAAAATCCTTGACGCTTTTTTCTTCCGATATTCGCAGGTTGGTCTGCAAATGTTGTTGAAAAAACAAAAATTTACTGACCCAATTATAATGTCAAGAACGGTTGAAAAGCTTTTCTTCGTAGTTGCCACAAGAAACGTCGGACGGCCTCTGAGTATACCATATCAACCTCCATCAAAACTATCTCAGGTTCTCCTTTCCTCCACCGGTATCCTGGTCGGTATCATCACTCTGTGCGTTGTCAACCAATTTTACCCGGTCCGCGAACTCCCCGACATTGAGAAGGCGCTGAAGGGTGTTCTCGTCATCTCCACCTTCCTGGAGATCCCCGTCATTCTCATCCTCGCCAAGGTCTGCCTGCCCGACGGAACCTTCGACTTGGCCGCAAACGCACGTGGTGTCACGTGGCTCGGCGCCGCTGTCCCGTGTTATCCTGTGCAAAAGTATCGTGGTCGTAGTAATCGCATTTATGCATGACAAATCTCTTTTTCAAGGGAAATCAGCATGAGAAATTCCATTTGTCATGCATCGCAAATTTGTAATGCGATTACTACTAGTGTGCGATGCTTTTACAATTCATACGTGCGTGTTGGGCGCGATCAGCGGATTGATCATCGGTATAGAATACATTTGTGGGCGCGATCAGCGGATTGATCATTTGTGGGGCGAAATGGGCCTTAGCGCTAGTGTTGGCACCTGAAAATTTCTGTTGCACATGATGAAAAACTCAAATCAAGGTTTCGTCACGGAATACTACACTTCCCACTCTTACCGCCCGGTCCGCGAGATCTCCGAAACCCAACGCGTCTCCGCCGCCACCGGTATCATCTACGGCCTCGCCCTCGGGTACCTGTCCTGCGTTATCCCGGTTGCCTGCCTGGGTTTGACCATCCTCGTTGCCTACACGCTGTGCGGTTCCTACGGTGTCGCACTGGGTGCGATTGGTATGCTGTCCACCATGACCATGGGGTTGACGATTGATGTCTACGGCCCGATCAGCGACAATGCGGGTGGAATCGCGGAAATGTGCGGTATGGGTCCGGTATGAACTGCAAAAGTATCGTACTCGTAGTAATTGCAGTCATGCAAGACAAATTTCGTTTTCAAGCTAAATCAGCATGAGAAATTCCGTTTGTCATGCTGAGCCAATTTGTGTTGCAATACTACGAGTGCGATACTTTTGCAGTTCATATCCGGAAGTGCGCCGTCGAACGGATGCTCTGGACGCGGCGGGAAACACAACCGCGGCTATCGGAAAGGGATTCGCAATCGGCAGCGCGGCGTTGGTGTCCCTGGCTTTGTTCGGGGCGTACTGCGTGCGGGCACAGGTAAACATAAACTGTAACTGTTATATTTTCTTCCTGAACTACTACTTGTACTTCCAATCGACTTTACAAACTCTGCGTGGTGTACTAGTCTTGTGCTACCCATCAACTCATCAAGGTTGTACTAGTCTTGTGCTACCCAATCATCCACGCAAACAACCCATCAACTCAAAGGTCGAGACGGTCGACATCCTCGACCCGTGGTGCTTCTCTGGTCTTCTCTACGGTGCCATGATGCCGTACGCCTTCTCGGCCATGACCATGAAGTCGGTCGGTGAAGCCGCGAACGACATGGTCAACGAGTGCATGCAACAGTTCCCGAAAATTCTCTCCGGGGAAATCAAGCCCCAGTACCAGCGCTGCATTTCCATCTCCACAGAAGCGTCCCTGCGTGAGATGCTCGCACCGGGTGCGCTGGTCATCTTGTCCCCACTATCAACTGTAAAAATGTCTGGGTCTGGAAGATTGGAACTTGTCATGCTGTTTTTGGACTCTAAAAAAAATTGTATTGCATGACCAGCAAAATGGGTACAGTTTTTGCTACACAGACGGGCCATTTCTCATGCGGAAGGTGCATCAGGAAGCCCTCTAAAAGTCTGCGATGCTAGTTCAAGCATTACAGGCATTATGGGTCATGAGAAATATGCATGACAAATCTTGCATTCTTCCAGACCCAGACACTTTTACATTTGATACCCACTCGTCGCGGGCTTGGCGTTTGGGAAGAACTGCACGGCCGGGGTCCTGTCAGGTATAGATTGTGTGATGCGATTTTCAATATAGAGCAGTGATTTCTATCTTGATCATTTCGGTAGCTTCTGATGCAAAAACCTGCAGCATTGAGACTTTTACTCTCTCATGCGCATAGTACACATGACATGATTAACCTCCTATCAGGTGCTCTCGTCTCCGGGGTTCAGCTGGCAATCAGCATGAGCAACAGCGGTGGCGCATGGGACAACGCAAAGAAATACATTGAGGCTGGTGGCTTGGGACCGGAGTTTGGAAAGGGTATTTCAACAGTAATATTGCAATCATGCATTACAAATTTCCATCCCAAGGTGCCACAGCATGAAAAATTCCATTTGTCATGCTGGCCGAATTTGCAATGCGATTTCTACTAGGACGAGCATATTCTCCTGCTATGCGAAAATCTTTGTCACACGACAGGTTCTTCCGCCCACAAGAACGCGGTCACCGGTGACACCGTCGGCGACCCACTCAAGGACACCTCCGGCCCGTCCCTGAACATTGTGGTCAAGCTATCCTGAGCAAAAATGTACCCACCCCAGAGTTGTAATGCAAATCTGCATGCTGAAAATGTTTCTCATGCGGAGACCCATGAGAAGCAGTCTCTAGTCGTGTTGCGGGATTTGTGATGCTATAATCAGCATCATATGCTAGATCTGCTATGCTGCTGAACTACCTAAACAGGATTACATTACAAGGACAAACTTGTCATGCGAAACAGCCAAAGCTGGTTGATTTGTCTAGCAGATTTACCATCTCGACTCTGGTGTGGGGACGTTTTTGCATAGGATACAAGCTGTCTGCCATCATGTCCCTGGTCTTCGGCTCTGTCATCGCCAACTGGTCGAACCCAAAAACTGGCGGGCCGTTCTGGCTCGCGGTCTCCGCCGCTGCGCCAGATGCAGCTCCCGTCAAACCAACGCTGTGAGGGGCAGGAAGGTCCTTCGGTTGAAGAGAAGATGATAATTTAGAACTCATCCAGAAGAGGTAGAAAAGACTCTCGCGTAAACTTAACGACTAACCACTTCCTTAGTGTCATCCAATTTTATCATTTAGGGTAGAGCTCTAGAAGCTCTTTCTAGAGTTCTACTAGCAACTGAGAGACGAGATCTTCTGTCTACAGATATAGAACTGCCGATGAAAGATAAGCGTCTTCTTGTGACAACAGCAGGCGCTTTTTCATCTTTTTTCAGCAGGTGTTTTTTTCCGCTGTGATACCACTTCGGTATCATCAGCGTTTTCGAATTGCGAAGCGACAACTAACGACCGACAGAGCAAAACCTCGCTATGGGGTTTTTGGTACAATTGAATTGCGCCTTCAAAGAACCGATTAGGACTCATGTCACCAAGTGCAACACTAAAGTTTTTTGATGTTTGCACGATGATGTTGCCTGAAAAACCGCTACTATGACCACAGCGCCTCTAGTTGATAAGAGTCAGAAAGCTGAACTAAGCGAGAACAAAGATTCATTTTGGGCCGAGGAAGCTGCAGTTGCTGTCGCAGCTGCTGTCTATATGATGGACAGGGAACGACTATATTATCGCGAAGATCATCAACTACGCAATTGAACTGGCACGCGGAATTTTTACGCTTCAACTTTCGAAGGAAAAACTCTGATGCGCGATTCTCTGAAGGTTGTGAGAAGACAGATTTTCCGAAATGAGGAAGTGGCCGACCGCACCGGTATCGTATGGCAACGAGGAGGACCAACTAAATGTCAATTGTTTCCTCGAGCATGTTCGTATCCGCGCATCTTGAAGTTGCGTGTGTCTTGTTGCCTAAAGCCTGTTTTATATTTCGGACGGTTAGAGGATGGGCCCAGCCGTAGAAACCCGATCTACTTATCTCTGCTTCGTTGTCGCCGCATCGTTTGTCGCCTTCGCTGTGTCGTTGTCGCTCTCTGTCTCTCGCGATCGTTTTCTTCTGTCTCTCGCTACTCAGAGCGATCAGTAGCCAGTATCACATTCAACAAAGTCGATGAAGAAGTTCATCTGACTGAGGTGGCACGTCTACCCAAACCTACTCGCAATCATACGTGGAAGTTCAATTCTGCACCCGCCCGATAGTCTAGTGCACAGAGTATTTCCTACACTACTGTGTGTTACCCACAACTAAACGCCATTTATCGCCAGAATAGAAAATCAAGATGGATCTCCTCGATGGGGTTAGCGGTGCCCACTTTGGGCTGGATCTGAGTAGCCACCTCGTCTCCACCCAGCAATCTATTGCTAGTCGCGCAGCCCCGCCCGCGGCGCCCGCGGTTGCGGTCGCGCTGACCAAGGTGCCGACAACGGACTTGGATGTGCCGCCGGCAGAAGAGGCCCACCTCGCGTACCACTTGAAACCGAATCCGCAAGTCGTTGGAAGCCCCACACCAGCTCGCTCTTCGGTAGTAGTCGCAATTCCGCAAAAGCCCCCGTATCAATTCGACAAACCGAAATCTTCTCCCAACCCGGCCATCCTCGAGAAGCACTGCAACTTACGCCGCCGCGCCGCGAACAGCACGTACAAAAAGTTTTTGGAGAAGGGGTACAGCGCGCTACTCCAGGATGGCGTGATCGAGTCCTGGGCGTTTCGGCCGAAGAGGGGATTAGATCCGGAGGAAAATCTGATGGTGAATCCGGGGATGTGGAAAAGAGGAACGATTGTCCATTCCGATGACTGCGGTGTTGGGAATGACGAATGTCTCGGGATCCGGTGGCGGGTATGGATTGTAAAATTGTCTGGGTCTGGAAGATTGCAAGATTTGTCCTGCTAGTCTGGCATGACTCTGAACTCTGTATTGCGTGGCCGCAAAGAGCTCCTCCTCCCTGTCATGCAAAAACGCAGTTTGTTATCCGGAATACGCAACGAACTCAGAACCATGAAAAAAATTTGTTATGCTGTGGAGCGCATTACAGTGGGCTCACTACTCCCTTCCTTGCATCACAAGTTTCCAGACCCAGGCATTTTTGCACTCGATAGCGGGACCAAACGAACAATAGATTGTTCACGGCGCCAAGGTGGGTGCGGGAGGAGCAGTTGGATCCGAGGAGCTACGGGAAGTTAGATTGTACCGGCGGTGCGTGTGAGGAAATAAGGGGTGATGATGAGGAAGATGACGGTAACAGTGCCACGGGTGGTGGAGAAGTAGGGCAGACAGTTAATCCAGAAGATGAGGAAACGGGCGAGGACGCTGAAAGTAAAGTTCCGGACACCTCCACGAAGGACACCGAAACTACCGCGGCAGGACACGATAGCAGCGGTGTGGGTTCTGGTTGGCTGTCTGGCATTTCCAATGCAGTGCATGCACACGTCGCGAAAGCTGTGCAACATGTGGCCGACCACGCGAAGCTTTTGCACGCGCGTTTGCTTTCTGGCACGACACCCAAGGAAAAGAAACTGCCAGAGCCGGATCCTTTACGGGAGTTTGCGCTGAATCTACAGGCGGCGGCGGGGCCGAAATTCAAGCAGATTTTCGGGTTCGATCCCCGGGCTGTGGTGGAGGAGAACAGCAACAATGCCGATGTAAGCAAAGAACCAGATGATGACGCCTTTGACCCGGACGAACTTGACGCGGAAAAAACTACAGATGAAACATCTTCTGCTTCTCTCAATCAGAATAAAGCGTCAGCTACCGGAACAAAAATGTCGCCGAACAAAACCGAACTAGTGGACAAGCTCCGCGCCGGTATTTTGGAAGCTGCGTGTCACAGGTACTTCGCAACAACGAAGGGGAAGTACGCGAGAGACCACGACGGCCTGGAGGCGAAAGAAGCTTACCACCAATTGAAGAAGTTCGGGATCAGAATCTACAAGCAGGAAAAACTTCGACGGCAGGGCGGAAGGATTTTCGGAGCTTCTGAGAGTGATAAAGAGTTCTCCGCACAGGAGCAAGAGCGCTACTTGGAAAAGTTGAAGCAAGCTGAAAAACTGCCGGAAGACACGCCGCCCGACGGGATCACGAAAGAATTCTGTGTGGAGGAGCCGGAGAAAGACGAGCCAGCGTCTTCCTGGTTCGGCGGTGGCGGGGGAAAGAAAGACAACACAAAACTACACAAGAAACGACCTGCGCAACTCAAGATGAGATCGAAGCACAAGCTCCTCGACCTCGCGAAGCAAAAGCCCGACGGGCCGGTGATCAATTTCCCCAAAACCATCCAGAACGCCTACGACTTGAACAGCTGCAATTTGAACCCGGCTGGTGAATATGCATTGCAAATATGTCTGGGTCTGGAAGAATGCAACTTGTAATGCTAATTCTGGATCGTGCAAAAATGAAAATCTGTGCTGCATGAATGCCAAAAGTTGTCCACACTTTTGACTCAGTTTAGAGAAAGTTTCTCATGATGCAGGATAGGCATGATAGGGATTTCACAGAATCTTTTATGCTAGGCCCTGCATTCCAGACGAGATGGATCATGGAAAACCTGCATGACAAGTCTCGCAATCTCCCAGACCCAGACACTTTTGCAATCCATAGCGAGGCTTTGCCGAGGAATCATTCTCCGCCGGCTTTCAAAGTCTTGTCCGACGAAATTCCAACCAGCAAAAAAACCGCCACTTTCAGCCCGGAGATGTTCGACCGATACAAAACGGTGTTTTCCCATGAGAATCCCTGTTTGTTCGACGACTCCCCGGTGGACTGCATGTTAACAGCGGAGCAAAAAGTCGAGAAAAATTTTCTGTTAGAAGCGCTGAAAGACGACGGTCAGGAAGTAGTGCACGGGAAAAATGACGAAACGACTGCGTTTTTGTTTGACGTGAAAGCGAACGAATACGCGATTTGCGGTGCTACCGGGACATCAAATCCGACTTTGCAACACGGGGCAATGCACTGCGCGAAAATCCGGATCACGAAGTACCCCATTTACCCGATCTTTCCGAAGAAACTCCGGAGGGAACACAGGACCGCGTTCGAGATGCCGCGGTTGGAGAAGAATTTTGCGAAATTCGTGCAACAGTGCAACAGAACTTGCAAACCGAAGTTTGAAAATGGGAAGAAAATCGGGCTCTGCTTCCTCCCCGACGTCGTGCTCGATCCGGAGAAAAACACGGCGATGACGGACGTTTTCTGCCGCAAAGCGGAGGACTTGTTACTGATCCCGGAGAGGGATAGGAAAGTCACCGTCGGTACCCAAGTGGAGGTATTGGACAAAAGCCGCGGGAAGGAGAAGGGAAGTTGGTTGCTCGGGAAAGTGACGAGGTTGCTGTTCCCGGAGAAGGATGCATCGGACGATTTATCCGGTTTGGGCTACGATCAGGCAGACGACGGAGGGAGCCTCGCGGAGAAACAAGGCAGCGTTGCTTCTGACCCTCGGACATCTTTCGACAAAAAACCCTGCCCGCCAGTCACCGGCTGTGCAGAGATCGATTTCTTGAACATATGAGAATGCACAACTCCCCTTCGTTTGTCACGCAAGAGCGCAAGTTCACCCTTTGCCTCTTCGCTCTATTTGCATGACACGTTACCGAAGGCGAAGCCCAAACAGAACTACAGTCTTGTATGACTGATCATGCAAAAGCTGCACTCTTGCCCGCGCGTCTGTTGCTGCTCATGCATTTTTAAGAGCGAGTTGTGCACTCTCATAGCAAAGTGATGGGGGATTGAACCGGAAGTTGAATGTGCAGCGGCAGAACAGGATCTATCCAGTGCAAATTGGAAAAACCATGCGGTTTCCGGCGGAAAGAGTTGTTTCTTCGGGGGCGATGTTGTAAGATTTTTTCATGCGTGACAGGCTCTGATCTTCCAAAGATCAAGATAGAAGTGGCTTGTGTCAACAGTTAGCTGTAGCCGTATGTAGACACATATACAAATGTTTCATATTCATTGGCAACGCCAAGAATGTAAAAACACAGACACGATTAACATTCGCATTTTTCAACATTCCAGCGGGTCCTTCTGCTGAAGGTCCAAACAAAGCAATTGCTACCGGCAACTTGTCACCCGTTTCTCCGCCTCTCGTGATCGTGTCTCCCACTTGCCGTGGTCGTGTGATCATAATCGTCATCGCTTTGGTCGTTTCGCCACGCAAGAAGAGGCGACTGGGGCTACTTCAGAGAGGCACAACAAGCAGCATTCACTGTTGATTCTTATTTCGTACATCGCATACAGCCATGGCTATGGAAACTACATCGTCTTTTCTGTTTATGATGGTGATTTTTACGTGTGGCATGAAGAAATAATGATAAAGATATTCGCTTTTCGTGGACGTGGTGTCCTGCTTCGCAACTTTTCTCCAACGTAGAAGTGCTGCCGACGTTCTTACAACCTTGAGTTATAATTTAAAAACAGAAATTCGAAAACACCAAAAAATGCCGCTCGCCTCGACCGCCTTCGTGAATCCGGAGCTCGCGGACTTCATTTCCAACCACAATGCCAAAGGCTTCGTCGACAGTATTCTTGTCCCCACCGCGAATGATGCGAGAACCGGTGTCAGTGCGCAGTTCGCAAAGAGCACTGAGGTGCACGTCGAAGACATGAAAAAACAGCAAACGACCGAGCAAGTGGGCGGAGGTAGCGGTGACTTCTCCACAAGACCCCCATCGCAGCGACCAAACATGGAGTCTTCCGCTGTGATGTTAAATGAGAACACTGCTTCTCCCAATCCGACCGTGATGGAGAAGAAGTGCAACTTGCGCCGGCGGGCGGCGAACAGCAGCGTGAAAAAGTTTTCAAAACTCGGCTACAGCGGATTGAACCCGGACAACGAGTTGTGGGTGTGGAGACCGAGGAAAAAATTGTCTCCGGAGGAGTATCAAATGCAAAAATGTCTGGGTCTGGGAGATTCCGAGACTTGTCATGCTAGTCTAGCATGACTCTGAGCTCTGTATTGCGCGGTCGCGAAGAGCCGCTACTCCCTGTCATGCAACGACGCAGCTTCTCATGCAGAATACGCAACTCAGAACCATGCAAAAAACTTGTCATGTTTGGCAGCGCATTACAGTGAGCTCACTATTCCCTTCCCTGCATCACAAATTTCCAGACCCAGACGTATTTGCATTTGATAAGAAGAATTTGATGACCAATCCGGGGCTGTGGAAGCGCGGAATCTTGGTATGAAATGCAAATATGTCCGGGTCTGGAAGAAAGCAACTTGTCATGCTAAGTCTGGAATCGTGCAAAAACCTGTGTTGCGTGCTTACCAAAAGCTATCCATCTTTGCCCAAGTTGAGAGGCAGTCTCTCATGCAGGAGAGGCATGATAGAGATCCCACAGAATCTGTCATGCTAGGCTCTGTATGCCAGACCTCACGGGTCATGGAAAACCTGCATGACAAACCCTCCACTCTTCCAGACCCAGACATATTTGCAATGCATACTTGGTGCACTCCGACGACTGCGGCGATGGGGAC
Organism: Amoebophrya sp. A120; assembly: GCA_905178155.1. Taxonomy (NCBI): domain Eukaryota; class Dinophyceae; order Syndiniales; family Amoebophryaceae; genus Amoebophrya; species Amoebophrya sp. A120. Next base: position 667,424 of record CAJINV010000019.1, on the reverse strand, counting down.
GACCAGTGTCTCGGGGTTCGGTGGCGCGACGGTGCAAATGACAGGGTGTTTACGACGCCGAGATGGATTTTGGACAAGAAAACGGATCCGCGGGAATTTGGGAGATTGGAGTTTGAAGAGGACGGGAGTACTATTGGGGGTTTCAAGGGCAACAACGACGACATAGGAGCGTCGAAGAAAGACGCGAAACAGGATGCAGCTGTTCCTCCTGCGGCAGATGGAGATGGCGCAGAAGGAGCAGCTCCACCTCCTGCTAATAAGGAGCCAAATGACATCCGCGATTTTGCGGAGAATCTGGCCGACGTGATTGGGTCGAAATTTAAGAAGATTTTCGGTTTCGACGCGAAAAACGACGATCCTCTGCCGAAGAAGGAATTAATCGAGAAACTTCGCGAGGGGATTTTGGAAACCGCCTGTCATCGGTTTTTCGCGGTCAGCAAGGGAGAGTACGCGAAGAAGCACGACAATCTTACCACGAGAGACGCGTACCACGAATTGCGGAAGTTCGGGCTGCGGATTCACAAGGCGGAGACACACAAGGAAAACGCGAACAAAGCGTCATCGATCACAGATGCTCCGAGTCGGCGGTTCCAGCGTTTCCGAATCGGCGAAAACCAGCACTACGAGGAAAGTGAGAAATCCAAGGAAGCGGACCGCATCCCGGAAGATTTGCCGCCGGAAGGGATCACCAGGGATTTTTGCATGGAGCCAGAAGGAGGAACAGCAGCAGCAGCAGCGGGAAATAAAAAAGCTTCTTCCGCATCCGCGGCAGAAGGTGGATCACCAGCATCAAATAAAGCGGCGAAAATGGTGATGAAAACTAGATCACAGCTACTCGCCGACGCGAAAGACAAAATCGATATTGGCTACCCGAAAACCGTAAAGCGTGGCTACGACTTCAGCACCTGCGACCTGGACCCGGCCGGCGAAGCGGTTCCGCGAAACCACGCCCCGCCTGCTTTTCGCTTCTTGTCCCCAGAAGACAAGGAGACGGACACCTTCAGCCCGGAGCTGTTATGCATTGCAAAAATTATACGATAATCGTATTCGTACTTGTATAAATGCATTACAAATTTCCTTGGCATGAGAAATAAAATTTGTAATGCGGATTTGACTTAACAAGAAAATGTGTAATGCATGATTGCTATACGAGTGCGATACTTTTGCACAGGATAGCTGTACAAGCGGTACCAGAAGCTCTTCACCGACGAGCCACAGTGCTTCTTTGAAGATTCCCCCGCGGACTGCTTCCTTTCTTCGAACCAAAAGGGGGAAAAGAAGACGTTGCTCGACGAGTTGATGAAGGATGGAGAGGATCTGGGAAAGAAGGATGGGGAGAAGAACAAAAACCTGGCTTTTCTTTACGACGTAAAGTCCAATCAGTATGCGGTGTGCGGCGCGACCGGATTGCAGCCGAGTGTGAAAAAAGGGCCGCTGCACTGCATGAAGTTGCCGATTACCAAGTATCCAATCGTGCCCATGCTCACGATATGCGAGTGAAGACAAAATTTTGTAAGCTAGCACGGCAAATCAAAATCGGGAACAGGCACTGGGGCTTTTATTTCCAGACTTGTGATGAAAATTGACACCAGACCTAAAACTTGTATGAAGCTCTTTGTCCGACAGGAGTATTAGACACGGGTTGCTTTTTTTTGACACGTACTGTTTTAGCTTATTTTCTGTGATAGCATACAAAATGCAAATTTTGCTCTTCATACGCCACCAAAGTGAAGGGTCAGGGGGGCGTAAACACGACCTTCCCCCTTAAAGAACTGATCTTCCCCTACACGGAGAAATGCGAAACTTCTTGCCGGCCGAAGATCCGCCCGGACAAAATGGGGATCTGTTTCCTGCCGTATCAAGTGCAAAAGTGTCTGGGTCTGGGAGATTCCGAAATTTGTCATGCAGCTTTTCCAAGCTCCCCCACGTCTGGAATGCAGGGCCTAGCATCACAGGTTCTGCAGCCCCTTGGTGATGCGTATTCTGCATGAGAAATGCCCTCTCAGCATGGCCAGAAGTGGGCACCTTTTGCACGTTATGCATCACAGATCTTTGTAGGATCCGAAATACGCATCACAAATTCGGATCCTTCCAGACCCAGACATTTTTACATTTGATATGCCGGATTTAGCGACAAAACCGAAAGGAGAAGAATCCACCGAGCGCGTGTTTTGCCGGGAGGCGGACGATGTGCTGCTCGTCCCCGAGCGCGATCGAAAACTAGTGGTCGGATCGCAGGTGGAAGTGCTGGACAAATCCCGCGGGGGAAAGGGTGTGTGGCTGTTGGGGAAGGTCGCGAAGTTTTTGTTCCCGCCCAAGGATGATACCGACGATTTGTCCGGGTTGGGAAATTTTGAGGACACGGGGGGTAGCCAAGTTGCAGCGGAGGCGCAAGACCCGAGAACGTCGTTTGAGAAGGAGCCGTGTCCGCGGAAGACCGGGTGTGCGCAAATCGATTTTCTGCAGCCGGATGGAAGTTTGAATCGGAAGTTGAATGTGCAGGGGGTAAACAGAATCTATCCGGTGGATTTCGGGAAACGCATGCGGTTTCCGAAGGAACGGGCGGGGACGGCGTTGTGAACGGGAGGACATAAATCTTAAATAATCATCTGCTGTGTGTTTGGCTAAATGCACGCCGCGACTTCCGTCGACCCTGCATGCTCGGTTCTACTTCGAAGAAGAAAGAAGAAGATTCTTCATCAACATGGTTTCTTTTCACACCAAACGAGCATGATAATTGTGGTGACTGTAATCCGGTCTACTACCTGCATTGTGCAAAACGAGCTGCTGTCGTGTTTCCAGAACGCCCTGCAGTCAGCAAGTGGCTGGACCGTAATAAATCGGTGTTCTTACGTGACGGGCATCCAAGGAGATTGCAATAGCAATTCTGTCGGTGAATACGAAGTAGAAGTACTTCTATGCCATTGAATTTGGAGTTGTAGATTGACCGCTCGGTGAGGTGGTGCGTGAAACTACAGATGCATTCTCCTTGCAAGAAGTGCATTACTTTTACTCCAACATAGTGCTGGCGCTGATATTAACATTCACAGTCAGCAAGACCAAAATTTTGCTTTTCTCCCTATTTCTCCTTCGCAGGACCTTTCATTTTCCGTGAAATTTTAATTTGCTGAGACTGATAGTAGTAGTACTAGCACGTATGAAATTTTAATGCCCACACTTCGCTTTCTGCCTTAGCGCATGGCAGACTCTCACGACCTCTTTATTGTGTAGTTGCAGTGCGTAGTTGCCCACATCGTTTACGCTCTGTCGAGAGCACACCAGAAGATAGAACCAGAACTCGTGCGAGTCGCATGAGTGAGATACGCGAAGACGAGATGGGTTTGCTTTTGTCGGGCCGCATTGATCCTATTTGGTGCAAATACGCATCCAATGCTTTCTCACGGTACATACTACTCCTCGTGCAGCAGCTACCTGCGCGGAAAAAATTATTGGATTTCTGCTGACCGAGATGAAATAGAACGAAATCGTGGAAAAGTCTAGAATGTAGCTCTAGTAAAACGAGAGATTACTGCTCACTTCGGTTCCCGAGACCTTGCAGCAAAGAAAGTACTAGATCAGTGAGCAAAGCAACACCCAAAATGCCGCCTACATCTCCTTCCTCGCCGTCGGCAAATAAACCCACGGCACTCGCTCGCGGCACAGCATCCTCTACGACTACCTCGAAGCCGCAAAATGAAACGATCCAGGTACAACCATCCTCCCCCTCCAAACCGAAGAAAAAAGTGGCAGTAAACACGGGTGGCAACCCTGTCCAAAAACTCATGCACCTCGCGATCTACGAATACCGACTCGCGTCGGTCATTTGCTTCCTCTGCTTCGCGCTGCGCACGGGTCTCATTCTTCTCTCCAGCATTTATTACTACGTGGTCGAGCAATTTTACCTGGAACAAAACTTTACAACGCTCGCGAGAAACAACTTTCCGCTGTTCTCGCTTCTTTTAATGGCGGCTTTCCTGATTTTTTACCTCTTCTTCGCTGTCTTCGCCGTTCCCTACTACCAAAAATCCAAGCCGGCGGAGATCTACGCGACCAGATTCATGCGGGAACACTACGTGAAATTTTTACCAAACTCCTTCCACGCCGGCCCCCGACCGCCGATTTGGTGTTTCCACCCGCTGTTGCAATTTCTGCCGTGGATGCTGCAGAATGGAATCCACGGGAAGTATTTCCAACCGGCCCGGGAGGTGCATTATGTTCGGTCGTTCGATCTCGAGAATAAAGAACTAGACGAGAACGGGGAGGAGCGAACAGAGGGGGATGGAGTGAAACGAAATATGGCGCACAACTTGAAGATCGTCGTGATTCCGCCGTTTGCAGCAGGAACAAAGGAAACTGGAGGAATAAACACAGGAGGAGCAGCAGCGGATCGAAATCAACACAGTAGTAGCTCGTCCCGGTCATCAAGAACGAAGCCCACACTTACCCTCCCCGATTCCGCCCCGATCGTCTTCATCCTGCCCGGGTTGGCGTGTGACGCGGAAGATTTGCCCGGGATCCACCAAATCCTCTACGCAAATCACCGCGGGTACCGGGTGGTGGTTTTGGAAAGACGGGGGCAGGGACAAGGGTTGCTCGAATCCCCGAGGTTCAACATTTTCGGGGACGTTTTTGATTTAGAGATCGCTTTCAACCACGTCGTGAACAATGTGTTGCCGGACAAAACCGTGGAGAAATTCTGTATCGGGATCAGCGCTGGCAGTGCGTTGCTAGTCACCGCGATGGGGAAGTTTGATAGACGGAGGAGGGAACTGGAAGCGGTGATGCAGAAGAACGCGGGCGCGCTGCAAGTACAGCCGCAAGATGTTGAGCAACGTTCTGGGCTTTCTTCTCTAGGAGAAAGTCGTGGAAATAAAGGAAATACGAACCGCAGCATTACCAGTTTCGACAGTGCAGCTTCCTTAGTCTCTACAGCCACCGGAAGTAGTTTTAATTCTGGCGATGTTCACGGCAGTTCTTCTATTGCAGTGAAAAATGCCCGCAACCTGAAAGTTGAAATAATTTGTGATGCGAAGTTTTCAAATGAAAACTTTTTGTCATGCATGCAAGGACTGTGAATCCAATCTTTCTGATGCAGAGTCTGAGGCGTATATAGCATCGCGCGCATGACAAACGCCGCTCTTGCTGGGATCTTTTGCAATACAAATTTTTGCTATTCACGATTGGAAATCTGTGATGCTGATAGATGCAAGAGGGCGAAGGTTTCATTTGGAAAGGTTTGCAATGCAAATGCTCCCAAGTTCGGGGGTGGGGGCATTTTTCTTTGTAATATCTTCCGCAAGCAGCTCTACTTCCTCCTCTTCCAACATAAGCAGCAGGAGCAAATCGCAATTGAAAATGGGCAGAGGGTCCCCTGCAGTATTAATCCCGAATGAAACCGCGAAGAATTTGAATTTCGTCAAACCTATCCCCCCACCCAAATTCGACGCCGGGTGCGCATTGTACCCCGGCTTTGACATCGCCCCCGGCGGCTGTTTGACCCAGTGCAGTCCGCTGTTCGACTCGATTCTGGTCAACGGCGTGCAGAGCTACTTCCTGATCCGAAATGAGAAAATTCTGCGCGAGTTCGATAACGAGGCGTATATGCATTGCAGATATGTCTGGGTCTGGAAACTTGTCTTGCTGGGTGGCGTATCATGAGGAAACCACAAGTGCTGGCTCAGCATGACACGTTTCTGAGCTTCTAGGTGTTGCCTATTCTCCATGACAGACTGCGTTTCTGCATGACAGAAAAGCGGGGCTCTTGGGTAACGTGCATGACAGATTTCAGAGTCATGCTAGACAAGCATTACAAACATGCACTCCTCCAGACCCAGACATTTTTGCATTTGATAGCGTACGAAGAAGCGATCAACGCAAACAGCTTCGAGGAGATCGTGGACGCGATGTGCGTCTTATGAACTGCAAAAGTGTCGTACTCGTATAAATGCATGACAAATTTCCTCAGCATGAGAAATAAAATTTGTAATGCGGATTTGCGTTAAGAACAAAACTTGTATTGCATGACTGCAATGCGAGTGCGATACTTTTGCACAGGATACGTCTTCGCGGGCTACAAATCCGGCAGGGAGAAATTTGACGAGAACGAAAACCCGGTGAGATTTTTCCCAGACATCACGGAAACGCCGATTTTGACGGTGATTGGGGAGGACGATCCAATCTCGAACGTGAAAAATTTCAAGACGATAAAACGGGGTAGTTTGCACGAAAACTTCTGTGATGAGAAAACTAAGTGGAAGATAAAGGATTCGGGGTTTGGGAAGACGAATAAAGAGCACATTGAAACATCGGAGGATGTGCAGGAAAACCCATGGATCGTGGTGGTGGCGCAGTCTATCATACGAAAAAAGTGTTTCACTGTAAGGATTTTGTAAGTTGTGCATCACAAGTTTGTTACACATGACACGGAAAATTTGCCATGCGTGCTTTCCAAGGGAAAACAGGCTTGAAACTCCGATGTGTTGCAGGTGTGGCAAGACAAACACTTTGGTGCTTCGTTCTCTGCATCACAAGTTCACAGTGAAACAGTTTTTTCTTGCGATACAGTCGGGGTCGCACTGCCCGATGCTGGACGGGATGTTCTGGCCGTTTCGGAAAGTATGGCGTTCCCAAACGTTACATTCTCAACTGTGTTACATGATTTGTCATGCCGAATGACCATGAGCCGCAAGAGGACTATCAAGCTGCTTCGCGTGACAAATTGTCGAAGGGCTAAACAGCATCTAAATCCGTGCCAAATTTGTAATGCAAGACTTGCAAGCTTTCCCCTTTTGTTCCTATTGCTGTTTTTGCATTACAAATCCATGGAACGGTTGAGAATGTAACAATTGAGAACGCCATAAAAAGAGACGAAGGGTTTAGCATGCTGGTCCGACAAAGCGGTGTTCGACTTTTTTGACCGGAGGAGGGAAGTGTTGAAAGAGGAAGAAAGAGGAAGGCAAGAAAATGCTAAGCGGTAAGTAGCCGGTGCGTTGAACAATTTGCAGCTGGCATTTCTTCTTGTTTACTTATCTGAAGACTAAAGAAGTGCAACTAAAACACGACTACATGGATGATTTGTAAATTGCAAAAATTTTTGTTGCCAAGAGACACAATAACAGCATCTTCCATTTCACAAACTCTACTTTTGCACACAGTAAAAATCGTGCGGGCGACTCGTACAAACGCTGAAAGCGGGCAGCCGCTGAAAGCGGAGGAGCCGCTGGAAGCGGAGAGCCGCTGAAAGCCGGCAACCGGTGACAGCGGGCCACCGCTGAAAACGCGAATCCGCTGAAAGCGGGCCACCGCTTGCAGCGGGCAATCACTAAAGCGGCCAATCAGCCACTGAGGGCGGGCAACCGCTGGAAGCGAGCGGACAACCGCTAAAAGCCCTGGCGTGGTTCCCCGCGTTCCGCGTTTCCCCGCTTCCAGCGGTTGTCCGCTTGCTGCGAGGGGTTTATCGGTGGGGCCTGCTGAGACTCGACCACCCCCGACGGCGGCAGCGTGCTGCCGTCTGTCTCCCCCTGCTTGTTCCTACGGGGCCCCATATTTGGGCAGAGACAGAAGCGGGCGGTCTACGCCAATAACCTAGGGCGCGCAAGTGCCACCGACGTCGTGGTGTCCTGGATAAAGACGGAGGCTGTGACTGCACCCCGAAGCTGCGAGAGCCAGAACAAACGCAGTAGCAGGAAAGTGGCGCCTGCTATTCCTTAGTAGAAGTAGCAGCGCTGAAGCAAAGCGCAGTCGCTTCCTTTGCATGGAATAGAGCTTCCGGAAGTACAAACCCAGAAGCAGAAAGTAGAAAAAATAGAAAGCACAAACCGCGTTGAATAGTAGCAGGAGCGGAAATTACGGTCGCACAGATAAAGACTAGAAAGCCCACGCGTCTGCTTTTGGGGTTTCGGCGCTTTCCGCTGCCTTTGCAAGGCAAAGCTGGGGCTTTTTACCGAATGAAACAACGTAGCCCGGGGGCGGACGGGGGAGAAGAGTGGGTCGACCGGTTGAGGACAGGGGAAGAGGACCGGGCCGGCCCGCCGGGTTCCGCCGGTGATGTGGTTGAGTTCTCATCCGGCCGCCGGCCCGATAGGAACTCAACCGCGAAGTTCCAGATTTAGTTTGTTACCCCGCTCTAAATTAATTGCAAAAATTTTTGTTGCCAAGAGACACGACAATAACAGCATCTTCCATTTCACAAACTCTACTTTTGCACACAGTAAAAATTGGTCTCGAAAATAAATGCGGACGGACCGTCATTGAAAATGTGAAGCTTGAAATTTTGATCGCATCAAGATTTTCCACCTTGGGCAATAAAGCAACTATCACCTGACTCTACTCCTGCGACATGTTTCTGTTTGCAATAGGGAGGCTGAGGCAATACATCCAGTAGAAATCTAACGAAACAGAAAGCAACAGCTGCAAGAAAAATCCTAGATTTCCACTTTTCAGTTCTTTAGACTGATTTATGATTTCGCATCCACTCCCATCGAGGAGTCCGAGTTGCAGCTACTTTCTGCCTCATCTTGACTAGTGATCACATGAGCACTCATCTTCTAAGAGAGCCTACTACTACAATCCTAGCTGGCGGCTGCACCAAACGCAAAAATACTCTGGTGAATATCAATAGAATTGTATCATTGAAGCCGAAAGCTTTCTTGCAGCTTGCGGTTCAGCATATTTGCGCATTTCTGCACTTCCAAAAACCTCGACTCATAATATGGGAAACTTTTTCAATTCCGAATGGCGTTTGGTTTATTTTCCACGCCTGCGGGGCACAAATTCAAATATGAATATCACAATTTTACGCCTCCATGCAGTCTCGTGCACGGCTACGTGTCTGCATCTGATAACAAAACCTGAGGTACCAGGCCTTTCAGCCTATGGTGCAGTCGTCTCATTTCTATAAATCTCGGCGTTCTCCTGCTATTATTGATCGCGATCATGATCTGTTCCATTGGTGTATACCATGTAAGACGGTTCCACTTGAGAAGTTGAAGTTCTTCTGTCGGCGATCACACCTCCGTGTGAGGATCTTCTGATGTTAGTGAAAATTGAGCAACTTCTCTACCGGTATTGATTCTCGGGTCCTCTTGTCAGTTTTATTTCTATTTTGTTCTTTGGTTGTTCTACCTAGTTGCATGTCGTAAGTTCGTACCAGCTGGTGTCACGCCAAATACACCGCGGCAACTACGCGAAGTGAGTTGCAGAAGTAGGTCCGTGGTTTTTACTGTTCCAACGATTGGAAGCTCATTACCTTTAGTACGACTTGCACTTACTTACAAAAGCAGGCGTTTTCACTTTTGCCTAGTTCTAGTTGTATGAAGAGCAAACACAAGCACAACCCACACTACAACAACCAAATCGAATCAAAAAGATCATGACTGTAGTGCGAGGAGCACCACACGAGGCGATGATGTCCCCTCATGTGTATACGTCGACCCAGGCTGTTTTGAAAACACAGCCTGCTCTGCAAGAGCAGCTAAACATGGATGGCAAGAAGAACATCATAACCGCACCCCCGGAAGTGGATTGGAGTCGTCAGGAGACTCTTCCGCCGCTGGTCTTCCCTCCGTTCAACTACCGGACAGAGGAGATTGTCGCGAACAAACCCGATGCGGAACCGGAAGTCTCCCTCCCGGAGCAGTTCCTCCCTCCGTCTCGTATCATCCCCGAGTGCCGGAAGTTTTTGGAAAGTAGCTGTGCGAAGCTCTCCATTCCGACAGAAGCTCTACAAAAGTTCGCGCAATCCATCGATATCCGGGATTTGTGCGACGTGAGTTGCGCGAAAAGCAGCCCTGCTGGTGCGGAGAAGATAATTGTTGTGCCAGAACGGGACGAGGATGTTGTCATGCCGGACTACGATAAATTCGAAACCCGCTTGAACGACATCGCGCGAATCCTGGCCTACAATGTCATTAACTTTTCCTTTTTTCCCGACAACGGCAAGCCGCGCTGGTTTATCAGCGATGAGGGTGAAGACGACGAACGGGGCGAACAAAAGTTTTTCGGGAAGGACGACGAGGCGTTCGCCATTGTCGAGGCCATGAAGCGTCTCGAGAAGGAGGTCAGGGACTCGACTATCTGGCGGAATGGACATTTTCTACAACAAATCACAGTCCCTCACCTCGAAAATGTGTTCCGCCCGGCAGCCAATGCTGGTTCCCTCCCTCTCCTGCCCTGGAGAATGCAGTGCTTGCGGTCGCTCGGGGACTGTTATTCGAACAGGGTGTCTCTGGAGAAGCTTTTGGAGATTTTGGGAGAGAAGCCGACCGTGGGAAAATTTGTCTACCTTCTTTGCAAACACGTCCCTGCTTTCCGGGACCTGCGTCGGGACAACATCGAGTTCGCGAAGCGGCCGCAGCTCGCGGCCTCGATGTTGCACGCAGATAAGTTGGTGGTGTTTTCTGACTTAAACCAATCGTTGACGGTGTTTTCCGATTACCGCTTGCCGCAGTTGTTCCTCACCGAAAAAGTGTTCGACTTTAATATTTCTAGCAAAACTAGCGTGGGAACCGGAACAACCGAAGACGGTACTATGAGCGGCAGCTGCGAAGAACAAGTACAACTACCAAGCGAAAAGACCTCTACAACTTCTTCGCAAGTAAAGGTGACAAAACACAGCACGCCGTTATTAAGCATAATCGAAAACTGCGAGTTCATCCTATCAAATGCAAAAATGTCTGGGTGTGGAAGAATGCAATTTGTGATGCTGCATTTGGATTCCAAAAAAATCTGTATTGCATGTCCAGCAAAGGGGATGCGATTTGTGCTACGCGGAAAGGGCATTTGTCATGCGGAATAGGCATCAAGATGCCCTCAAAACATCTGCCATGCTAGGACATGCATCACAGACATCATGGCTCATGCAAAACGTGCATCACAAGTCTCAGAATCTTCCAGACCCAGACATATTTGCACTTGATACATCCCAGAAAACTCCGATTTCGAGGTCTCCCTTCGAGCGGGCACAATCGTATCAAATGTAAAAATGTCTGGGTCTGGAAGATTGCAACTTGTCATGCTGTTTTTGGAATCTAAAAAAATTTGTATTGCATGACCAGCGAGAGGGGTGCAATTTGTGCTACACGGATAGGGCATTTCTCATGCGGTAGAGGTATCGCAAAGCCCTCTAGAAATTTGTGATGCTACGGCATGTGTTACAGACATCATGACTCATGGAAAATATGCATGACAAATCTAGAAATCTTCCAGACCCAGACACTTTTTGCATTTGATAAATCGTCGCCTGTGCGGATCTGCTGGAGCTGCTGCGGAAAATGCACGAGATATCGCAAGAAAAATTTGTTTCACTGTGAACTTGTGATGCATAGAATGGAGCACAGAGCGATTTGTCTTGCTACACCTGCAAGACATTGGATTTTTAAGCATGTTTTCGCTTGGGAAGCGCGCATGGCAAATTTTGTGTGTCATGCGTAACAAACTTGTGATGCAGATCTTGCAAAATCATCAAAGTGAAGCAGTTTTTTCTCACGATACGAGAAGGAAGATTTCGAGAACGGATTGAACATGGCGAACCTCGACTACTACCTCTGGCGAAAAGCCGTGCAGCTGGATGGGGAAGGGAAATTACTCCCCTTTCACAGAACAAGGACTTACTGCTACTGATAAACATTTTCACGGCTTCTTCCATAATATCATGAACCCGCATCGCGAATTCAGGAGAGAAGCTGGAGATATTGTTTTTATTCTGTGGCAGAAGAAGGCCAGCACGCAAAACATGTCGGGAAAGAGCGACTCATACATAGAACTGCTCCTCAGTGCTTCTACTGATAGTTTTTGCTTAAAGTTTTATTTTTCAACTTCCGGAGACCTGAATGATCGCAAGAAATTCTGTTCAACATAATCGACTTGATGTTTTCCATCGCTCGAGTGGTTCTTTGATATTTCGCAGACGCAGTCGTTGCAATCGCATTATCGTCCACGGTATATCACAACTCTTATCGTGCTTGTCGTCGTGGTGGTCGTCTTTTTCTTTTAATCAATCGTATCTATAGATACTAGAGCTCCACAATCTGCTCCGCGAGAGAAAAACAGCAGAGCCGCCTGTAGTGACATCGTGGCATTCGTGCTCGTCATCCTGCACCCCATCTCGGCTACTAGTACAGTTGAAAGTAACGCTGCGTGATAGCTGCATTTCTTGACTTTTGTAAGGGAGAATTCCATTTTTCTTGGCTTCTCGCTGTTCAGTGACCGTACTAGTGGTACCTGGTGTGGCCTTGTTGCGTGATAGTACTCACTATTCTGGCGGCGCATCTGAAGATATAGATATAGTCGGTAGCGGTTTTGCTTTTGTAAGAATTTGTCGAGTAAAAACAGTAAAAAAAAAGAAGCTACCACCTTTTCCGCCTTGTCCATCCAGCCCGGCAAAAGCGACGTCATGCCCACATCTTCCTTTGCCTCCTATGAAATCTTGCACGAGATGTATGCGCCTAACGGCCAGAGAAGTTCCGGACAGGCTGCCAACATACTCGCCAATAATAACCAACCGGGCGATGGTACAACTTCTAATTCCAACCAGCCTCCCAAGCTCGCCGAAGTGTTTGCGAGTCAGCTCGGCCGCGATTCCCCCGTCTTTCGGGCGCTGCAAACCCGAATGCTGGAAGCGCACGAAGCGCAGGGAATTAGCAAGATGAATGCGGGAACATCAAATGCAGTCGTTGGGAGCTTGGTTGACAGGCAGGTCGGGACCACATTGTCGAACAACAGCAAAAAGAACAACGCTTCATCGGAACTTCTGCAGACGAAGAATGCAGCCGCTTCGGGTAACCTTTCCTTGCTGAACGTGGAAAAATCCGATCGGAGTCAGCAGTTCATTGCGAAAAAAACCGGCGGCTGCGACATCCGGCGCTTACAGGCGGGGAACACGATGAAGCGATTTCTGCAGAAGAACCACTTTGGCAAGTTCGGGTACAACAACCTTCCCGGGGAGGAGGTCTGGGCGTTTCGGACGCAGGAGGGGGTAAACAGTGCGAAGAACCCCGGGCAGTGGAAGCGGGCAAAAGTCATGGAGCCGACGGGAAGCTGTGGGGGTGGGACTGATAAGTGTCTGAAAGTGAAATATAAAGACGTAGGGATTGCAAAAGTTTCTGATTGTCCGAACTCGTGGAATTGCGGAAGTATGAAAATTCTTTCAAAAGGAACTGGACTTTGTGATGCGGATTTTTCATGTGGAAAACCTAAAGCTAAACCACATGTGTCATGCATGATTGCAATGAGCACGAGCGCGCTAATGCTTTTGCAACGGATAAGTCGGGGTTACCAGTGATACGGAGGTGGCGCCCAGTATGGATGTGTCAGAGTTGAAATCGACAAAGTTGAAATAATTTGGCATGCATAAAATGGATGCCAGTTGGAACCCAGTTTCCAAGTGGCGCATGACAAATTTCGGCGGTCCCTAAATCCAGTTTGTCATGCTGTTTAGGCAAAGAAGAGTGATTTTCTCATGCTACTTTAGCAGCTCGAGCTGTAACCCCAAACAGGCTCACAGTCGGCCTCACTTGCCTGCTCTGCAACACACGCGCCTTGGGTCATGCATTTTATGCATTACAAATTATTTCAACTTTGACGATTTCAAACCTGACGCTTCCATACCCAGGTGGATCGTGCGAGACTGGAAAAAGTGGAGCGGTACGATATAACCTGCTCAGGTGTTACAATCTCAAACGTTACAATAGAATCTGGAATTTGTGTTGCAAGAAGTGCATGATCTACCCTACTCCCACAGGATTGCGCATGACAAGTTCTGGAGTCCCAATCCGCACTACAATCTGGCGAAATTTGTATTGCAAAAAGTGGAACGCTGTCCGAGTCTGTCATGTTGATCATGCAAGACAAATCTCAGACTCTATTGTACCGTTTGAGATTGTAACGTTTGAGCAGGTCATACACGAAGGATGCGGCAGCGGAGGACAAGGATAACAAACCTACTTCCGATAGTACAGCTGCGGGTTCGCAAAAAGATGCGATTAAAGACGCAACCACCGACGAAGCAAATAAAAAAACTGACGAATCCGGGAGTAAGTCGACTGAGTCAACAACATCCACAGCTGCTCCCGAGGACGAGTCAACAACATCCACAGGCGATGATGACGCTCCCGAGGACGAGAACGAAGAGGAAACAAAACCCGAGAGTGAAGCTATCCTGCGCAAAGACATCCCGAAACCTGCTGCGATAGTTAGAATGTATAACCCAAGGGTAATCATAAATATGCTAGCGCTCGTATTTTTAGACGGGTTCTGCATACAGGACAGGCTTTGCTTGGACCAAAAAAAATAATATTGGTAAAAGCGTTTTGCGGTTTTTGTTCACAGCACTCACACTAAACATGTCGTGTTTGAGATTTCGTTTTTTGCACAGGATAGACAAACACAAACCGGAAGACTTGATAAAGTACGACATGGTCGAGAAGGATGCGGCACTAAGGATACGACACAGTGGTACGAAGGATGCGGCAGCGGAGAACAAGGATAATAAACCTACTTCCGAATCTTCCGATAGTACAGCTGCGGGTGCGCAAATAGATGCGAGTAAAGACGCAAGTACAGTAGACGAAGCAAAAAAAACTGACGAATCCGGGAGTAAGTCGACTGAGTCAACAACATCCACAGCTGCTCCCGAGGACGAGTCAACAACATCCACAGGCGATGATGACGCTCCCGAGGACGAGAACGAAGAGGAAACAAAACCCGAGAATGAAGCTATCCTGCGCAAAGACGTCCCGAAACCTGCTGCGATAGTTAGAATGTATAACCCAAGGGTAATCATAAATATGCTAGCGCTCGTATTTTTAGACGGGTTCTGCATACAGGACAGGCTTTGCTTGGACCAAAAAAAATAATATTGGTAAAAGCGTTTTGCGGTTTTTGTTCACAGCACTCACACTAAACATGTCGTGTTTGAGATTTCGTTTTTTGCACAGGATAGACAAACACAAACCGGAAGACTTGATAAAGTACGACATGGTCGAGAAGGATGCGGCACTAAGGATACGACACAGTGGTACGAAGGATGCGGCAGCGGAGAACAAGGATAATAAACCTACTTCCGAATCTTCCGATAGTACAGCTGCGGGTGCGCAAATAGATGCGAGTAAAGACGCAAGTACAGTAGACGAAGCAAAAAAAACTGACGAATCCGGGAGTAAGTCGACTGACGGGTCAACAACATCCACAGGCGATGCTGAAGTTCCCGAGGACGAAGAGGACGAGAAAACAAAGCCTGATAATGAAGCTATCCTGCGCTAAAACGTCCCTCACACTCCGATAGTCAACTTTTGAACTCTGGTTGTCTGGTAAAACTACAAAGCACTGGGTATGCAAGCGCCCACATCAGACAGGTCATGCACAGATAGGCTTTGCATGCACCGCAAGAGGTAAACAGTTGCGTCTACGTTTGCTAAACGTAGACGCGGAGCCTTCTGCGTTTTCTTGTTCATACCACAACAAAAAAATCGTGTTTGGGATTCAGTTTTTTGCACACAGGATAGACAAACCGGAAGACTTGATAAAGTACGACACCGTCGGCGGCTTGACGCAGAAATCGAAAATCAACAACGACGACACGCCAGGACCAAAAGAGCCCGACAAAGATCCGGAGTTGGATAAAATTGAGGACGGAAACAGCAGGAACTTGAACGAGGAAGAAGAGTCGGCGCTTTTTTTCTTCCTGCAAGCGTGGAAACCGAAACTAAAGCCCGGGTATTCGGGCGCGAACTCCGTTTTTGCGACTGGAGGTGGAAACAAGAGTGGTAGTAATGAAAAGCCGCTAGAAGACAAGTTCGAGATTGCGCCGGAGAGGAGATTGTGGGTGAAGGAGGTGGTGGAAAATGGTAAGAAGATTGAAGGCAGGAAAGCAGCAGGAGCTGTGCACCAACTTTTTACAACGGGAACGCTTGGGGGGAAGAGCAAGGCGAACGCTGCGGAAAAAGTGGATAATTACAAGGCAAAAGCGAAAAAGTCCACCACCGAGCAAGCAGAACTACCCAAACAAGGCGAGAACAATGATGGCAATAACAGCACAAAGAACGCAAATGCTTCTAGTGGCGAAAAGGACGGCACAGACGCTCCTGCTGGTGAGAAGGAAGACTTGGTGAAGAGCACCGGCGATAAGGCTTCCGAGGACGAGGGAAAAAACGTAAACGAGGATAGTACAACAACCAAAGAACAAGAAGAAAAAGATGACGAAGACGATACAGCTACGAACAAAAGCGGCGACAGCAATAAACCGGACGAGAACACGCAGAGCACCCCCGGCGATAACGATATTAATTCCAAGGACGAGGGAAAAAACGTAAACGAGGATAGTACAACAACCAAAGAACAAGAAGAAAAAGATGACGAAGACGATACAGCTACGAACAAAAGCGGCGACAGCAATAAACCGGACGAGAACACGCAGAGCACCCCCGGCGATAACGATATTAATTCCAAGGACGAGGGAAAAAACGTAAACGAGGATAGTACAACAACCAAAGAACAAGAAGAAAAAGATGACGAAGACGATACAGCTACGAACAAAAGCGGCGACAGCAATAAACCGGACGAGAACACGCAGAGCACCCCCGGCGATAACGATATTAATTCCAAGGACGAGGGAAAAAACGTAAACGAGGATAGTACAACAACCAAAGAACAAGAAGAAAAAGATGACGAAGACGATACAGCTACGAACAAAAGCGGCGACAGCAATAAACCGGACGAGAACACGCAGAGCACCCCCGGCGATAACGATATTAATTCCAAGGACGAGCGAACAAACGCAAATGAGGATAGTAGTACAACTTCCAAAGAAGATGAAGATGAAGACGAAGATACAGGTACGAAAAGCGGCGACAGCTACACCTCTGAGCAGGACCTCCCTGAAATCGAAGATGTCACGTTCCATGATTTTCGGTCGGCGTTATCCCTTTTCTACAAGAAGTCCCGCTGCATTGCGGAAAACCACGAGATGAAAAAATTAGCAAAAGCCGGGGACCTCCCCTCCTGGATGGTTGACGCGTTCGACGCCTACATATGGATTGCAAATATGTCTGGGTCTGGAAACTTGTGATGCTATGTGGCAATGATGGAGCATACTTCTGAGAGCAGCCAAGCATGACAAATTTTCAGGACGCTTCCTCATGATGTGTAAATGCCCATTAGAAACTGCGTTTTTGCATAACAAAGCATTCGCGCTTTTGTCGGTCACGCAATACAGATTTTACAGGAGTGCAAGACGAGCAATACAGATTCCAATTTTTGCAGACCCAGACATATTCGCAGTTGATACTACACGAAAGCGTACAAAAAATTCGAAAACTTCGGTTTCCGGACCAACGGAAAATCCAACGAAATATGCATGGCAAATGTGTCTGGGTCTGGAAAAGCTCAAATTTGTGATGCATGCTGCGGGTCACACAAAAATCTGTGTTGCGTGACTGCCAAAAGTTGCCAGTTTTGGTTAGGGTAGGAAGGAGTTTCTCATGCAGGATAGGCACGATAATGACCGCAGAAAATCTGTCATGCTAGGCTCTGCATTAGAGAGCTCGTGGGGCTTTGAGGAGCTGCATGACAAACCTTCGACTCTTCCAGGCCCAGACATATTTGCATTTGATACGAAATAGACTGTCCGAAGGATTTCAACCCGCTCGAAACCGAGAAGCACATCCGCGTGACAAAGCGGAAGGATTTTCCTTCGAAGGACTGGCGGGATGCGCTGAAGAACAAAACCAAGCCGATGGTTTTGGAGATGCCCTACGTGAACCGGAAGGCGCTGGATGAGAGGACGTGCGACGACGTAGACCCGCCCCAGCGGGAGCCGGGGATTTTTGCGGCCCGAAGCCACGCACCTCCGGAGTTCGTGGCGGTCAGTTTAGGCGACGGGACAAGTAGAAGTACTGGATCTTCTGGAGCAGGCAGCTATGGATTGCAAAAGTGTCTGGGTCTGGAAGAGTCATGCTGTTTTTGCATGACGCAGAAGGTCTGGCATGGAAGCTCTAGCATCACAGGTTTCGAGAGCCTTCCGCAATGCCGAATCCGCATGACAAGTCCCCTATTTTGCAGACAAAAAGTGGGAGCTTTTGCTACGTATGCATGAGAGACTTTTCTGTGTTCTGAAGTACGCATTACAAGTTGCATTCTTCCAGACCCAGACATTTTTACATTTGATAGCAGCGGTAGTAGTACAACTCCCACGCCATATCAAATGTAAAAATCCCTGGATGTCTGGAAACTTGTGATGCTGGGTGGCGTCTCATGATGAGGCCAGAAATGCTGGCTCAGCATCACAAGTTTCTGAGCTTCTATGTGTTGCCTATTCTGCATGACAACCTGCGTTTCTGCATCACAGAAAAATGGAGCTCTTGGGTAAGTTGCATGACAGATTTAAGAGTCATGCCAGACAAGCATGACAAACATGCGTTCTTCCAGACCCAGACATTTTTACACTTGATACGCCACGACCGGCAACCACCATGTTTTTCCGGAAAGACAACCTGTGCCATCTTCGGGACGAGCTGCGCAGTGCAAACGTATCGTATTCGTATAAATGCATTACAAATTTTCTCAGCATGAGAAGTGGAATTTGTAATGCGAATTTACCTTAGGAAAAAGATTTGCAATGCATGATTGCAATACGAGTGCGATACTTTTGCACTTGATACGAGCACTGCATCGTCGACGAAAACACTGACTCCGACGCGGCAACCGTAATTCGCCAGGAATTTCTGGCTGATTGGGGCGTGAAAAACAAGGGCCCGAAGAACGTGCAAAAGAGCCGTCGATTTTTCGGATTCAGGGGAACAAATTCGCAAGACACCCCAGAACAAGAGCAAGGAGAAACCTCCGTCCGCCGGGGCGCGAGCGGCGAAGAAAAAACCGAATTGTGGTTCGTGCCCAAGCAGCACAGCTGGTACCTGTGCGAAAAGAGTTCGCAGAAATGCGTGCCCGAAGCCGTGGTCTCGCAGCCCATCGACCGCAGCGATCTCACCCCGGAAGAAGAGTTTGAAAGCAAAAAAGCTAAGGACACCGTGTGTCTCCGGCTGGACAGTTTTCAAACCATGCGGGATTATGCGACAGACGGAACAACAAACGCGCTGACCGGAAAAACCATCGCGGAGACATACCAGCCGGTTTGCCTACCGAAACACGCGGTGCACGTTTTGCGGACGGTGGACCCATATCAAATGCAAATATGTCGGGGTCTGGAAGTTGTCATGTTGTTTTTGGATTCTAAAAAAATTTGTATTGCATGACCAGCAAGAGGGGGGTCCGCTTTGTGCTACGCAGACAGGGCATTTCTCATGCGGTAGAGGCATCGCAAAGCCCTCTGAAAGTCTTTGGTGCTAGGTCATGCATTACAGGCACCATGGGCCATGAGAAATATGCATGACAAGTCGTGCACTCTTCCAGACCCAGATGTAGTTGCAGTTGATAGCCCAACTATCGCCGAGGGCAGCGCCGTCGAGGTGCGGCTTCTCCCCGGGGAGCCCCGGGCACAGTATGCATTGCAAATATGTCGGGGTCTGGAAGGATGCAACTGGTCATGCTAAATCTGAATCATGTAAAAATCTGAATCATGTACAAAGGCGCCTCGCGCCGGGCGATTGACTTTGTAGCGGTGGGAGCGAACCACGCGAGCATCTTTGAACAGCCGAAGCTGCAAAGAATGAAGGTTGCTAATACGCCTGAGGGGAGTTGCGAAATGCTGGAAAAGCACGAGCACCCACTTGAGGAAGAGACAGACCACCTAGCGCTGCTTTTAGATGTGGTGTGGCGCCCACATTGGGCGGCACTGCGGAAGTTTGAGGAGGTCCTGCAGCAGATGGCTAGGGAAAAGGCAGGAGTCCAGACAGAATCTGGTCTGAAATTTAACGCGACCTATGCAGAAAGGATCCCGCAGGGCCTGTCGACAGAAAATCGGGTCAAGATCTATAAAGGAAGGAACAACTTCGAGAAAGCGGCCCCCTTTCCTATGATCACTGCCTGGCCTCGGAACACGCACAAGGCCGAGGCTTTGCAGAAGGCTTTTGAGGGAAAAGCGATGCCAGATCTTGAAAAAGAAGGGATTCACCAGGTGGAGACGTGGATGCAAGAGGTTCTAGTGGATGAGAAACTCATTGCCCCGATTCCGGCGGAAATGCCGAAGAACTTGCAGAAGCTCTTCGAGCGCGCAAAGCCAGAAAGGTTTGCGCATAGAAAAAAAGGCACTGGCAAGGGCGGCAAGTGCACTTCGAAAGGGAAAGGCTCGAAGGGCTTGCCGGGGATGAAAGGACGAAAAGGCTTCGGCAAGGTCAGGAAAGGCGGAATTGTTCTCGGCAAGGATGTGGCAAACACCGAGGACGATCTGCAGCAGTTAGCGCGGGAAGCTAAGGAGACTGCAGAGAGATGGGTAAAGTCTTTTGAGCACGATTGTGACCCAGACCAAATGGACAATCAGTACAAAAGGGCGAAAGCAGCAAAACTACAGGTCTGTGGGGCACAACGAGGCGCGGCTGCAGGTGAGCAGTCTTGCCTGAATATAGGCTCGGAAGCTGACCCGGTCTATGTCTATGGCGCAGAAGAATGCGCAGTGAAGATAGCTGAATTTCACTTGTCGAAAAACGAGCACATTAGGCGAGAAGCCGGCAAGAGGCACACCTTTGACCGCGCTGAATTTGCCAAAGCTTTGGGTGAATTGACTCAAGCGGCCGACCTTGTTCCTGACATCGAAATTACAGGAAAAGACTTGAAGGCTCATCTGAAGAGAGTCAACGGCGAAGCAGGGGGCGCAGACGGGATGCGAGTCAAAGCATTCCAAGGCTTAGGTATGAAGCAACTCTGCAACTTAGCCCGGGGCTATACGTCTTTCCTGAGGAAAGTCAAGAAGATGAAGTTCGAACCGTGGCTGGAGGATAAGGACCAGGTGATCCATCCTCTCCTGACTACCCTACAGGTAGAGCTTCTGGTCAAAGGGTTGGGGAACGACATTAGGAAGCTGAGGACAGTCATAAAAGGCACGCCGTGCTACAGACTCTTGCTCTCCTACCTCGTATACATTAGCGCCAGAGTTGCTGACTTAGGCGACAACTATACACCAGCAGGTGCTGGGGGTAAGCCGGGCGCTTCCAGCGTTGTGACGGCGCTGGAGATTCTGGGCACTATATACTCAGACGAGCTGCAGGATGGATGGAACAGGAAGCTAGATGCTGAGCCGAAGAAATTTTTGAAATTGCAAAAGAAGAGAGAGGGGGCCCCCCGGAGTAAGGCCAGCAAACTTGGGGGCAAGAAGAGGGCAAAAGGGAGTAAGGGCACAAAAAAGGCTACGAAGGCAGCTAGTGCGAGTCCACTCGTTTTGCACGAGCAGAGCACTTTTGGCCTGGACATCGAGAAGGGTTCACAAAGCAAAGCGAAGCATGAGGCTAAGCCTCTAGCCGCGCCAGGGAGCCCAGCTGCTGCTGACAGGGATGCTAGTGCTCAAGAACAGCCCTCCTCGGGGGAAGAAGCAGAGTGGCTCACTTGCCTAATAGGAGTCGACGCCGCAAATTTTTTCAATAGTCTCTCGGTATGCAGTGCGGCAAGGGTTTTGCGTGACGCTCGCATACATCCGGTGATCATCAAGTTGATAATGATAGCCACGTACTCGAAAAAGCTGTATTTGAGGAACGGCGAAGTTTTCGGAGAGATTAGCGGTCACCATGAAATGATCCAAGGCAGTGTAGACGCCATGATGTGCGGTAGTCTCCTCTTCATGCCGGCAGTGCATCAAGTGGCAAAGTTTCTTAGTGGGTGCTTTGATGAAGAGGGGCGAGTGGTCCCCGACGCGGAACTTAGAAAGTTAGCGCATACGATGCGCAACGCAGTCGAGAAGCGCTACGCGTCTGGTGAAGATTTGGACACTTCATTCCGCAAGTACGATGTCCGTACAGAGGTGGGCGAGCTCTTTTTTGATGTAGGGACGAATGGGGGCCAGTCAACAGGTTTTAGAAGGGTTGCGACACAGACGAGGGACGATAAGCGCAAAGGACGTGTGCGATTCGAGTATCAGGACGGCAAGTTACAGAATCCGCACAAAGCGGCGAAGCGTCGCGCAGCAACAGCCGTTCAATTTATCGATGACGGCACAATCTCCCTGCGTTTTAGGAAGCAGGATAGACAAGCTGTGCACTGGATTCTGCAACAGGTTTCGAAAATCTATGAAAGGATGTACGTCAGCGAAGGACAGTTTTTGTCACCTGCGAAGAGCGAGCTCCTGTGCTCAGATCAGGAGGTAGAGGCTTTCGCGTTGTTGCATGCTTTCACGCCACTAGGCGTCCAACTGTTGCGGAAGAGAGCCACTCGGATCCTCGGCGCAATAATAACGCTGCAAGGGATAGACGAGCAGAGGGCGGCGACAAAGGGTCAGATTACTAGCGCGATTGGCCTTGGCCAGCACTTAGCTGCCAAAGTCATGGCGAGTCAGAAAGAGATGGCCGGGGAGGAACTCAGGTGGTTGGTGGTTATGTTCTATCTTTCGGGGCTGTTGTATCTCCTTCCATTGATGCAGGTGATCTTGCAGCCATCGGACTGGGCTGACCTCCTGATGGATATGGCCACTGCAGTGGCGGAGACACTGGGTTTCTCCAAAAGGGCGTGGGTCGAGCTGACTGCTAGAGCACAGCTGCAGCCACAGTGCTTCTACCGAGTAATTTTCTCCGAGAATTGTTTGGCGTTAATCGACCCATTTGTTATGAGCATCAAGCTCCTCCGGAGTGCCTGCCAGTCTAGCATCCTGACGGATATGGACTTCCTATTGCCTAAGGCGGTCTACCCCGTTAGAGTTCTGGGGGCGGGCGAGACTGGCATCAAGTACAGCGATAAGGAGGACCTGAAGGAACAGGCTAAAGCGGACATAGCGCTTGTTCAGGCTCTAGTTGACGGCGCGGCGACCCGCATCTCCCACAGGAGCGACCTCAGGGTGGCAGGGTTCGTGCAGGACCGCACTCTACGACGTGACAAGATGTCGCCAGGCCTACCGGTTTACGAAATTAGAGCCTCGACAGATCTGACTGCAACGGTCTGCGTAGAGAGGAGCACAGGCAGGATTGTTGCGCAGTACAGAACGAAACTGGAGCACTTAAAGGTCGAAGTGAGGAGACAAGAGAGACGCTTCTTGGCATATGTGAGCAATGCAATGGCCTTGCTGCGGGGTGTCATGCAGTATTGTCATGGGGTTCAGAGAGCAGGAGTGGAGCTTTCGGACTACAAGCGGTTGCAGTCGAACACACGTGGCCCGCTCAGGCAGGGCAACGGAATAGTGCTGAGCCTAGTCGAAGCATTAGAAGGCGCGCAGGCCTTGGGCTATGAAGTCCGTAAAGAAGTTTTGCCTAAGCACGGCGAAAATTTCAGGGACTTAGACTCGGGAGTCCCAGTGCACGCGGTCCCTCTCGAGATAGTCAACGTAGCGCAGCGTGACAACTGCTACACAACATGGCCGGTCTACGAGTTCGGTGAAGAAGCGTACAAGTTTCCCCCGGTCAGGGACTGGCCGAAGATGTCGCGCACGAGACGAACGCTGTATCTTGACGAATGCTTAGGGATAGAGCAAGGGAAAGAGGTAAAACCAGAAGGAGGAAAAGAGGAGGAACAGGCCCCCTCGGTGCAAGAGAGGGGGGACCAGAAGGAAGCGAAGGGCACGGCTGCAGGCGACGTGCCCGCAGAGAAAGTAGACGCAGGAAGTGCCACGGAGCAGCAGTCCGGAACGGAAAAACACAAAAGCGACGTGGCAAAAGACCCGCTCAGTAAGTTTCACATGGAGGCTGACTGTCTGAGTTTGTGTCGTACTCTTGCGAAGGGTGCGAGCAAGCCAGCACAGGGGGAAGTGAGTCCCCCAAAGCCGGCGATGTCTAGTCGGGCGACAGTTGAAGAGCTTCGCCTTCCAGTCGGTTCTTCAGCGTCAGCTTCTTCGTCTTCCTCATCCATATCACACAAGAGGTATGACCAGCTCACAATGAGCGAGCGGAAAAGGTTTGCAAAAAGGCTTCCCAAGGTAGCGCGTGAGGGCTCAAACGCGTTGAGCTGGGGTGAGGGGGTTGATCGATCTACCGCTTTAGCGGAAGACGAGATGTGTCTTACTGAGCAGGGAGTTAGCCCCTCGCACTCTGCTGGCTGTTCCCCAAAGAGTTGGCAGCCAGAAAAGCTAGTGAAGGGGTCGCCGGAGAAGAAGCTGCGAAAAGTGGCGCAGCCGAGTACGGAGGACGCGACTAGCCAAGAAAGCAGGGGCACCGAGAAGGCACGGACAGTGTCTAGCAGTGGCGTCCTCGGCAGTAGCCTCCCGAACGGAGCTACCAGAGAGGCAAAGCGCAGCGAGGGGGGAAGTGAGGCTGCTTCGTTGAGTGCGGGGCGGGCTTCGTCGCCTGTGTGGCCAGGGGTCTCAGAGGGTAAGCAAGAACGAAGCGACAAAGCGCGTCAAGCGTGCACGGGGGCGGAACTGCCGCGACGTACGTTTGCGTCGGATGTCCAGGTGGGGAAATTCCAGAGGTTGCTGGATGTAGTCCACTTAATGCTACCGTCGAACGACGGCGAGGCCGGGAGGGGCACTGGACAAAAGCAGGAGGCCCCACTGGAGTGTGAACAACTCTCACCCAGGAGTTGGGGCGAGATGTTGCGCCGGGTCACAGGCAGGAAGAAGGAGGATGTAGAGTGACGGTAGACGATTCTGCCACTCTGCAGCCAAGTTAGCAGCTAAATAGTTTCGATTTGAACCACTGAGATTTTGCCACATTGAGACTTTGCCACATTCAGACTGATTAGAACATTCGCACAGAAAGCACAGAAAACGAAAGTGTCAAACTTGTGCTAGAAAATAAGTGAGAACGAAGAAAAACGGCAACAGCAGTGTACTACAAGAGTAAAAGGGTAGTTCCCGCCATTCTCCTTGCTCGTGCAGGAGGTGGCGTGTAGTTTCGAGTAGGCTTGCACGGTGTTCGGCGGGATTAGTGCTCCGCAGCCCTTGGGTGTTATGCAACCGAAGCTAATCGGTGGCACAATACGGAATCAGCTACGGTCGAGGGGGGCTTGAGAGGTAAAGGGGATTGCCGGCTACCCTTAATAGGTAAGTTCCGTCGCGACTCCGGCTTACGACCCCCGTCCCCCCTCCCGCCCTTTGCTTCTGTTGCAGAATAAGTCAAGGGTCGCACTAAGACTTCCACGCACAAACTAAACCTTTAAGTTGTCGCTGTGCCCCAGGTGGGTTGCCAGTCAGCAGTGACAAACAACTGGCCAATGGTTTGACATCTCCGGTCCGCGGCACTTGCCTTTTTCGTCCGTGCCGCAGGTAAGGCACAAATGGTCCAGCCTCCCCTGTCTGGGTGGGGTTGCGGCTTAAGGGAGAGTCTCGCCCCTTAGCCCAAAGGGGTACGTCGTCTCTTCCGTGAGAACAAAAACTTATGGCGTAAAATGGGTCGGGTCCTGGATCGTTCTGTATGTTGGGCTGTCGCGCTCAGCTAGCTGGCCGGGCTGTACTGATCAGGTGTGGTGGGTAGCTCCCGACTGGTTGGTACTTCTATTGGGGCGACTTGCCGTGGTAGCGCTCGGCTTTTGTATGTGGAGGTCGCCGAAAGTGCTTCCTCGCCCACCCCCCGGGGAGGGGATCCTTGACCTGTGGCGCTGGGAGCGGGTGTCCACTACATGATGATGATGATGCGTGATTACGAAAGGCTGTCCACTTTTGAGCCAATCGGGAGGCGGTTTCCCATGCAGGATAGGCATGATAGAACTCTCACAGAATCTGTCATGCTATGTCTTACATACCAGACGCAGACCTCATGGGTCATGGAAAACCTGCATGACTAGTCTGGCACTCTTCCAGACCCAGACACTTTTGCGTTTGATACGCAGGGGTTTGTCACCAAGCTGTGGAAGCCCATCGCGGAGCAAGATGACGAGAACGACACGGACGAAACCTCGGTGCAGGTCGTTTCCACCGAGAATTTAAGTCCGGCGGAGTTGGAGAAGTTAGAAAACGATTTGAACTCGCGGCCGCTGACGACGTCGGATGATCAGCACGATTGCAACACGGAGGGCTGTGTGAAGGTGATGTTTACCGACCCGGAGTTGAACCAGTCCCCAGACAGGATCTTTTCCCTGAACCAAGTGAAGAAAGCAACCCGGGTGGTGGAAGATCGTGTTGGGATTGTTTTCCTGCTCGGAATGGAAATGCTGGCGGGAATGCGCAAAATGTTTGTGCTCGGTAGAAGTTGTGAAAAGGGTAGCAGGCACGCTGCAACGACAGATGTTTTTCGTCGCGAGAAGCCGCAACATCATGGGTCTTCCCTACAGAACATGAAGAGGACCAAAAGTGCGCACAAAGGAGTGCGTCTGCACCATCTGCATCAGAAGCAGGATTGTCAAATGTTTCTGTGAAAGAACGACCTTTTGAAACTGTACAAATCGTATTGTCGTGTCATCTTCCGCGTGGCTCGTTTGCAAAAGAACGGCAGCGAAGCGATTTTCCTGTCAAGACGCAAACTGTTTTTGTTCACCTGCGTGTCGCTTTTGCTGATCCATCTGTTCTTGATCGACCGTGTGTTTGTTCTTGCTTTTTTCTTTTATTTTGCAGCACCAAGAAGGATCGGGGAAAAAAAAAATGATTCGGATAGTAGATTGTCCCCCGCAAAGAAGTACTTTTTGCGCGCAGCTTTGCACCGATGTTAGTAGCTGTTCTATTCACAACCTAGGCCAGGCACTACTTCGACAAGATAAATATTTTTAGTTCAGACATGTGATTTGGCGCAGATTAAAGGCACTGACTTTCAACGGCGATCAAAATAAGATTTGACATCCATACCCTCATGGTGTTGGTGTCGTTCTTTCGAAGATCATTTTTTAGAGGAAATCCCGATGTCCCATTGGGTTTTTGTTTTTCCGTTCTCGAAGGAAATGCGTCCTCATCGAAGAAATTCCGTTTATTTGGTTCTGTAAGACTGGCATTTCTGACAGTAAAATCCTATACAACGCTGCCTAACTTCTCTCCGCGTTTCGTTGTGTCTTTTGCCTCATCGCAACTTAAATAACTACTTGCTCAAATTGACCCCTCCACAGCTCTTTTTGTTCTATGACTAAGTACTATGTCTATTTGAAGTGGAAAGAGCTCGAGGTAGAACTCCAACTCCTGAACTACAACTTAGTATTTAAGTACTTTATCTTGACATATGACTTTACCTAGTTGTTATGCTACCTGTACCTCTGTATGAGCTTTACTAGACGTCATGATGTACAACAGCAAACCTGGAAAGCAGTACCACGGCGGCAAAAACAACCGCAACCGGCAGTCCCCCTACTATGGTGGCGTCGGTAAAACCGGCGGCGGACTAGCTCCCCTGTCGAAGGGGAAGATGGGCCGCGCGCAAGGCATGGGGGAAGCGATTGGGCCGCCGGGGTTGATTCAGGATGGGAATCCCAGCTATGGCAATATGGGGCATCTGCAGCAGGATTATTACAACCAAGGAGCTTCATGGGGTGGGGCTCCAATGATGGACCACAAAGGAGGCGGTGGAAAAGGGGGGGCGAAGTTCGGCGGTGGGAAGTACAACTCATCCTACAACACCTGGCACCATCATGACCCAACATCTCAGGCCAAACCAGCACGCACAAAGGGCCGACAGCCCACGGAGTCCACGGTGGTCGCGCGCGTGCAGAAGCGCGAGGGGCTAACCCCGGAAGACATCGAGGACGCGGCGGCGGACATGGCCATTGCGGGTGGGTATAGTGTTCCAGACAGGGTCGAGTTCGTCAGCAACACGCTGTGTTTCATCGAATTCCCCTCAGCCGACGCGGCGAAGAAGTGCTTTGCAGAGGTACTGTTTTCTTGCAGAGAGATGCACTAATTGTAATGCGGCTTTTGCAAAGCGGTCCTATTCTTACAACTTTTAGTGCAGCTGGTGGGCATGAGCATGACAAAATTGCTGGTGTTTGTAAAATTAATACATTGGCATGAAAAAAAAACTCATTCTGTACTTCTATCAGGGTCAATCCAAGAAGCTGGAAGTGAACGGGCAGACGCTGGATTTCGTGAATTACGGTGGAGCGGCAGATGTGAATGCTGAAAAAGAATCGGACACGATAAAGCTCCGGCACATCGAAGAAATAAGCGAGAAAGATATCAGAAAAATTTTCGAGGAATTGGTGCCCAACAGCATACTATTCGTGAAGATGATGTACTTACTTACAAAGCTCCTTTTTGCCTCTCACCTTCTGTTTCGTCCAGACACTTTTGAGGAATCGAATGTGTTGATAAACCGAAAGAACCGCAGTAGAATGTCGATTTAATCAAACCGCATTTTCGTTCTTGACAAGCTGCCCATGATTGTTAATCAAGTGGACATTGACGTCGTTGTAAAACTGAAACCTACAACCACTCGCAGAAAGCACAAGCCGCCGCAGGAATACGATTGGTGGGGCAATCCTGTGCCCCCAAACCCGCAGACGCAGACCACGAAGGGGCAGAAGCAGCAGATGGAGCAGATGCAGAACCAGTTTGCCTTTGTCACCTGCATATGGATTGCAAATATGTCTGGGTCTGGAAACTTGTGATGCCGGGTGGCGTATCATGAGAAAGCAACAAGTGCTGGCTCAGCATGACAAGTTTCTGAGCTTCTATGTGTTGCCTATTCTGCATGACAAACTGCGTTTTTGCATGACAGAAAAATAGGGCTCTTGGGTAACGTGCATGACAGATTTAAGAGTCATGCCAGACAAGCATGACAAACATGCATTCTTCCAGACCCAGACATTTTTGCAGTTGATACTGCAAGTCCCAACCCACCGCGAAATTGGTGATGGACCGGTTTAAGTCGCAGAAATATCCTGAGTAAAAACGTACCCACACCAGAGTCACGATGGGGATTTTGCAACACAAACCTAGGAGTTTTGTGAGTCACGCATGACAAGTTGCACTCTGCAGTGTAGTGCAGGTTGGCAAGTGCAGCCGCGTCACAGATTCATCTGCTCATCCTGTTCACAGCGTCACAAATTCCAAAACGCGATTGGAAATGGCTCTCATGGGGATGCGCATGACAAGTCTTCCTGTCTTTGCAAATCTGCATTACAACTCTGGCGTGGGTACGTTTTTACTCAGGATAAGAAACAGTCAAAAATCAACGACACTTTTGTCGACCCGCACTTTGCGAAAGCCTCCGCGCAGGTGCAGTTTGAAAGAGACCAGGCGAATTTACCCGCGGTTTTACAGGCTACAAAATTGCCGAAGAAACACATTTCCTTGCTCGCACAGGAACCGGAGCTCCTGAAATTGATGCAGGAGAAAAATGACGACAAAAGTGGACCCTCCAACCCGTTTTTATCTTCATCGAGCGCAGGAGGGAATAATTCTACGAGTGCAGCAGTTTCTGCGATACTAGAGAAGGAAGAGAACACCAATAGCAGCATGTGGGCCTCTTATCTGAAGAAGTTCGAGGGCGCGAATGGTGCAAAGGCGACAACGACGGCTGCCGTGAGCAACAGTCGGATCAACGGCGGCGGGGGAGCTGCAGCTTCAGCCAACGCTGGTGCCACAGCTTCCTCAGCCGGGGTTCTAGTCCCGCCTGGAGGTGGAAACAGCGGCGGCGCAACAGGATCTACTTCTTCCGGCGATAGTAAGCCGATGGATAAGTCTCTACCACGTGGGAGGAAACTGATGAACGTTTGGAATCCCGATGAAACGCAAACGGCAATATGGACCACTGTGGATAACGAGGGGCTTACAATGTACTATTTCATCTTCTGCAGGAACTCTTCCTGTTTGTCTTTGTGTTTGTTTCGATCACTATAGCGATTCATTTCACAGCATAATTGGCTAATCTCTTTATTCCGCTCCAAAACAAGATCAAGAATTCGGAGATTATACAAAGCAAAAAAAATCTTTTATACAGGTATTTCGACTCCGAGCGGGGTTTTTTCTTCGACGCTAACGCGATTTATTTTCAGTACGAGAAGGAATCGCGAGTTCTCATCCAGGTGGACTCCAAGGGAAAGATCAAGGAGGATTGTGCCAAACTCCCCTTGAAGCATCTCCCGGCGAGCTGGAAGCACGAATTTGGGTTGGTGATCCAGCCGAACCCGGTGCAAAGTCCGCAGCTTGGAGCTGCAGCCTCTACGGTGGAGAGTGGGCAAACTGGTGCACCACCTGGCGTGCCTGGTGGGTCACCTCCGAATAGCACAGATGCGACGTACAACAACCCGCAGCTACAGCAAGATGCTTCATTCCCAGTAAATGTGACAGGAACATCAAGTACTATGCCATCAACAAGCGCTGTTGACGACCCTAGCACGACTGCCCCGCCCCCTCTCAGCGCAACCGCCTCCAGTATGCGCAACGCGATGGCCGCGGCGTCGATGGAGCAGAGTCAGTTGAATGACCGGATGAACCAGCAAAGGCTTCCGTCGCCAAATTCCCAACCGCAACAGCATAGTAGTTCAATGCTGTATAACAACCAAATGACCCAGCAACAGAACATGAATCCCTCGCAGCAGCAGCAGCAGCAACAGCGTCCGCCGCCAAGCTTTTCCACAGGTTCGAACTCGATTCCGTTAGGGAAGCCGTCGCCGCAGTTCGCGCCCCAACCGGCGCCTACTGATTCTCGAGGCCCGGTCAGCTTTCTATCAAATGTAAAAGTGTCTGGGTCTGGAAGAATGCAACTTGTGATGCTGGATTTGGATTCCAAAAAAATCTGTATTGCATGAGTACCATAAGGGAATGTAATTCTTGCTACGCGGAGAGGGCATTTGTCATGCGGAATAGGCATCAAGAAGCTCTCAAAAAATCTGTGATGCTAGGGCATGCATCACAGACATCAGGGCTCATGCAAAACGTGCATGACAAGTGTCAGAATCTTCCAGACCCAGACATTTTTACATTTGATACTTTCAGGATATCTACAACGCGACATCGCACCACCAGCAATTACGGCAGCAGCAGGTACAACAGCAGCAACATCTTCTTGCGCCGCAGGGTCAGCAGCCACAGCAGAACTATCAAATGCAAAAATGTCTGGGTGGTCTGGAAACTTGTAATGCTGGGTTGGGAATGGTGAATGCTCTGAAATGCACAGCCAAGCATGAGAAATATCTGCGCTTCTTAGTGTTGCGCTTTCCGCATGAAAAACTGCGTTTTGGAATGACAAGCAAAGAGGTCTCTTCTTGCACACGCATCACAAACTCTTCAGTCATGCCAGACAAGCATGACAAACCTTCACCTTGTATCCTTCCAGACCCAGACATATTTGTAGTTGATAAGAACCTTGGGACGATGTTGAATACGAAGAAGCAACCCGCGGTGTTTGCGTCCGAATCTTATCAAATGCAAAAGTGTCATCTGGGACTGGAAGAATGCAGACTTGTCATG
Source organism: Amoebophrya sp. A120 (assembly GCA_905178155.1). NCBI lineage: Eukaryota > Dinophyceae > Syndiniales > Amoebophryaceae > Amoebophrya > Amoebophrya sp. A120. Next base: position 636,079 of record CAJINV010000019.1, on the reverse strand, counting down.
CTAAATCTGAATCATGTACAAATCTGTGTTGCGTGATTACCAAAAGCTGTCCACTTTTGACCTAATCGAGAGGCAGTTTCTCATGCAGGATAGGCATGATAGAACTCTCACAGATTCTGTCATGCTATGTCCTATATGCCAGACCTCATGGGTCATGGAAAACCTGCATGACAAGTCTGGCACTCTTCCAGATTCAGACACTTTTGCAGTTGATAAATCTGATGAGGAGGACATGGAACTGTCCGATGCGGAGGATGTCCCCGAACCGGAGGAAGAGAGGGAGTACATCTGCTATTTGTGTCAGCGAAAATTCCCCCACGCGGCCGCGTTGATTCGGCACGAGAATGAGTCGGATATCCTGTGCAAAAGTATCGTGCTCGTACTAATTGCAAATATGCATGACAAATGTTTTTCCTAAGGCAAAACAGCAATACAGATTCCACTTTCCTTCTTGCCAAAATTTGTAATGCAATTTATACTAGTACGATGCTTTTGCATTGCATATCCGACTTGCACAAGCGAAATCTAGCCGCGAAAGCCGCCCGGGAACAAGAAGCCATGGCGGCAGCGGCCAGTGCGGTGAGGTGAGGTGAATATTGATTGACTGCTGCTGGTGCGGGGGAGGGCGTTTTTGGTATAATGAATCGTGGTCGTGGTCGTGCCTGTGCTGGTTCATCAGCACAGTGCGGCTCAACCACGACATGATGGTGCCTCCATACGACCAGATAAAAACTTAGGGTGTGTTGTAACACACACAAGGACAAAAGCGACGTGCCACTGAGAACTACTTCTTCTAAGACATAGAAAATAGGATAAGCGAATGACGACATCAGAACTGAAACACGAGTTCCATATGGATACTTTCGTACCGGCTAGGTTCGTGGCGCGCAGCTGCGTTGTGATCCTCGCAAAACAAGATTTGCGCTTTCTCTGTTTCTGTAGTTCAGCCTCGCCCACGCACAGTAAGTCCGTGGTACGCATCAGTACGACCGCCAAGGAATATCGAGTTGAAGATGTCCAAACTGCCAGTGCTTGTCAGTCGCGATTGTGGGAGTTGAAGAGAGAAGTAGTTCTTGCACCTATGAAGAGCAGAAGCTTCGTCAACTTTTGTGATTTGTATTGCAAAAAAGGTCGTGATCGCAACTACAGCGGACGAGGAGATCTATCTTCACGTCGCACTAGCGTCATCCTATCTTTCTGTGTTTGTCGCGCCAGCAATCGTGTAGTGTGTTTGTTCAAATCTAGCAAGGAAGCGCATCAACTTTTATATATCCGTTTGCTGAAGTAGTAGGAAACTACACGAAGATTAGATTTAGAGGCCTAGGCACTACGGATGTCGACTTGAGTAGCACACAAGTTTGATCTAGATTCTCACATCTGTAGCGTATACACACACACCCTTGCCGAAAAATGAACGCGCTTCAACCGACGACCACGTACCAGCACTACGATAATTACCAGCAGCAGCTGCAGTCTAACCAGCAGGAACAACTACAGCAGCACCAGTATAATTATCAGCAGCAGCTGTTTAATCCCGATCAGCACAATAACCAATTTCAACTGGAAAACCACCAACCGTCACCCCCGCCCTACTCCGGTCCCCCGATTTCTCTCGGCGAAGTAGGCACGATATGGATTGCAAAAATGTCTGGGTCTGGAAATTTGTGATGCAAGGTCCTTGCGTCACTCACTCTTCCCTCCTTAGGAAGGGAAGAGTGAGCTCACTGTAATGCGCTGCCAAGCATGACAAGTTTTTTGGCATGGTTCTGAGTTGCGTATTCTGCATGAGAAACTGCGTTTTTGCATGACAGGGAGTAGCAGCTCTTCGCGGCCGCGCAATACAGAGTTCAGAATCATGCCAGATTAGCATGACAAATCTCGGACTCTCCCAGACCCAGACACTTTTGCAGTTGATACACGAAACTCGCTGACAAAATCGACTTCGAGCAGATCTTCGACGAAGTGTTCCAAACGCTGCTGTTCGAAAGGCGTATCCTGTGCAAAAGTGTCGTACTCGTATTGCAATCATGCATCACAGTATATTTTTCTTAAGGTAAATCAGCATTACAAATTTCATTTCTCACGCTGAGGAAATTTGTAATGCATTTATACGAGTACGATTATACTTTTGCAATTCATAAGGCGAATCCCGGAGCAAAACGGCGAGTACCGCCGATTGAAGAACGCGGCAGACAAGTCGTACTTGAACCTCCTTCGCACGGACTTTACGAATCGGTTGAGCCTGAAGCTCGACGGGATCCAGACGGAGATGGAGATCGCGAATAGCTCGGCGAACGCGTCGGAGCTGTACGCAAAAAATGTGTGCACCAGCGACAGGATAATTGCGAAGCGGGAACAGTTGGTGGCCTTGCGGAAAGAATTGGAAGGCTTGGTGATGCGGGGAGCGGGGGCTGGAGGGAGTAGTTTTGGCGGGGCTGGAGGGGATGCCGATAGGTACGAGTTTTCTAATAACTACCCTGTCGAACAGCAACAGCAGCAGCAGCTGCTGTATCAAAATGAATTTGCGCAGCAGCGACAACAGAAGCACGTGCAGTTTCAATCGCCTGGGTGAGGATGTTGAGAAGTTTGATAATCAGAGACTCTTATCCCAGGTGCCGATCGGATATTCTATTTGCTGAACAGATTCAACAGATACCTCAGAACGCAAATGGAATGAAAAGAAGAGTTGTACGCGAGAAACACAAACATCAAAAAGGTGTAATAAACTTAAGAACCTCCTCTTCCTTCTTCTGCTCCTTGCAAATCGATCCGCTTCTACGAAGCAGGCTCGTGCTCCGACGTCCTCGTGTTTGAAGTGTCCGTATTGCGTCAAGATTTCAACATCTTCATCAGAATTGCGAAACGAGTTGCTATGGAGAGAAGCTCTTCAGAGGAGTGCCTGTTCTATCCTGAAAATGAAAGCGTTCACGGTTGAGTGCAGCCATAAGCATAAGTAAATTACCGACACAAGAGGGGACGAGGTGTTGAGTTGGAGAATCTTATCTTGCTTCAGACCTGAGAGGCGGAATTGAATATCCACCTTGTCCTTGCTATTCTACGTGATATTATTTCAAGAACAGAACTGCGCTTATCCCGCGGAGCCAGTGGTGGTTGCCCGCCGTGGTTGTCGCTTGCCCGAGTTGTCAGCCCCTTTCCCTGCGAAGAACGCGGCAGTCAGTTACCCGGCTGGCTCTTCGCTTGACACGACAAGCAACAGGGCGGAGGGTGTTATTTGCTCCAGAAGCTAGACGGAGACAAGACCCCGCGATTGCGATGCGCGCCGGCTTCCGCGCGTCGCACCCTTTCCCTCCGGCAGCAGAGATGTTGGCGCTCCTTCTGGTCGCGCGGCGGATCCTAGCAAAGGAAGCATGTCAGCCGGAAGCCTGGGCCCCCCGTAGCCTACTGGTGCGCCGTGCCGCATGAACAAGCGACAAAAGTGCACAAGTGTGCAGCGGGTTTTTTCGAAACTCACCCGCGGAAAGCTGCTCCCGTTAGCAATCGCGGCGGAGAACGAGAAGCAGGGGGCGCAGCGGCCTATTCTTGCTGTCTCGACTGTGACGCGCTGGCCTCCAGCGGTGCCCCACCCTGGCCCCGCGCCGCGCGCGCGCTTGCTTCCGTACCGGGTGGACCGCCCGGGCGGCGGGCCTCTTCGCCAGTGCCGCGCGCCGGCCGCGTGCGCCACTTAAATGCGCCAAAGAGCCGCCCCGGCCCTAGCTAGCGGCGAATCGGGCCGGTGACGTGCCCCTTTTCCAGCCAGCGCCCGCGGGGGGGCGGCGGTAGCAGGGGCGCCGATGTTGGGCGCGGCCCGCCGGCCCTGGTGGCGCGGCTTTGTATGTCGCGGCCCGCTTCTCTATTTATTCCGCCCTGATGGAGGCCGTCCTGTTCGCTGCTTCGATTGTGTTTTCTGCGTCTCGAAGTTGGCTATGTGCGCTGGTTGCCAGAAGTGTTCGCGACTGCGCCAGTGAGCGGAGGACCTGCGCCGGGGAGAGGAAGCGTGCGCCGACTTGTTTCATGGATCATGATAAGGGCACTTACAGATGAGAACGAGCAGCGCACCTCAGAGGTCGAGCAATCAATACAGGAGGGACAGTCTACAGAGGCATTGTTTGTAGAACTGGAAGGTGTGTGAGGGTATTATGTGCGGCCGCCTGAGACCTCATTTGTATGTCCATTTTCACAAGCACCTGAGCGTAAGGTGCAGCGGGTCTACCGAGGACGATGAGTGCTACTTAGCGGACACAAATGCAGACTTTTCTTGCATTCATAAATCCGTACTCATTTTGAGCCGCTAAATTGTTATAAATCTCTCCTGGAAACTTGAAGAAGTTTATTTTTTTGCATTTCATTTCATCCGTTACCGTTTCCGCTGTCTGCACTAGAATTGGGATCCCATTGACAGTAGATTTTGTGCAGTTACTGAACACAAACTGAACACATCTTCCAACACGAAAGGCAAGCTACGTTGACGGTGCTGAGTACCAGAGACGGCCACGCCACGCACACGACAACTGACTTCCTCTTCCGGATTTTTCAGAATTCTACCACACTACCGATTTCGCATTTCTGACGATACTTGCTCTAAGCAATACTAGCAGTCGGGTTTTTGTTGATACGAAATTTTGATGTTGTTGTAGTCGGGCTTTTTCTTTTTTTGGATTACTCGAATGAACCAGAATTATCGAAAACTGGAACTCTTTTCCAGAAGATTGTCCAAGTGCAAGTGTTGTCATAATTTCAATTAACGCACACGCTGATCTTCCGCGGGCTTACCAGTACACTATTGTTTCTTTGCTAGTACACGAGCGCGAGATATCAATTACGTATCACCCTATATCGTCTCTTCAATGCTCTTCAAGTCCCTCGCTCTATAGACTCGTTTCTGAATTAATTTGCGTTTTTCTCGGAAGGTATTTCGGCATCCCCAAATCTTTCCTTCAGCGACACACTCGGTTTTCCGTACTCGTACAGCACTGGCAAAAAGGCCTAAATAACTCTTCGGTAGTTCTGACGTTGAGCACAAGCAGCATCACATTCGTGCTTGTTTTCGGTCGTGCTTTCTGAGCTGCAGAAGTTATTTATTTCGTCTCGTCCACACAAACGGCAAAACCAAAACGGCCCTCGTTTTTTTCTCTTTTTATCATCCCGGAGTCCGTACGAGTACAGGAGCACGTACCGAGCAGCACCTGAGCGGCGCAACATCGTCCTTCGTTTCGAGAGTGTCTGTCTTCATCTCAAAACCGCTTGTAGATCTCGTTGTTTCAACATGATTTTCACGGCAATTGCTTCTCTTCGTCTGCTCTAAAAAAACCAGGAAATCTCACAACTCCCGCTCTATCTGCTATACCCCTATACGATTTTCTACTACAGTATCACCCATACAGATTTTTCACCATTTTCACACTTCTATACGATAGTTCCACTCCTACTTGATAAAGAATATCCTTATCCGTTTCTTCTCAATTATACGAATTCGAATATTTAATGAGCAGACGCCGCGTAGTTTCCAACGCCAACTTTTAGCAGCCACTCGTTTCAACAACTACTAGTTTCATAACCGATCACTACAGAAGTGTTGCTTCTCACCATAAAGAGCGCGTGTGTCTTTCTCTTTCCTTGTTTTTGTTTCGCTTTAAATAAACCTTCTACGTTATTCGTAGATTCTTGTGTCACGAAGTAGAACCTTGTTGTGTCACCACTGCACGACAGGCTGCTGGGAAGATTCGCGCCGTCGTAGAGAAGAGAAAATTATACTTGAGGCGCCACCGACTTCTACTATCAGTGCAAGAGATAGAGAACCTTAACTGTAGCCTGAAGACGAACACGAAACTCTGCTTGGACGTATACTAAGTCTAACGACTAGAAGTTGCTGGCGATGTTACCCGACTATCAAATGCAAAAGCATCGTACTAGTATAAATTGCAATACAAATTGGCTCAGCATTACAAATTCAATTTGTAATGCGGATTTGCCTTAGGAACTGGATTTGTAATGCATAAGTGCAATTACTACGAGTGCGATACTTTTGCACAGGATACCGACAGCGCTGCGGCAACGTGGACTCCGGACCCGTCTACGACCCACAGCACCCCCGATCTATCAAATGCAAAAATGTCTGGGTCTGGAAGAATACAAACTTGTGATGCGCATTTCAGAACACAGAAAAATCTCTCATGCATAGGCAGCACAAGTTGCCTACTGTCTGTCACCAAAGTGGGGGATTTGTCATGCGGATTCGGCATTGCGAACGCTTCTCGAAACCTGTGATGCTAGAGCTTGCATGCCAGACCTTCTGTGTCATGCAAAAACAGCATGACTCTTCCAGACCCAGACACTTTTGCATTTGATACGATCTAGCGGCCAACAAGCCGCCAACCTCCCCGGCGGCCAGTGCAACTGGCGAACCGGAAAAGCCTGCGATCATGACAAACAATAACAACCGAGTGGACATAAATCATGCCGAGCAGAAGAAAGGTAAGTCTAAGAGTACTATGGACTTTGACGCTTGACGTTGTTCTTCAACTCTTTTGCCATGGAAGACTGCTGCACTTGTGGCGCACTGATGGTAGTTTTTGGAATCATGCGCCTAAGACTTCTGATAAGTTGAAATTCTACTTCACAATCAACTTCACCTACATACAGCTCCACCTGCCGTCACCACGCCTGTGGCGACCACGACGGTGATTCACCACCACCCCCCGAAAGAAACCATGCACGATGTGGGAACGCCACCACCGAATGGAGGACAAACGCTGCTGATCGCGTACTGCGTTTTGTTGTTGATGTCCAAAATGCATGACAAAAATCATGAAATTCGTAATTGTCTTGACAAGATTCATGAAAAAATCAAGTTGAGTCATTGCGACCATAATTTCATGACAAATCAAAACTTTGTTCGCAGGTATTTCCCCTGGGAGGCCACAGAGGAGGACGTGCACCGCGAGTTTTCCAAGCACTGCAAGGTGAAACGCGTCCACCTGGTCTTGGACAAAAACAACACCAGACCCCGGTGTTTCGGGTTTGTGAAGTTTGAATCCAAGGAGGAGGCCATGAAAGCTTTGGACGCGACCCGGGAGGGTTTGGTGTGCTTGAACGACAGCCGAGACCATGTGTGGCACCTGAAGGCCGAGTGGGCCAAGACTGGCGATATGGTGGACGACGCCAACAGCGCAGCGGGGTCCAAGTCAACAAGTCCAACGAATAGCAAGGGTATAATTGTTTTTAGCTGCTTATGATTTGATACTACGTCGAGCTGTGCAACGAGCAAAATGTTCCTTGCATGTTGACAGACATGGCCAAGAAGGTGCTGTCTCGCTGCAGAGGATCGATTGATCCATTACGGAGCTAGAACAACATGTATCATCAACCTGCAATCGTCCGGAATTAGATGCATGTTCTTGATCTCCATCGAAGAAAATAGAACCATGGCAATAGTAGATTTCTGTTTCTCATCCCCCACAACCTTCAGGTAAAAACACCAAGAGCAACAAGGGCGGCGCGTCTGTGTTCAAGGGCAAGGGCAAGCAGTACAGCAAAAACAGTATGTACGATGGCTACAGCAATTACGGCGGGGGCTACAATTCATCGAAGTACAGCTACCACAACTCTCCCCCGACCGCGGCCAGCTACTACTCGGCGCAGTCGGCTACCGGGGGATCTTCCTCTGCATCTTCCTACTACGCGAACAGTAACCCAGGGTACTCGGTCAGCGGGTACCATCATGGGAGCGGCAGCAACGCCAATGGAAACTACCATCCGCTGAACAGCTTCGCAAGTGGAGGCGCGGGTGGACCACCTCCGCCCCTGGGTGCGTTGGCGGGCATCAAGGGTAGCAGTGCCGGAGGGGCGGGGTCGTACAAGGGCGGAAATGCGTACGGGTCGGACCAGTCTTACTACAGTGTGCCGACCGACAACAGCAGTCACGCCAGCACGAACTGTATAGATTGATTGTTTAATAGTGGTTTGCGATTTGAATTTCATATCCTCGCGTATTAAAATTCAAGTTACAACTGTTGCGCATGACAAACTGCATTTTTTTATATATCTTTCAAGACTTCAATCTCCCTCTACTCTCGACAACGAAAACAAAAATCACCCCCACAGCACCGGAGCTCCACCACGCGCAGGCGCAGCTACTAGCCGAGCTGAACTACAATCTAGACACTTCGGCCGCGAGCACCGGTCCGTTGCTGCAGAACCTGCTCATGTTACAGCAAGTCCAGAGCCTGTCGCAGGATCCTTATCTCCCGCCCAACATCGCGGCATTGCTGCAGCAGCAGGTACAGTTTCTTTATGATAGAGGTTTTTGAAGATCCTAGATCTTCTGGAAGTAGTTCTTGTTGGCAGGGAGTAGAAAGTAAGAAACAACGTCAAACAACGTCTTGGGCATCATGATCATTTTTCCACTATACATGACCACGACTTCCAATCAAAACAGGCTTCATCTCTCGCGAACACGCCGCCGCCGACTGCGAGTGTCCCGCTGCCACCCACAGGCCCTACGACCCCCTTCGGGCAGCCGAGTCTCTTTCCGCCGAACCCCTATCCGACGGCCTACGATCACCCGACGGGCCTGGACCTATCCTATGTAAAAACGTCCCCACCCCGTAGTTGTAATGCAAATTCGCATTTTTATAATGTTTCTCATGCGGAGCCCCATGACAAGCATGCTTTCTTCGTGTCTCGGAATTTGTGATGCTGCAATCCGCACACGAGGCTAGACGTGTTATGCTGTTGAACTAGCTAAACAGGATTACACTACGACACCAAACTTGTCATGCGGAACAGCCAAAGTTTGTTGATTTGTCTAGCAGATTTCCCAACTTAACTATGGGGTGGAGATGTTTTTGCTCGGGATAGGACCTGCCGTATGATTACGGGGGCCCGGCTAGGGGCTACTAGGCCCCGGAAGACGAGCATGAACATCCTAATCAAAAAGACGAATTCGAGAACAAAATAAGTATGAATAAATGTGTAGGAGCTGATGGAGTTGCAGTCGCTGTAAAGTAGGAGTAGGTATAAAAAAATTAAGAAACGAAGCAAGTTTTGCAGTTTTGAATAATAACAATGGCGAGCAGTCAACAACGCGACAAATTATGGCCGCTGCCCTAGTTGTAAGTATACTAGTCGCGCCACGCTCTGCGGAAGTTGTTACGGCGGCCGGAAGGAAGTTTTTGGCTGCTAAAGCATCGTTTCGTCCAGAGCAGACCAGGAAAAAACTTTTTCTCTGCTGCTAAAGTGTTTTGCGTACACGAATTAGCTTATCCCTTCAGCTCACACGACGAACGGTCACGCCGCTTGCAGTTTTTAGCACTGTTTCTTTCTCGGACCTTTTCAGATTACTACACTATGAAAACTCATCTTGTTAGACCAAGCTGCGCCATCAACTTGATGTCTAATTCTTTTGTTTCCAGAGCGGCAGGACCGTTGGCGGGCCGCTGACAATTATAGCATTTTGCGTGCTGATGTCTATGAAACTGTAAAAAACTTTTGCGACCGAATATAAAACTCAGCACCTCTCGGCTGGGAATTTTTTAATGGATTTTTCTTCTTATTCGCCTACAGTACAACTCGTTCGGAAACAGGAAGATTGCACAGCTGCTGGTTGTTCAAACAGCAGGGGCTGCTGCTCTGCAGTCGAAAAATATGAAAAATTAAGAAAACCAAATCTGGGGAAAACACAACAGAACTTTATCCAACACTTTTTTTTGTCGTGTGCACCTTGTAGCCTTGTCGTTTACCGCACCCGCCGGACGTCCTCAAGCTACAAATACAAATACTTGCGCTATTAACTGCGCTGAAGGAGAAAGCAGAAGCAGAAAACTTCGCGCTTTTTGCAAGAGGACAGGTCAGCTTCAAACTTTGCCACGCAAAAGGGTTAGCCGTTAGGATGAAAACCAATGTACATATCAAAGAAAAAAAGTTCGTCACGATCACTCATGCGCATTCTTGCAATACAAAATTGTTTGTCATGCGTAAAAATGCATCACAGCCAAACCTCATTAGGGATTTCCCTAGTGTTTCTGCAATACAAGGAAAGTTTGTGATGCTGAGAAAATTTGTAATGCATAACCTGCAAATTAGTGATTGTGACAAACTTTTTTCTCTCCATAGTACAGAGAAGTTTTGTAGTATAGCGCAGCGGGAGGTAGGATGCTCTTTTCACTCTTTTCACCGTCGTTCTGCCTGAAACAGGCACGAGGATTGGTGAAAATAGTAAGAGTTTGCGTTGTTGAGGTGTAAAAATTATGCAACTTCTACTGCACCTCTAGATAAATCTCCTCTGATCTCCGCGAAGAGGCGCAGTGGAGTTCAAAAGATCGCGGAGGTTTGCAGAGGGAGATTTGCCTTTTTCGCACTAAATTCTGGTTTCCATGTCCAAGCAAGAAATTAATACTCGATTAACTTACAACTATCCGAACTTGTTTTGATACATCAGCTTCTGCAGGTTTCACACGTGAAGGCTTATGATTTCTTTTTCACCCTTTTGTTTCAAGAGAACTTTTACTGCCACAATGTTTTGTTTTGAAGAATGACGCTGTCAAATTTTTACACAACAACTCGTTTTCAACTGTTCATTGATTCTGTTTCTACCTACCTAATTATACGCGTTTACAAGAACGAAGCGAAGACAAGATAGAACTTGCTATGCCTACAAAGAACAATTCTTTTTCACCTTGATCTTCTGTTGCAAAAACCTGAAAAAATAAAGTTTACCGGGAAGAAGAAAATTTTGACCACAAAGTACTTAAAAGTGCCCCAAAGTCGGCGGCCCACGTAAAAGAAACAAATCACGGGTTGTGTTAGAGTTTGCAGGTTGTGTTAGATCTAGACATCGGTCTCCGTCGGCGGAGAAAGTGGAAGTGCGTCCGAAAAGAAGAGACGGCACAAATACAATATTTTTCAATTTCAGTCGCGTCAGACCTATCCTCTTGAGCGATGAAGCCCTAGAGAAATTGGCATTTCTTTCAGCTGGAGAAAGGAGCGAAGAGTTGTGAGAGAACGAGCGAGTCAAGAAGCTTGTAGTCAGTGTCTATTCTTTCTCAGACGAACAAGCAGATGATGGCGCTCCTGCTCCACATCGCCCTGCATTTATTTCAACAAAACAGCAGGCGGTGGGCTTTTATTTAGGCCATATGCTGCTCACGTTCTCCACGAGGCAGGGGACCGATGCCGGGCATGTCTTGCCCGGCGATGAAAGATATGCAGCGCTCCTTCGTCTGGCGTTGGTTCTTGGCGCGTTTCTGATGCCTCAGCATCGCGTTGGTGCGTGGTTTGCGGCGGCGGGTGTGGTTTGCATATGGATCATCGGTGATGACAGCCGATGACAACTGCGCTGGCGTCGCCGAACAAGAAAGAGGGAGACACTGCAGGCAAGTAGAAGCCTGCTCCTTCTCTTCGCTTGGTGTCCGGACCAAAAGCGAGCGACGACGTCACTCCGCCCTTGATTTTCCACACATTGACCGCGCCAAAGAATCGGCCGAAGCACTCGCCGAAGGAGGCGCCAAATGCCGCAGATGAAACAGCGCCGCCCCCGGAGGCCGGGGCGCGCGGGGACCCTTCTGGGGCGTGCGTTGCAAGAGCGCGCCCGCCCCCTTTTATTTGCCGGCCCGCCGTGCGTGCCCATCTTGGTGGCCATTCTTGGCTTCCCCTTTTTCCCGCCGGGGGGTGGAGAAGCGCGCAGCAATGGCCGTGCCCCCTCTGCACACGCGCGAGCTGTGGCACCAGCGAGCGTGGTTTACTCCAGCGGTTGGCCCGCAAGGGCCACTGTTCTCGCGCCCTGACTCACGGAGGGCACTGCTGCACCGCCAACAATCTAGATACCTCTCCACTTCGTTGACCTGTGTGCGGCGAGTGTGACTGTTGTTTTCTTGTGCTCACAACACGAGAGTTGTCTCAATAGAAACATCGACACAACTGTGTGTATTTCAACAGAGGAATCAATTTCTTCTTTTTATGATCATATTATTTTCGGTTTTCCCAAGACCAGATATAATATCATATATATCATATGAATCTGATTCTTTCAAATTGATCCGAGATTATCTATCGATCTTTCTTTATTTCTTCTCATATCTGGATATCAGATTATCTTGATAATTTCAATCGAAACCATATCCAGAAAGAAAAGAAAAAAAGAAATAACAATCCACAGATCCTCCATATTCGAAAAATATATCGAAATCAAAATATTTCAGGGGAAAATTTTGTGGATATTTAATTGAAAAATGAGAAAATTGATGAATCATGAATCCATCGAGATTGATCGATCATTTTATGATATTGCATCTTTTCAACGGTCAAAAAAAAAAATCCAGATCTTCCTTAGGAGAATCCTATATTCGGTGTCAAACATGAGGATATCGAGGCATATTTCGTAGTAGCGGATCGTTTTCGAATGAATAGATAAAACAAGAGGAGGTTCTTCCAATTTAAATATTTCACTTTTTTCCGTGTGATCACACGCTTTTTTGCTCTTTCCTGCATATTCTACCCATCCATTTCTGTTCGGAAATATCTCTTGAATCTGTTCAGCAAATAGAATATCCTATGGGCTCCTGGAATAGGGATCTTTGAGCATCAAATTTTTCAGCATCCTCACCCAGGCAATTAAAATTGCATGTGTTTCTGTTGCCGTTGTTGCACAAATTGATTTCGCTACAACATCTGTTGCTGTTGTTCCTGCTCGACCGGGTTATTGGAAAATTCGTATCTGTTGGTATCGTTGGTATCTCCACCCGCCCCGCCAAAACTACTCCCTCCAGGCCCCATTCCCTGTATTGATCAATTGGTTCTGTTGCATCGACGCTGCGGCCGTGGCGTTGCGCATATTTGAGGCGGGTGCGCTGAGAGGGGACGGGGCAGTGCTCGGGTCATCAACAGCGTTGGTTGGCATAGTGCTTCCGGAGGGAGGAGCTGCTCGTGTCGCATTTACTGGCTGGCAACAAACCATCTGGTTGCAGCTGCGGGTTGCCGTACGACGTCGGAGGAGGAGGCGGACCACCAGGTGGTGCACCAGCTTGGCCACCCTCCACCGTCGAGGTTGATACCCCAGGCTGCGGACTTTGTACCGGGTTCGGCTTGATCAGCAACCCACATTCATTCGAGCTTCCAGGTCGCTGGGAGATGCTTCAAGGGGAGTTTAGCACAATCCTCCTTGATCTTTCCCTTGGAGTCCACCGTGATGAGGGACTGCGATTCCTTGTTCTCGCACTGAAAATAAATCGCGCTGGAGTCGAAGAAAAAACCCCGCTCGGAAATCCAACGTCTGCCCGTTCTCTTCCAACTTCTTGGATTGGCCCTGATACAAGTACAGAATGAGTCTTTTTTTTTCATGCCACCTCATTTTACAAACAACAACAATTTTGTCATGCGCACCAACACCAAAAGAAATCAAACTTGTAAGACTACGACCGGTTACGATTTGCAAAAGCTGCATGACGAGTTCATCTCTCTGCCAGGCAATACCTTTGCAAAGCACTTCCTCGCTGCGTTGGCTGATTGGAATTCGATGAAGCACAGCGTATTGCTGACGAACTCGACCCTGTCGGGAACGCTATAATCGATCGACGCCATGTCCGCCGCCACATCCTGAATGTCTTCCGGCGTCAGCCCCTCCCTCGTGTTTCTGCACTCGGGCGACCACCGTGGACTCCGTGGGTTGTCGGCCCTTTGGGCGTCGGCAAAGTTGCGGTCCTTTTCGTGGTAGCACACGATTGATTCCGGCCCGGCGGCCGCTGGCTCCGGAAGGCGTCACCCGGCGCTCGTTCCACCTGCAGTGCCCCTCTTCTTCGTCCGCAAAATTTTCTTCATGCCAAAGGGGTTAAAAATACTTTCCATGCCGATTTTGGTCACATCGCCGCCACTCTTGAAGAGTGGCGTGATGCAGGTGATGCAGGTGAAGAGTCTGAAGACTTCAGACTCTTCACCTGCATCACCTGCGGCTGTCTCGTGCTATCAATGGTCGTTGATGCCAATGTGGTGGAACAGATGGAACACGGACTAGAACCAACTACACAATCCATAATTCCCCTCCTTTCACCCCCCATTGTCGCTGCTTCTCTTTTCTTCTCCTCTTTCCACTTATCCAAGCAACATATAGCGGGACGGCAAAGGATACCCTTCATATGCTGGTTCACTTTCTTGTCGTATCTGGATATGATTTATATGGTCTCTGAGATCCATTCCGAGATTATCTCTATCTTCATTGATTGTCATGATCATTCTCCCGAAGAAATTATTCTAGAAAAATAATATTCTCATATGGTGGATATCATTGATCTGATTCATATCTGGATATGATTTCTTATTTTCCATGCCTGAACATGACATCAAATTAATTTTCAAGACCCTGAAATTGCAATTTATCTTTGAATCATTGATTCGATCCAATCCATGCCCGGGCATGGGTCGAATTCTTATGCTCATCTTCATCATCAAAATAGAAATTATAAAGAGAAAGATCTTCATCCATCTTGAATATATATTTCGATCATGGATCAGAAATTATCCATTTTCATCAAACAATTTCATTCCTTCATTTCTTTCTTTCTATTCATGCCCGGGCATGGTGTCAAAGATAGCGCAGTCGTAAAGCATAGGCGAAGAAACGCACCAAGGATGGCCGATCTTCTCTCCGTCCACTCTAGGCCTCTGGTAAGACCGGAGGGCGAGAACCGATTTGATCAGACTTTGACAGTTGGCATCTGAGACCGAGAAAGCATAGGTGTACCGATTAAGGACATTCAGGATCCAAAACCAAAGGTGATAGCAGCTATGTAACCTATCCGCCGAAAACCCGAGCCGTAGCCAGTTTTCCCTCCATGTATGCCTGTGGTAGGACGGAGGGAACATGTGCACAGTGATCAAGTAGTGGAGAAGGTAAGTATGGCATTTTCCATGATACTTGTGTTGGTTCCTTGGGGCTCCAGCTGAGTCTGGGAGTAGAGCAGAGTTGTCTTGATGAAGTTCATCATACATAAAATTGAAAGTAGAGGACCTTCTTGCTACACTACTTTTTTGACTAAGTAATAAATATTTATGTTCATGATCTATTTGATGTGGTCCGAGACCAAGTTGTGGACCACGAGATATCTTCTACCTGCGGAGTACCTCAGGTCTTCAAAAATTCGGTGCTTTCTCCACTAATACCTGCTTCTTCAGCAGTTCCTTTAACTTCCCTTAGAGTTAGACTGCGCAACAAAGGTGTACATTGTCCACTTCTGCGGGGCAGCTGTTTATGCGGCGGGATAGCGCCGGGATGCATCAGGTTGCTGCTGCGGCGATCCATCACATACGGAGCAGCGCCCCATGCCATCCAAAGACCTTCTTTGTATATGGCTTTTATCGATCTCTCATCCTTGAATATTGTTGATTCTCTAGGTCTTTCGTCACGTCATGCCCTTGATGGGGAAGATCCACCCAAAAGCAAAAGGTCAAACACCCGCGCTAGAGCTACTTGTGCGAAACAGAAACCCCACTGAATGCATAACAAATTGTACCATCGGCCCAGCTGCATATTAGATATTACCAGCGAAAAGGTCAAAAAGTGGCGCAATAAGTTGTCGCACAAGCTCCCGCGCTGGGTGTTGTTTGCACCTTCCAAATCAAAGAAAAATGGTTTCCTGGACGTATGTAGTATTTCTCTGCTTGCACCACGAACGGAACGAACCTGGCCTCTACGATTCGCGTTGCTTACTCTGTCTAAGAAACACGCATGTGAGTGACGAGATCGAGACCAAGCATTAGCGATTAGCCTTAATAGTACTATCTGTGTCATACTCATAGTAGACCCGAGTCTCTCTCTCTCGGGGAGATTGCGAGAAAAAGCGTGTCCATGAAATAAAATCATACATGTGATAAAAATCATACATATGTGGCTGTGTGTTTGTGTTGTGCAACTTGTACAGTACTTTCATGAGTTTATTTTTAGTCTTGATGTTCTATTTTCTGACGTCGCAATACTTACGAATGGCTGCTGATGGTCCTCCTGCGTCGCAACTTCCTTTTTTCGATAAAAAAAGACGCGGCCACGGAGATCCATCGTATAAACTACAACTGTCTGCAGAAATAAATCGTACACGTCGATCAAAAGAGAGAGGTGGTCACGGCAGGAGCAGTCGTAACCCTAACGAGAGCTGCAACTTGCTCACTTCTCGTTTCGTGGGCCTTGACAATATGTGCAGCAAGCTGTGGCACCACCAGCAGATCAAAAATCAGTCAAGCCGGCAGCTCCCTGCCAAACAAAAGTTTTTGCAGCGGCACTGCACGCACCTCTTGCAAGAAAGTCCAAGAGTCCCACCGTGTCCGCGTCGCAAAGAGTGTGAACCATATGCACATATTCCTTCCCGATGGGTCTTAGGTCTTCCGTAATCTATTAGTATTTCTAGCACCACTACTTCTTTCAGGTTATCGCCCAATATTGAACTTGAGAGCCAGCATTCCTCGAAGCAAAAAAGTAGAAAAAAGGAGCGTGCGCATGCGAGTGCCATTCCTTAGTTTGGGTTTGGCCTCGGCGTTCGCAAAGTCGCACGGCCTTCCTTCGCGGCGACCCACTCGTTAAGAAACACGACGTCGTTCCCAGCAGTGTGCAGACCGAGTCCGCAGACCGAGATAAAGTCGTAGCCCTCGTCAAGCGTGGACAAATTAATCTCGCCGCCATTCTCGGTGACGGGCGGGTTAACAACGTCCCCCTCGCTTTCGCGGCCGGGCGGCATGTCAAAGCCATTGCGGCGGCCACGTGCGTTTGTGTAGGCGGCTTTTTTGCGCGCCCGCCAGTGGTTCGTTGGCCCAAGAAGATATGTTCCTTCGTCGTTTAAGTTTTCCTTCAATTCCCAGGCTACCTCCTTCTGTCGCCGAGCGAGTACGTCACTCAGGCTCGCTTCCTTCTGTGCCCCGGAGGGACTGCCGCGTGTCATTACTTCGGGCATTATTGCGGTGCCGGTGTTCTTCATGTACTCATCGAAAGCTCGCAAATTGTCTGCTCCACCAAGGCTCCGCCAGTCAGCGGCCAACCGAGCTTGTGGCTCGCCTGCATTCTGACGCCTACGCACATCCAGAAAGCGGTCAAGGTAGAAGTTCTGCTTTTCCCTGAGGGCATCCGCATCAAATGCCACGACGCACTCTTCTCCAACGACCGTTTCTTTTTTCACCTCCGTCAGGCTAAATAAACCTTGCTGTAGATTCGTGAAGTAAACTCCGGGTCCGACAACGGCAGTTTCTGCCGGCATCAATGTGCCGGAGGTTCTGATCGCTCGATGAGAAGTTGCGGGGGTGTAATGATACAGAATCTTAGGCGTGCCGAAGATCGTGCGGTCAAATCCCCAGTGTCCCATGCCCATTTTGTTGCCGTCAGAGTGGGGATTGTTGAATATTTTCGCGCCGCTGGTGGGGTTCTTCCACGTGTCATTGCTCGTCTGCATGATTCTGCGTCCCACGCGAATGCGAGCCAATACAAGCGCCCAAAACATTGTCATCACGAGTTTGCGCATCTTCTGCTCGGATAGTACGTAGTACGTGGAGACCCAGGCTGGGCTGTCGGCGTCCGTGATGCCAGTGGTGTCCAGGTCGTATTGCTGGAACAAATCATCCATGTCTTGGTGGTGAACACGGACGGACAGCAAGTCCTCAAACCGGGCCTTCAAGCGGTACTTGAGTGCGTTGACTTCCAGTGCGTTCCAGCTACTCGACCAGCTTTTGACACTGCTATTCCACACCGTGTTCAAGTCCTTCGGCCTAGTACGTTGCGCCGGTGCCTCGGCGGTGCCCGTTGTCAACTGGTCGGTCAGTTTGGAGATGGTCCACTTTTCATCCCAAATGGTATTCAAATACCAGAATACACCGTTCGTGGACTCGTAGTAGGTAGTATGCCAGAAACTGACAGCAAACGGCACGATCGAAGTAACTCGCTTGTACGCGAGGTGAATGCGGTCCTGCGTGATGTTCTCGCGGAAGTGGTGCTTCAGGGTTTCGGTCGCCGTAGCGTTTAGAATTGTATCCGCACTCCCACCGGCCTTGAACGGATCTTTTTCGTGCGCGTGATACGCTACCCAGCGAAGCCACGTGTCGCGCGCCGCGCTTCCCCGGTTGGCCTGCGTCGTCGTCCCATACGGACCAGAATTAGTCAAATTGGCTGGCTTCGCCGCCGGCTTCGGACCAAATTTGGGGGTCGTCACCGCAGGCAGGTCTACCGCATCCTCTGGGTCGTTACTCACGATTCTGCTGAGCTGTTTCGGAGCCGAGCGATTTCCGTCAGGCGGGCCCGGCGGCGGTGGCGGATTTGGTGTGTCGGGTGGCGGGCTTGGAGGATTTGTTGTGTCGTGTGGCGGGCTTGGAGGATTTGTTGTTCCGGGTGGCAGGCTTGGAGCATTTGGATTTGTTGGATTTGCCGGCACCGGCTGGTTGGGGTTATCGTTATTGTTAATGGAATTCGGTAAACAAGCAACGACAACGGCGATAATACCGCCGACCACAAGAACCGACCCGACGACGATCAGAATGATCACCCACACTGGACATCCACACCCGTTCCGCCCACGGGGTGGCTTTACTACCTCTTGCTCGTCAACAAGGTGAGCTGTTCCGTCTTCGGCATAGTAGTATTGCGGATGTTCTTGAGCAGGCCCCCGCGGAGGAGAAGTCCCCTGGTAGGTGTAATACTGATTTTGTGCAGCTCCTTGTTGCGGTTGTTGCTGGTACTGTTGCAGAGGAGCAGGAGATGGAACAAGCAACGGGGCCGCTTCGCCGACGCCTTCGGCATTACCTTGATAGTGGTAAACATGCTCTACTTGAGCAGCAGGCTGCGGTTGCGGTTGCAGACACTGCTGCACTCCAGGAGCCTGATGCTGCTCAGGCTGCGTGACGTGGCCGACACTACTCGCTCCCCCATGAAGGTCTTCGACTGTACCAGCGTGCGCCAAGATATTTTGCTGGTGTTCTTGCATTTTGATTTTCAAATGCCGATGATGAGAAGACAAATATTCTGCAACAAAATTAATAGGCACCAAACAACTTGCAGGTGAGTCAACAGATGCGCAAAATATTAATATCTTGTATTTGTTATTGTTATTAAAATTGTTATTGTACAACAAAAAATGGAAGATAGAGACAACGGCCCGGCGCCAATGTCCTTTGCAAAATCAGATGGTTAGGCCGGTCAAAGAGCGGCACGACCGATGGAAAATCAATCTTTATTTTTGATTTGAAGTCTCTGACTGACGAAAAAGTTGTTTCAATTCGAGTTATTCTTGTTCTTTACGAAAAAAAAACAAATTTAGATCAGATTTGATAGATTTTCGCTCGCGTACCGGAACTCTAAGAGTGCAGCCGGTGCTTTTTTTTATGAACTAAAGCTTGGCCACGCTTGCTATTTCATCCCAAATCCTTCCGATTCTACTTTTTTGTTGCGAAAATATATCGAAGTCAAAATATTTCAGAGAAAAACCTTGTGGATAGCAATCTATCCAGATTTCTGGAAAATTGGCGAACCATGAATCCATCGAGATTGGTCATTTTGTGATATTGCCACTTTTTAATATCGGACATTACAAATCCAGATCTTCCCTAAGAGACTCCTATACTCGGCGTCGAACGCAAGGACGTCGAAGCATACCGACGCCTGCTTTGTAGCAGCGGACTGATTTCTGCGGGAAGAGGAGGTTCTTCCAGTTTATTTCATTTTTTTTCCGCGTGGTCACTTTTTTGATGTTTCTCGCATAGTCTTCCCATTCATTTCTTTGTGTTCGGAAGTATCTCTTGAATCTGTTCCGCAAATCGAATATCCTATAGGCTCCTGGAATAAGGATCTTTGATCATCAAATTTTTCAGCATCCTCACCCAGGCAAGTGAAATTGCACGCGCTGCACAAATTGACTTTGATGCAGCATCTGCTGCTGTTGTTCCTGCTCGACCGGGTTATTGGAAAACTCGTATCTGTTGGTATCGTTAGTATCTCCACCAGCCCCGCCAAAACTACTCCCTCCAGCCCCCACTCCCCGCTTTGGTCAACTGGGTCTGTTCCATCGACGCTGCGGCCATGGCGTTGCGCATACTTGAGGCGGGTGCGCTGAGAGGGGACGGGGCAGTGCTCGGGTCATCAACAGCGTTGGTTGGCATAGTAGTGCTTCCGGAGGTAGCAGCTGGTCCTGTCGCATTTACTGGCAACAAACCACCTTGCTGCAGCTGCGGGTTGCCAGTGGACGTCGCATCTGTGCTATTCGGAGGTGACCTACCAGGTGGTGCACCAGCTTGGCCATCCTCCACCGTCGAGGTTGAAGATGCCCCAGGATGCGGACTTTGCACCGGGTTCGTATCAAATGTAAAAATGTCTGGGTCTGGAAGAAGAAGATTGCTAAGTTTGTCATGCATATTTTGCATGACCCATTATGCCTGTTATGCAGCATGGCCTAGCATTACAGATTTCGAGAGGGCTTTCTGATGCGTATTCCCCATGACAGACGCCCTCTCCGCATAGCACAAACTCGACTCCTTTTGCTGGTCATGCAAAAATACAGATTCTTTTAGAATCCAGAGACAGCGTCACAAGTTGCAGTCTTCCAGACCCAGACATATTTGCATTTAATAGTTCGGCTTGATCAGCAATCCACATTCGAGCTTCCAGCTCGCTGGGAGATGCTTCAACGGGAGTTTGGGACAATTCTCCTTGATCTTTCCCTTGGAGTCCACCGTGATGAGGGACTGCGATTCCTTCTCGTACTGAAAATAAATCGCGTTGGAATCGAAGAAAAAAACCCGCTCGGAAATCCAACGTCTGCCCGTTCACTTCGAGCTTCTTGGATTGGCCCTGATACAAGTACAGAGTGAGTTTGTTTTTCATTCCAATTCATTTATACAAACAACAGCAATTTTGCCATGCGCGCCAGCACCAAAAGAAATAGAAATTAGATAGACTACGACCGGTTTGCAAAAGCTGCATGATGAGTTCATCTCTCTGCAAGACAATAATACCTCTGCAAAGCATTTCTTCGCTGCGTCGGCTGAGGGGAATTTGGTGAAGCACAGCATATTGTTGACGAACTCGGCCCTGTCGTGAACGCTATAACCCCCCGCGATCGACGCCATGTCCGCTGCCGCATCCTGAATGTCTTCCGGCGTCAGCCCCTCGCATTTCTGCACTCGGGCGACCACCGTGGACTCCGTGGGCTGTCGGCCCTTTGGGCGTCGGCAAAGTCCTTTTCGTCGACGCACACGAGTCCGTCCCAGCGGACGCTCCGGAAGGAAGGCGTCACCCGGCGCTCGTTCCACCTGTAGTGCCCCTCTTCTTCGTCCGCAAAGTCTTTTTCATGCCGAAGGGGTTAAAAATGCTGTCGGTCCCGATTTTGGTCACATCGCCCCCGCTCTTCAGACTCTTCACCTGCATCACCTGCGGCTGTCTCGTGCTATCAGTGGTCGTGGACGCCGATGTAGTGGAAGTGGAATACGGACTAGAACCAACGACGCAATCCATAATTCCCCTCCCTTCACCCCCCGCTGCCGCTGCTTCTTTTTTTTTCTCCTCTTTCCACTTATCCAGCGCGTAGCGGGACGGCAGAAGTTGCGCTTGCTCATGTCCATCCATGCGCGCGTCGTTTTTATCGCCCGAAGTTCTTACATGGCCCGCGTCTCTCTCCTTCGGTCGAACGCCGTAAAGTTTGAAGGCGTTCTCGCTCGTGACCCGGATCACTTCCTCCACTTTGACCTCTTTCAGCCAGCTGACGTAATTTGCGATCTCCAGCACGTCCGCGGGCGAGCCAGTTTTCGTGGTGAAATTCGGCGCGTCGGTCTCCAACAGCATCCGGTCGAGGGGGATGGCTTTTACCATCTCGTACAGGTTCAGCTTCTTGCTAGAAGTAGTCAAGGTTGCGGCCCTGCCGGGCATATTCGCACTATCTTGCCACTCTTCCTCCAGCTGATTCGGCAAGTCCCAGTCGTCCGCGTAGGGAAAGCAGACCGCGCCGCAAATGCCGAAGTAGCAATTCGAAAACCGGGCTAAACAGCGGCAAATCGCCGGGATTGAAGCAATCACCGCGTGCCAGTGGAACGGGTAGGCTGGTTCTAAATTCTTCTCGATGAATTCCAGAAAATGCCTCTCGCAATCGCGGCTGTGGAGCTTCAGAGGAAGTCGCAGCTTCTTCGCGATCGCGATGTTTTCCAGAAAAGCCAACTTCTGCTTCTCGATCGTGTTCTTCACATAGTCCTTATCTGGTAGCTGCTCGTACCCCGCAAAATCCAGCCCGGTCTCGTATCAAATGCAAGAATGTCTGGGTCTGGAAGATCTTGAGGTCTGTCATGCTTGTCTGGCATGACCACAAAGTTTGTGATGCGTGTCCAAGAAGAGACCCTTTTGCCTGTCATGCAAAAATGCAGTTTGTCATGCAAAAAACGCAACACAAAGAAGCGCAGATATTTCTCATGCTTGCGTGTGCATTACAGAGCATTCACTATTCCCAGCGCAGCATCACAAGTTTCCAGACCCAGACATTTTTGCATTTGGTATCTCGCCCCACGCGACCACAGACTTTTCTCCGTTTTCCCGTCTGCACTTTTCCACCGCGTCCATCATCATGGCCGCCATGTTCTCGTCCCAATCGTACAGGGCGTTCTTCGGGTGCGTTCCGAAGCTGGCCAGCACGTGCCCGCGGCCGTTCTTTACCAGCCGCAGGGTGTTCTCGACCTGGTCCAGCTTCGTGCAGCAGGTGATAACGGAGAAGCTCGGCGTGGTTTTCAAAGGGAGAGCTGCAACAGCCTCCGCAATTTCCTCGTCTGGAAAATAAAACTGGTTGTCCATAATGTACTCCAAGTGCGTGTTCGTGTCGAAGATGGGGAATCGTCGCAACTCCTCAAAAACCGTGCAGTCGCTGCAATATCCTGAATAAAAACGTACCCACACCAGAGTCAGGATGGGGATTTTGCAACACAAACCGAGGAGTTTTAGGAGTCACGCATGACAAGTTTCAGTCCGTAAGGTAGTGCAAGTTAGCAAGGAAAGCCGCATCACAAATCGACATTCTGATCCTGTTTACAGCATTACAAGTTCCCAAACACGACTGAAAATGCCTGTCATGGGGTTGCGCATCACAAATGTTCCTGTCATGGCAAATCTGCATGACAACTCTGGGGTGGGGACGTTTTTACACAGGATATGCAATACCACTGGTTCTGCCGGTACCAGAACCCGGTCTTTGCGCACTTCCTTTTCTGCCGGCACTCCGTATCGCAGTGAAAAATGCCCCCACCCCCAAAGTTGCGAGAATTTGTGATGCGAAGTTTCCAAATGAAATCTTTTTGTCATGCATGAAAGGAGTACGAGTCTCTGTCTCTCTGATGCAAAGTCTAGGCGTATATCGCATCGCTTGCATGACAAGCGCCGCTATTGTTGGGATCTTTTGCAATACAGCTTTTTGCTATTCACGGTTGGAAATCTGTGATGCTGATAGATGCAAGAGGGCGAGTGTTTCTTTTGGAAAGGTTTGCAATACAAATGCTCCCAAGTTCGGGGGTGGGGGCATTTTTCATTGTAATACTCCGTGCAGAAGATCTCCAGCGACCTATCCTGAGTAAAAACGTCCCCACCCCAGAGTCAAGATGGGTATCTCGCAACACAAATCGAGAAGTTTTGGGAGTCAAGCATGACAAGTTCCTCTCTGTAGTGTAGTGCAGTTTAGCAAGTACAGCCGCAACACAAATCCATCTAGTCATCCTGTTTACAGCATTACAAAGTCCAAAACACGATTGGAAATGCCTCTTATGCGGATGCGCATTGCAAATCTTCCTGTGACTGCAAATCTGCATGACAAGTATGGGGTGGGGACGTTTTTACTGAGGATACGACCGGTCCTCGCGGTCCTGCCGGACCGTGATAATTGCCCCGCGGAATTCCTGTTCGTCGCACTTGTCAATGCACTGCTGCGCTTCCTCCACCGTGTCAAATTCCACCGTCGCCCAGCTCTTCATCATGCCCCAAATAATGTTGACCTTTTGGGGGTAAGTCCCGGTCTTCTCCGCGATGAAGTTCCGGAGTTGCCACCACGCGGCATCTATGTCGCGGATGTTCAGGATGATCAGCCTCGGGGTCGAGGCGCGCCGCATGGAGACGGGCGGCGTGGGGCGGGAAATGAAGAACGACATTATTGTTTTGAAGGTTCCGTGTTTCTTTCCGTGTAGTACGAAGAAATAAGTGAAAGCAACTTCCTAGTACGTGTGGTAGTCACAAATCAAAGGAGCACTACAACATATTTTTATACTCTTCCTCGTTGGTGAAACATAGTCGCTGTATAATTCGTATTCCTTTTATCCTACTGCAAAAAGGAAATACTGTGCCGCGGCTGTGGAAACAAAAAAAATGATTGCAGCATGATGAGGACGAAGGTGAAGAACGCATTGCAGTTAACCCAAAAATGCAGGAACGGGTATTTTTTTCTTGGCAAGATCGACTTGGACCTTCATTCAGAGCAGCGAAAGACTGAGCTTCATCTTTGTCTATGTGGGGCTGCTTCTCCGCTGGTATAGTGGTACAAACTTCGAGTACTACTCGCAGATGGAGTAGTGGTGTATTCTGCGACGACACAGAAGAGGAACATCAACATAGTCCATTTCCGATCACCTACTCCGCTGAGTAGTTTCATCTAGAATTACTGTTTCGATCTAAACTTTTCTTTTCCGCAGAGCACAGTCTTTAATTTCGAATGTCGAAACGGCGGTTTAGTAGATAGGTTCTCCGTCTCAAAAATTTATTCCATCATCATGAAGTGACCAAGTTCCAAATCAAGTCCTTCCCTAGCTCGTACTTGACCGGCCTAGAATCATCATGTTGACAGTGCCACCTTCCCCGGATGAAGAAGAAGAAATTATACCTCCCCGCACAACATCGTTCACTTCATGATGATCATCTCTCCCCGAATCATCAACCAATAACGCCTCCAACTGCTCCGGGTCTACTCCCAACCCATCTGTCCCCGCCTCCCCCGTGCCGGAAGCACTACCGGAGCAATATGTTTTCAACGCCAACGGCGCCCCGGGATCGTGGTCGTCCACCTCCCGGACAGCGTAGTCAATGTGGACGAAACACCTTTCCACCTGCGACAACGATTCGACGTGGTGCTGCAACCGGATGCCGCAGTCGTGGGACTCGCGCAGCAGCGTGTCTTCCGGCTATCCTGAGTAAAAACGTCCCCACACCAGAGTTGTAATGCAGATTTGCAAAGACAGGAAGACTTGTAATGCGCATCCCCATGAAAGCCATTTCCAGTCGTGTAGTGGAATTTGTGATGCTGTGAACAGGATGAGCAGATGAATCTGTGATGCGGCTGCACTTGCTAACCTGCACTACACTGCGGAGTGCAACTTGTCATGCGTGACTTCCAAAACTCCTAGGTTTGTGTTGCAAAATCCCCATCCTGACTCTGGTGTGGGGACGTTTTTACTCAGGATACAGGCATGACAAGCTCGACCTCGACGAGAAATTTCGGGCCAAAGTTATAACCCGCTCAGGTGTTACAAAAATCTCAAACGTTACAATAGAATCTGGAATTTGTGTTGCAAAATCCGCAACATCTGGCCTACTCCCAAAGGAGCGCGCATGACAAGTTTCGGAGCCCCAAAGAACCCCATGAGATTCTGACGAAATTTGTATTGCGAAGAGCCCAAGTCTCTGTATGGTACAACTCATGCTGTTCATGCAAGACAAATTCCAGATTCGACCGTAACGTTTGAGATTGTAACATCTGAGCAAGCCATAAAAGTGGTACGCGGTGAGCTTGTCGATCGTCACATTTTTGCTGTTCAACAGCTTGTCCGACTGGATATCCTCCTCCAAAATCCGTCTGACTTCGTCCAGAAATTCCCGGTCCGCGACTTTCCCCACCAGGATATTGTGAGGAAAAATCCCCCCTCCCCATATCCAAAACGAAACTTGTGTTGCTGTATTTGAGTACACAAATCGAATTGTACTGCTAGAAGGCCAAGAGACGCAACTGCTCCCTCGTTTGCAGGCAATTTGTCATGCTGTTTTCCGTTTCCAGTTGCTTTCTGTCATGCAAAAGGCGCAAGGCTTTCCAACACCAACGCCAGCCAGCACTACAATCCGCAAGCATCTCTTCCCTTCTAGCATGACAACATGATTTGTGGTCACAAATCATGCTACACAAATCTTCCTCTCGGTATGGGGTGGGGGGATTTTTCCTTTTGATACAGGATCTGCACCTGCTCGATTCCGAGGGACACCCAGGAGTAAATGATGTACATGGAGATCAAGATCGCGCCCGCTGGATCAATCATCCACCAGGAATTCCCCGGTCTGTCAGGGTTGCTATGCTCCACACCGGTTGATGGTGCAGCGCCACCATTATCTGGCTTTTTACTTTCGTCGAGGAAATGGCTCCCTAAATTGGCGAACAGCATGGCACTGGCGTTGGACAAAATGTCGTTGAAGTTGTCCTGCGAAATGGCTTCCACGGAGGAGGAGCCCGTGCGGATGGCGATGGTTTTGGACAGGCGCCAAATGACAATCTTGATGAAAATGATGGCGGCAACGATGACATTCGCGGAGATGGACATGTCGACCGAGGGCTCTTGTTTCACGAGTTGCTGGATCGATTCCCGGATCACCTCGAGCGACGCCATGCCCATGACCGCGGACGCAACCTGACGAGCAGGACAGGGGAGGTTAGGTTGTCGCAATAGAAGATAAAATTCGTGGTGCTGAACTGCAGATTCGTCTATACTCTTTTGTGATGAGATAAAAGCGCATGCGAGGGTACAGTATGTATCAAGGGGGAAGAAAAAATCCAAAAACCTACTGCACTTTCTTACCACAACCCCCACCGGCTCAATCCTCGCCCTCCCGGCCGGATACTATGAAAGTGAAAAATCCCCCCACCCCATACTCAAACTAGAAATTTGCGATGCAGATTTGTGGCCACAAATCAGCTTTGTCATGCTAGAAGGGAAAAGATGCGGACTGTAGTGCTGGTTGGCGTGGGAAAGCCTTGCATCTTCCGCATGACAGGGGGCAACTGGAAGTGGGAAACAGCATGACAAATTGCCTGCAACCGAGGCCACAGCTGCGTCTCTTGGCCTTCTAGCATTACAAGTCGATTTGTGTACCCAAATACAGCATCACAAATTTAATTTTCGATATGGGGAGGGGGGATTTTTCCTTTTGATAGATACAGTGCCGACTTCGCCGCCTTCGCCCGATTCGCGTACAGCAACACACTATGCTCTGCAAAAGTATCGTACTCGTACTAATTGCAATCATGCATGACAAACCTTGTACTTGTTTCTTAGCCAAATCAGCATTACAAACTCCATTTCTCCTTCTGAGAAAATTTGTATTGCGATTTATACTAGTACGATGCTTTTGCAATGCATACACACTCTGCGCAAACAAATCGACGCAAGAGTCCACCAAACTCGCCAAAACCGCCATGGAAAACGACGTCAAGAACGCGATCAACTTTACGATCGCGAGGGTAAAGTTGATAAACAGTGTCCCCTGGATGCAAAATCGCTCGTACGCCTTCTGCTGCGATGTCTGCCCCCGCGCGCAGGAATCGTCATCGCCATTGTTGTTCTTCATCCCCTTGCCGTTCGGAGAGAGTTGTTGGAAGAGGTTGCTGAACATGCTCGGCGACGGCGCCCGCACAATGGAGTCGTTCACGTTAGTGAGGGATAAGTTCGTTTTTGGCGTCGGATTGGTTGTGCTGAACTTCGACGGGGTGGTCGCGGTGTAATTCATTTGGTGCATGACTTTATTAGCAGCCGCGTTCATGTCGGTTGATGTGGAGGCAGATGTCGTCGCTATTGTCGTTGCGGACGAAGAAACGCCAGAGGAGCTGTATGGCGGACGCAGAAACTTTTTTTTCAACTACTTTTTTTTTTTTACCCATATGAAAACGCGACGGGTTGTATGTGAGGAAGCTGTGCGCTGCCAAAAGAGTTGATATATGAGCGTCGCTGCTGATAAGTATTTAACTAGCTAGTCTGAAGGCAGGGACAGGAAGGCGCCAGCAGTGAACGGTCGCACGGATTCGGTCCGAATCCGTGAAGCCGGGCCCCGCCGGTGTCGACCGATTCCTGCCTTCAGACTAGCTAGCTAAGCGAAATTTTGTATGTTATCTATCCATGCATGGGAAATGTATA
The DNA here is from genome assembly GCA_905178155.1 of Amoebophrya sp. A120. Lineage (NCBI taxonomy): Eukaryota > Dinophyceae > Syndiniales > Amoebophryaceae > Amoebophrya > Amoebophrya sp. A120. Next base: position 607,945 of record CAJINV010000019.1, on the reverse strand, counting down.
TAATAAATCATGCCTATTAGTTACCATGGGTAAATCATATGGGTAAAAAAAAAAAAGTAGTTGAAAAAAAAGTTTCTGCGCCCGCCATAAGCTGCTGGGAACTTTGGGAAGTTCCAGCTCGAAGGACTTCATTTTCATCTGCTTTGTGGATTTGATGCAACAAGAAGCTGTATAATTTCATACGCAGCTACAAATTGACGTACGACCCAGTCCGTGCTAAAGAGAGGAACAGAAAAGCTGTATGCAGCACGGAACCCGCTGCAGGGATTTGTTCCCTCCGGTGCCTCGTTCTACGCTGCAAAACTAAACAAGTTATGTCTAAGTAGCACCCACCACGGATCGTCAACCGACGTGTTTGATTTCACGAACGAAGATCTTGTATTGTAGTTAAATGGCGATTCATCTCGGTTCCACGCAGCTACTGGAAGGAAAAATGATCAGAACCACCCTCCGCTCTATTTCTGCCCGCGCTCACGTATGTCTCAAATGGTTCTAATGTGCCTGCTCTATGCCACCTACCCGGACGAAAAGCACCGAAAGAAGTAGAAAACGTAAACGCAACCGAAACTGACTATATCGGCCGCCTTTCGACAAGGTCCAAGATCAAAGCCCGCACCACATGAAGAGCAACCCACCTCCTACATTGTTGTCGCAAAGAAATCGTTCGCGCCACTTGCAACAAAACCGGGACTCTTCCTCTTGCGGCATCACCTCCGCGTCCTTGGATCGTATCATGTAGTTGCGTGTCTCTTTTCTTTTGATTTACATTTTTTCAAAAACTCGGTTTCTTTGCTGTTGGTTGTCGCGAAATATTAATTCTTGGGTAGTAAGTTTTCTACTATGTCGCTATGATTGAGATTTTGGGATTGAATGCTTTGGGTAGGGGCTAAATCAGCTTCCACCATATGATGAAAAGTATGAAAAACACAATGCCGCCCAGCACCGCATACTGCCGGAAAAGTGCCTGCAGGGAGAGCATTTTTGCGTTGTCCTTGAAATTTTTCGAGTGGTCACGCAGCGAGGAGGCCTTGGCGCCAACCTCCTCAAGTTTCGTGCCCTTTTCTATCAAGTCGTCGAGGTTGCGCCGCATCACGGATTGAACCTGAAGAAGTTGGTGGATGAAGTGTTGCATTTTTTTAGATCTACTTAGCACGCACACCTGGTGCACAGGGTAGTACACATGCTGTTTCATAAATATGCATGACATTAGTCATAGTCTTCGTCACCGTCAGAGAATGAGAATACCAAAAATTTCTACTATACCTCCACCAAACTCTCGCTGAGCTTCTGCAAACTCGAATTGGATTTCGGGTCCCGGAACTCGCGCTGCTTTTTCTGAATTATCCTCTCGAACTTTATGAAGTAGTAAGGTTTGTCTATGCACTCGATTCTACTGCGGTAATCCACTGCACCGGTGCCGAATTCGCGCTTCAACTCTTCCAGAAACAAACGATATATTTCCTCGAGGAATGCAAACGCGAGCTTCTTCGGATAGTCCTGAGAGTGATGATAGTTTCTGTTTCATTTCTTGCTCTTGCAATACAAATTTTATATCTGCCTGTGCCTGACATTGTCATGCATAATCAGAATCAAAACCGCGCTTTTTGGTCGAAAAAAAGTTCAATACCGCCCCGCTCAGCACCATGATGCAGACGCCGTCGTCTATTCTGTAGTGAAACTGGTAGCCACCGAGAACGTCGACGGTACATCGGTCTGGCCCGTGAGCGACCTTTTTCATCAACGCCTTCGCTTGCTGCTTCAACCTGATAAAGTTACAATGTGGCTTCTTATGTGTCATGCGATACATACAACAACAGAAAATAGACCGGATTTATTTGGTCACTATGCATACAAAACGGCATGCCAAAAATCTTCAAAACGACTCTTCAATACTGTGAAGCTTGGGTCATCGATGATGACTCCCATGTCTCGACCAGCACCAGCCCGTCGGCTGCGCGGGAGATAAAAACCAAGTCCATGAGGACTCAGTTAGGTTTCGTGGGTTATATCACAGTGAAAAATGCCCCCCACCCCTGAAATTGCAACAATTTGTGATGCGAAGTTTCCAAATGAAAGCTTTTTGTCATGCATGAAAGGAGTAAGAATCTTTCTGATGCAGATTCTAGTCGTGTTTCGCATCGCTTGCATGACAAGCACCGCTCTTGCTGGGATCTTTTGCAATACAAATTTTTGCTATTCACGATCGGAAATCTGTGATGCTGATACACGCAAGAGGGCGAATGTTTCATTTGGAAAGATTTGCAATACAAATGCTTTCAAGTTCGGGGGTGGGGGCATTTTTCATTGTAATAGGTTATTTCACCTATTCAGTGGCCTTAGCAAGACGAACGAACGGCGGGGCGTCATTTTCTGCTTGCTATTGTTCCTCTGGTACGTCCGTCGAATTGGAGGTGGTAAAAATTCTAACAGTAAAAAAACGTCAAGAAGCTAGAGGCGTCGCACAAAGTAGAAGTCGTGTGGGCTAGGGATCTTCCGCACTGTCTTCGGTGTAAATAAGGTCGCCCGGGAAACTGTGGTCACTGTTCTTGTAAGTAGTATTCCTTTTCCTCAAAAATACATCATCTCGTCCTGATTGTGATACGTACGACCCAGATGAAAAAGGAAAAGAGTAAAAGGCCGCCACGCCTTCTAGATTCTTCTTGAAAAAGGAAAACGAGGAAAGTTGAACTCATCTTCAAAATCGTGATCTGTTCTCTTGCCCGCGGATCTTGCTTCGACAGAGATGTTGCTGCGGCTGCTGCTGAAATAACGGCAGTAGCGAAATAGTAGGAGCAGGTACGAGGACAATCACTTTTTACTGCTGCTAGAACTTCTCCACCCAGTTGAACTTGTTCTGTATGTTGTTGATCTCGTTTTGCTATACCACTTTCATGGCCACGTAGTTCTTCTTGCGAACAAGATATCCCACGTACTAATTGTAGTACTGGGAGAACTTTCTTGATGGCGAGGTTCACTACTTCCAGGTGAACACCACGTGCACGGGTGGGACACATCACAGCAAGGTGCTACAGCAAGAATGGGTTGCAAATTACTCGACGTCCGATGCTACTTGATTAGAATTTGTTCTTCGTCGACAACGTTACTAGCAAAATTCTTCATCTTCATCCGAAACAGCAAAGGCTCTACTGATTCTAGTGCAAAATCTTCTGCGCTTGCTGCTCAAACTTCTTCAGTCCATCGTCCATCGGCGCGAAACTAACCAAAACCACTTCCAGCCCGCAGTTCTTGAACTTCTTCACAAATGTGCACTGTAAAAGCCTCTTCCAGTACACAACACGCATGAGAAACTCTAGCTGCAGCTCGGAAACACTAACTTTGTCATGCTGTTCTATGTGGAAAAACGCAGGACGGCTCCATCATGATATAGCGCAGAGATCTTAATAGCGTGGTGGTGTATAGAAAAAATCTTCTCCATTGCATACAGGAAAGCAAAATCGCCTCGTAGATCCAAGAGCTGGAATTTCCAAACACCCCTCCGCCAAGCAGCGTTAGGAACAACTTTTTCGACCCAAGTTCCCCGTCATGCCTTTTCATCGTTTCCAAAGCCGCGTAAAAACACGCCTCGTAACTGGCTTCCAGGACGATCCGCGCGAGTACTTCCCAATCTGACTTCGTGGTGCGCGAGCTGTTGTAGGAAATCGCGCAGGCGGACGAGAGGCAGTGGGTCACGAGGTGATTCCCCTTTTTACTACCCTCGCTGTCGTTGCTTTTGTATTCCGTCAACCCAAAGTCACCACACGCCGTCACCTGCGTGTCTGCGTGCACGCCGATCCTCAGCTTTTCCTTGCACAGCTCCCGATCCACTTTGTCCCACGGGACGGCGCATAAGCCTTTTGATTCCGCCTTCGTGTAGCCTGCAATAACGCGCCAGAACTTGTGTTCTAGGTCTTTATCGTCCGCTGCTGATGGCCTTGCCGCCTTCTTGGATTCTGGTGAAGAACTTCTGTTGCTGTTTTTCGAGGCACTGACTTTCGAAGCGGAAAAGACGCTGGAAATCGGGGTGTAGCTTTTGCTGACGCTATTATTTTCGCTCTGCGAGTATTGAGAATTGATGTCGTGATCATCGTTCTTTTCTACCTGGCTGCCTTGTTTTCGTCCACGGGCGCCTTCATTTTCACCTGCCTGTTCCTGCTCACCCGATGCTGAGCGTTCCCTCTGCTCTCCCTCGCAGCTCGAAGTCGTGCCATGTTCGCTGCTCGGGTATTGGTTAATAGCCGGAGGGATGAATAAAGATGCTTTGTCGCCTCCACGACCTCGTGTGCCACTGCCGTTTTTCGCAGCCTGCTCCACAAATCGCGTCAGATCTTCCAAGTTGTCAATTTGCTTCTCCCGGCTCTGCCCCGTGAAGTAATTTCTCACAACCACCGCCGGTGCGGTACACAAAGAACACGCTGGTCCCTGGGTTTTATCCATGGCCCACCGGGTTACACCTAGTTCCGGGTACATCCCCATGTCAACCTGCTCCAAGCAGTTGAACTGTGACGCCACCTGAAACGTCGCAAAGTGGTTTCCGTGCTTGTCCAAATTGTGCAGCGCCTGCACATCCTGCCGGGTGAGAATCTGGAAGGTTGATAGAGAAGCTGAACTGATACAACTTTTCGGAGGTTGTACTTTGTCCGCCGGCGCCGCATTGTCCTCGACGTCTTCATCAGGTGACTTTCCCGGGTGATGGGCCTGCATGTTTTCTTCGTTTCTCCTTCGCAGCTCGCCGAGGGACGGGCGGGTAAAATAACCGACGTGGAACTCCCGAGCCTCGTTTGTTCCTCCTTTCTGAGCAGCTGCAGTTCGCAAAACCCCCTGCTTCTCCGGATCGTAGTCGAACTTCTCGATTGTTTCGTCCCATGACCGGGGCTCGGGAAAACCGAAAACTTTTTCAAACCAGTCGGTCTGCACAATCGGCCAACGAGAGGAAACCGGCATCGGGATGGTGTTATTGCTGGTGGAGTTTTATCTGGATGAAGAACAAACTATGTATGATCCAAGAGTCGCCTGTGCTTCACTTCTTGTGTCAGTGTGAGAAAAATGAGTACTTAGCACTTAGCAAACACGGAGAATCACTTATCACCACCATTGCAGTCTTGAACCTCTCACTATCATCGTCAGAAGTAGCGGTGCTTGGGCATGTCGTCCTTTTCTGGCCTTACTCGCAAAGGAGCCCTTGATCAATATTTGATATGGACGCTTTGTTACATAGCAACGACCTCCAACAACCTTCGCGTCGATGTGTGTGAACAACCAGGACAGGAACAAAAACCGAACTGAACCATGAAAGATACACACTGAGAAAGCTCTTTTTTCAAGTACGTTCCAACAACGGCAGCGATGCCGTCAGCACGGGGCTAGAACGCCTGCCACACACAGCCAGGGCACAAGAACGGACCGGCGGCACTGTTTCGCGCGCCAGATGACAGACTGGCACAGAAATGCCAGCACGCACACCCGCAACGCTATATGTAAGGCCCCTACCGCAAAAAAATGGATCACGGGGGTCCGTGGCTGGCCAAAATAAGCTCCCGCCCGAATCGAAGTGCGCCGCCCCGGCATGCTGCAAAGCGAGGAAGCGGCCGCGCGACCGCCGGCGACTAGCCCCGTCGCATCGAGGCGACCAACCCCCCAGGTGCGTAGCGGCGGGCACAGGCAGCCAGCGGCCAACCGGGCGGCCATCGCTCAAATTCTTCGGCGAGCGTGTTGGGCTTGGTTCCTCCGCCTTTTGTTCGCCGTGAATGATGGCGGGCGGTGTGTGCGAACGTGTCCGGGATGGGCGGCCTTGCTTCCAAGGCCGCCGCCGGTACAGCAGCAACACTGTGCCAGGCCACACCGACACGCCTTCGACCACGCGCCCCGCTGGAAATGTAAAGCGGGACACCGGTGCGGCATGCTCTGCCCGACCCCGGGGCACTCGCGATCGAACTCTACCGGCTCCCTGGCCATGCGCCCTGAGTAAAGCGCTGCAAGGAAGCGTAAGCTCGGGCCGGCGGGCCTTCCAGCTGTCCATGCCCCGAGGTGCGGAAGCCCGTCTTGATAGCCGCGCCAAAGAACCCAAACACAGCCGGGCCGCCGAACCAGAAGCCAGGCGCTCTCTTTTTCACAACACACCTACAGCGCGCATTGACGTGGTTGTTCTTTTGAAATTACTGGATCATCCCAACGTCGGCCGCTCCAGAAATCCAACAGAAGATGGAAACGCCAGTGAAGCTCGTGAGAAATTGCTCTCATCTCTCAGCGCGCTCCTCTCAACAAATCACTCGCAGCCCAGCAGCTTTGCCTTGGAACAACTTTTTCCAAAAGAAACGCAGCAGGACGATGAACGGCCGCCACGTAGCCGAACCAAAAAACCACAATTAGGAGACGGACTGCTGCGCCATACGTAGGTGCCACATATATGCACTTCTGCCAAACAATGCATGTGCCGGGCGGTGCGCCACAAACGGGTCAACGGGGGGCCGCACGGTGTGCGCCACAAATGGGCCTACGCCGCGGCGCGATCGCTCGGCGCCAGGCGCACAACGGCTGCCCAGCCATACACGCGCAGTCGGCAAGCGGGAGTCGTGGGTAAGTAATGCGGAGGGGCCGACGCGCCCTCCCTCATACGTGGAGGGGCGCAAGGGCCCGGAGCGCCGGCGACACGGCGGGGGACGTGGGCGCGCCCGTCCGTTGCGCAAACACTAGCAGGTCGCGCGGCGCGCCCGCACTTGGCGCGGGCGCTGGCCAAACGAAGGGCCGCCGCGCTCGTCTCGGGCAAACGCGACCGGCCCAGCTTCTTCGTCTCGGTCGGCTTCGGGGTGCGCGGCCGGGAGGGGCGGGCGGAGGGCGGTCGCGGGACGGCGCGGCGACTTCGGGTTCGGGCCCGGTATTCGTCGGGGCGAAATCCGAAATCACGCTCCAAGGGCTCGCGCCCGCCCGCGGCGCGCCGAACGCCAGCGGCGCCGCCCATTCACCAATCACATGCATGAGCCTGGCAGGTGCGCGGACGGGGGCCGCAAAAGGCGGCGGGCCAAGTTGCCGCTGCCGGGCCATTTGCCAAGCACCTGAGGAGGTGGGCGTCTTTGCAGGAGAATAGAAAAGCCCCAGCCTTTCGCACGTGCGGAAAAAGTGCAACAACGTTCTCTCTGAACAGAAAAAACGCACTCACTCACCTCCCACGTGGACGTAGCTCCTGATAGACTGATAAACGAAAGTGAGTACAGCACTCGTTAGAATTTGAGAAACTCCCTCGACCTCTGTGTCATTGTCTTGCCGCAGTGCCTCACTTCCACGAACTAGCACCGCCCTCGGAAAAGCTTCAATCAACGAACTGCCTGGTCGTACGTGGAGTTGCTTCTTTCGATTCAGCGGTAGCAACCAAAGACCGCACCGCCACGGGCGGTGATGATAAAATTAGACAACGGATGGCAATTCTTTCGGACCTCACCGCAAGTCCGGATGATTTGGCCTCCTAGTTTTGCTGTGATCTTTCGCATCTACCAGCCTGAATCCACTCGCACGGAGGTTTCAAAACAGAGCTGCGACGTTGACGTAATACACAACAGTTGCTGCCGCAAATAAAGCTCGTTCGGTCGCCTTTCTTCATCAGTATCCAAGTACGATGTATCTGTATTCTCTACTGGTCCGTATTCTCGTGAATGTGTCTTCGCGGCTGGGTACTTAGAGGCTGCCCTTTCATCTGGCTGGTCTCTTCTCGAGAGATAAAACTAGCAGCTACCGCATGGTGCTGTGTGAAGAAAGAGCTGAAGACTTCCGAGGTGTAAGTACTTCTCTAGCTTTATCTTTTTGCGGTGTAAAAACTAATTTTTTTGCAGAAGAAAAAAGTGTTGAGGAGGAAGACAACAATGAAGGGTCAAAAAACATGGGTCAAACAGCTTTCATATCGAGTAAAAGAAGAATTTCTAAAGAAATTTTTTGGCATGGCACCAGGGGAGATTTTCGCAACACAAAAAGTCTGCCAACTCCAAGTGCAAAGAGTACTTGGTGGACATATTACACCTACATAAAAAGTTCATCACCCGACGCAGAAGTTCTTCTATTTTCTTTCTATCAGTTCTCGAAACAAATCAAATCTGTTTGCAGTGCTTTATTCTCATGCTTGAGTACTGACTTTCTTATTCTTGCCGCACAGTGTGCTACTCTAATTCAAACTTGTGTCGCCGGTCCTCGTCGTCCACGCATCTTCGGGTTCGCAATCGCAAGGTAGAAATCAACATAGTAGTACTCTTGGGGATACAACGCTCATCCACAGAAGTGTAAAAGAACAAGGGCGCAGGCCTGCCCCCGATGTCTGTCGTTCATCGCAAAGAAAGATCAAAATCAGTTCATCGACGGAAACGCTGGCCCCCCTATCCTGAGCAAGAACGTCCCCACCCCAGAGTTGTCATGCAGATTTGCAATGACAGGAACATTTGTAATGCGCATCTACATCAGAGGCATTTCCAATCGTGTTTTGGCATTTGTAATCCTGTAAACAGGATGAGGAGATGAGTTTGTCATGCGACTGTCCTTCCTAGCCTGCACTACACTACAAAGACGAACTTGTCATGCATGGCTTCCAAAACTCCTAGATTTGTATTGCAGAGTTCACAACTTGACTATGGGGTGGGGACGTTTTTACTCAGGATACCCCCGTGCCGGTAGTCAATCGGTCCCCGGTTGTAGCTATCAAATGCAAAAGTATCTGGGTCTGGAAAAGTGCGCGATTTGTCTTGCAGCTTTTCCATGACCCAAGAGGTCTGGAATGCAGGACCTAGCATGACAGACACTGCGCGATCTCTCTCATGCCTATCCCGCATGAGAAACTCCCTCCCGACATGGTCAAAACTGGACGACATTTGGTAATCATGCAACACAGATTTTTGCATGCTTCAGTCTTAGCAGGACAAGTTGCATCGTTCCAGACCCAGACATTTTTACATTTGATAGTAGCCCATTGACCCGGTGTTCGGACCCTGAGTGAGAAATTGTTTTTCTGTTTGCATTTTACACATCACAAACGTTAATACTCAAAGCAGAAACTAGCATGACAAAGACACCGAGCTGTTCTTGACCTTGATCTTTATGGCGGGAGCAAAACAATATTTTTGAAAACAATAAAATTTTAATCGATGGGTATTTAGGATTTTGCATCTAGCATACTTGAAAACCATCTATAAAAGGCGCCAATTAACTATGTGATTAAGCTAGCTAGCTAAGGAAGGTCCGGTGGAGCGGCATCAGCACGGAGGAAGGGCGGCCCGGTCGGTTACGGCTGTGCCTGCACAGCCGTGGAGCAGCAGCTCGTGGAAGACGATGTCGAAACGCCGGCCCCGGACCTTCCTTAGCTAGCTACTTTAACATGGTGCCTAGCTATGCATATCATAAAAATGTAACTAGGTAATCCCATCGTAATATGCATTTTTACCCTTTGGTCAAAATTTTCTTGTTTTCAAAAATATTGTTTTGCTCCCGCCATAATCTTGTCGTACCAAAACTATATTTATACCATGTGCACTGGCCGGGGTTGCGGCGGGGGGTTGATTCCGTCGAATTGCGAGCCACGACCCTGTCCGCCGCTACCGTAGCTATTGCTGTTCCCGCCTTGCGAAAACATTTGCCGTTGCATCCCCGAACCACGGTTCACGAGGGGAAAGTTGTTGCCTGATAGATCATTTTTAGGGTGATAGAAACGTCGGTCTAGTTTCGTCTTCTCAACATTCTCGCAAGGTACGTAGTGAGAACTTTGTCAAAAGAAAAAAGTTTTGAAATCTCATCGTCGAAACCATGTGTGAAGATTATCTAACAACACTAAGTACCTCCTCCCATGTTGTTACCCCCACCGTACCCACCGCCGTTGCCGTTTCCACCGAACCCACCGCCTCCCATAGTCCCCATCGGACCGCCAGGTCCACCACCCATGTTGTTCATGGTACCCATGCCGCCCGGGCCCATCATGCCACCTACCGGGGCGCCGTTGTTGCCATAGTTGTTTCCACCGCCACTATTGAAGTTGTCGTTGTAGCCACCGTTACCTCCTCCGCGGCCGTGACCTCCTCCAGGTCCCCCACTGTAGTTGTTCCCACCACCGCCTCCGCGCACCGGGTTCGGCAACGGAGGCTGGTTGTACTCTCCCGCCGAGGATCCTCCGCGGGCGGTGCCGCGGTTCACCAGCGGCGGGTTCGGAGCGGAAAAGAAGCGGTGGGGATCTTGGGCGTTGGATTGCTGTTGTTGAGAAGCACAACCTTGTTGCGCGGCTAAAGCATTATTTCCACCGCCGCGCGAACTGTAGTTACTGTTGTTTCCGTTGCCGCCCGAGGAGTTGTTCATCATGTTATTACCGTTACCCGAACCACGATTGTTGTTCATCATCGTTCCTCGTGGGTTGTCGTTGTTGAAATTGTTGCTTCCAGTGTTCATGTTATTGTTTCCGTATCGGTCTCTCTGCTCGCGGAAGGAGTTACTGTGGTGCATATTAGACGAATTGTTGTTATTGCCCATATTGCTGTTGTTCAACATCATATTGCTTCCTCCGCCATGATTCCCCGCACCCATTCCCATCTGAGAACCGCTGTTCATCATGTTACCACCCATCTGCAGTTCTCCACCCCGATTGATATTCGGGTGGTTTCCGCTGCCCTGTCGGGGCATCTGGTCGTTGCAATACGAGGCCGGGATGGGCAAAGCCATCTTCGACTGAAAATCGCTGCTCGTCTTCCCCTCGCGGTTCCGCCCGCCGCCACCACCACCGCCCATGGCCGCATGGTTCCTCGGGTTGCTGCTTCCGCGATTCATCTGCACTTCTTTGCCGCTGGCGTTGTTGTTTCCGGCGACCGAGGCACTGCCACGGAGCTGATGCTGTTGACCATCATTCATCATCATGGAAGTCGGGCCACGGTTATTGTTGTTGTTAAAACCAGAGTTCATCGAGTTGTAGCCGTGGTTGCCACCACCGGAATTGTTATTCATGCCCCCTCCAACGCTGTTCTGCGGCTGCAGTGTGTGCGTGATCCGGTCGTCGCTACCGCAACTCAAAAAATCGTCGGCATCATTGTTTTCGCTCATGGAGGAGAGGCCATCGGATAATTGGTTTTGTCCCATTTTGTTATGTTGTTCTTTGCTCGCTGTATTGTGATGTTGCCCACCTCCGCCCCTGCGGGCGGACGACCCGTTGTCTACTCCCGCAGCTCCTGAAGTAGATCCACCCGGGTGCTGGCTCTGTTTGTTCGTTGTGTTGATCTGGTTTTGATTTTGATGCGAAGAGGGAAGAACGACTCGAGAATTATCACCACCAGCGCCCATGTTGTTCAACATCTGCGCACTGCTGTTCATGCTTTGTTCGCAGCCACTGCCACTGTTGCTTTATCAAATGCAAAAGTGTCTGGGTCTGGAAGAGTCATGCTGTTTTTGCATGACATAGAAAGTCTGGCCTGGCAGCTCTAGCATCACAGGTTTCGAGAAGCTTCCGCAATGCCGAATCAGCATGACAAATCCTCCATTTTGGTGACAGAAAGTGGGCAGATTTTGCTACCTATGCATGAGATATTTTTCTCTGTTCTGAAATGCGCATCACAGGTTCGCATCCTTCCAGACCCAGACATTTTTGCAAATGATATGCTTCCGCCAGCCCCAATCGGCGGCGGCGGTTTGTTGATCGGGCCACACGACATAGAATTCGATATCAAATGCAAATATGTCTGGGTCTGGAAACTTGTAATGCTGAATGGTCATGATTGACTGTGCCTGTAAGTGCCGCGCAGCATGACAAATGTTTGAAACGCTTTCTCATGCGCAGAACGCATTACAAACTGCGCTTTTGAATGACGAAAGTGTGGCGCGGCTTTCTTTGCTGCTTATGCAATACAGATTTTTTAGGAATGCGAAACATGCAATACAGGTTCGACCTTCCAGACCCAGACATCATATTTGCATTTCATATTCGAGCGAGACTTGCTGTTCCCGAAATTGTTATTGTTGTAGCCAGCACCTCTGTTGTTCATCGAGTTGATATTGTTCATCCCAGAACCTCCGTTACCACGGTTGTTGTAGCCACCTGTGCCGCTGTTCCGGTTGTAGCGAACCAGGTTGCCATTCTGGTCGTAGATCGTTGGGCCAGAGTTTGCGTTGCAGTTTTCCCCAGTTGTCGTCGCCGTCCCGCTCATGGAACTGCTGTTTCGGTTAGTATTCTGGTCTTGTTGCCCTTGCGGTCCACAGCTGTCACGCCGGTTCGGCGGGGGAGTACTGGCGTTGCGCTTGTTATTGTCGTATCCCAAATAAAAACGTCCCTATCTTCTTGTTCCCATACTTGTCATGCCAATCATACAAACCTAAAGACGTTTCTCATGCGCAGCCCCATCAGGAGAAATTTTCATTCAATGCTAAGTGGTAAGTAGTTTGTCATGCTGAATCAGGATAAAGTTATCGATTTTTGACCCGCATGCGGCTGCGCGACAGGCTAAACACGATTAGACTGCGAGCCGAACTGTGTCATGCGAACCGCCCAGACCTTGTGGATTTGTGTAGCAACGCCCCCATCTTGATGACTGTGGGGTCCTCGTGGGGACGTTTTTCCTCAGGATATGTCGTTTCGGCCCACGTTGCTGTTGTCGCCGTTGTCGTTGAAATTATTGGAGGAATTATTATTGTTCGTGTTTCCATTTCCACCGCGATTGTTCATCCCGTAGTTATTGTTGTAACCTGCCCCGCCACGAGAGGAGGATCCACCGCGGTTGCAGCCCGCCCCTTGCTGATTGTTCATGTAGTGATTCATCATGCTCTGGCGCATGCTCTGCCGAAACATGTTAGTGCCATCATTCAGCCCGTTATTATTTCCGCCCATGTTGCACGGCCCGCTGCCCGGACCGCCGCCGCCCATCATGCCAGAATTTGGTCCACCACCTCCCATCATGTTGTTCATCATGTTACCTCCTCCGCCGCCCATAGGACCCCCTGGGCCGCCCATGCCGAAAAGTCGAGGGTCCATGCACCCACCTGGACCACCACCGCCTCCCATGTTGTTGTGACCACCAAAGGGATTGCCACCGCCGCCACCTCCCATGTGTATCAAAGGGAAAAATCCCCCCACCCCATTTCGGAAACGGAAGATGCGCGAATTTGTGATGCTGTATTTGAGGACACAAATCGAATTGTATTGCTAGAATGCCAAGAGACGAAGCTGCGGCCTAAATTGCAGGCAATCTGTCATGCTGTTTCCCACTTCCAGTTGCCTCCTGTCATCCTGGAGCTGCAAGGCTTTCCCACGCTCGACAGCACTACAGTCCGCATCTTATTTTGCCTTCTAGCATCACAAAGCTGATTTGTGACCACAAATCTGCATCACAGATTTCTGTTTTGATATGGGGAGGGGGCATTTTTCATTGTAATAATGTTGGATCCACCGTTGCGCGGTCCTCCACCTCGGTTGTTCATCATCATGTTGGGAGGAAAGTTGTTGCCGCCATTGAATTGCATCATCATCTGCATTTCGTCAAACGAGATGTTGTTCATCATGTTGTTCATACCGGGAAAGTTGTTCATCATCATGTTGTTCATATTGCCCCCAGGCCCCGAATTGTGCATCATGTTGGCCATCATTCGTTGCTGGTGCTGCACTTGCATCATCTGCATCATGTTGCGGGGTCCATTGGGTGGCCCATTACCATTTCCGCCGCCGCCTCCCATGTTGTTATTGGCGCCCCCGTGGCTATTATTTCCTCCGCCCATCATGTGATTGCCGTTGTTCCCCCCGTGGTTGTTCATGCCGCGGGGGAAATTGTTGTTATTCCCGTGGTTGTTGTACATCCCGCCGTTATTGCCTCCCATCATGCCATTACCACCGCGATTGTTGTTGTTGGGTCCACCTCCCATCATGTTCATGCCGTTACCTCCGCCCATATGAGGCGGCATCATATTGTTGTTCCCACCACCACCTCCCATGTGATTGCGACCGTGAGGACCATTGCCGCCCATGGGGCCGCCGGGCATACCACCTCCCATCGGATTCATACCCATCATGTTCATCTGCATCATCGGATTAGTACCCCCAGGGCCGTCGTTGTAGCCAAAACCGCCGCCGCCGAAGGTGCGGTTGACGCCGTAGGGAAGCATGCGGGGTTGCTGCACACGATTCCCATACTTGTTGTACAAAACCGGGCCGTCTGTTTTGTAGTTAGTGTGGGTTTATCATTTGGAACAAATTTCTTTTACTACAATGGAGACGACGAGAGATAGACTTTACTTTCAGCAAGTAGATCATCATGCAGTCATCGGGAAGATGCAGCCAACATAAAAATGAAAGACGCAAAATAAAAGCAAACAAAAAAAGTTCAGTACTGTAGATACCCAGTGTGGCGGCATTGGCGTAGGTGCCTTGTCTTTTGGAGCGGATTATGGAATGCGTAAGGCTGGAACCGGTTTACTTAACAGACTTTGTCAAGCAGATTTTGTCGTCCTGCATAATATTCACATGGAACAACATGCACATCATAAAGTTCTTTTACTGTCTTGGAATGTTGAACAAGAACTAAACCTGCTACACTAAAATTTCTATACCTGCTTTAAACGATAATGAAAAAGCGAACGCTCCTATCCCAGCAAGTACTTGTCATTTCATACTCATGGCGACGGCGTACTGATGGTGTTTTTTGAAAACGATTTCCCCGTTGGGGCAGTGGGGGTTCGGTTCCACGACGTTGTTGATTTTCCACCGGACGAAGCAAAACTCCGACTGGCCCTTCGTCTATCCTTTGCAAAAACGTCCCCACCCCAAAGTCAAGTTGGGAATCTAGCACTACAAATCTCCAACTTTTGGGAGCTGTGCATGAGAAGTCCCCCTCTGCAGTGTAGTGCTGGTTGGCAAGGGAAGCCGCATGAGAAATCGATGCTCTGATCCTCTTTTTAGCATTACAAATTCCAAAACGCGATTGGAAATGCCTCTCATGGAGCTGCACATTGCAAATGTTCCTACCATTGCACATTTGCATGACAACCCTGGAGAGGGGACGTTTTTGCACAGGATATCGTCGACTCCATAAAGACGGTGATTCCGTCTTGCGACGCGAACGTGCCCTGCACCATGCTCGGCTTCAACTGTTTCGTGAGTTCCATGGCCTGCCGCGACTTCTCGTGGTCCCGCAGCATCAAATGGTACCTTTCCCCCGACATGGGCATCACCTTGCACAACCTGGTCAGCCGACGCGGCAGGGAATTGTACCGGCCAAAAATGGCTTGCTGCGTCTTCTTGTCCCGGCACTTGAAGATTACCGTCGGGGCGCCGGCCTGCAGCACCTCCGGCATCAGCATCTCAAAATCCTCGGGTTGGCACACGTCCGCCAGCGGTTGCAAAAGTTCTTCCATCATCGACTCCTCCAGGCGAGCAGGCAAATCGGAGACCTCCACATTGAATTCTTGTTTGTTGTCTTTGCCCTTCGAGCGCGACCCTGCAACCGGCGTTGACCGCGATCGATTGGACTTCGAGCCCGAACGGCCGGCATCTTCGTTCATCTCGTGAGCTTCATCTTCGTGATCTACGTCAGCACCGTCCTCATCCTCGCGAAGGGTATTTTTCTTGCCCCGGTACAATTTTTTGTCGTTCTTATCGCCAGGAGGTAGAAACCGGTCATTATTCATCGGAGTGATGTCTTCCTCCTCAACATCTGAGTTTTTCGGCGTGGTTTTCGGCACCAGTGAGTTGTCGTTTTCGTCTTTGTTGTTTCTCGTCGTGCCTTTCGAACTACTCGCCGGCAACTGTTGCTGTGCCGACGCTCCTGTTTTCCTATTATCAAGAACTGCAGGCCCAGGGAAAATTCCGCCCGGGGGCGCTGGGGGCGTGGGTGGAGCGTTTTTTCGCTTGACATTCCTGCTACTATTTTTCGGAGTCTTCGACTGATCCTTGCGGCGGGCCGAAGCGGGTGTTGCAGTACCATTATTACCTTTACCGTCTTTCTTCTGCATAGAAGTATTATCCTTCTTGTTCGTTTTCGCAGCTTTTTGCTCCTTCTCCAGAACTGGGGTGCTGTGCGACCGCTGGCGCGAGCGGAAAGGAGAATCCTCCGTGTCGTCGTGTCTGGGTGTCGGCGTCGCGCACACCTCCTCGTCACCGACCATGTTTTCGTTATCATTTGGGCCGAGGTAATCATCATCATCTTCCTCTTCTGGAATGTTGAAAGTACTATCCTCCACAGAGGCCCCAGCCGGGGCTTTCATCGAGGTAGCAGTCGCTGTTGTAGAGCTAGCAAGAACGTCCAAAGAACTCGTAGAGGGCGGGATCAGTTTAATGTTCTTTGCCTGCAAAGACTTCTTCTCCTCGCAGCTGGCTAAGTTCTCGCCACAACCTTTCTGCTGAGGCCCTTGAAGATCTTCCGTCTCGAATGCGGCCTCGGACGCCGGGGGCCGGTCGGAAATCACACTTGGCCGGTTTTCCAGCGAATTGTAAAGCATGCTCGTTCTAGTTTTCGAGGTGCGCGGCAGCACGATGTTACCGTTTCCGTCCAGTAACAGCTGCGGCGCGCCTCCACCCGCGGTGATTGTCTCGCGGTCAACCTCAGCAGCACTGGTTTTCGTGGCCTGCAGTTCCGCAATAATCCGCTGGTGGACTGCAGTCGGCGTGACTTGGTCCACGTCCCGGGCGGATGAACCAGCAGCAGCAGCTGCAGACGTGGTCGAAGTAGTAGAGGTTTTCACAACAGTAACACCAAGATTATTTGCTGGCGCCTTTTCCAAATTATTTCCACCAGCTGCAAGGGGTACCGTCTGGTGTTCACCGCCCTTCAACATCATTTGCGGAGTACAACTTGTGGAGGTCCTCGAAGAGCCCTGTGCTACTTTGTGCAGTTCGTCCTCTTCCAGATCACAAGTCCCCTTCAAATCCGCCCACTTCATCCCCTCGGGTTGCACGTGGTGCTCCTTCGGCACCGGATCATTCCCGGGCGTGCCGACCGGGGCTGCAACATCGGTTGTATTCCGCGAGGGCATATTAATTTTGGCCGGGGTCTCCTGTGCAGCTCCCGGCGTAGTTCCCTTGGTGTTCTTCACCGCTCCTAGGAAAGTAGCAGAAACACCACCCGCAGCAGCCTCCTGCGCTTCTTCGGTACTGGCCAGAAGGTGATCTTCGTCGTGCAGCCCCACGACCTGCTCTTCGTCTTCCTCAATGCTCGCGTGCAATTCCATACTGTTATTGCCATTCGAATCCTCCTCCTCGTGCAATTCCCCGGGGTGCACCCCCAGCGCGGCCGTCGGCGGGGTAGCAGGATAGTAGGTGCCGCAGCTCCCTAGCTGGTTGAAGCTCTTTGTAGGCTTCGGCGTGTCGAGGTTTTGTTCTCCAAAGGGGTGATTTTGGTTTTGCTGGGCGGGAGAGCAGGACACCACCTGCTGTGCCAGTGGCTGCACAGTAGATGTCGAAGTGGAAATGATAGTCGCACAAGAAGAGCTATTCCCGCCGGCGGTAGTACTCACCCCGGAATGCAGCTGATGTTTGTTGTTCTCGAGATGATCTTTTTCATCGATATAGTCAGAAAAATCTTCATCGTCCACCATGTTGATATCCACATGATCCGGCGTGGCAAATTATCACACAGAAAAAAGCCGGCAAGGCACATTTTTAATGCAAAAATACATAAAATCTGTATTGCATACCCTAAATAGCGCGCTATGGGGACGCCCATGACAGATTTTTCTGTGTATTTGTTTTTGCATTACACATACGCCCTGCCTGCTTTTTTGTCTGGGATACAAATTTTTTATCCGTGATGTCACAATCCCCGGTCGCACTGATGGTCGCCTGCAGCCTGGAGGGTCGATACCGCTCGGGTTCACCTTCCGGCAGCTCGGAAGGGGAGTCATCGTGAATCACTGCTTTGATGGCGGTCGTGGCCTGTCGTGTATGAGTTTCTCTGTAATATTTTCTGATGTTTCTCAGTCCTGCATATCGGGAGTAGAAAATATTAGTTGCTAAGCTATTTTTATCGTCATGGTTTACATGCAGATTTCGTTGTTTCCTAGTTGCTTGTAGCACTAATTCATACCATAAAAGACTGAGACGCGTCGTTCTCCGACGTTGTAGTAACTAAGCCGCTGTTCGTTCCTCGCAGCATTTGTTCCGTGTGCTGCAGCGCTCCCCTTTCGCCTTTGCCCGAGGGCTCCTGCAGATCAGAAATGCCGTCGGATATCGACTCCGGCGCGTTGGAAGACAAATATCAAAAGGAAAAACCCCCCCTCCCCATATCAAAACGAAGTTTCTGATGCTGGATTTGCGTACACAAATCAGATTCGTCTTGCTAGAGAGGACTGCAGGCCCCTATCGAGCCTGGGGAGAAAGGCTTTTGCCTAGGCAGCTCGCATGTAAAACGTCCGCGCTGTAGGCTCAGCAGCATGACAATCCGCCTGCACAATGCGGCCGAGCCTGTGGAGTTGCCTTCTTGCAACACAGATGCGATTTGTGGTCACAAATGGGTAACACAAATTTTCGAAAACGCACCTCGTCAATATGGGGAGGGGGGATTTTTCCTTGCAATAACAAAGGAGAGGACATCAGAAAGGCGTTCGCGCTTAATCGAATGGATTCCTGGGTGCGTTGCTTGGCCTGTTGATTTCGATTTGAAATTTTTCACGCTGGCACAACAGAGCACGAGGAAGAAGAAGTTGTGTGCTAAGTAATATTTATAATCCAATCTTTACGACATAGGAGAAGCACGCGCTAGCACTCGGCTTTCGTATCCAAATGTTGAGTCCCAAAACTTCTACTTCTACCTCCTCCCTCATTTCATCCGCCGCCTCGAAACCTTGTTCCCCACCGACGTCCAAAAAGCCCCGTTGTATCAAATGCAAGTATGTCTGGGTCTGGAAGAGTGCGCGATTTGTCATGCAGCTTTTCCAGGACCCATGAGGTCTGGAATGCAGGACCTACCATGACAGATTCTGTGCGATCTCTCTCATGCCTATCCTCCATGAGAAACTCCCTCCCAACTTCGTCAAAAGTGGACAGCTTTTGGCACTCAGGCAACACAGATTTTTGCATGCTTCAGATTTACCATGACAAGTTGCATTCTTCCAGACCCAGACATTTTTGCATTTGATACCCCGTCCGGTCGTCGTAATTGGCGTGCGAAACAGTATTACGATGAAAAATACCCCCCTCCCCGAACTTGAAAGCATTTGTATTGCAAATCTTTCCAAATGAAACATTCGCCCTCTTGCATGTATCAGCATCACAGATTTCCGATCGTGAATAGCAAAAATTTGCAATGCAAAAGATCCCAGCAAGAGCGGCGCTTGTCATGCAAGCGATGCGAAACACCCACGACTAGAATCTGCATCAGAAAGATTCATACTCCTTTCATGCATGACAAAAAGTTTTCATTTGGAAACTTCGCATCACAAATTTTTGCAACTTTGGGGGTGGGGGGCACTTTTCATTGTAATAAACAGCTCCCGAGGTTCCATCTTAACCTCCCGCGAGATCGTAGTAGATCCAAGGTTGGCACTCTGCTCTCGGTCCTGCTGCTCCCCGGTGTTGGTGTTTCGCTTGAAAACAGCACCACGGTTGTTAATATTCGTACTGCTATTTTCCGGGTCGGAAATAAATTCCGTGCGTTTCAGGTTGTCCGTTGTCGTGTAGTTTGCCGGAGCTCCTGCAAGATGATGAACAGGCTGTTGTTGTTGATGCTGGCCTAGTGCTCCGGAAGTTGCGGTAGTAGTGGCTGCAGTACTTTGCACTACAATGTTCTGCTGGTGTTCTACTTGTTGATTTTCCACAGCCAACGACCCGGATTTCAGCACGGGTAGTTCGGTGTGCATTTGCACCACCCCCGCAGCAGGGGAAGAATCTTTGGAGGGGAGGAAAAACTCTTCCTCGGTAAACATCTGCTCGCCTATGGAAGCGTCAGGATTGAAATCCTCAAAGTTGAAATAATTTCTCATGCAGAAATTGCAAGGCATGGAGTGCCTCTCTTGCAGGGATTGCAAATGAGGCCGATTGTGAGCCTGTTTCGGGTTTGGTATAGAGCTGCTAAAGTAGCATGACAAAAGCAGTCGTCTGTGCCCAAACAGCATGACGAATCGGATTCCGGCGCTCGGAAAATTTGTCACGCACTGCTTGAAAATTGGGCGTCCAACTGGTATCGATTTTATGCATTACAAGTTATTTCAACTTTGACGATAGCAATCCTGACACACCCATATCGCCTTCGTGCAGCGTCGTAGAGACAGCCGGCGCTGCGGACTTCTGCTTGCTCTGGTCGTACACCTAGTTTCAAAAGAAATTTTTGTTTTTCAGGTAAAAAAGTACTACGTTAATCAATCTGTCATTCACGGCTTGATGCCAGCAAAGCCAGGCGTTTTGATGTCATACTACCGATGTTGCCAGATTGCTATGCAGCACTATACCGTGCTAATCGCCGTTTCGAAAGCCTGCCCGAGCCAGGTCTTGTTTTCTTTCTGCGGAGAATTGTTCAGCCCACCTGCTGACCGTGGGGTCACGTCGACCGACCTCGTCGTGGGTTGCAAAATCCCCGAAACCCCGACCGCTGCGGACCTAAGATGGTTTTTTGTCATGCAAAAAATTATTGACAGATGTAGTCTCGCATGATGCAAAGATCATGTCAGTACAAAAACAAACCTTGAAGTCGACCCTGGTGCGCGGAACATACTTAAGTTCTTTGTAGCAGAACCAAGCGACACTTTCAATATGATGAACCCCCTCTAGAACTTACTGCGGGAATGGATCCGAAGATTCCGGTTCCCCCGCAACTTGCTCCGCAGCTGCGCCGGAGCAGGAGGACACAACTTGGTCGCTCTGGGAGGACTATGAACTGCAAAAGTGTCGGGGTCTGGGAGATTCCGAGATATGTCATGCAGTTTTTCCAAGCTCCCCCACGTCTGGAATGCAGGGCCTAGCATCACAGGTTCTGGAGCTCCTTGGTGATGCGTATTCTGCATGAGAAATGCCCTCTCAGCATGGCCAGAAGTGGGCACCTTTTGCACGTCATGCATCACAGGTCTTTGTAGGATCCGAAATACGCATCACAAGTTCGCATCCTTTCAGACCCAGACATTTTTGCATTTGATAAAGTCGTCGACGAGGCCATTTCGGTTTCGCCCCCCCGGTTCGCGCCGCTCGCTGGGGACACAAACACCTTTGGACAGGACACAGAGACCTTTCGGATGTCCGCTGGCGGGGAGTCGTCGGAGAGTTGGTTGCTAAAAATATAACCCGCTCGTGAGGTGTTACAATCTCCAACGTTACAATAGAATAGAGAAATCTGTGATGCAAGAGTGCATGATCTAGTCTCTTCCCACAGGATTGCGCATGACAAGTTTCGGAGCTCCAAACCGCACTATAATCTGGCGAAATTTGTATCGCAGATAGTGGAACGCTCTGCGAGTGTGTCATGCTCATCATGCAAGACAAATCCCAGATTCTATTGCAACGCTTGAGATTGTAACGTTTGAGCAGGTCATAAAAAAATCTTGAGATTTCGGGAGTAGACCCAGGGGAAAAGTTTTCCTCTTCTTCGGTAGTGTGGCTAATGGCTGACATGTAGACGGATTTTTGGTAGGATAGATGAAGATGATGAGGAATCTTTTTGAACCAAATTGGTTTGTGGATGGTGTTAGCAGGTATATATTATTTTCAGTGAAGTTGTAAAATCTTTTCCTGTCGTAATACTAATATTGCCCCAATGGCAAGGCAGAACGTGTGAAAAACGAAAAAGTTGGAAAAAGTCTGAGCTACTAGTGGCACCAAAGAAGAAATAATTAAAGCAGTGCTATTGCTATATTACGAGTTTCTTGTTGAGAGATACCAATTCAGAATCAGAAAAGCTTGTTTCCAGTAGAAGTACTAGCAATTTGATAGTGTGGTCGACTTACGATCAGAAGTCGTGTTTGTCTTTCATCTATTTCTAATTGAATATGAAATTGTATTACTTCGCATTAGACAGGAGTGCTTTTCCTTTGCTTCGAGAAAAAGTAGTGCTTTTTCTTTCTGGAGCTACTTAGAAGACCACCGGCTTTTCAATGAATTTATTTTCGGTCTACTTCAACATAGATACTTACAACAAAATTATTACGTCTTCTGCTTCTCCTCACACAGTCACAGACACTGCAGCAAACTAACAGAGAGACAGACTGCAGAAAATAAATCTCAAAAGAAAAGGTACAAAACGCGGGAAAAGAGATCAGTGAAAGGCACAAGCCATGTGATGAGAGATGGCGTGCAAGGAAAGTAGTCGTGGTTGTGATCAACATCAAAGCACGAAATAGAAACAGTCTCGGACAGATCAAAACGCCGCACGCAGCAGAGACTACTGCGAAAGTTGAGCCTGAGTCGTTTTTTAGCTAAGTATAAAATATCGCTGCAGCTGTTTGACAAAGCAAGCTCTACAACTCCCCAACTAACTTAGATCTTCGCGGTTTTTTCGAGAAAATATTCTACCAGATTGGTGAAGCTCCGAACAAATGGAGCAGCAAAATCTTCTTCGACAAGAAAAGAAATCTTGGATCTTCTTTCTTTATGCTATCAACAATCGAGTCCGCTTGACACAGAGAAGAAAAAATGGCAGAAGAACAACTGTGCAAGGAACCATTGGCACAAGCACCGAGTAAGGCTTCGCTATTTCCTGCTTTCGATGGACATCAGGTGCAGCTTGATGCAACATGTGTCCTCGTCCCGATTGCGTGCTTGTGACAGCTGTACTTGTTCAAAAAAACTTTACTTTCATGGATTCGGTTGGAAAAGAGAAGTTTTGAAAATCAAAAACTCAACAGTGACGCAGGATGGGGCTCGTCGAACTCTACTCTTGCTTCGGCAGGTAATAAATTAAAGCCCCCAGCAAGAACTCGTCTCCGGTGTTCGTCTCACGCACTCACCGCGGCGGCCGCCTGCGCGAGATCGCTCTCATCTTCCACGTTTTTTTCCACCGGTGTTCCATTTCTACTTTTGTCTTGCTCGACAGAAGAAGTCCTCTCTCCCACGTGGGTATACTTATTTTCCGCTGTGTGCAGAAGCGCCGGAACCGCCACCCCCGCGCCAGCCCCGCCGGCCAACCGCGCCAGCACCGTTTGCGCCTGCACCGTCGCCGTGGCGGCGCTCGCCCGGGCGGCTTTCGCGGCTTCCAGGATCGAGGTCGCCTTTGCACTCGCTAAAGACGCCTGCTCCGCACTCTGGCCCAGATCCGCGGCTTTGTTCGCCAGCGCGCTGGCCTTCGCGGACGCTTGTTTCCAGGCAGTCATTAGTTGGAGTTGGTTTTTTATGCAAAAAAAAATGTGTAAGTGTAACTCTGTAACTCAGAACATGCAAGAGAGTTACGCCTGTCATGCCAGACAACCACGAAGTCGTCTCTCCATGTGTATCGTCCGTCACAAGCCACGCATAACAGGTCGCTTTCTATCTCTATCATGTAGAGCAGATCTGTGATGCTGTCACCCAAGGAAAGTTACACGACTAACACAGTTTTTTCTTGGGTATTTTTTTCCGCCGCCTGCATCTCGCCCGCAACGTTGTCCAACTCCACTTGCTGGGCCCGCAGCGCTTCGTACGACTTCAAATACCGCCGCGCTACTTCTTCCGTTGCTTTCTTCGCGATATCCAAGGCGGATTTTGCTTTGTCTGCTTCCTTCTGCAGCGCCTGTGCCTGCACCGCCAGCATGTCGGATTCCCGTGCGTTCTTCGTCCCCGAAGACGTTTTCTGCAATTTCTGATTCGCTTCCAGCTGTTTCGCAGCGGCTTCCTCGAGCTGCTTTGCGTTCTCAGAGGCTTGTTGCGCGGATTCCAGCACTTTGGCCGCTTGCTTTTCTAATTCCGCGTTTTTGGTGGTCGTGCTGGATTTATTCTGTTGCGATAGAGTTGTGGAAGTCGTGACAGAAGCAGAGGAAGTAGTGCTGCTAGCGGTGTGCACAAGACTCTTCTTCTTTGTCGAGTCAGCATTTCCTGCACCAGTGCCGGCAATCACAGCCGCACCATTGTCGGCTGAAGCCACCTATCAAGTGCAAAAGTGTCTGGGTCTGGAAGAGTGTAAACTTGTCATGCAGGTTTTTCATGACCCATGAGCTCTGGAATGCGGGACCTAGCGTGACAGAGTCTGTGAGGCCCCTGCCATGCCTATCCTGCGTGAGAAACTCCCTCCAAACTTGGTCGAAAGTGGACAGCTTTTGGCACTCATGCAACACAGATATCTGCATGATTCGGATTTACCATGACAAGTTGCAATCTTCCACCAGACCCAGACATTTTTGCAATCCATACCACCGCATTGCAAGTTTCGAACCCGTCGATTTGTCTCGCGTCCTCTGCAACACAAGTCCAACACTGGTTGCTTATCAAATGCAGAAATGTCTGGGTCTGGAAACTTGTAATGCTGCGTTGGGAATAGTGAATGCTCTGTAATGCACAGGCAAGCATGAGAAATCTCTGCGCTTCTTTGTGTTGCGTTTTTCGCATGACAAACTGCGTTTTTGCATGACAG
Organism: Amoebophrya sp. A120; assembly: GCA_905178155.1. Taxonomy (NCBI): domain Eukaryota; class Dinophyceae; order Syndiniales; family Amoebophryaceae; genus Amoebophrya; species Amoebophrya sp. A120. The sequence goes on along the minus strand of CAJINV010000019.1, from coordinate 583,502 downwards.
GCAAAAGGGTCTCTTCTTGGACACGCATCACAAGCTTCCTGGTCCTGCCAGACAAACGTGACAAATCTCGCAATTTTCCCGACCCAGACATTTTTGCATTTGATATTGCTTGCCTCGTACCGATTCAGACTGTCGTAGTTGTCCAACGGGCAGACACCCGCGGAGCAGGCGTTCTGTCCGCACAAGGCTGTGCACAGCTGGCACGCGGCGGTGCGCTGGTTACTTTTCTCTTCTGTTGTCGCGGATGTTGACCCGGTTCTGGAAAAAATCGCCAGTCCATCGGTGCACACGGGGAAGAAGATGGCTCTTGCCAAAAGAAGGGAAAACAGCCCGAAACCCGCCATAGTTGCGGCGTTTCTATCGTGTTGCAACTTCTCGGCTCGATGCGGCACCACGATGTTGCTTCTGCTTCCCTAGGTGCTGCGCTACATTTTCATGCACCGGAAAAACATATGACTTCCGCCGGAGCGGTTGTCACAACCGGACTATAATTTTCCGTGGACGAGGACCATCTTGAGCACTTTAACTTGAAAACTTGGACCTGCTGTTTCTGCAGTAGATCACATCAAAGCCCAGCGGTTTAGGATCCAAAATAGAGGAGGTGCCAGTGCTTGTCGTTGCAAAGGCACGCCGTTGCTCCCGAACTCGTCATCTCCTGCAATTCAGAGTATTACAATAAGTCGCACGCTTTTAGTTTTATCTTGGTTTCGGGGTTCATTGCTTTGGTGGACCTTCAATGTTCTGTTGGGATGAAACTCATTGCATAGAAATAACGGTTCTTTTGTCTCGTATGAAATGAAAGATAGATGATGAGACGCGGCAAGCCACTGTGGTCTCGCGTGGATTTCTAATTTGGACGAGATTATATTGCATTTACAATCAATACAGAGCTAGCCCTTGACGTGTGAAGTGTGAAACGAGGGCAGCCGGTGAAGATGCGTACTAGGTGGTGCTACTTACAGGGTAAAAAAGCGTGTTCTTTTATCAAGTCATTGTACATAAAAGTGGGAAGGAGGGACGAGGGTATGACAAAGATCATCATCATTATCAGAGAGGTTTACATTAGCATATAGAGTTTGCCTACATCCACTTCTCGATAAAAAGCTCAGAGACAAGAGCAAGACGCGGTCTCTTCGCCAAAGAAGTTTCTGAGGTAAATCGTACAAAAAAAGTGGAGCCAACATCGTGGCATCACAATAATTCCGTGCTGTCTACTTTGGATTTCGTGAAGCTACTCGTTGCTTCATCTTGTAATTGTAAAGTGAAAATAAACAAACGTTTCTAAAAACAGAGCACTGAATCTTGAATCATCAAACAATAAATCGAATCTGCTGCAAACTGGATGTTGGAAAATGGTGTTACTTACTGCCCAGACAGAAATTGCAGCAATCCTGGAAAAGGAATTGATAGTCTTGAAGTTGTCTTTCAAACCTCCTTGCCTTTCCCTCACCACCCAATTTTCCCCGTCTGACTCCCGACCGCCTTAAAATCTTCGTACACCTGCAATCTTCCGATCCATTCCTCCTGTTTCTCGGAACTCGCGGTGAGCATTTTATACCACTGCTGCCAGTCGTTCACTTCCTTGACGCTCTGCTTCAGCCGGTGATTCACGAATTCCTTATTTCCTCCGAACATCGCGTAGATCTTGTCGAATAGCGTGTTGATTTCCAGTACAAAAGTATCGTACTCGTACTAATTGCAGTGACGCATTACAAATCTAGGCGCTAAGGGGAATCCGCATTACAAATTTTATTTCTGATGCTGAGAAAATTTGTAATGCATATGTACGAGTACGATACTTTTGCAATGCATAGTTGATTTCCAGTCCCTTCTGCAGCAGGTCCGGCTTGGACTCGAACAGGACCGGTGATTCCTCCTCAAAAGTATGCATTGCAAATATGTCTGGGTCTGGAAGAATGCAGGAGTTTGCCATGCAGATTTTGCATGACCCATGAGGTCGGTGATGCATGCCCTAGCATCACAGACTTTGCGAGGGCTTTCTGATGCTCATACCGCATGAGAAACGCCCTCCTTGCGTAGCACAAAATACACCTCTTTTGCTGTTCACGCAATACAGATTTTATGTAGAGTCCACAGGTAGCATCACAAGTTGCATCCTTCCAGACCCAGACATATTGGCATTTGATAAAAAGTCGACTTTATCAACGTGTTCGCGGCCTCGATTACGTTCGCGGAGACTTGTAAAAGCAGCGGGCATTTCTGCAGTGCGGACCTCAATTCCGCTTTTCCGCCAAACACGTTTAGGTTCTTCATGGTGTTAAAGGCTCGGGTCAAATGCGGCCCGTTCGCTGCGAGGATTTCTGGGTGTAACTCCACTGCGCGGAGAATCTCGTCCATGTTCAGGATGTTGAACGATTCCAACAGTTCCAGTTTCAACTCGCGGACCCACGGGTACACCTTCCCGAGCCGGAAAATCCACTGGCCCGCGAGCTGGTAACCCGGCGCGACTTGCTGACGGGCGAGGTACCTTCAGGGAAGTTGTGTTTTGTTTGACCACGCACGGAAAAACAGCATTCGATGCATGCAAAACTGATATCATGTTTTTCTTTTTATCGCGAAAGCCTTGCATGACATTCCTGTACCTTCTCGCCGCCACGTCGCCAAACTCATCCCTCAAGCGGTTAAATAGTTCAAAGACTTGCGGGTGGCTGCTGAAGAGCTGGGGTCTTGTCAGCAGCTCCTTTTTCGCCGGATCCACGTCATCTTCCTCTGCCGACCTGGCGGGAATCGGCTTGAAGAAGGCAACCTGGAATAATAGATTTTATTGAGTAGAGCTAAGTAGGCATGCGCATGGCTGAACTGCACGACAAGTTCCTTCACTCATCCGCAACCTCGCATCACAAAAAATGCAGCGAAAAAAATATTAAATCCAAACTTACCATCAACGCCCCCTGGCTGGATTTGACTTTTATCTCCCCGTCGTAAAAATCTTTCACCCTGATCGAACAGGCCGTTAAATCACTCCGGCTTTTCCTGTGTCGAATTATTGGCGGTTTCAACTTCTCGTCCGTTTTCCACCCTTCTGTCACGTGCCACACTCTGACGTCGTCCGGTATATCCTCCTCGAAGTAGCACAGAAACACGGTCACCGGTTTTGACACCTGCAGCGTGAACTGCGGGACGTCCGTCTTCGCACTTTTGTCCATCACGTCTTCGTAAATCAACTGCAGAAACGTGTAGTCGTTGAAAGCGTCAAACGATCCGAGCATCAGCAACTGGTACTCCGCGGGGTGTAGATGTTCCGTCTGTCTCTCCCAGTACTCCGCCATGGCGAGTTTTTGCTCTTCCTCATCGTCTAGATTCGGTTTTTCCTCCGGGTTTTCCTCCAACTCCAGGTATGCATTGCAAATATATCTGGGTCTGGAAGGTTGGAACTTGTGATGCTAACTTTCCATACCTAGGAAATCTGTATTGCACAGCCAACAAAAGTCGCGGCCTCCTTTGTACACGCAAAAACGCAGTTTCTCATGCGGATTGCCTATGAGAAAGCGTTCTGGAAAGTTGTCATGCTGGGTTGCATTCGGAACTGTTTCTCTCAGCCGCATTTTAGCATCACAAGCTTCCAGACCCAGACATTTTTGCATTTGATACCAGGTCCTTTTTCGCAATCTCCTCCGGATCGTACGTCTCATCCTGGATTGCGAAGCAGTATATAACCTGCTCAGCTGTTACAATCTCAAGCGTTACAATGTGGATATCTGTGATGCAAAAAGTGCATTATCTAGCCAACTCTCATGGGATTCCGCATGACAAGTTTTGGAGATCCAAACCACGCCGCAATCTGACGAAATTTGTATTGCCGAAAGTGGAACGGTCTACGAGTCTGTCGTGCTGTTCATGCAAGGCCATTGGTCTTCCAATTCCCGACTTTATTGTAACGTTTGAGATTGTAACATCTGAGCGAGCCATACAGTAGTCGTTCAATTTCTGTGTGTAGTTCACGAAAAGGGGTTTCTCGGACTGCTTCGAATACCCGTAGGCGCCGACTTTTCCGTAGATAAGGGGTGGGCGGATAGCGGGACCGCAACCGGGGATACCTTGATTGATAGAAGTTTGAATGTGTTTCTTTGTTTTTGCGAAGGGTTGTACTTACTATGATGATGTGAAAGTCACTCTCATTGATCTTTGTGGAATGTATACAATTTCTACCGCGATAGAAATAGCACAAAACAAACCCCTATACGGCAGGTCCCTCGCGGAAAGCTTTTCGAAAACACCCGGAACCTTCCGCCCTTCCAACCCTCCACTCGCGGCGTCATCATCCCAATTTCCTCGGTCCACTCTGGCAACCAGGGGACTTGTGACACGAGCTCGTCCTCGCCCGCTTGCTCAGCTGCTTCGTCCGCTTCCAGGTTGTTCATTCGGTAGAACAGCAGGTAGATCGTTACCGGGTCCCACAGTACCATCTCACAGGCGGTTTCCGTCGGCTCTAGCCCCTCCTCGCGATACATGTCCGGTTTCAGGTAGATGTAATCTGCAGTATCATTCATTGTCAACATCGAACAGGTAGTAGAACAAATTAAGTATACTTCTCCGTCTGCGTGAGGAAAGAACGCAAAAAAAAGCTGCTAACTTTATTGCAGCAAACAAAACACAGCCAAAAAAATACTTTTGAGCGCTGAAAACCCCCCTAGCCGTTTGAAAAAGTAGATTTCCGTTGCCTCTGGATCCGCTTCCCCGAAGCACAGATCTTTCTTCCGCAGGTCCGGACACACTTCGTACTGTATTTTTGTGTCCGTGTTCACGGCCCAGAGCGGACCCAGCATCTCCTTCAACACTCCGTACGATGCGCGGATCAGTGCGGGCGGGAGGTAAAAGAGCGGCTTGGCGACAAACTCCTTCCCCTCGTTGAGCGGTAAAACTTTCAACTTCCGGTCCTCCGCGAACTTCCCCAGGCCCTGTCGGAGCTCCCAGGGGAAGTTGTCGAGGTAAAGTTGGGTTGGATCCAAGATCGCCCGGGAGTCGACTGTCCCCAGATGGCGGATCACAACCGGGTTGACACGTTGGAGCGGGATCTTCGAGATGGGGTCTTTTTTACTCGTCAGCTGCCACCGCTGCTCTTCATCGAGAAGGAGGTACCTGATGTGTTGGAGGAAACGCATGACAAGGCGGCATTGTAAATGCAAGCATTGCATCATACATCGAATAAGCGAGCTTCGAAAAACAGAAATGCATCTTTATACATGACGGATCTTGGTATCGTGATTTCCGGCACATCATCCGCTGACGGTTCCTTACTGGAAGACGAACTGCTTTCCCCCACGTCCTCTCCTAAATAAAAAGGTCCTCACCCCAGAGTTGTGATGCAAATCTGCATGCTTAAAATGTTCATCATGTTAAGCCCCATGAGAAGCATTTTCTGTGTGGGTTTCGAAATTTGTGATGCTCGAATCCGCACGACATGCTGGATCTGTGATACTGCTGCACTAGCGAAACGCGACTACAATGCGAAGCCAAACTTGTTATGCGCATCAACCAAAGCTTGTTGATTTGTGTAGTACGTTTTCCATCTTGACTCTGGGGTGGGGACGTTTTTGCACAGGATACGTCCTTCCCCTTTTTCGCTTCCTCCGCTTCCTTTTCCTTCCGCTCCCTGCGACTCCTCGGTGACTCGAATTCCGGCCCCGGGCCAGAGCCGATTTTCGGTTTTGGCGGCTCCAATTCGTCTTTGACGTACACGACTTTGTCGTTGATTTTGCACCCGTCTATCCTGGTGTAGGTACCCTGATACGCGGAGCCGTAGGTGCTACGACCCAGGACCTCGACGCGCTGCGGGACGCAACCTGATCAAGATTTGATGTGAAGTGGTTTTTCGACCGATGTTGAAAAGGTGGTCTTTTTCATTTTCGCGGGAAACCGCATCAAAGAAAAAGCGACATCAGCAAGCGAGGAAAATTGAAATTCACAGCGACAGCATGAACAAGCTCTAACAAAATAACTGATTGCAAGCGGGTTCGCTAGTGCGTCTTTTTATCAAATGCAAAAATGTCTGGGTCTGGAAGAATGCAAGTTTGTCACGCTTGTCTCGCATGACTCGAGAATCTGTGTTGCATAGGCACGAAAAAGCCCTCTTACCTGTCGTGCAAAAACGCAGTTTGCCATGCGGAATACGTAAGACATGGCAGCCAAAAAATTTGTCATGCATAGCTGCGTATTGCAGTGCGTCTATCATTCATTTTTAGCATTACAAGTTTCCAGACCCAGACACTCTTGCACTTGATACTTTTTATCAAAAACCGATTCCACTATACTTTGGTGCATCACCCAAAAGACCAATGGTTTCGCCTTCAAAACGTCCAACAGCGCTTGCCAGCACTTACTCCTCGTTTGTTGGTTCAGTTTCAGCAAGTTCGGACTTCTGGATAGGTAATACAGTGCTACTTCTCGACTACCCAACAGCTGGCCCCACGCGGCTGCGTTGTCTTGGATTAGGGTCGTGTCGGAGTAGAGTAAGTTGCCGGACTGGTTTTGGATCGTTGGTATTGTTGAATAACAAGACTTTAGCATGACAATCTCTAGCATGAGCATTAGTGGCATACGAATCCCGCAAGACAAATTACATATCTAGCGCAGCATAATTGTATAGATGAATCCTGATCAACTTATACCCGCGACAAAGCGTTGACCACAGGCTCACCGCCGACCGCTTTCGTCCAAATTGATAGCGTTTTGTTAATATGGATTGCAAAAGTGTCTGGGTCTGGAAGATTCTGAGACTTGTCATGCACGGTTTGCATGAGCCATGATGTCTGTGATGCATGCCCTAGCATCACAGGTTTTTTGAGGGATTCTTGATGCCTATTCCGCATGACAAATGCCCTCCCCGCGTAGCAAAAACTAGAACCCTTTTGCTGCTCATGCAACACAACTTTTTTAGACATCCAAACGCAGCATGACAAGTTGCATTCTTCCAGACCCAGACATTTTTGCAATACATAGTTAAACTGCTCTGCTGGTATCTTCATCAAATCTGGATTCTTCATGGTGGCGTGCCTAGTTCGCATCATTTTTTTCCACTGAATAATCATCCAGCCTAAATTTGCACGACAAGTTTGTAGTTTCACTTTCATCTTGCATTCTATGCATCACATCAAATCATGAATAAATACTGTGCCATATCCGGCGCGCTTTTCCTGACCGTCGCGACACTACTCGTCCCTCGATTAATCGCATCCGCGAATGTGGACAAAACCGTCCGTATGGATTGCAAAGTGTCTGGGTCTGGAAAGTTGGAACTTGTAATGCTAGCTTTACATTCCTGGGAAATCTGTATTGCATAACCGACAAAAGCCGCAGCCTCTTTGGTCATGCAAAAACGTAATTTCTCATGCGGACTGCCTATGAGAAAGCCCTGCGGAAAGTTGTCATGCTGAGCTGCGTTCGAAAGTGTTTCCATCATGCACATTTTAGCATCACAAGTTTCCAGACCCGGACATATTTGCATTTGATAGTCCGGTTTCTCTTGCAATGCTTGTGCTTGGTCGCGTTGGTGTTCAGCTTCAAGCCGGAAAACGAGTCCGTCTGCGCGATTTCCCCGATCGCCGCTACCCTCCCGGGGAGTTCCTCTAGCAGTTTCACTACCGCGTCCTTCTGGTGCGGTAGTAAGAGCTCCGACTGGACCGCGACCTTTGACAACGGTCTCCCGAGCCGGTCCTTGCATTCCAAATCCGCACCGTCCTCCAGAACCAATGCGTTTATCTGGTCCAAATCCCCGGCTTGCACCGCTTGGACCAGAAACTGGTTGACCTTTCGCTTGTCATTCGCGATGGCCGGGAACTGGAGAGAGGTCCGCTGAAACCGGGTGGAGGACTGGGAAGAGCTGGACTTCTGCATCGTGGACTGCTGGGCCATGGTTGCGCCCGGCCCGCCGCCCGGCGGGGAAGACATTTTCTTTTGTACTTTGGCTATTTATAGTATGATTCAATTCTTCGTCTTCCTGCTTAGCGGCACTTCGTTCATCTTTGAGTGATAGAAAATCACCTCGCCGGCCGCTCTTGAACGTGTTCAACATCATCTTCAAAACACATTTAGAATACACTTCTCAGGAACAACCCGCAAAGGGACTTAACGCACTACAAGTTTTTTTGCTCTCTCTGATCTTAGATAGAAGCTGCACGACATCATGCAGCATATGGTCACATCTCTCAGTTGATTTATCCCCTCATAGGTACAACTATTTGTCAGAAAGCAGCAGCACAGTCGGCACGGCATTGACGAACAGCGCCACGGTCACCACAGTTACCTTTATCGTTTCATCGATCTTTCTACCCCCTACCAGCACAGGCACCAGACAGTCCGAATTTTAATTGAGAAACAGAAGTTCCGATGTGGGACTGGGTTGCATCTTACACACAGATTTGGAAACGCAAGAAGAAATATATGACACGCCCAACGTACCCAGAGGCCTAAATCCCATGGGGGTTAAAAAAAATTTTTTTAGCAAGTGTAATAGAGCATTAAAAGGTGCATGTTTAAGTGAGCTGCTTTTCAATATGCTGACGAATTCAGATAGCCAAGTAGGGCTCTTTTGAATGTTTGAAGGGACCCACATGGACATCTCTTGGACCATGGATTCGCCTGCGAATTCATGGGCCGAGGGAAGTTGATGCCTGGAGGCGACGCGTGTTATGCAAAGCATCGCCAGGCCGGGCGAGCTATTGCTTTTGCATGGGGGTGATATTTTTCTCCAAGACCGACGGGGCGAGGCCTCCGAAACTCTGCAGCTGATGGGGATCGCTTAAGGGGGATCTCCTGTAGGGGGAGCATTTCAAAAAATTGCAAGGCGTCTACTTTGTCAAAAGAGAATCGTAGCAAATCGAATCCGTGGACCAGGAGAGTCCACTTCTGGGCTCCTTTCACCATGCAACCGCGCCTTTTTTAGCTAGCTTTTCAAATGAGTACCTAGCTCAACAAGATCAAGTAGTTACGTCAGAAATAGCGATCTGCTTCTAAGCTGAAATTTTTTTCTTGATCCCCCCTGGGTAAAAGGCCTTTGGGTACGTTGGGCGTGTCATAGAAAAGCAGAAGGCTATATATTTTTCGTCGTCATCAAGCGGCACAAGAACTCGAAAAAACCCAATGTCCAAACACTAGCCCTCCCATTAACCCGCCCGAAAACTCCTCGATTGAAACTTGCTTCCCGCTTTTCCCGCGACACCCCGCCGCAAAACAAGTGACCACGAGGGGCAGTAAGTGCTCTAAACGCGGGTGCGATTCCTTGACAAGCGGCTGGCGGAAAAGCGATTTCCAGTTTTCTTCTTGACAAGCTTCATGTTGCGACCACTTCTCGGTACTTCTTGCTGGATCTAGTTCTGCTTCTGTGGTCAACCTCATATGCTCCCGCACCGCCTTTACCAGCTCTTCCTGCATCTTCTCGCTCGTTTCTTTCCATTTCAATTTCTCCCTCGATGAGGAGAAAAAAGCCTGCATGTTATGAAAACTCATCCCCGAGCCGAGGATCAGAACTCTCTTCTGCTTCTTCTCCAGAAACACGTTTTGCAGCCTACCCAATCGTCTTCCAAGTGACGCGTGGGATTCGAGGGACAGATCTTTCAGAAGAGAAACTTGCACGATGAGGACGTGGTCCTCGTGCTGTTTCTGCTCATTCTGTTTCTGCTCTCCACCATTTTTGGAAAAACGCGAAATCGCTTCGGAAAACTTCATCACTTTGAGGGGCACGAAGACCCCATGGTCGAACCCCCGGCTAGGTGGCGCGACGACGACTTTGAAATTCGGATGATCTCCTGTCGCTTCCTCTTGTTCCAAAATTGCCCGAATCTCCTCCGCCTCCGCAATACTCGCGCCCCGGAATGAACCGGGGAAGGAAACGTTGTATGCTTCGGGAGGAAAGCCGTAGTAGTCGTAGAGGAGGGGAGGTGGATGATGGTTCTTGTCGCTGTCGATAGCTCCAGGTAATGTAGTTTTCTCCACTACCGATCCCCTTCCACTGTCCCCCTGCTCCGCTTGCACCGTGCAAACCGCTTCCTCATGGTGCGCGGAGATGAGAACGACTACGTCGATCGGCTTTATTGGGGGCGGATCATTTGGATTTGCTGTCCTCGCCGTCTGCTCCTCGCGTAGCTTCTCTCCGAGTTTTTCCAGTGTGGCAACAAGTTCGGCGTGGTTTGGGTCGCCGAGGAGCGGGAGCGGCCCACCCCCGTGACTAACAAACAGGGCGTCGATTGGCATAGTGTGATCGTTACTAATTTAACATCAATTCATTTATTCAAAGCGACTCTAGGGTACAGTAGCAGTACTAAACAACTTGCCGCAAACGGCCGGTGGAGAAGCACATGCGGAAAGTACTAGAACCGACGTGAATATAAGCCGTGCTGTAGTGGAGAACAAAGAAGAAAGAGGCGATTTGGGTCCTGGTAGCCAAGTGGAAGAAGTCAGACTCCAGAATATTAAGCACGATCCTCCCTTCACCACACCAGCAACAGATTTTGGGTGCTGTTGCAGAGATAATCAGCACCGAAAAAGTGCCATGAGTTGCGGAACACCACAACAGCCAACGAAAGCGGTCGGCGTTCTGCAGGTTTTTACAGAAGGATGTAGGTCGTGTACAACGACCTCTGATGTCCACTATTTTAGATTGCCTGCACAAAGACACAATCGAATACGTTTTCCAAAACGTATGACAAGTTTCTTTTTTCTGATATGTTGTTCTTTACATTTCGCAATACGTTCTTGCTTTATTATTTCTATTACAAAACCGCGCCCTTGTTGTTGTTCGCTTGTATTCTCGAAAATGAAGTTGTTCTGTTTTTCGCAAACGACTGATTGATTTTCATTTTGGCAAACACACAACGAAAGCCTATATATAAATCCCTAAAAACCTCCACACAACGCAAAAATCTACCTTCTGTTTCCTTTACCCGGATCGACCTCCACTCTGCTGTACCACCCTAAACTCCGGCCCCTCCTCCTCCCCAAAATCGTCTACCGATTTCCAGTCCAACTGCCCACTCTCGGAATTCTTCGAGTGTAAAAATTGCCTGGACAACGGCGGCCACGCGCCTTTGCCCGGGTCGGAGAACCAGGAGGGCGCGAAACTTCCGTAGTCGGAGTGGGGCACGTGAGCTCGCCAATGTGGCGTCCCGTAGTCGTTGTAACAGAAAAAATAACTCGTTCGGAGGTTGAAGGGATTGGGGTTCGGCTGACCGGGCACTTGCGGTTGGTTCGGGGTGAACTTGTAGAAATTGAGTTCCACCGATTTTGTTCTTGAGGACGAGGAGCCCGACGCTGATTTTGCATGAGCATTACCCGAAGATAATTTGCTCACGTTCACTGTTGTACCACCTTCAGCGGCAGAAAGTCGTCCCGACCGTTGCAAAAAAGGTTTTTGCAACGGAGCTGATGTCGTGGTCGCTGCGTTGCTTTTCCAGCTTCTCCTCTTTTCCCCCCACCCCCACGTCCCTAGCTTGTCCGTTACGGCTTTATCAATGGTGATATCCGCCGCGCTATGAATTGCAAAAGTATCGCACTCGTATAAATGCATTAAAAATTTCCTCAGCATGAGACATAACATTTGTAATGCGAATTTACCTTAAGTGAAAGATCTGTAATGCATGACTGCAATGCGAGTACGATACTTTTGCACAGGATACGCACCCGCTGCGGGGAAATCCGACTCGCAAAATTGGGTGCGCAGCCCCCATATGCATTGCAAATATGTCTGGGTCTGGAAATTTGTGATGCTAAAATGTGCATGATTGAAACACTTCCTTATGCAGGAAAGCATGACAAGTTTGCAGAACGCTTTCTCATAGGCACTCTGCATGAGAAACTGCGGTTTTGTATGACAAGAGAGGCTACGCCTTTTGCTAATCATGCAATACAGATTTTGCAGGCATGTAAGGACAGCATTACAAGTTCCAACTTTCCAGACCCAGACATATTTGAATTTTATACCCCACATCCGCGGGAGCACGTAAATCGGGGCGAGGTCGGTGACGTTTCGGAGAAAAGAGGAAAGATCATGATCTTCTGCGGAGGATTGTTGTTCCGGTGTGGTTGCTGTTGTGGTCTTCTGAACCTCTACTACTTCATCCAGCCCCACAACATTTACGTCGTCCATAAACACCGCCTCGGCAGGATCATGCAGCAGCCCGTGGAGGCCGGGAGTTCTTGCAACATCTTCGCCAGATGGGGGTGTGGTAGCGCTGGTTTTCCTGCCGGTCTTGCTCCTAGTACTGCTACTTGATGCAGTAGTTGCAGTTGCTGCTCCAGCTTCTTTCATTTCACGACTTTCAGCGGCCGCAGAGCCAGGCGCTTTCACTTCCCCATCCGCCTCCGCGTCCTTCTCGAGCTTTTTCTGCTTTGCCGCGGCCTCATGCTCGTTCCACAATTTTTCGTTCAACTTTTCCAGTATCTGACCATGGAACGGTACGAAGTCGCGACACACTTTTTCGTAGGAGAGAACTGTGGAGGGTTCTTCTTGCTGGTGTTCTGGAGCTGTTTGTTGAAGCTGAGTTTGACCTCCTTCTTCTTCTTCACCCGGAGGAGGTACTTCTACCACATCCGGCACCCAAATGTCTTCAATCGGGACGGGAATGAGAACCCGGTAGGCATTGTCCTCAAAATTTTCATCCTCCCCACTGCCGTACCGCCCCGCGTCGTTGCTTGGCGCGTCCTCGTGAAAATTCCGCGGCTCGCGGATCTGCACGCGCGCGCAGGTGAAGACCTGGCGGAAAGAGCCGTGATTTTTCTTGTCGTGGTGCAGAAGTTCGAGAAAATGGTGCTCAGACGGCGCTGGTGCTTGCGTACTTTGAGGAGTCGATGAAGACTCTTGACCTCCCACCGAGGACAATGTTGAGTCCCCCTCCCCGCACGATCCGATCCGGCCGAATAGAAATTTCCAGTTGGATTCCACGTCGAACGGAGAAATACCTATCGGGTTCTTTTCTCCATTGATGCTCCCCTGTTTGCTGTTCCACGGTGCCACAAGTTTGACCTCCGAGTCGTCAACCTGCAAAACTGGAATTTTTCCTTGCTCATCGTCCGAACGATGACCCGCAGCACTTGATGTCGTAGAACCACCACGACGTCCAGTCCGATCGAAGAGCCGCACCGGCGCCACCTGCACCGCCATGAAATCTCCGGACTGCTCCAAATACTGCTCGACACTTTCCGGCAGCCCGCTTTTGATTCCGTAGGGCGCCGCGATGTTGAAAAACGACCCGCTGCAATCCGTCGGAATGAGAAACTGCTGTGGTCTTTCTACCTCCACGTTTTCCTTCAACACTTTGATCAGTCCGAAGGGCAGCAGAATGCTGCACCCAAGCACGACCGCCAGGCGTTGGAACACCTTGTCTCTTAAACAAGAAACTGTCTTCTCCCTGCAGGAAAACATTTTCGTGCTGTCTGCGTTTCTCGGCAGGGGCGGGCGCTTCGTCGGAGAATAGGTCGGCTTGTACTTCCTGTGCATGTTGTGCTCCTTGTGTTCTTTGTGCTGGTGTTCCTTTCTTCCGTCGGGCGATATGGATGTGTCAGGTTTGAAATCGTCAGAGTTGAAATAGTTTGTCATGCATAAAATGGATGCCAGTTGGAGCCCAGTTTTCAAGTGGCGCATGACAAGTTTTGGTGGTGCCTAAATCGAGTTTGCAATGCTGTTTGGGTAAGGAAGACGCCTTTTGTCATGCTACTTTAGCAGCTCTACTTCTACCCCTCAACAGGCTTGCAATCTCCTGCCTTTCTTGCCTACTCTGCAAGACAGGCACTCTGTGGGCTGCATTTTATGCATCACAAATTATTTCAACTTTGACGATTTCAATCCTGACGCTTCCATAGGCGAACAGTGGAAGTTATCCGTTCTCGGGACGCAGCGGACATTGGGGAGAAGAAGATGCTGTTGCTGCTGTTCTTCTTTCCTCTCTGGTCTTCCACCTCGACCAGTACCAGAATCATGATCTCCTGTACGGTACAGCCTTTGCGAGTGCAACACCGCCCGGCCCTCGCGGATCACGGGCGGTGGCGCGCTTCTTCTCCCACCGATGGGAAAAGCAGCAGCAGCGGTGGCCGAGGGGCCAACGACAGCGCCCCCCGGAAAGAACAGCGGGGCTCTGTTGACCACTAAATGCGGCGATGGCGAAGCAGAAGGTCTGCGATGGTGATGCTGTTGGGAAGCTGCAACTCGTGCCGCGGCGGCCGCTGCACCTCCTCCTCCTGCACCGGGCAGAAAGTGGTACATTTGCGGGTGGATCAGACGGCGCAGCGGTGATCCGGAGTACCTCTCACGGTTGATGTCTGTACTACCGCCTAGCGCTTGGTGCCGCACTAAAGGGGCCGTCGGGGAGCTCGACCGCGCGGTACGGTCCCGAAAGTCATGTTCTTGCCAGTGCGAGGAACTTCTACGTGCTGATATGATCGAATGCGGGTTTTCAAACGCCCGCGACTTCGACCCGGGAGAACTGCGAGCGGCAGCGGCTGCCGCCCGAGCCAGCGTTTCTGCCTTACTGCCCGGCGGAGCGGAGGACAACGGAGACTGCTCACCCGGAACAACTAAATGGGGTGGCAAAGAGTAGTACTCGTGGCGATTATGATCTCGGTCTTCCTGCTCCCGCGGCCGCAACAGAGGCGAGGCGGTTGCGCCGGTGTGGTAGGTTGTGGAGAACAACTCCAACTGCGCAGAAAGAAAGACGAAAAGCACAGAGAAAAAAGACGATGAAAACGCCGTCGACATCTTTGAAGTAGACATTTTTGGTTTTTTTAGCATCTTCCAACTTCTTTTCGCAAAAGACGTGAAAAACGCACCAAACCTCTCACTGTCGGTATCGCTCCAAGTGCTTATCCCTCTGATTCGTCACTTCTTCTACTCTGCGGCTATTACAGAGAGCCAAGTTGGCTAAGAGAGTTTTTCTGCATGGATAGATTTTCTTCTTGTGACAACAACCGAACATAGGCGGGAAGCGACTCTCTGTCGTTTTGTTTGCGTGAAGCCGGAGCTTTGTAAGCACTTCCGAGCACCCTGTGATATTACTCACCGTCGTAAAAATTCAGGCATTGAACATAAAGTCGTTTGAAGAATCTACGTACTAAACTCGCTTCAACATCTTTCCTCGTCATTATTTTTCTTCAGCATAGTACTTCACTTGTCGCATTTCCCATCCTATTGTTTTTCATCACCCCGACGCTGTGATCGGCGCAGCTGCAGCACTACCACCGATTTCGCCCTCTCTTTTATCGTAACTGGCGGATTTGTGCTTTGGTACGAAACTAAACCCCTTCCCGCACTTCCCGAGGAACATCTCCGAAATCTTCACCCAGTCTTCGCACTGTCCGCTCATCAACAGCGTCTCGAGATCGTCCCGGCCGAAGCAGTTCTTCGGCGGCCGCATGTTGATGGTCATCTTTCCCTGATACTCCCGCTCCAGCAACCCAACCGGGAGATAGCGGTGGAAAAAGGAGAGCCACTCCAGGAGAAATTTCCGCGTCGTGTCCCTGCCCCGCTCGTCCGAACCCCAGTGCTCCAAACCGTATTGGCAGTACTTCTTGACAAGATCCAACCGCTCGGTCGCGTGGAGGTCGATGTGCCGCCGTTCGGTTATCTCTTGGAATATCTGTTTGGTGTTTTGGAATACGTAAATTTTGTGCACGTCACAGAAAGTTGTTCGAAGACGAACAAACACCACTCGTCACGTACATTAATTTAGTGGTTGTACATGAATGGAGATGGATGAGACGAGATGAGCATGGGAACCTCAACCTACCGACAAGCAATAAAGCGCATCATCTTAAAACCACACTTAGATAAAATCCCCACGAGCATAGTACCCATGGCTTGATCAACGCTCCCCGGCCAATCATGACGCTGTCGACGTAGTTTTCCTCCAAGTACCGCTCGTACTGCTCGTACGACAGCACGTCCCCGCAGCCGACCAACGGCAACTCGCAGTTCTGTGATCCCAATTCCGCATGACAAGACTTCAAGTAGTCCCAGTTCGCCAATTTTGTGTACCGCTGTTTCGCGGTTCTCCCGTGCAGAATCGCGGCGTCCGACCCCCACTGGGCCAATTTCGGCAACAATTTCAGCGCGTTGTACCGGTCGCACTTGTCGTAGTGGCTTATCCGGATTTTTGTCGACAACAAAGTGTTCGAATCCTGCAAAACGGTTCTCATTCCGTACACCATCTGCCGCAACGCTTTCTCCCTCACCGTTAAAATCGACCCGCAGCCCTTCGTGTGCAGCTGATCCAACGGACAGGCGGCATTGATATCGATCCAGTCGCAGTCCGTGTTATTTTGCAAAAATTCCGCGCACCTCGTCATCGCCCCCGCCGAGCCGGAGGTGATCTGGATTCCGAACAGCTTCTCGCTGTGGTGTATCAAGTGCAAAAATGTCTGGGTCTGGAAGATTCCGGGATTTGTCATGCTAGTCCAGCATGACTCTGAGCTCTGTCTTGCGTGGCCGCAAAGGGCTTCTCTTGCCTGTCATGCAAAAACGCAGTTTCTAATGCGGACTACGCAACACTGAACTACGGAAAACCTTGTCATGCTTGCAGTGCATGACAGTGTGCGCATTTTTCCCTGACTTGCATCACAAGTTTCCAAACCCAGACTACATTTTCACAGTTGATATGGTGTCGACGGAGCATGGCGAGTTCCGAGTTGTTCCCCTGCAATATATGCATTGCAAAAGTATCGTACTAGTATAAATCGCATGACAAATTTGATCAGGAAGAAAATTGGAATTTGTAATGCAGATTTGGGTAGGAAACCAGATCTGTCATGCATACCTGCAATTCGTACGAGTACGATACTTTTGCACAGGATACAATATCGATTCCGCCAAGGCCATCTCGGACATGGTCACCTCGCAACCCAACTCGACACACAGTCTGCGGAAGGGGAGGTTGCCGACGGTCGTCAGTGGAGCGAGGATTTTCTTCGCGTTGAAAATTTTCTTCTTTTTCTCGATGCGCTCCCGCGGCAAGTCGTGGAGCCGATCCGAAGTCTCGAGACCAGCGCCGAGCCGAGATGTTGGAGAGGTAGGGGTTGTGGTGTTTGCTGTAGAGTCGACGCTTGTGTTTGCGATGATACCTTGTACGCCTTCGCGAATCGCACCTGCTGGTGCTGCTCCACTTTCATTATTCGTGTCAACTTTTTCCTCTATTGTCGCAGTTTCTGATGAATTTTTTGTCTCAACATTGGAGAGCGCCGAGTCGTCCATCGTTTTGCTCAGTAAATGGAATTTCGCCACCACTTCGTCGCTTTTTGGAAATGCGATTTTCTTGCGCCGAAGTTGGTTCCGGATGTCGTCATTTAGCTGGTTGGTTTCGTGAATACCGGACTGGAGGGAGAGACACCCCAAATCATTCCGGATGAAGGAAATCAGATCCTTTTGCTTGTCGAAAATTATGTTGGAGGATGTACTTTTTTCTTCACATTTTTTTGGCATAATTATATCACGGGAAGTTTTTGTTACACCCGTAACTGCAGGATTCGTGGCGTCTTGGTTCTGTTGAACTACATTTTCCTCTCCTGCGTGATGTTCCGGTGAAGAGCAATCTTCTGTTTTTGTCGACGCCGTCGTGGGGGAAGCAGTGCTGGACTCGTCCGGCTGCTTCTGCTTTTGCGACTCGGATATTAAACCCGTTTCTGAGGTACTATCAGAAGTTTTCCCAATAGGTGAAGACGAACTATTTGTCAATGTCATGCCCCTTCCCTTCCCAAACTCCATTTCCGCCTTCTTCGCCGCAATCTTGTCCCAGTCAAAGAGATTTTCCCCGGTGTTGAGATCCACATGGTCTCCGGCCCACAAGCAGTTCACGCCAGCGGGACAAAACCCGTTGGTGCGGTAGACGAGACAAGGGATATTGCCAGTACTGACCATCTCCACGACGTCCTCTTTCTTTTCGCCGGCCATTTCCAGTCCCGAAGATGTGGATTTCGCAGTGAAAGCTATCGGCTCTGTTCCCGCCTCAACCGCTCCCTCAGCTGCGGCTTGTGCCATCTCCGGCAAAGAATACGGCATTCCGCCACACTGTTTGATTTCCAGAAGCTTCTTCGCAATGTCGTGATTGCGCCGGCAGATTTTGGTCGTGTTACAACTGCCCCCTTCTGGTTGGCTCTTTCCGGCTTGCTGTTCCTGTCCATCTTTGCAGGAGCTTCCGGCTGTTGTTCCTGACAGATCAACCTCCGGTGCGGACAAATGGCACCGCGCTGCTCTACTTCCGAGTGTGCATCCGCTGCTTTCGCACCGGTTCCAGAAGGCGAGCTCGAGACAAATCGTCTGCAGCCGGTCCACGTTGTTGAATTTCCGCTCCTCTCTCTGCATCTGCTGCCTCTCCTTATTCTTGTACTGCCCCCGCTTGTCGTTTTTTCTGCGCTTCTTCGTCGGCGGCTCCGCTTCTTGCTGCTGTCCTTCGTCGGGCTTTGCAGATGTAGTCTGTTCTGTACCATCGGTGGCCAGAACGGAGGACTCCACAACTATATTTCCCGCTTGTTGGCTTGCTGCTTCTGTGACCGTGGCAGGTGTCGTGGCAGCGGTGTCGCGATGAGGACACGACTCGGACTGTCCCTTTTGTTCTCCATCATTTGCAGCTGCCGGCTTCATCTCGTGCGTCGTGGGCGAGGAGAGGGCTGCTGCTTCCTTTTCGGTTGCTTGGTCTTTCCCCTGATGTCGCATATATTTCGCCTGGACCGGAGCGTCTCCCTTGTCCAGCATCGCCTGCATGCGGGCGAGGCGCAGCGCCTCGCGAGTTCCTTCTTCTTCCGTCATGGACATTTTGTGCTTGTCGTTATTTGTGAGCAGAACAGACAAGATCTATATCTTGAGTATCCGTGATTTTCGAGTTGGATGTAAACTATCTAAAAACCTACTTAAATCCTGACTAAGTTCACTGCTGTACCAATCGATCATTAAAGGCTCACAACAACACGAAAATAGCTTAAAGCTCTCCTTTCCAAAACATGCGAGAGAGACCACAAATAAAACACCTTTCAGGCGGTGACAAGTGGAGCTTTCGTTTCGTATTTTGATCCTGGGACGAATTTCGGGTCTTTGATCCTGTTTCACTTCTCTGCGGGTCTTATGGATCTCGCTATTTGGATGCTCGCATTTCTGGCTGATCTACTTTTTGACAGAGAGTAAGAGATTTGCGATGTAGTTGCAGCATGCACGAAGTGCAAAATCCTCGGCCAACTCAAAGAAATTTACTTCAAATGCGATCCTGCAGTGAGGTGCGGCATAACTGCGAGCGCGAACCTTGCTGTTTCAAGGAGCGTCAAACTTTCCACCACCTCGAGCACATCAAGAAGCGCCAGATCGTCCAAAAATGGAGCGCAGCGGAGTTTCCTGTTCCTCATTCCAATACTGGAAGCGAAGACTTTTTCTTTTTTCTAATACGCCGCGTATCTTGATGCTCGTCTTCTCTGATTCTACTTCCATGCACAAGTCGAACAAATCCGGAAATTTGCGCCGCAAATTTTTCTAGATCGTTACCGCCCTTCTTAGCGTCCTCGTTTTGCTTTCACACTTAAGCGGAAAAAACAAAAGTCCTGTTCAATTTTTCGAGGAAACAGCTCGTCATGCGCCTTCTGTCTATCTCGGTGTCAAATAGAAATTTTCGTGTGTTGCTTTTTGCGTGGTCGAGAATCAGACAGTGAGGTGCATTTTTCTACTTCGACGTGGGTCAAAATGAGGGTCAAACTCAAAATTGCCATTAATTTTTCTTTGAAGAGCACTACCTCCTGAAAGCATTACTAATAACAGCGCCTCTGAACTGGTAATTCTGTGGAGTGTCTGGTTGTAAAAATCGAGTAATAAACGTCGGGTTGTAACCACTGCTTGTACAGTTGGACTGTTTGATTTGTGATGCTATAATTGAAACTAATACATAGAGTTGTTTGTTTGTTTGTTCATATTGGATACACGGGATCCGGGTGAAGATTTTTTCTTCTCTCGTGTTTTAGCGCTACTTGAAGAAAAAGTCAGTCTGCAAGAGCCGCTTTAGGCCTGCACTTAAGAAAAAATAAAGTGAAGAGCTGTAAAATTAAAAAGTTGGTGTCGAAGTTTAGGTTCCTACTGAAAAGTTGAAAAGTTAAAAAGTGTTTTTGTCGTACAAGAAACTGCTAACGCTACTGGGAAAAGAGATAGAGAAAGAGCACAGAATAAAATATGTTGCTTTTCTCGCTGTGAAGTTGGTGAAGAACTGTTTTTTTTTTTGAGATTGTGTTAGTTTTTTGTCTTTTTTTATACTTCTTCCTTCGTGGTTGTCGTTCGCTGCAGATCTTCGTCTACCTGTCTTACGCTTCTATCTACCGTTCGTAAAGTTTACTTGCTTTGTACAAAACTGAAGAGCTGTCTGTGTAATTCAACATAACTTAAATTTGTCTTGCGATTTTTTGCCTAAAGCGAGTCTCTCGGACCCTTGTTGCTTAGTTTGTATTTGTTCATTCTTCGAATTTTTCAACTAGCATATGCTCATCATAAAGCTTCCAACTGACCCCGCACCTTACTACCACCTCACTCCAATAGATTTGCATTTGGGGACACAGATAAGATAGATACAAGTCATGTTGTTCAACTGAGCCAGAAGAACCTCACGCTGGTGATTCTTCGTTTGTCCGTTGGTGTTGGAGACGTTGTTTTTTAGTGGAAGTCTTGCTTTCTTCGTCGTGTGCTAATTGGCGAGAAAAAACAAACAGAAACGTAAGACGTATATCGTTGGAATAACTGTTGCTACAAACAATAGAAACGAACTTGAAAACTTCTGCCTTGGTCTGACTGCTGCAAAGGCGTAAAAGCTGAAATCCTCATCATCTTCATGACAGCGGTCGGAAATCTATCAATCAGTGTTGTAGTACTAGAAATCATCAGGAAAGCCAACCGGCCATGAGCCAGGGGTCGCTCACGATGTCCCGCTCCTGCTGCCGCCTCCGGGCCTCCGTCGCGGCCTCCTTGTCCCTCGCGGCCTGCTCCTCGCGCTGCCGCTGGCGAAGGGCATGGTCGTCTTCCAACGCCAACACTCCGGGTTGCGTCGGACCCGCGTCTTGCCGCCTTGGGCCACTTTGCGGGGAGATGACGGCGTGGTTGTCAGTCATAACGTCATCGTGGTTGTCAAAAGTGTCCTCGTGGTTGTCAAAAGTGTCCTCGTGGTTGTCAAAAGTGCCCTCGTGGTTGTCAACAGTCGACCCTAGTTTCGAAGTGGAGAGCTTTATTGTAACGCATTCCTACCGAATTCAACCTTGGAACAGGAACTTCAAACACAATTACAAATCCCCAAGTCTCGTCTAGTTTTCCCCCGTTTCAAATGTTATTTTCGCACTCCTAAGCATTCCCGAGCATGACCTACAGTGACCGTAGCCATACAGGTCAGCGGCTTGCCGCCTGTTCAGCCTCCAACTAACCTTGAATCAACAAGAACAAGACTTACAGCTCTCAGAAAAAAGTCCAAACGAGGACTCCCACACACCGTGGGCACGGTGCAATTACTTCAACCGTGTTTATATAAAAGAAAATACCGCTAAAACAGTCGCACAAACCCCAAAACTTTTGTTGCAGAAAAGCAGTCGGTTGGTGCTCAGCTGACACAGCTCCGTCCGCCATGGTGCCTCCACTGGGACCAACGGCGACCACCTGCTGCTCACCCGTCGACTCGACGATCCCCGGGCTATCAGAGTCCACAACTCCCCCTCCACCTCATTCGTCCGTCCGGGAAAAGATCCACAAGCTGCTGCTCTTTGCATGACAAATTCCCAAGTCCGTACAGTATTACAATCAGCCTAAGTAGGTGGAATTTTTCATGCACACGCTCCATCTCCGTTGGCGTTTCTATAATTTCTCGAATGAGGGTGAGGGAGAGTCGTGTACCCTCATACGTGCTGCCGACCCGCTCCAGCAGATTCCGCCGACGAGCGCAGGTGTGTCATGCGGAAAAGTGAATCGACATCGTCACATTCGTCATGTACTTGAAGTGCCATTTAATGCATGTGGGCCTAAGAACACAATAAACTCCAAATGCCAGGTGTACGCAAATGCTTTTCAATCTTCTAGCCATAAGTACACGACAAATATGCTCGCACACACTTTTCAGCATGGTAAGAATTCGCAGAAAACCACTGGCGTCATGCTCGCACCTGGACGGCCGGCAAAACTGGTGGACGCCAGGATGGGGCACTCGGCCGGAACGATATCCCGGAGGAAAAATTCGGAATCAAATTCAAGTCAAGATTCTCACTCACGGCCGCAGAAAGCGAGTGTGACAGACCCACTCCTGCACAACAAAACTACTTCAATTCATACTTGTACTTCCATCAACCACCATGACAAGAAATTAACAAACTTCTTGACTCCACATTTCTGACTCAGTCATTCTCCCCACTCGGATAAGTCAGGACCTTGTCATTGTCGCCATCCCGGAGACTGAACTCGGTGACGAAGCCGCTTTTGTACGCTTCCGCAACACGGGTGGCGTTGCCGTATCATGTGCAAAAACGTACCGAACCGATTATTGCCAAGATGGGAATTCTGCTACATCACAAGCGAAGATATTTTGGTTGTTGCGCATGACAACTTCGAACTCGCAGGGTTGTCTCACTTGGCTCATAGCGCAGACGCGTCAACATGTTGAATTCGCATCATTTATAATATAGAGCATGCCAAATATCCGGATGACATAATGGCCCTCATGGGGAGCCGCAAGAATCATATTCTACACTCAGACGCGTAGATTTGCATGATAAATCGAAATCTTGTTATTTGGTGAGTACGTTTTTACTTAGGATAGGCCAGTTTTGTTCATCATCCACGACATCACGTCGACCTCGCGGTCGCAGTATGCACGAAAAAAACTGTCTTAGTGTAAGCCCGTGTTGCAGAAGATCCAACGCAGTTACACTTGCCATGCTGTACATGAATGACAGGCTACGTACGTGCTTTCGCGT
This sequence comes from Amoebophrya sp. A120, assembly GCA_905178155.1. Taxonomy (NCBI): domain Eukaryota; class Dinophyceae; order Syndiniales; family Amoebophryaceae; genus Amoebophrya; species Amoebophrya sp. A120. The sequence goes on along the minus strand of CAJINV010000019.1, from coordinate 560,594 downwards.
ACTTACTCACTGCGCATGACGCTGTCATGCCAAAAAGATTTGTCATGCCGTTTCCTAAAAAGAGTTACAGCAACACAGTTTTTTTCTTGGATACGGAGACTCCGGCTTGCACCAGACCCGTGCGGCCGTCCTGGATTTGGTTCAGTTTGCTCACGAGAAACCCCGTATCCGGTCCGTCGGGGGGGGGGGGGGCAAGAGCGTCGGCCATGCCGGTACTGGTCTCAAGTGCAGAGTTGGCGGCAGCAGCATCTGCAGCAACGTCGTTGCCGGCCTGTGAGTGAAATTATGAGATGTTCAAGTGTAATTAGTACAGTGCTGACAGAGAGCACGACAAAGAGGATCACATCTTACAACATCACGTGGCGCAAAACTCGTCCACTAGATTCAAAAACTTCGATCACAATAATAAGTAAGTACCTCCTCCACCCCGGGCAAATCGACGTCATCTTGGTGACCCAGCGCAGCATCATCGGCCTCACTGGTTTTGGTCTGGAGTGCAGAGTTGGCGCCAGCAGCATCTTCAGCGACGTGGCCACTTTCGTGGTTGCCGGCCTGTGAGTGAAAATATGAGATGTTCCAGTATAATCGCGTAATTCTGACAAACAGCACCAGCATCACAAAAGGGTGAATCACATTCACATCCTACCACATCACGTGGCGAGATACTCATCCACAAGATCAAGATTAAAAAATTGTGATCACAATAATAAGTAAGTACCTCCTCCACCCCGGGCAAATCGACGTCATCTTGGTGACCCAGCGCAGCATCATCGGCCCCATTGGTGGTGGTCTGGAGTGCAGAGTTCGCGCCAGCAGCATCTTCAGCGACGTGGTCACTTTCGTGGTTGCCGGCCTGTGAGTGAAAATATGAGACGTTCCAGTATAATCGCGTAACTCTGACAAACAGCACCAGCATCACAAAGGGGTGAATCACATTCACATCCTACCACATCACGTGGCGAGATACTCATCCACAAGATTAAAAAATTGTGATCACAATAATAAGTAAGTACCTCCTCCACCCCGGGCGAATCGACGTCATCTTGGTGACCCAGCGCAGCATCATCGGCCTCACTGGTTTTGGTCTGGAGTGCAGAGTTGGCGCCAGCAGCATCCTCAGCGACGTGGTCACTTTCGTGGTTGCCGGCCTGTGAGTGAAAATATGAGATGTTCGAGTATAATCGCGTAGTTCTGACAATGAATAAACAGCACCAGCATCACAAAGAGGTGGATCATATTCATATCCTACCACATCACGTGGCGCAATACTTATTTACTACATTAAAAAACTCCGACCACAATAATGAGTACCTCCCCCATCTCGCGCGAATCGACGTCATCTTGTTGACCGAGCGCAGCATCATCGGCCCCACTGGTGGTGCTGGTCTGGAGTGCAGACGTGGCAGGAGCAGCATCTGCAGCAGCGTCATCATCTTCGTGATTGCCGGCCTGTGAGTGAAGTTGCGAAGGGTACACTGTACTTCAGTGCTACTTTGACTACGGACGATAAAGAGGACGACATACCGTCCCGTAAGGAGAATCTACTACTGAGGTAAAATGTCCAATAAGATCTACATACCTTTTCCAGCATGGCCGCAGGAACCGCATCTTCAACCACGTGGTCATCTTCTTGAGTGTAGCCGACCTGTGAGTGAATAGAGAAATGCATTACGTTCTTCAATGCTAATGTGACTCCGGACTACAGCAAACAGGGCAGCATCATACAGGCGACGAGGAAAACCTGTTCTCTTACTAGGCAAAAAAGTGTCCTCCGTTCCTAGAGTTGCCATGCATACCTTCTCCGCTCCTCGCAAATGGTTGGTCTCCTTGGCGCCCTTCAGCTCGGCCAGGGCAAAAACGAAGGAATTGTACCGGCTGCTGGGATATCAAGTGCACAAATGTCTGGGTCTGACTGGAAACTTGTGATGCAAGACAGCCAATAACAAATGCACTGTAGTGCGCCGCCAAGCATGACAAGTTTTTTCGTGCTTCTGTGCTGCGTATTCCGCATGAGAAAGAGAAGCTGTGTTTTTGCATGACAGGCGAGAGAGGCTGTTTGTGGCCACGCAATACAGAAGATTTAAGGGCCATGCCAGATCAGCATGACAAGTTTCGCAGTCTTCCAGACCCAGACACTTTTGCAGTTCTTGATATGGGAGAGAAGAGGTAGAACCACTTGGCGGCGACAGCGGCGAAGGAGAACGCCGTCATCCTCTTGTCTTGTGCTTGTCCCAACGCGGGGTGCACAGAATAAAGCCGTTTTTCGTCGGGGAAATATATGTCAGTCTCCTTAGCAGGCACAAAAAATTTACTCACCACCACGCACACCGTGTGTGCGGATGAATCCAGCTGGTTATTGTCCTTTATTAGCAGTGCCACGAAAATTTGTGGAGACGCAAGGTCAGGGTGGAGGTAGTTTGGCGAATATTAAACGACTCGGCACGACAGATCGCCAAGATGGAGTGTAATTTACTCTATCCCAGATGAATTTTCTCAGCCGTACAACGACCCACGCATCGTATCTTCACGAGATGAAGTCTATCAACGTACAAACGGAAAAATCGAGGCAGCGGTGCGGGTGCCAGGAGTGCAAAATCTAAGTAAGTGTTGCTGTTTTGTCTCTTAATTCTGCAGCTTCACTCGCTTAGATGTTCGCATAGAAATAGCTCCCCTCAATTCATCTCGCGTCTTCACTAGTCTCTCTTTCTTTGTCTTGTACGAAACGTCCCAATAATCTGTTTACCTTTACCTAGCAGAAGCAGTTCCCCAAATCATACAAGAATTTTTCCGTGATCATTCAGTGCTAGTAGATCCTGCCTCACGAACGAACTCCGACGATCACGTTTATTTTGTATAGCACAGTAGATATCCCAACATGTCGCAAAGCGAAAGCAGTCAATGTCCCGCTAATATGCCATGGCGGATTTTTCCTTTTCTGGAAAACAAAATTAGCGGAAAAAATCGTAGAAGAAGATCACTGCTTCACTGCTCTTTCCTTGTAGGCATCATCACTCAACGCCGTGACAGAGGCTGGCACGTCGGCAGAAGCTGGTGTTGTACTTCTGTTCTTACCAAAGCCAAAATCATAGAGGTAAACACCAACCCCGAGAAGCGTGAGCGCAAACCCACAGCCCTGCAAACTCGATACCGAATTGCCGAATACGGCTAGGGTCGTGAATATCACCCCTACGCGACTAATGTTGTTCAAAACTGCCATGTAAAACGCGCCCGCGAAGTGAACGAGAGTGAATTCGGATATGTACCAAACAGTGGTTCCTAAACCTTTAAAAACGAGTAGCATCAGCCCGAAATAAATCGAGTGAAACTTCGTGGAGACTATTATTTTACCGTGCACCTCCGTCCAGGGCTCCGAGCCCTCGACGAAGAGGGAAAGGAGCAGTAACCCGACGACGTTGATGGGCGTCAATCGGTACGCCATACCCCAACTGACCATCATCTTCTCGGAGAGGGTCGGGTCATTTTTCCTGGATGGATTTAACCCTACTGGTTTCGGCGGCTCTTGTAGTCCAGAAGTAGAGGCGCCGGCTGGTGCGGCACCATAGGAACTGTTTTTCTGCAGTTCGCTGTAGTTATTTATTCCTGCGTTTATACTTCCATCGGTCTTGGGAACGATGCCCGGGGTGGAAGAGGACGTTGTTCTAATACCACGTGGTCCCGCCGCCTGCTGCCCGCTTTTCATCACCCCTTCTGCCACCGCCCGACGGAACACCCCGGAGAGCATCGCGCCGAGAACGAGCGCAATCCCACTGACACTGTAGTTCACTTCGCCGAAGGCGCAGAGGACCGACCCGAAGGTGATGGGGATGACGGAGATCAAGGTCAGGGTCGAGATGTCGCGGGAGAGAAATTTGCTGAGCAAGACCTGGGGCACGGTTTGCGTCATCATCATCATTTCCACGAAGCTCGGAAAGAGAAACTCGTGCGCCGAGTAGTGCGTGGCGCCGGATATGATGTTGAGCAAGCCTAGCGGGAGGATTTGGGTCTTGAAATTGTACGTCGGAATTATCGTGGTTCCTAGGCTTTCACCTTGATTTGTTTTGTTTTTGACGGCACTTTGTCCAGCAGCTTCTCCCTTGTTCACCAATGCCGAAAGAACTTCGTCCTGGTCCGCCGCACCAGCTGTGTCCGTGAAGTCCAGCCGCCGGTTGGTTTTCTTCAGTCTCTCCTTCACGTCCGCCACGAACCTTGGCACCACCCTCGGGTCTGGCATAATCTTCACCACGTGCGTCACGAACAAGATCGCGAAAAACGCCACCAGCTGGTCGAGAAACGTGAGGAACAGTGGGTGGGGAAAATCGTAACGGAGAATGAACAACTTCAGAACGCCGATTTGCAATGCGTAGCCGGCAAGATTGATTGCTGAACCGATGGCGACCTGCCACGAGAAACTTGCGGACGAAGTGGCGGGAGTTGCCATTTTGATCTGTGCAAGGTCGTGTTTTGAGAAGACGAGGAATAACACGCTGCGTCAAGCTATAACGACCGAAGATACGATACCAGGAGGGTAGTTTCACTCTGACTTGCCGCTCCATTTTTACAAGAACTGTACATTCCCCAGACTCTGTTACCCTTTCCCCTCGCGTGTGTGAAGCCCTCTCCACTCCTAAGAAGGAACCCAAAGAACTTTACATCTTCCTCGCGTGCTTTTCGTTAGAAGAACACGACCTGCGTTAGTGTTCCTTGCATATCTTCTTCCGAAAAAAACAAAGAGATAGCTTCAACGTAGCATCCGGCTCATCTGTGCAAGACTTCCACCCAAGAGAGCAAAGAGAAGCTCAGTTTGTTGCATCAAAGAATTCAGTTTTTCATCCGACGTAAAGAAAAGATCTCACATTCACTTGTCCGCGTACTAACTTATGCACGATGCTGTTGTAAAGGTTCGTCACATCTTCGTTCGCCCTGCATAGGTCCAATGCTCGACCAAATTCTCAAGCATTGTCCTATGCAAACGCAGCCTGCAAGCTGGCCGCCCGTTTTTGCTCTAACTCCTTGGTCAGTTTCCCGACCGCATCAGAGACTTCCTTCACGTAGTCACTGCCGCTGTCGGATGGAGGTTTCGCGTCCGTCATGGTGTAGGCCCCGGGAACGTGGAACCCACACTTGCTGTACAGCTGCTCGTATCAAATGCAAATATGTGTGGGTCTGGAACATTCTAAACTTGTGATGCTGTCTCTGGATTCTAAAAAAACGTGTATTGCATGACCAGGAAGAGGACTCCAGTTTGTGCTACGCGGAGAGGGCAATTCTCATGCGGTAGAGGTATCACAAAGCCCTCTAAAAATCTGTGATGCTACGGCATGCATCACAGACATCATGGCCCATGGAAAATGTGCATGATAAATCGAGAAATCTTCCAGACCCAGACATATTTGCATTTGATAGCTCCATCAGTTTCGTCTTCGCCGCCTCGTCGCTGGCGGACTTCACGGCGGTCGTCTCTTCGGCGGTGACGTAGAACGTTTTCACGAACTCCTGCTCCTGTTGCTGCTGCATGAAGGCCAGTCGCTCGGACACACTGCCGGACGCGTTCGCCTTCGCTTTGCCCGAGAGGTCAATCTGCTTCAGGCTGTCCGCGAAAAAGTTCAGCACCGGGTCCTGTTTCGAAGTCTCGCCGGAGATGCCTGGGATTTTTTGTTAGGGCGGAGGGGGTTGCGCGCTAAATATGCACGAGGAGGTGATGAAGTGCCAACTTAAACGCAAATACGCCCTTAGTGGGCGACCTGCATCCTGGTCCTTGCTCGACCACTGTTCGGCCCTTCTGCGAGGACGGGAAAACAGAACAAATGCGAAAACGAGCATGTGCCCGCGAATCGTCGGCACTATAGGTCCTACGCACTGCAAGGAAAGGCGGCGCCCTAGGATGGGGGGCCGGAACCCTTCCGGCCGGATCCCGCGCGCAAAACCCAGCCAAACTGCGAGGGTCGGGGCAGGGTCGGGGCAGGGTCGGGGCAGGGTCGGGGCAGGGTCGGGGCAGGGTCGGGGCAGGGTCGGGGCAGGGTCGGGGCAGGGTCGGGGGTTCTGGCGCGCCAGGATGTTCGAAAAGGGTCGCGCGGGCGTTCAGCAATGGCATGAAGCACAGGCAGCTGCAAAGCAAAAAGTGCGTACCTGTCAACGCTGACTCAAATGCCGCGGACTGCATACTCGCATCGGTACCAAACTTCCGGGTGAAGTCGGCTTTTACTTCCTTGACCAAACTATCCTGCAACTTCGCGCCGTTCGAATCCTCAAAGGAGAGAATGGACTGGAGCTGTTTCTTTGCTTTCGCGATAAGCTGCTGCTTTTCCGCTTCGATTAGCGCCTTGCGGTAGCTCGCCATGGTGGGCTGATATGGGGTTATTTTTTACGAAGTGAAAAGGTGGATGGAGTTGATGTTACATTGTCATGCACTACTAACTTCCGAAACAAGAAGCGAATGATTCAATTTGTCAATGTAACCAGCACCATTGAAAAATCCTTCTCAACACCCTCAAATCCGAGCTGAAGCTGGCCAAGCGGTCCAGGCACTTGCTGTCGTTCGCAAATCTCTTCATGGCAGCCATAATCTTGTCCTCGCCCTCCATCACGTCTTGTGCGGTTTTCTGGGCGGCCATAAACTCGTTTCTTTGTATCACGTCGCCGATGTAGCGGGAAAACGCCGTGTAACTCGTCCACAGAAACATGCCCGTACCGAAGCCTTTCAGGGCGAAGTAGTAGTTGAAGAAGGGATATCAAATGTAAAAGTGTCTGGGTCTGGAAGAATGCATGTTTGTCATGCTTGTCTGGCATGACTCTTAAATCTGTCATGCAAGTTACCCAAGAGCTCCATTTTTCTGTGATGCAGAAACGCAGTTTGTAATGCAGAATAGGCAACACCTAGAAGCTCAGAAACTTGTGATGCTGAGCCAGCATTTCTGGCCTCATCATGAGACGCCACCCAGCATCACAAGTTTCCAGACCCAGACATTTTTACATTTCATAAGGGAAAGGTCTTCAGCAAGAAAATCGAGGCCCCGAAAATCAACCTGATTGATACATATTTCGAAGTGGACGTACCATTTTGATGTAAGTAAGTAAGTGTGTGTAGCCTTGTCATGCACCGGGAACAACAAGAGCAAACACTGCCTCGCAAAACACAATCTATTCTATACCAGTGGTCCCTGACCCAGCCCCCGGGCTTCATTTTTTTCGAGTCCAGCTGACCAATGTGGCTGGCTTCTATTCGTTTTCTCATGCAGTACTTGTAGCAATCTTCCTCCGATATGTTGAACAGCACGGCAAGCTCGGGATAGTGGAATTTGTACTCGGCTGGGAATGTGTACTGCACCGCAGTTCGCTCCTGTAGGATTTTTTTCGGTTCACATCAAGTACAGATCAACACGTCGGTAGTCAACATCACCTGAGATCAGTAGCATAATGCAAGAGCAAGAAAAACTTACGAAAAATATCTATCAACATGACTGACAGTCTGCTTTAAGCAACACAAATTTCATCACAAACCTTCTCCGCGAAACCGTTCGCCCACATCGCGCTGAGCAGCTCCTCCGTGGTGATAAACACGTCCGACTCCACCATCAGGCCGTCCTTTGATCTTTTCAAGAAGTCCTTGAAGTCATCGCTTCTCGCTTCGTGGTCAGTCACCACTTTTAGGTACTTCAAGAACAGTTCCATATAACCCTCTCAGGTGTTACAATCTCAAACGTTACAAAAGAGTCTGGAAATCTGTGATGCAAGAGCTGCATGATCTAGCCTACTCCCATAGGATTTCGCATAACAAGTATTTCGGGGGCTCCAAACTGCATTGAGAATTCGGCTCAATTTGTATTGCGAAAAGCTCAATTCTCTATACGTTCCTCATGCTCTTCATGCAATACAAAATCCAGATTCTAATGTAACGTTTGAGATTGCAACGTTTGAGCAGGCCATATTCCACTTGCTTCGTTTCCGACGCCAGCTGATCGCGCTGCGGGAGGGTTATCCTGTGAAAAAACGTCCCCAACCCAGAGTTGTCATGCAGAATTGCCATCACAGGAAAACTTGTATATGCGCATCCCCACGAGAGGTATTTTCAATCGTGTTATGCAATTCGTGATGCTGTAAACACGATACCAGGATGGCTTTGTGATGCGGTTGTCCTTGCTAACCCGCATTGCGGTACAGAGAAAAATTTGTCATGCGTGACTCCCAAAACTTATGGATCTGTCTAGCAGATTTTCCATCTTGGCTATGGGGTGGGGACGTTTTTACACAGGATAAGTGTGAGCAGGAAGTCATCGTAATCGACGCCGGCTTTCCCCTTTTTCGTAATCTGGTACTTTGTCACGTACACACCGCCGCTGCTGGCCTGAAGAGTGAGAATCAGAATGGTTGAGATGTTCATCTGGTGCTGCAAATATGCATGACAGGCTCGAGTACAAAATAAATCAAGATGTTGCACGACACAGAAAATATTGCCACCAACAAGTTGTACTACCTCCACTGGGCTCTTCACTCCGAAAAAGCCTCGTCGCTGCAAAACCCCTCGGCAGCTCGCCGTGGCCTGCCGTCGCGTCGACAGCATGCTGGCGCGGCAAGGTGGAAAGACCACGCAACAATGGCTCAGTCAATGGGTCGTCCCGTGTCGTATTTCCTTCCACGAAAAAATGTGTATCGTGCGGGATTGATGAGAACGGCTTCACATCTTCAAACTACTTTTGATGTTGCGCAAGACACAAGTCATATTTTGATCACGATACGACAGTGCAGCGAAGCGCACGACAAAGTCACCCGGCAAACGAAACCAGAAAAAAAACAAGCACCAGAACAAGGTCCGAGGTAGTAGTAAGAAACCTCCGCATCTACAATGTGACAGGCAAGACGTCGCAAGTGTCTTATTTGCTCCAGGCTCGACGTTTATCGCGTGGCGCAAATGAAAATTTCTTTGGGCAAAAAAATGGCGTCATCCATTATTCATGATGTTCTCACCTCTGCTCCACCCAGGCTGAAGCATCTCTTTTTCTTCCTTCTTGCGAAGAGGAATATTTTCAAAGCTACAGTAAGGAAAATTCTAGGATCAAAACGAACCGCGTCAAAGCAGGTGCTTCAAAAGAAAAAGTGTCGTGTTCTGTCAATTACCAAACGATGTGTAAAAACTAATAGTGTTTTTTTTATATTTTTCTGTTCATTCCACTACATCTTCTTGTTCATTTGTGTTGTCAAAATGAAAGGCGGATCGCGGATTGTCCGGCGGCGACGATCTCAAATCCCCGCTGGTCTGTTCCCAGAAAAATCCGCTCGGCGCAGCGATACAACCCGCAGGAAAAGAATCGCTCTCTTTCTGTTCGTGTTGTTCCTCGTTCACGACCTCTGCACCCCGACTTTGCACTCTCTCTCCACCTGGCCCTGCCTCGCCGCTGTTAATCCCGAAACTTTCCCGGCCATGTTGAACTTGAGGCTGGCAAGAAGTTGTATCAGCAGCATTCTGTCCACCTTCTTCCCTCTCTCGCTCCTCGGATTTCCGCTGGAGGTGCTTTCTGAGGGAGGACGACAACTCCGTCGGCAACCGGTTCGGCGCGGGCGTACTGGGCATCTGGAAATTCGACGCGCTCTGCCGCGGGTTTTCCACCTTCTTCAGCCGCACCTTCCAGCTGGCCGCGAACGAATTCTTGTCGGGAGAGGATTGGGACGTGCTGGTGCTGTAGTTGTTCTCTACTTTATTGGCAAAAGCTGCAGAGTCCTGCTCTTTGGAGGATGTTCTCTCTACTATGCCGACGTGGTCCTGCAGTTGTTCGCTTCCATGGTCTTCTTCCTGGCCATTCTGCTCACTTCCGCTTGACGAACCAGTCAGAAATTGTGCCTGGTTGTACTGCTGCGCCGTCGCTGCACCGAGGAAAGGATTCGTCGACGTCGGCGAGGGCATTTTTTGCAGCTTACTTTTCCCAACTTGAATATGCGGTTGGGAAATAAGCGCTTGGGGCTGTTGCAGACCACTGTTTTTACTTCCTGAATGTTGTCGTTCCCTAGCAGTCGCGGCCGTGTTATAATATTCCGTGTCTTTACTGGGGAACATGGTACTCGCGGTGGGCACGTTGTTCACTTCCTGTTCTCATCAAATGCAAAAATGTCTGGGTCTGGAAACTTGTAATGCGAAAAGTGAATGATAGACGCACTGCAATACGCAGTTATGCATGACAAATTTTTTGGCTGCCATGTCTTGCGTATTCCGCATGGCAAGCTGCGTTCTTGCATGACAGGTAAGAGGGCCTTTTCGTGCCTATGCAACACAGATTCTCGAGTCATGCCAGACAAGCATGACAAACTTGCACTCTTCCAGACCCAGACATTTTTGCATTTGATAGTTCTGACATCAGAGACACCTTCTCCACAGTCGGCGCCCGGTACTGCGAGGATGATCCAGAGGACCCTAGAATTGGCGATCCCATGGCCGCTCCTGGGCATGATCCGGAGGCCGTCGTCGTGCCAGCAGCACCCGTCCCGAACTGCAGGCTAAAATCCCGACCGGAACTGGGTAGCAACGTGGGCATTTGCAGTAACGGGGGAATGTTGAGTTGCTGTCCGGTATTCTGCGAGCCGTCGAGGTTGTTCATCAGTGTTGGTTGCCGCTTCGACGTCGTCGCGTATCAAAAGTAAAAGTGTCTGGGTCTGGAAGATTATGAGACTTGCGATGCAAGTTTTGCATGAGCCATGATGTCTGTGATGCATGCCCTAGCATCACAGATTTTTTGAGGGCTTCGTGATGCCTATTCCGCATGACAAATGCCCTCTTCCCGTAGCAAAAATTATACTCCCTTTGCTGCTCATGCAACACAAATTTTCTAGACATCCAAATGCAGCATCAGAAGTTGCATTCTTCCAGACCCAGACATTTTTGCAATCCATATCGCGTGTTCATTTACCAAACGCGGCGAACTTCTCTGGTCCGGTAAGTCCGGACGAGGACCACGGCCATGACTAGTACTGCTGGGCGCCGGCAGATACACCGCGGACGAACTTGCGTTTTGTCGGATTTTCGTACTACTCATTGGATCCAGTAGTGGACTTCTCTTGTGGTCCACCTCCCGATGAAGATCCTGCTCCGAATCCGCTGGAATAACCGTGCTGTTGCTGAACTCCTGTGGGATGTGGGTTTGGAAATGAAAGTTCGTGTCTAAAAGCGGCGCATCCATCGGCGGGAGCTCGTGACTCACCCGGGTTGGCGGGTGGAAAATCTGCGTGTCGTCAAGGTTATCTGCCGCGTCGGAAGGAAGTGGTGCTGGGCGTGGTAATATCGCCGGTTTCTCTTGCGGAAACGGCATCGGAGCAACCGCATTCTTCCGGTCGAAGATCTGTGTGGTGTCTGGATCGTTCGTGTTCACTTGCAGGTGGTCTGGGAGATGAGGCTCTGCGAAAGAACCTGGTCGTGCATGTTCCTCGTGGTTTTCCACGACAAAGCTTTCCAACGGCGGCTCTACTTTAGGAGCAGCAGTAGAGCCAGCACTCGTCGTCCCATTGTGCAACAACGGATCGAACGCCATGTGCCCGGCCAATAAGCCCATCTGCGTCCCACCAATGGTAACCGCGGTTCCAAGGGCCGCGGGGTAGGAGGTCGCGGTTGCCGCGTTCTGCGTCACCGGAGATCGGAAGGTTGGTTGAGTAAGCCTCGGCTCGTCTTGATGTTGCCCGTTGTCGCGCTTTGTCCTCTCTGCGCTGCCTCCGCCTTGTTCAGCATCTACTACAATTTCCGCGTGGTCAGGCGATTTTGTCACGGACCGCTGCTGGTCCCTCCGCACGAGTTTTTCCGACCCGGCGACTTTGCTGTCCCACAAATCTTCGGTTCTGTTTGCACCGTCAGCACCAGAAGCCATGCCCTCGCGCTGGTTGGTCTGATGTACTACATCAACTACATTAGCGAAAGCAACTTCCTGTCGCACGTTCAGCGGAATCCACGTCATGCTGACCGTCAAATTCTTGATCTCCACTGCAAAATGCGCACCGGACGTGAGGCTAATTTCTTCCCCCGGTCCAAGTTCCACGCCGTAGTTGTACTGCAAAGGCCAAATTACCCGTGCGACAAACCGGCAGTTCTCAGGGTTCGCATTTGGATTTGCTTTGTTCATCTCTAATACAAAATCAACTGAAGAAGGCTGCTCTACTCTTATCTCCAGCAACTCCTCCGGTAGAAGCTCCGCGCTACTCTTTCCCCACAGCGCTTTCTGATAGTTCCGGCCGATCCGGAGTTTTTGCGGAATTTTGTCCGGACCGAGGACGTAATAGAGCTGGCGGCGGAAGGAAGATAATGCGGGCGTATCCTGAGTAAAAACGTCCCCACACCAGAGTTGTAATGCAGATTTGCAAAGACAGAAAGACTTGTAATGTGCATCCCCATGCGAGCCATTTCCAATCGTGTATTGGAATTTGTGATGCTGTGAACAGGATGAGCAGATGAATCTGTGATGCGGCTGCACTTGCTAACCTGCACTACGCTGCGGAGTGCAACTTGTCATGCGTGACTCCCAAAACTCCTAGGCTTGTGTTGCAAAATCCCCATCCTGACTCTGGTGTGGGGACGTTTTTACACAGGATAGGGCACTGCTGACCCAGCACTGGAGCTGCTGTTATTCTCCATAATTTGTTCGAAATTCACGTCCAACAGATACATCGCTTCCCGGCGCAAGGCAGCCTGGGTAGCGTGATCATTGGGCTGGCACCACCGACCGGCCACGCAATTTTTCGGGAGGTCGATGGTGTCATCTGCAGGGGTTAGTAAAAATGCGCTTTCATTTTTTGCATTGCTCTCTTTTTGCATCGGCGGCGGGGTGGGACTCGGAGGCGAATTCGACTTTTTCCGCGGAATAGCCTGCTGGTGTGTCGCAGAAGTAGTGGATTTTTGCTCCTTCCTGTTCTCAGGATCTGTAGTCCCGGCGCTTGGATTTTGCGGCGACGCGAAATCGCGCGACTTTCTCTTGTTCCTTTGGGGGGACGAGGTCGTAGTGGCTTTCAACACGGCCGGCTTGGAAGCATTGTCACTACTGCTTGCAGGCTTGCTCCCCTTCGCGTTATTTCGTTTCGGCTTCATATTCTGCTCTTTCACCAGCACAGAACCACCGACCGCAAGATCCACTTTTGGCTTCGGTTTCTTCGCTATTTCTAGCATTTTTTCCCGGACTTCGAACCGCAAATGCAGAAACGGCGCTTGTTTCAAATGCGCAATGAAGCCGAGAATGTCCCCGTGCTGGATCTTCATAGGCCCTTATCGCAGTGAAAAATGCCCCCACCCCCAAAGTTCCAAAAATTTGTGATGCGAAGTCTCCAAATGAAAACTTTTTGTCATGGATGCAGGAAAGGAGTATGAATCTTTCTGATGCAGAGTCTAGGCGTGTTCGCGTGTGTCGCATCGCTTGCATGACAAGCGCCGCTCTTGCTGGGATCTTTTGCAATGCAAATTCTTGCCATTTACGATTGGAAATCTGTGACGCTGATAGATGCAAGAGGGCGAATGTTTCATTTGGAAAGGTTTGCAATACAAATGGTCCCAAGTTCGGGGGTGGGGGCATTTTTCACTGTAATAGCCCGGACTCCTTCTTGATCAACTCTCCGTTTAGCATCAACCCGTTACTGCTGATACACTGGATCTGCTGATACTGATTCTTTACTTCTCGGCCGCTTGATTCACCACCTCCGGATGAAGTAGGACTCTCCCTGACCTGCAGAATCCGGAAATGCTCGCGGGATATCGTGTGGCGCGTTTCCGCATCTAAAATAACGCAATCCCAGTACCCTATCAACTGTAAAAATGTCTGGGTCTGGAAACTTGTGATGCTGAGTGGCGTAGCATGAGGGGGCCAGAAGTGCTGGCTCAGCATGACAAATTGCTGAGCTTGTAGGTGTTGCCTATTCTGCATGACAGACTGCGTCTCCGCATGACAGAAAAACGCGGCTCTTGGGCAACGTGAATGACAGATTTAAGAGTCATGCCAGACAAGCATGAGAAACATGCATTCTTCCAGACCCAGACATTTTTACATTTGATATACCCGGAGGGTTGCTGCAGCCTACCAACCGAGTTCACGTCGTACAGGACACACGGCGGGTGGTCGAAGAACGGTATGGGCTGTTGGTAATCTGTCTCGTGGTGGAAATGCTGCTGGAAGGGGGACTGCGTCTTGTGGTAGCACTGGACGAATCGGTAGTTCCAACTTTCGTGCTGAAGACCACTTGAAAAACCTGCTGCAGTTAGCTCTTGTTCATGACCGGCACCCCCGACGTACTCCCTCGTATCCGTTTCGACAAAGGGCGCGGAGGAGCTGCTACTGGTTCCCGTTCCTAAATTGGTCAGCATCTGCTGAAACAGCTCGACCGTCCTTGGGCTGACTGGAACACTCGCCGCGAAGGTGTTTTGAATCGTCTGTTGGAACGCGGGTTCGGCGGCTTGCCAGGATCTCGGGTACTGGAGCACGGTACGAAACTCTGCTCGACTATCAAAAGGAAAAATCCCCCACATGTCAAAACGAAGTTTCTGACGCTGGATTTGTGCACACAAATCGAACCTGTCTTGCTGGAGAGGGCTGCAGGCTCATATCAAGCGCGAGTAGAGAGATAGTGGCCTAGGCACCTAGCATGAAAAACGTCCGCGCTGTAGGCCCAACAGCATGACAAACCGCATGCATAATGGTGCGGAAGCTTCTGCTTCTGCCCTTGTCTTCTTGCAAACCAAATGTGATTTGTGACCTCAAATCCGCAACACAAATTTCCGAGAACGTACCTTATCAATATGGGGAGGGGGGATTTTTCCCTGCGATATCGACCGGTGGCGTTGGTGGTGTCGACGAGGTTTTCATTTATTGCTGGTGTTTTTTCATTGGTAGAGTTGTTTCCATCTCCTCCTGGAGGCGTTATTTGCGGGCTACTTTCGTGGTCTACCATGTCGTCGTAGTACTCGTCGTATTTTATTTTTTCCAAGCTATGACTATCAACTTCCACATTGAGGTTCTCGTTCTCCTCCTGCTCCTGACTACTTTCGTGGTCAGGACCAGTTTGATGTGTCCCGCCCTCAGGAGAGGGTAGATTGGCAGAGATCATCATGTCTTTTGGCGTGATGTTGTGCTCGGGGCTACTACTTTGCTGCCTGTCTACCTGTAGTTCCGGTTCAAATGCCTGCGCTTGCTGTGGAAAAGATCCTTCTACTCCAGCTGGTGATTTTTTTCCGGCGTCTCCATCGTCTGGACGATCGTGCTGTTCTTCTCCGCCCGCCGACGCGCTTGATGCACTTTGGCTATTTTTCCCATGGATGAAGTACTCCGCAATGCTGTTCACCTGTTCGCTGTATTGCGCGTAGTCGTAGGAAAACTCACTGGTAAACTTCTCCATCTTATCAACTGTAAAAATGTCTGGGTCTGGAAGATTCTGACACTTGTAGTTGTAATGCGCCTTTTGCATGAGCCATGATGTCTGTGATGCATACCCTAACAATACAGATTTTTTGAGGGCTTCTTGATGCGTATTCCGCATGACAAATGCCTTCTCAGCGTAGCAAAAATTGCATTTCCTTTGGTACTCATGCAATACAGATTTTTTGGAATCCAAATGCAGCGTCACAAGTTGCATTCTTCCAGACCCAGACATTTTTGCATTTGATACATCTGCTTCGTGGCGTTGGCGAAAAAGTCGATCCCCGCTATGCCACCAGTCGGGCTTTTCGGCGGGTGTAAGTCTACCGTTGCGTCGATTTTTTGGTCAACGTAATTGTTTCCGAACTTGTTGTTGGAATTCCTTCTCGACTTCGACTGCTGTCTTATTTCCACCTTCTCCTGTTCTTTCCTTCGTTCTTCCGCAGCCGCCTCCACCTGCTCTCGCTTCTCCTTTTCCAGCATTTCCCTTACCATCGGGTTGGGCTGCTCGTTATTGCGAGCAACAATCCCCCCTCCCCATATCAAAACGAAACTTCTGACGCTGGATTTGCGTACACAAATAAGCCCTGCCTTGCAGTAGAGGACTGCAGGCCCATGCCGAGCCTGTGTGGAGAGGTTTTAGCCTAGGCGCTCAGCATGGCAAAAGTCTATGCTGTAGGCCCAACAGCATCACAAACCGCCGGCATAATACCGGGGGCCTTCTGAATATGTCTCCTTGCAAGACAGACACGATTTGTGACCACAAATCAGCATCACAAATTCCCAAAAGTATACCTTTTCAGTAGGGGGAGGGGGGATTTTTCCTTTTCGTACTCGTCGTGCGGCTCCACCTCGTCTACGCGTTCCTCAAAATCGCCGTCATCGTACTGGATGTCGCAATATGGATTGCAAATATGTCTGGGTCCGGAAGGATCCAAACTTGTCATGCTAGATCTGAATCGTACAAAAATCTGTACTGCGTGACCAGCAAAAGCTACCCGCTTTTTGCCACACTAAACGCGAACTTCTCATGCGGATACAGGTATGAAAAAGCTCTTGCAAAATTTGTGATGCTTGTGAGTGCATTCCAGACTATCTTTTCTTTGTGATCCGCGAGATGCATGACAAACTTCCAGACCCAGACCTACTTGCATTTGATACGCAACTGCCGTCAGTGTGCGCGGACTGAATCGTGCCGTTGCACATCATATCAAATGCAAATATGTCTGGGTCTGGAAACTTGTGACGCAAGAAAGGGAATAGCGGGCGCACTGTAATGCGCTGCCAAGCATGACAAGTTTTTCCGTCGTTCTGAGTTGCGTACTCCGCATGAGGAACTGCGTTTTTGCATGACAAGCAAGATCCGCTCTTCGCGGTGACGCAACACAGAGCTCAGAGGCATGCCAGACTAGCATGACAAATCTCGCAACTTCCCAGACCCAGACATATTTGCTATGCATACATCATCAAATTCTTCCACCGCGCCCGTACCCGCATACCGGAAAGGAGAAGTTGCCCGGTTTGCTTGTGGTAGGCTTTGGAGGGCGAATTCGGCTGGCGATAGTGATGGTTTTGGTTGTAGTTTGGAGCAAGGCTGTTGTTGTTCCCGGGAGGCCGGACTGGGGATGGTGCCGGGAAATATGGCGACGGGGACTGGCTGTAGGAAGAAAAACCGGCAGCTGTTAAGGAAAAAATCATGTGTTTTTATAACATGCGTCAAGAGGCCGAAAGCAGTGCCTCTTCCTACTTACATTACATTTCTGGTGGTTTGTTCTTCATGATCTAGTAGAACACCGTACTAGAAGTCCAATACAGCACGACGCTACTATAATACTCTCATCGTCCACAATCCCCTGGTCCAGCTTCCGCAGTTGTGTCACCAAAAACGGCATTTTCGGCCGTTTCTCCATGTCCGGATCGATGCACTTCAGGGCGTGGTTCGCGATCTGCCGCGCAATCAAGTAGTCCCAAGCGGCCGCGGGGTCGAGCCTGCGCATCACCTCCTCAACGTCGTATTTCAATTCGTTCACGAGAAACTTGAACTCCTTCTCCCGGATTTGAACCGCCGGTGGGGTCGCCGTGAGCAACTCCAGCAGAACCATCCCGAACGCGTACACCTCCGTCGCTTCGGACACGATCCCCGTGCGGATGTAGTGGGGGCAGACGTAGCCGACGGTGCCGGCGGTCTGGTTCACGTTTTTTGTCAGTTCGTCCTGCTTTTCGCACAAATATGCAATGCAAAAGCACCGTACTAGTATAAATTGCATTACAAATTTCCTCAGCATGAGAAATGGCATCTCTAATGCGGATTTAGCTTGAGAAGGAAATTTGTAATGCATGAATGCGATTACTACCAGTACGATACTTTTGCAATGCATAACACACAAGCCAGGCCGAAATCGCCGACCTTCGCGGTGTCTTTTCGGTCCAGGATGATGTTAGGGGTTTTGATATCCCGGTGAAACGCTTTCGGCTTCGAGTAGTGCAGGTGGGACAGCCTGGTGGAGAATTTGTCTTGTTGATACAGTGAAATTTATAATTTCCAGATCACGTTTTTCTCTATTTTCAAATTTCGATCTACAACTTCATGCCGCATCACAAAGTAGAGGAAAAAGACCTACATCGACCCACTACTTTCCTCCTTACCCTTGCGCCGCATCGAGCGCCACGCTGCACCGCTGCTTTCCGCTGAAGCCCTTGATTCCCTCTCGGCTCCATCTTATCCGCTGATGCACGTCGCCGCCGGACAGCAGTTCGTAGACCAAGATCCGCTCCTTCCCAATGGGCCCCTTGCAGAACCCCATCAGAATCACCAAGTTCGGGTGTCGGAACCGGTCTGCGAGTGCACAACTCCCCGTCTCTGTCATTTCTCATGCAAAACACCAAATCCAAGCGCTGCCGTGTGGTCTGTTTGCATGACAGATTCCGGAAGGAGCTGAAACAGTACTACATTATGCGCATGAACTTGTCATGCACAGGCTCCATATCTGCGAGTGTTTGTATTGCTGTCCTTGCAATACGAAGGAGGGGGAGGCGGGGGACAGTTGTGCACTGTCATAACCGGCTGAGCATCTGGACTTCGTCGTCAAACCCGGCTTGGTCCGAGTTGTGCTCGATGACTTTGATCGCGACCTCGTTCCCGTCCTCCAAAGTCCCCTTGTAAACGGAGCCGAACGCGCCAGACCCGAGCTTATTCAGCGGGGAGAAGTTCGAAGTGGCTTTCTCCAGAGTGGCGTATTCCATCTCCAGGTTTGGTGTGTTCCAACGCTGCTGCAGTTTGTCGCGAAGCGAAGGCGGCTGGGAGGTTTTGTTCTGGTCTCCTGGAATTGCAGGCCCAGCATCGACGTCCCGCGCGTCCTCATAATCGTCGGCGTTGGAACTCATGATCTAATTCGAAGAAGAGCTGCAGTCGCGACCTCACCCCTGGATGTAGTGTGCGCGTCGACCTAGATGAAAATCTCCGGGAAATAGGAAAAACGGCCTCGTGCTACCTCTCCGCGTTTGGGTCTGCTCTCGCGGAGGTAGTCACCGTGTGCGACGACGTAGCACCTCCAGAGGAAGTCCGCAAAGCGGCAGAGCTTGCCGATATTACGATGCTCATCTTGACAGCGAGAAACGGTTCTAGTTGTACACACATGAAAATAAAAATGGTTGTAAAAAATGCTTCGCGCACTAGCTGCAGCAAGATTCTTCTGGCTCTGAAAGTTCATCTGCACCACGGAATCTATTTTAGTTTGTGTTGACGCACGGCAAAAGAAATTAAGCCGTATAAGAGGCAGAGTTGTTCTGCGTTAAACCAGCCTTTTTTGACCCGCATTTTTTCTCATCGCAAATACTTAACACAAGAAACAGAAATAACCTTCGCAACCGCTCTCAGCCGCAATCATTTTCCTCCATTAGCGTGGTTCTACTAAACGGTAACACCTAGACCTTGCAAAACAAACAGGAGAACAAACGGAAACAAGCTCCGCCAGTGATTTTTCAATACGGTTCTTGAGACGTTTTCGCATCCCCGAGATTCTAGCAGAATGAGTTTCATGTAGTAGTATGATCCGGCGTCCATTACAACGGCTCTAGGTACAAGGCATTGTTGCAAAGCAATGTCAAAGTCTTTACGTTCTTTTCATGCACGATCACGAAACATTTTCTTTAGTGTACTTTTTTCAAAAAATCAGACTAGGGGGGCACAGTAGTGCGCCCTTGCACGACATATGTCCGTATTCCTACGGATAAGTACTACCGGCGACGTAAAATTTCAAAACAAAATCCGAACTACGCGCTTTGAATTCTTCGAAACCCTGTCCCTGGCGTGATAAAGCGAAACAATAAAAAACCTCCAATATGTAAAAATGTTGTTCCAGGTAAAGTCATTAGATGTGTGTTTATTGTCTAAAGCATCTTCACAGGCTCCCGCATCTAACGCAGGCGACTGTGAATGCTCTTTTTTTTGTCGGATAGAATGAAAATAGAAATTCGGTCCCTAATAAAGTCGGTGTTTTTGAGTATCAGCTGTTCCCTTTTAACGGTTTGTTTTACGGTCCTTTTTTCGTGGCGGGTCTTTCTTGGAAAGGCTTTTCCCTCACAAATCGGGCCAAGTTTTTTGTCTTTAATGGGATGTTTTGAATAAAAGCCTTTACGAAACAGCCTTAAGCTTCAGCTTGTCGAATGAATGGACATAAAGCGACTTTCTTGAAAATTGATTTCTACGAAAAAACTTGTTTGAATACGTATCTAATTGGAAGCAAATTAGACCCGCTTTCACCTCCACAAAAGCTGCACCCAAATCATGTGCTGGTCTCACGGCCTCCTGAACCGCAGCACTTCCTGATCTGGCACTTTCTCTCGAGGCTTTCCTTGCTCATCTTCCCGCGAGTCTATTATGGCCCCGCCCAACTGCTGCTTCATCCTGGCGGCGGCCTTCGGGCTGCTGGGGTCTGGTATCAAATGTAAAAATGTCTGGGTCTGGAAGATTACTAGGTTTGTGATGCATATTTTGCATGACTCCTGATGTCTGTGATGCATGCCCTAGCATCACAGATTTTGTGAGGGCTTCCTGATGCCTATACCGCATGACAAATGCTCTTTGCGTGTAGCAAAACTTGGACTCTCTTTGCTGCTCATGCAATACAGAATTCAGCATCACAAGTTGCATTCTTCCAGACCCAGACATTTTTACATTTGGTATCTGGCGTCTTCGCTTCCTCCCCCCCGGCGATGCGCAGTTGCGTCTGCAGGTTGTCTATGCATTGCAAATATGCCTGGGTCTGGAAACTTGTGATGCAAGGAAGGGATTAGTGGAAGCATTGTAGTGCGCTGCCCAGCATGACAAGTGTTGCCGTGGTTCTGAGTTGCGTACTCCGCATGAGAAACTGCGTTTTTGCATGACAGGCAAGAGGAGCTCTTCGCGGCCACGCAATACAGAGTTCAGAGTCATGCCAGATTAGCATGACAAGTCTCGCAATCTCCCAGACCCAGACATATTTGCATTTGATATGGTCCACAACTTTTCGCAGCGTGCTTTGCTGCTTTTCCAAAGCTTCCAGGTCTACACGGTCGACGCCGGCTGGGGTGTTTGTTTTTATCATGTAAGACGAGAACAGCTAAAATCAAAAGGAATTTTGTCATTACACATGACGACAACCCTGTAGTTGGAGAAAAACTCAAAAATCTATAATCGTGTCCTGTTTCTGCAGAAGTTTAAGTTTTACTTCCGCGACACAAAACTTCTACACAAATCAGCAAAAGTACGCGGCAGTTCGGTCATTTCGAAGACCGAGTTGTGCCAGTCGCCGCCGCAAGTCGTGCCGCTCGGCAGTTTTGTTTCCACCGAGCATTTCATGTTGCAAAATTTCTGCTTTACTTTCAGCTCCGGCATGCAAGGAAAAAACCGTGTCCGTGTAAGTCTGTCATGCAAAGCACGCTACGCAGTTACATTTCTCATGCTGGCTAACCATGCCGTCCTCTTTGCATATGTGTTTCCACGTACTAGCCGTGCATGACAGGTTTTTTCTGTCATGCAGAGCCAATTTGTCATGCTGTCACTCCAAGACAGCTACACTAACGCAGTTTTTTTCTTCGATATCCGGCATGCTATTCCCGCACCAGCACTCCCCGGACTTCTGCAACCCGAAATACTTGTAGTCCGGCCCCTCGTATCAAATGTAAAAATGTCTGGGTCTGGAAGATTGCAACTTGTCATGCTAAATCTGCAGCATGCAAAAATCTGTGTTGCATGATTACCAAAAGTCGTCCAGTTTTGACCAAGTCGGGAGGTAGTTTCTCATGCAGGATAGGCATTAATAAGGTCTCGCAGAATCTGTCACGCTAGGTCCTGCATTCCAGACCTCATGGGTCATGGAAAAGCAGCATGACAAGTCTCGAATTCTTCCAGACCCAGACACTTTTACATTTGATACCTCGTTGACCCCGTGACACTGCACCGCGCATTCTTCGGGGGAAAAGAAGTTCTCGCTGTTCATTGTGTTCATCGCCATCTTCTGCACGGGCAACGTTCTCATCGTCCCCCGCACGTAATCGCGATAGCAGCCGATGGGTCGGAACTTCGGGGACTGGGTCAGCACTTGGAACTTACACACCGGAAACGGTTTCTGCAGGGCGGCGACTTTGCCGGTGGCTGTGGACTTCAGCTCAAAGGACCTCGCTTTCCGGTAGATCGGAATGTACACGCCGTCATCCCCCGCGCCGCGCCACTCGTTCACGATTGACCCGTCGACAAACAGCTTTGTGTTTTTGAGTAGTTCTGGGTTCTCGCCCGGTTTGTTGGCGATGAAAACCCTTGTCACGAACTTACTCCCGTCTTCGACCGACGCCCGCCAGGTGTGCTGCAAGTCTGTTTTCTCATCATTCACTTGTTTGGTTGATTCAAAACAGGCAAGGTCTTGCTTCTCCTTTTCTACAATCTCCTGAACTTCTTTCGGAAGTTGCTTCTTGTTCTGAATCAAAGCGGTTTGGTGCTTGTTGGATGCCGTGTTTTTCGTAGTTATCTTTTTCTGCAGCTTCTTATGCGGGTCTCGGAGGTCTTGCTTGATGACGTGCTGGGACGAGGAGTGTTGTTTTTTGCTTTTTATTGTTTCATCCTCACTACTATCCAGCCCCTCGGCGTTATCGTCGTCCGGTTGTGACCTGACCAGAATTATTAAATGCAAGTATGTCTGGGTCTGGAAGGTTCCAGCTTGTGATGCTGTCCTTGGATCCTGAAAAAAATTGTATTGCATGGCTAGCAAGAGGAGCCCAGTTTCTTCTACACGGAGAGCGCATTTCTCATGCGGATTAGGCATAAGGAAGCCCCCAAAAAATCTGCGATGCTAGGTCATGCATCACAGGCGTCATGGGTCTTACAAAATATGCATGACAAACCTGGGACTCTTCCCGACCCAGACATATTTGCATTTGATAAGAATATTTGGCAGGAAATCTATGGCCTTCTTCATCATCTGCATGAAAATGCCGCCACCGGAGGAAGACGCGGTGCCGGGGGTTTGCGCGCCCCCGGAGGGCGGAGCCTGGTCGTCTATGAACTGCTGCTGGAGGGGGGTATGGACAGAAAATTGGAAGAGTCAAAAAACTTTGTAAACCAAGAATTTCTGTAAATCAAAATGGACAAACTTTTGTCATTGTTCATGAGCTTTTGCGTCGCGCACAACATTGTTGTAACAGTAAGGACTTTATTTGCCGCCCGTTTCTTGGACCTACAAAGCGATTCTCCAGGAGTAGAATTCCTGTAAAAAAAAACGGTATACGTTTCTTGACTGCTCGATGTGTTCTTTTCACTAGGCTACGATACTGGGTTATGACTCTTGAACTTTACTTCCTGGTCTGACAGTACGGAAGCGAGTTGATCACCTATGATGTAGTTGTGGAATTCCCTTCTGTCATGCAGGACTCGCACCATAATTCGTGATTTAATCATTCTGTTGCACGAAATTTTAAAAAACACGTAGAAGTATGGACATCAAACACGTACAAATACCACTCCAGTTCTTGAGCAATTCCGTCAGGTCGGCATCTTCTTCTTCAGATTTATTTTTCTCCCCAGAAGATACTGAAGTACTTCTCTCCATGTTTTCCACCTTCCGACCCTTTTCCAGCAACTGCAAGTCCTCCAACTTCGTCACTTCCGTCTTTGGAATCGCGTCTGTCTTGGGATCTATCTCGTGCTGTCCTGGCATCCAGTCCACGATGGTCGCTTTACCGTTCAGCTCCGGGTCGTCTTTTTCCAAGTAGTGCAGTTCGTCACTGCCCCCCTGCGGCGACCCGGGATACCAGGATTGGGAATTCGGATCCCCTTCTATCCCCGTCCCCTGCGTGTTCAGCTGGGTCTTGGTTGGGTTTTCTTGCGTCTCTAACTCTTGCTGTAGTGTTATTGTGAGGAAAAATCCCCCCTCCCCATATCCAAAACGAAATTTGTGTTGCTGTATTTCAGTACACAAATCGAATTGTATTCCTAGAAGGCCAAGAGACGCAGCTGCTCCCTCGTTTGCAGGCAACTTGTCATGCTGTTTTCCGTTTCCAGTTGCTTTCTGTCATGCTAAAGGCGCAAGGCTTTCCTACGCCAGCCAGCACTACAATTCGCATCTCTTCCCTTCTAGCATGACAACGTGATTTGTGCTCACAAATCATGCTACACAAATCTCCCTTTCGGTATGGGGAGGGGGGATTTTTCATTTTGATAAGTGTCTGCCCGGCATTACTCGCTGGGTCGTACGCGCCGAAGGGTTCTGTGGGCTGCTGTTGCTTATCAACTGCAGAAGTGTCTGGGTCTGGAAGATTCTGACACTTGTCATGCACGTTTTGCATGAGCCATGATGTCTGTGATGCATACCCTAGCAATACAGATTTTTTGAGGGCTTCTTGATGCGTATTCCGCATGACAAATGCCCTCTCAGTGTAGAAAAAATTGCATTTCCTTTGGTACTCATCATGCAATACAGATTTTTTTGGAATCCAAATGCAGCATCACAAGTTGCTTTGTTCCAGACCCAGACACTTTTACATTTGATATTGCTGCACACCCAAGTCCTCCACTGCCGGAAATTCGCCCGCGGAATCGTACGCCGGATCCGTAAAATCGGTCGCACTCGTGCGGATCGCGTTCATTTCTCCCGGAAGTGGGACTGCTGCTCCTGCAGCTCCTGCGAAGTTTGTTCCTCCGGGGGCTTGCACGTTCTGATCTATCTTCACTGGAAGAGGCTCTTGTTGTTCATCTAGTAAAAAGTTGTTCTGCTTATTCACCAGTGTGGCATTGTTAGGGCTCTTCGTCAGTGTGGCGCTGTCCGGCGACGTCTGCGCGCTCCCGTCCGGGTTGGGCGTGGTCGTTGGCCCCGTGTTGGCATCACCGCCACCACCACTATCGCCTCCACCGCCACTGCCCCCCGGCGCTTGTGTAATGTTCACAAACTGATCCGCGGGCGCGTGGGTCGTGGTTATGTTGTGTATGCATTGCAAATATGTCTGGGAACTTGTAATGCTGGGTTGGAAATAGTGAATGCTCTGTAATGCACAGCAAAGCATGAGACGTATCTGCGCTGCTTAGTGTTGCGCCTTCCACATGGCAAGCTGCGTTTTTGCACGACAAGAAAAAGGGTCTCTTCTTGGACACGCATCACAAATTCTTCAGTCATGCCAGACAAGCATGACAAACCTTGCATCCTTCCAGACCCAGACATATTTCCATCTGATATTGTGCGTCGCGTCGTAATTATCGTTATTTGTGCCGGGCACGGTGCTCGCGACAAACTCCGCCTCTTTCTCCGTCGTGGTGCTTGTGGTTGTGGTGTTGTATGGGCTAAGCGTGCCGTCGTATTCGGTCGTGCTGGTTGTCGTGCTTGTACTGGTAGTTGTAGTCGTACTGGTTTCTGCCGCGACCGGAATCGGGGGATGGTCCGTTGTCGTAGTTTCGTGCGTCGGGGAGATCGTCCCCGATTCTTCCGCCGCGGGCGCTTCGGTCGTTGTTTCCGTCGGGAAAACCGCAGGCATAGACTCCGCGAAAACGTGGATCCCGCAAATCGTCAAAAAGTGGTCGGTCAGCCTGATCTCCAAGTTCCCGCCCCAGGCGTTCAGCAACACGACGGTTCCGGCCGCGGGGTTGCTTGTCACTTCACCGAGATTGGCGACAACCTGGTCGTCGATCACCACGTCCGCGTTGTTCAGCCTTTCTTGCGCGTCGTCCGCCCGGTTCCAGATCACGATTTTGGTGACAAACCGCCTGACTTTATCAAATGCAAAATGTCTGGGTCTGGAAGATTGAAAGACTTGTATTGCGGGTTTTCCATGACACACGAGGTCAGCAATGCAGAACTTAGCATGACAGACTGTATGAGATCTCACTCATGCCTATTCCGCATGAGAAACTCCCTCGCAACTTCGTCAAAAGTGCACGGCTTCTGGTAATCACGCAACGGAAATTTTTCCATGATGCAGATTTAGCATCACAAGTTTACACTCTTGCAGACCCCGACATATTTGCATTTATAGACCTCGTCAACGGACAAAACGCTCTGGTCGGTCTCGTTGAAGGTTCTCTCGACAAACGTCACCTTCCAGGACTGCAGCCCGTTGCCGTTCGCGGTGGAGTATGAAACGCAACAATATCTGGGTCTGGAAGAATCCGAAATTTGTTATGCTGTTTTTGCATGACACAGAATGTCTGTCATGGAAGCCCTAGCATCACAGATCTTTAGAGGCCTTCCTGATGCCTATTCCGCATGACAAATGCCCTCCACGCGTAGCACAAACCGGGCTCCTGTTGCTGGTCATGCAATACACAATTTTTTAGAGTCCAAAGTTAGCATCACAAGTTCCAACCTTCCAGACCCAGACATTTTTGCAATCCATATGGAGGTGCAGGAGCCAGTAGCCCACTCCGTACTGTCCCCAACCCGGTACTCCAACGCCTTCGTCCCCTCCGCGCCCTCCAGTTCCGAGGACATGGAGACCTGCAGAGATTCCAGGCCTACGCGCTCCTCCCCACCGAGTTTCTTATACAGTTCGTAGTCCTATGCTGTGCAAAAGTATCGCACTCGTAGTCAGTAATGCATTTTTACAAATCTCAGTTCCAAGGTAAATCAGCATGACAAATTCCATTTCTCACGCTGAGGACTTTTGTCATGCGCTTTCTACTAGAACGATAATTTTGCAATTCATAGGTCGGTGTTGACATCGGTTCCGACCGGGCACTCGCCGGCGTTCTCATCGAACGTAACGCAATTGGTTTTCGCCTTCACGGAGAAGTAGCGGCACGCGTACTCCCGGCGGCAGATCCCGGCACACATCGCTTCCGTCATCTGATCTTTATCGGCCGTTTTCGCTGCGCCATTGTAGGCGCCAAGCTCGCAGTAGCCTTTGCCCATGGACATGAAACCCCCGACGTTGTCGCAAATCAAGCGCTATGCATTGCAAATATGTCTGGGTCTGGAAAGTTGTGATGCTAATGTCCGAATGATGCGCAACCTGTATGGGGGGCCGCGCATGACAAGTTTCTGAGCGGCTATGTCTAGCGTGAACCGCATGACAAATGGCTTTTTTGTATGACAAACAAGTGGCACTGTAGCGCACCAAGCATGACAGACTTTTCTGTCTTGTCGGCAAAGCATGACAGACTCGCACTCTTCCAGACCCAGACTACATATTTGCAGCGGATAAGCGCTCGTACGTGTGGAGGACCCGCTGAACGGAGTCGTCGGTCGCCGCGGAATTGTACTGCCCCGTGACCTGCTTCGACCCGTCGGCCGCGGCGGCGAAGGACGCGTAGCAGAAACTCGGCCCGTCGGCCGCGATGGTGTACTGGGTTCGGTAGGTGGGCAGCACTTGGTTCAGCGCGGTCTCGCAGTGCTGGGTCCAGATGGACTTGCAGACGCCCGGATTGTCGTCGTCCGCGGGGTCGTCGAAGGAAATGGGCACACCGCCGGAGTTATGAAGTGGACATATGTCTGGGCCTGGAAGATGAGCACAAACTTGTCATGCAAAATTTCCATGCCCAATGAGGTCTGGAATGCAGGACCTAGCATGACAGAATTTGTGATGTTGCCTCTATCATGCCTATCCTGCATGAGAAACTCCGTCTCATGTTGGTTAAAAAAGTGCAACTTGTTTTATTGGTGCTGGCGCAAGACAGATTTTTGCATGAAGCGGACTTAGCATGACAAGTTGGAACTCTTCCAGACCCAGACACATTTGCAATGTATACGAGTCGCATGTGGTCTTGCCTTTCGCGTTGAGGTAGTACTGCGAGTTCCCGCACGGCATCGTGTCCTCCGGTGCGCCTGAGTGAATAATTTGTTTTATTTGTTGTCTTTGATTATATGGTTCGCAGTGAGATGAATCTATGGAAACCAGCCGAAAGCGGCCGAGGTACTCCCTAGGCGAAGCACTGAAGCGAGGTACTGGAGGAGCGAGGCACTACTTAAGGGACGCACTATTTAGGGACGGCACTACTTAAGCGCACTACTTAAGCGACGCACTCCTTAAGGGAAGCGCCATTTGAGCGAGGCACTACGTAAGCGAGGCACTGTGTGGGCGCAGCACTACTT
This sequence comes from Amoebophrya sp. A120, assembly GCA_905178155.1. Lineage (NCBI taxonomy): Eukaryota > Dinophyceae > Syndiniales > Amoebophryaceae > Amoebophrya > Amoebophrya sp. A120. The sequence goes on along the minus strand of CAJINV010000019.1, from coordinate 532,684 downwards.
AAGCGAGGCACTACTTAAGTGTGGCATTACTTCGGCGCGGCACTACGAGAGCGCAGAACGACTTATGCGACGCACTACTTAAGCCAGGCGCCACTTGAGCGAGGCACTACCTAAGCGAGTGGCACTACTTAAGCGCGGCACTACATGAGCGACGCACTACTTAAGCAAGGCACCACTTAAGCGACGCACTACCTAAGCGAGGCACTACCTAAGCGCGGCACTACCTAAGCGCGGCACTACTCAAGCGCTGCACTACTTAAGCGAGGCGCCACTCAAAAAAGGCACTGCTTAATGGAGGCACTAAATCGCCGGGCCATTTCAGTGCAACGCTGCTCCTTCGGCAAAAAATTACTTGCTTAGCGAGGCACTACGAAGCGCTTTCTTAGCATAAATCAATATCAAATCTGTGAGTGATCACTTAAAACAAATTAAGCAAAGCTTCAACTGTACCTCGGAGGCAGAGTATTCTCGCTTGGCTTTCCATGATAATGGGTCTGTTGTCCGGGTCTAAGCTGCCTCCTTGGTTGAATCCCGCGTAGTTTTCCATCGCGCCCCCCAGCACAAACGTGCAGCCGCCGGGGAGATCGTCGTTGTCCAGGTCCGTCTTAAAATTGTTGTTCAAATGCGGGAACTTTGCCATCAGCGTGAGTTCGCAGTGCGACTTGTAGATCGTCCTGCACTCGTCCTCGTTGAAAGCTGCGTACCGCGCTCCTTCCGGACACTTGTTTTCCATCGGCGGGTATGGATTGCAAATGTGTCTGGGTCTGGAAACTTGTAATGCTCAAAGTGAATGATAGACGCGCCACAATACGCAGCTATGCATGACAAATTTTGTGGCTGCCATGTCTTACGTATTCCGCATGGCAAACTACCTTTTCGCGTGACAGTTAAGAGGGCTCTTTCGTCGCTATGCAACACAGATTCTCGAGTCATGCCAGACAAGCATGACAAACTTGCATTCCTCCAGACCCAGACATTTTTGCATTTGATAGCGGGGGCAGGTAAAAATTCGTGTTCCCGCACTTGATCTCTTCGGCCTCGGCACCTGTGGGTTGTGTCTTGATTTACTTACCACCTCTTGCGTATCACAGTAGAATTAGTTTGTTTTCTGCCAGGCTAGATGCGCATGACAAACAAAGATGCTCAACAAGCATGAAAATCAAGCATAAAAAAATGAAACGCAACCAGAATAGGAAAGTACTTGTGCACAGTAGCCGCTGATACGGGTTTTCTATTTTCGCGGCCCCTTCTTCATACTCCCCGCCCTGGTTGTAGGCCCCGTACTTCTCGTTTGGCCCTAAGGAGAAGAAACACCCCGGCGGGAACTGATCCGAGTTGATTTCGGAAAAGGTTTGAATGTGGTTGGGCGACATTTCTCGGATTATCGGCCCGCATATCAACTGTAAAAATGTCTGGGTCTGGAAGATTCTGACACTTGTCACGCACGTTTGGCATGAGCCATGATGTCTGTGATGCATACCCTAGCAATACAGATTTTTTGAGGGCTTCTTGATGCCTATTCCGCATGACAAATGCCTTCTCAGCGTAGCAAAAATTGCATTCCGTTTGCTACTCATGCAATACAGATTCTTTTGGAATCTAAATACAGCATCACAAGTTGCATTCTTCCAGACCCAGACATTTTTACATTTGATACCGCATTCGTTGTTCCAAATCTCGCCGCACATCGTCCCGTCCGCGGGGTGCGCAAAGCGCGTGCCGTCCGGACACTTTTTCGCACCTTTTGGGGCGATGACGTAGCCGGAGTCGCCACACTCGATCTTCTCGGTCGGGATACCTGGAGGACGTGAGAGAGCACAATGGAGTTTCTCTTGCATCTTAGCGAGAACTACTACGCATGAGAAATTACACCCCTGCAAGTCACTGCTTGCTGCAACACAGATGTTGAGTAGACAAGATGACACATAAAAACTGTAGTCGACGAAATAAATTCATTTCAAAAATACGGCTGCAGAGCAGGTGGTCGTATTTCCCCATCGCACCGGAATCTGGCTGCACGTTGTAGACCCCCCTGGTCTCGCTCTCCATTAACTTCGCAAAGCAGCCGGACGGCTCGTCGAAGGACTTGGCGCCCGCAAAGGTGAACGGGACATTGGTGACCATGTTGATCAGTGTGTCCTTACACAAGTTCTCGTAGATGTCCCGACACTCCTATTACAGTGAAAAGTGCCCCCCACCCCTGAAATTGCAATAGTTTCTGATGCAAAGTTTCCAAATGAAAGGTTTTTGTCATGCATAAAAGGAGTATGAATCTTTGTGATACAGAGTCTAGGTGTGTGTCGCAGCGCTTGCATGACAAGCGCCGCTCTTGCTGGGATCTTTTGCAATACAAATTTTTGCTATTCACGATCGGAAATCTGTGATGCCGATACATGCAAGAGGGCGCATGTTTCATTTGGAAAGGTTAAACCTTTCCAAATGAAACATGCACCCCCGAACTTGGGAGCATTTGTATTGCAAACCGTTTGCAATACAAATGCTCCCAAGAAGTTCGGGGGTGGGGGCATTTTTCATTGCAATAACTCCGCTTCCGAAGCAGATTCGTACCGCACGCCGGTTTATCAAGTGTAAAAATGTCTGGGTCTGGAAGATTGCGAGATTTGTCATGCATATTTCGGATCACGCAAATGGCGTCTGATGCAGGCAAAAGCATCACAGGTTTTGAGCACGCCTCACGATGCTTCTCCCACATGAGAAACTTCCTGCTTGCGTGCCAAGAAGTGGACAGCTTTTGGCGCTCATGCAACACAAATTTTTGTGTGTTCCAGAGTTTGCATCACAAGTTCCAACCCTTCCAGACCCAGACATTTTTACATTTGATGCGGTCGGGCAGTGGTTAAAGCCGGGCGCCGTCAAAAAGTAGTCCGTCTCGCCACAGGTCACATTCGTCCGGGGCCGGAGCTCCTTCCGGTAGATCATCACGCCGCTATCCTGAGTAAAAACGTACCCACGCCAGAGTTGTAATGCAAATCTGCATGCTGAAAATGTTTCTCATGCGGAGCCCCATGAGAAGCGTTTTCTAGTCGTGTTTTGCAATTTGTCATACTCCAATTAGCATGGTATGCTAGATCTGTGACGCTGCTGAGCTAGCTCAAACAGCACTACACTACGAATCCAAATTTGTCATGCAAAACAGCCAAAACTTGTGGATTTGTCTAGCCGATTCCCCATCTTGACTCTGGTGTGGGTACGTTTTTACTCAGGATAGCCGCCGCGCTCGCGGTAGTTCGGGGCCTGAATCATCTCGTCACACCGCTTGTTATGAACTGCAAATATGTCTGGGCCTGGAAGATGGCAACTTGTGATGCTGCCTATGGATTACACGTAAAATCTGTATTGCATGAACCGCAAAAGAGGTCCACTATTTCCTACGCGGAGTAGGCATTTCTCACACAGCATGGGCATCAGAGAGCCGTCACAAAATCTGTGATGCTAGGGCATGCACCACAGACATCATGGATCATGCAAAATGTGCATGACAAACGGCGTACCCTTCCAGACCCAGACACTTTTGCAATGGATACTTGTAGATGTCGCACGACTCGTCGTCGGAATACGCGAAGAACCCGCAGCCCTCCGTGCTGTTGCACACCGCAGAACAGCCATACACTGTGCCCCCGTTTTTCACGTCGGCGATCAAGTTCTGCATGTCTGGGTTGCACGTTAACGACCGGACGAGACTCTCCCCGAACGGTTCGTAGCCATTCGCCGCGCCGTTCACGTCAATAACACCGGTAGAGGCGGTTCGGTAGTCGGTGCCGAGGTCACCCTTGTACCTGGAATTCCGGATTCTTTGCTTTTGAAAACCCGTGTTGAACCTCGCTAGAATCTGGTCTAGTTTCGTCTCCGCCCGTTTTCCCGTCATGTAGCCCATCCGTGCGAGAGCCGTGGTCTTCTGTGCGGAAGAGGAGGACTTGTGGAGTTGCATTTCAGCTTTCCCGAGTTGCCTCCGCCCCTTTTCCGCAAGCATCAGGGCCTCGGCCGGCTCTTCTCGTGTGTGAATCGTGGTGCCGTTCTCCGCTTTTTTGTCTCCTAAGGTGAGGTTCTGGTTGATCTCAGTCGCTTCGTTCTCCAGGTCGACGTCCAATTCTACCTCGACGGGGGGAGCTGGATTTTTAAAGTTTAGGTCTTTCATGCACGACGAGCGTTAAGTATGCGATTATGCTGGTGCACAGAGCGCATGACAAACTTTTGTACGCGGTGTTTTAAGTTTTGCTGGAGGATAAGGATATTGCCAAATTTTTGCGGACAGTAAAAATTACGAACCAATTCTTCACTTCGTAGCTTACGCATACTGTCAAAAACACTCACTTCAAAATACTGTGTTTCTTCTCGTACAGCCACACGACCATGCTATCCGGCGCCTTTTTCTTCTCCGCGCACTCCTCGTAGATTCTGCACTCCAAGCCCCGCATCACCACCAAAACCGAGCACTTTCCGTCCATATCGCACTCCGACGCGCACGCCGCCGGGTCCCCCTCGGTTTCCGGGTCGCCAGTGCGGTAAATCCGCTGCGTCGCCTATTGTGAGGAAAAATCCCCCCTCGCTATATAAAAAAAGAAATCTGTGATGCTGGATCTGCGTACACAAATCAGATTTGTCTTGCAGTAGAGGACTGCACGCAGATCGCAAGCCTAGATAGGGGCCTCAGCCTCATGGTGTAGGCACCTAGCACGGCAGGCGTCTGCCGTGTAGGCCTCGAAGCATCACAAATCGCCTGCATAGCGTGGCAGAGAGCCTGGATCTGCCTTCTAGCAAGACAGACAGGATTTGTGGTCACAAATCTGCATCACAAATTTTCAGAAGATACGTTTTGAATATGGGGAAGGGAGATTTTTCCTCACAATATCGCCGAGTAACAGTCGAAGCCATCACCCGCCATCGTGTAGCCAAGTAATTTCACCTGGTTTATCCTGGTGCAGACGCGGTGCCCCGCTCTGCCTAGCCATCGCATGGTCGCTTTTTGCTCCGCGTTTTCCTCGGATAACGAGTCTTTAAGGACTGCAGATGAGGCTTTACTTTGCTGCAAAACCAAACTGCCCGTCCTGCCGAAGCTGTTCAGATCTCGGGACGCACTGCTAGAAGATGATCCACCTCCAGTCATCACGATTTGCATGAAGTTGACAGTTTTTCCACTACTTGGACTATGTTGGGCCGGCCAAGAAGGTAAGTCATACGGCGGATTTTGGTTGTCGTAAATCGGCTCGACCATGTAGTTCGGATCATACACGTCCGTATGCAGTGCAAACGTGTCTAGGTCTGGAAAGATCTAGTAATGCTGGTCTTACCCTTTTCGTTTTCCTGTGAGATTTGTCTTGCCTAACCATAAAAACTCTTTCGTCATACAAAATAAACGCACCTAGGAATGAGAAAGCGTTCTGCAAAGTTGTCATGTCATAATTTTTGGCTGCAGTCGAAATTGTGTTTTTTCATGATGCAAGTACACTGTACTAGCATCACAAGTTCACAGACCCAGAAACATTTGCATTCGATAGTCCGTCCCGGTGGTCTCAGCACCGCCGTACAACTGTTCCTCGCTCAGCATGTCCGTGTGCCCGTCCAGCTGGTCGGCCCCGTTCAGCCAGACGTCATCGACGTTGGAATCTAACCCGGGGTCCAACTGCTCCTCGTTTCTCTTCAGCAAGGCCGGGGCGGCCTGCGTCACAGGTTGAAACACCTGGGTCGCGTTCTGCGTCGTGGGCTCCTCGGTTGCGGCCGGCGTCGTCGCTTCGATCGTCGCGGCGTCGGTCGTCGGCGCCTCGGTCGTCGTGGGGACTTCCGTCGTGGTTTCCGCGGCTAAGGTCGTGTTCGCCTCCACCGTTGTGATCTCCGGTTCCTGGAACGTGATCGGCGCCTCCGTCGTGGTTGTGGGCACCGCGGTCGTTGTCGTCACGATTGGCGGCAGGGTTGTATTCGGCATCGGAACGTATTTGAGCGTGGTGGTACTCGTTGTCGTGGTCGACGTCGTTGGCACGGGCGCCGGCGCTGTGGTGTTCGGCGCGTGCGTTGTGCTGCTCGTCGTGGTCGTGGTCGGGGGGAGCGGCATATTGGTGTAGATCATTTGCGTGGTCGTGCTGGTCGTGGTAGTGGAGGTTGTGGTGGTTGTCGTCGTTGTTGTCGTGGTGGTGGTTGTCGTGGTCGTGGAGGTCGTCGTCGGCACGTTTTCATCCGGCATGTTGTTGAAATACAGCGTCGTCCTGCTGTTGTCCTTCTCGATCTCCTATGGATTGTAAAAATGTCTGGGTCTGGAAGAATGGAAGATCTGTCATGCTCTGCCAGCATGACCCCAAAGTCTGTCACGTTACCCAAGAGCCCCGTTTTTTTGTCATGCAGAAACGCAGTTTGTCATGCAGAATAGGCAACACTTCGAAGCTGAGAAACTTGTCATGCTGAGCCAGCACTTGTGGCCGCCTCATGATACGCCAACCAGCATCACAAGTTTCCAGACCCAGACATTTTTACACTTGATATCTCCACAATCGCCGTCCCCAGCTCCGCCTCCACCGGAATCACGCAGCCGGACAGGTTATGAAATGCAAAAATGTCTGGGTCGGGAAGAATGCAAGTTTGTCATGCTTGTCTAGCATGACTCGAGAATCTGTGTTGCATAGGCACGAAAAAGCCCTCGCACCTGTCATGCAAAAACGCAGTTTGCCATGCGAAATACGTAAGACATGGCAGCCAAAAAAATTGCCATGCACAGCTGCGTACTGCAGTGCGTAGCGTCTACCATTCATTTTTAGCATTACAAGTTTCCAGACCCAGACATTTTTACTTTTGATACAGGTACTGCGGCAACAAAACTTCGCCGCCCCAGCCGAAACCCTCCCGAATCGCCATCATCTCGCACTCCTGCACCGTCGGGTAGCGGAGTGTGTTGGGGCACACCATCCGGGTCGCCCCGTTGTAGGGGAGAATGTAGAAGTCCGACGCGATGAAGATCGGGTAGATCGTATCAAAATGAAAAATGCCCCCTCCCCATATCAAAACGGAAATCTGTGATGCAGATTTGTGGCCACAAATCAGCTTTGTGATGCTAGAAGGCAAAAAATGCGGACTGTAGTGCTGCCTAGCGTGGGAAAGCCTTGCAGCTCCAGGATGACCGGAGGCAACTGGAAGTGGGAAACAGCATGACAGATTGCCTGCAATTTAGGCTGCAGCGTCGTCTATTGGACTTCTAGCAATACAAGTCGACTTGTGTACTCAAATACAGCATCACAAATTCGCGCATCTTCCGTTTTCGATATGGGGTGGGGGCTTCTTTCACTTTGATAGCTCGCCGAGGGACCGATTCGTTTGTATAAATAGGACGGTCGCAGCCCGGTGATCATCACCTTTTGCCGGCAATCGCTGTACAGCTTGCAGTACCGACCCGGGCTGGAGCTGTACATTTCGCAGTAGAAATCCCGCTCCAGGTCGCACTGCCGCGCGCAGTACCACGGCTGCCCGATCAGGTCCGGACCGCCCTCCACCCACTCGCGAAAGCCCCCATTCGGGATGCACTCCTCCCCCTGCGACACGAACCCGTACCCGGTAACAAACGCCGGCGCGTCCGGGGTGCAAATGCGGTGTCCCTTCGTGGGCGGTTTGTCCGCGGCCACCGGGGGTCGCACATTGAAAAACACCTCGTTGCGCACGTCCACAGCGCCCTCACTGTTGTCCGCGTAGGTGAGCTATGCATTGCAAATATGTCTGGGTCTGGAAAAATGTAATGCTAAAAGTGAATGAGAGTTCATCCACTGCAATACGGAGCCAAGCATGACAAATTTTTTGGGCTCCTTTGTGTTGCGTGTTCCGCATGGCAAGCTGCGTGCTTGCATGACAGAATACAGGACCGCTTCGTGCCCATGCATCACAGATTTTTGTTTCATGCCAGACAAGCATGACAAATCTTGCATTCTTCCTGACTCAGACAGTTTTGCGATACATGCGAGCGTGCAGCCGTCGATGTGCTCGCCACGATTGTAGATGGAACCGCCGAAGTCCATGTCCTCTTTGATCGTATGCAATGTAAATTTCCTGTACATGTACAAAATGCATGACAAATTTCGCTACCTTGCAAAGCCCAGCTTGTCATGCTGCACTAGGATTGAAGGCAAGTTTTGTAATGCAGAAACCACATTTGTACGTGTACGGGAAATTTACTGTGGATAGATCGCCAGAGCGTTGCACTCCGCGTCGTTCGCGGCGTGAAACCCCGCCGGACACTTCATTATAACCTGCTCAGCTGTTACAATCTCAAACGTTTCAATAGAGTCTGAGATTTGTCTTGCATGATGAGCATGACAGACTCGCAGAGCGTTCCACGTTCTGCAATACAAATTTCGCCTGATTGTAGTGGGGGGTGGGGCTCCGGAACTTGTCATGCGCAATCCTATGAGAGTTGGCTAGATCATGCGCTCTTGCATCACAGATTTCCATATTTTATTGTAACGCTTGAGATTGTAACGTTTGAGCAGGTCATATTCATCTCCGACCCTTTCTGAAACTTCAACAGAATCATGTCCGGAGCGATCTCGACGGGAAACTCGGTGGCAGCTGAGAATAAATTGGTATGGTCGTCTCACGGACTCTTGTTATCCATATTGTTTTCCGAAAGAACATTTATTTTCAGACAAACAGAATTGCACTACACGGGCATCATCACAATAGAATAGTGTTCCATGCAAAACCACTCCTAACGAACGCCTCGTCAACCACAAAATCTACTTGGAAAAGACAAGTAAACGATAAGTACCCTTGCTGCAGAATATGAAGCCCTCTACCGCTTGATCGGTGGGAACGTGGCCGTAATTTGGCGCCAAAACTTGCCTGGCCAGGTAAGAGAGTGCCGTGGTGTTTTGGCCAACTTTTTTTCGGCTGACGTGGCCTTTTTTCCTTCCAAGCGCCATGCTATCCTCTTACCTGGCCTCAAAATCTGGAGGCCCAGGTAAGAGCACAGCATGGCGATTGTGCTAAAAAAAGTGTCTCTTTCTCCTGGCCACCTCAGGCCGGGACGTTTTCGCATCCCAAACACCGCGCTGCTCTCTTACCTGGCCTAAAAATTTGCCAGGCCAGGTAAGAGAGTGCCGTGGTGTTTGGGCCAACTTTTTTTCGGCTGACGCGGCCTTTTTTCCTCCCAAGCGCCATGCTATGCTCTTACCTGGCCTCAAAGTCGAGAGGCCCAGGCAAGAGCACAGCGTGCTGCTTGTACTTCAAGATCACCCCCCCTTATCTGGCCACTTTCTCGGGCCAGAACATTTTCGCATCAGAAACACCACGCGCCCCCATCATCGATCTGGCCACTTTCTCGGGCCAGGAGAATTAATTTCGCATCACAAGCGCACCGCTGTGACAGTGCCTGGCCTTAAAACCTGGCAGCCCCGGCAAAAGAATGCCGTGGCGCCTGTGCCAACTTTTGCGGGCCAGAGCAATCTTTTTCCCAGGCGCCAGGGTATGCTCTTACTTGGTCCGAGAGTCTAGGCCCAACTAAAAGCATAGCGCGGCGCTTGCGCTGCAAGATTACCCCCTTCACCTGGCCACTTTCTCGGGCTAGGGCAGGCACCTTGTGGCCACTTCTCATCGGCCCGGGAAATTTTGGTCAGAATTGTTTTCATTTTTCGCCCAGCTCGCGACTTCGGTGACTGTTTTTATTCTCCGTTCGATCGCGTGCTGCAGAACTGCAGACGCTTTTTCGGAAAACAGAAACCATCTATTTCAAATCTATTTGGAATCTATTCCGAATCTATATGGCTGTCGAAGTCTCCCATTGCCAATTTGTTTTTCAAAAAAACACTCACACGACCAGAGCTGCAGCACACGGGCAGCATCATCACAATTTTTTCCCTGCAAGAACTCCAACCCTAATAAGAACTGCCTCTTGTTCAATCCCAAAATCTACTTCTAAAGAAGCAACCCATAGTACCTTTGCTGCAGAATATGAAGCCCTCTACCGCTTGATCGGTGGGAACGTGGCCGTAATTGATCTGGCAGGATTCGTCGTTTTTTATCAGACCGAAAAGAGTGCAGTCTTCTGCGCAGAACGCAATGCATATTGCTATGCCGAAATCATCTTCGCATCATGCCTACCACAGACGAGAAACCTAACTCCCTCTCCACTTAGCAAAGCAACAAGCTTGCCGATTCATCTGCACCCTTTTGTTCTACTCAGCCCCATTTCATACTGCTTTCAAAGGATTGGCACTTCGGCATGGTGTTGCACAGGTCGCCGCACTGAATCAGGGTCCCCGCGCCGCCCAGATCCCCCGGACCCGGAATGCCGCCGTTCCGCTGCACGTAGCCGCTGGGACATACCAGCACCACCTCCTCTTCCTCCTCCTCCGGTGGCGGTGTTAACGGCGACACCGTTGTGGTGATGTTTGCCGGGGGATTCGGCGGCGTCGGGGGCGGCGGCGGCGGGGTGGGCTCCGGTGCTAGGGTTGTGGTGTTGTCCGGGTCTATGGCTGCTTCTGTCGTCGGTTCCTCCGTTGTCGGCTCCTCGGTGGTTGGTTCCTCCGTTGTGGGTTCCTCGGTCGCGTTTGTGTTGTTGGTGTCGTTGTCGGCACCAAAGCCGAAATCGTAGTTGTACCCGTAGTCGTATTCGCTGACCACCTTTTTCTTCGCGACTTTCCTGCGCTTCTTCACCAACAAATCCACGTCCGCGCTGGTAACGATCTGCCCGAAAGTCTTGTGCCCTACATTACGCTGCGGACGACGAGAGGATGGACGGCCACTCGGTTGTCTCTTGTTCGGGTCTGTACTGTACCGGATCTGCGGCTGGACCAAGTACCGCGATCCGGGTCGCTTATGCATTGCAAAAGTATCGTACTAGTAGAAATAGCATTACAAATCTTTCCAGAAGGAACAATAGAATTTGTAATGCTGAATAAGCTAAGGAACCAGATTCGTCATGCATGACTGCAATCACTACGAGTACGATGCTTTTGCACAGCATATCGCTGCAGGTCCGACGACTCGAACTCCCGGGCCCGCGCATTTCTTGTCTCAAACTGGACGAAAGACGTGGTGGGAGTTACCGCCAACCCGTCGTGGTTTGGATCCAGCCCAGACGACGGTGAATCATAGAGCTGCTGCTGGTTGGCTGCACCAGGAGCAGCATTCTCCTGCTCTCCTGTGAGGTAGGAGATGAGGGACGCTTCGACAGCATGCTGGAAAACCAGAAACTTCTGCAGCAACGACAGAATCTGCGGACCCGCACTATCCCGATAGCCAGCGGCCCAGATGCGGCGAGCAGGCATCGCTCTGGTCGGAGCTTTTCATTTATCAATCATAGCATTCAGGTACGGACAGGATGCGTGCGTGCGAACATCCTTTTTTATTAGGTGCCTTCGACAATATTCAGTTCTCGTTTTGTAGTGGCACAGATCGGAAAAAGCTTCGCAGACGTTAGAAAAAAAAACACGTGCTTGCTTTTGCAAAACTCTCTCCGGTATCGCGGTGTAATGAATGCACGGCTCACTCTGAACAAACAAATCTCACGCTCGCCCTCGAGTTGCGTCTTCTCGCACACTCTGTGAAACCCCGGTCTTGCGGCGTGCATCCCCGAGGGAGCGAGCCCCGCGCATGGAGTTAGTGGCGCCACATGGGCCTTGTATTTGGATGGACCGGCCGCCGCCTCTACACGGCTGGGGCTGCGCCGTGGCGCCTCGTCGCTCTGCCCTGGCCTCGTGCGGCGGCCGATGCCGCCGCGCCTCTGCACGTGGGAGCGGCGGCGCGTGCGCGCGGGCTAGGGGGGCGCTACCCTAAGGGGCCGCAAGGCGGGGCCGGGGCCCCCGGCCGCAATGTGGGGCCGGAACCCGCCGCCCGGATGGGGGCCCCGGAAAATTCGCAATACATAGGCCAAAAGAGAAAGCCAGCGGGCCCGCGTTTCCGGTAAGTGTTGTGGAGGTCCAGCCGGGGGGCGCGCGCCCGCCGCCAGGAAAGGCGCTGCCGGTCAGGTTGCTGAGGTTGTTTCGCAGTTCGCTTGGGCGGCAACACGCAACCCCCGGCCCAGCACTCGAAGCGCCGGGCCATTTGGCCGGCGCCAATAGCGGCGCAAGCCGTAGCACGCCCCCCCCCCCCACCGAAGTGGCCCCCTGCGCCCCGGGCCCGGGTGCCTTCCTGCGGCACCAGCCAAACCGGCCAAGCCCTTAAGAGCGGCCCGGCGAAGCTGCGGCCCCCAGTGTAGCGGCCGGCGCCGGCCGATTAATTGCATCCGTGAAGCTTCATACCGCCGGGCGGAGAAGTGCCCCCACCGTCTCTATTGAGCTCCAGCACGGTGCTGCCGCGGTGCATTGAGGCGCCTAATCGCGCCGGGCGGTGGGGAGGCGAAGCACACAACTCGCGCCGGGGCGGGGCCGCTGGTGAACTGCCCCAGGCGCACAGGCTGGCGGGCTCCCCGTGCGCGGCATTGGCGAAGGACTGCCCGCCCCCATTGCCCCGCCAGTCCTTTGCCCTCCGAGGCGCTGCCCGCTGCGCCGGGCAACCTCCGCAAGGGCCGTCGCGGCCTTCCCGTGCTGCTGGGCAGCGCCCCCGCGCGCAGCCCCTGGCTCGCGCCGAAGTGGGCTGCGATGTGTTTCAGGAACTGCGAAGGGAATCGGTTGCCGCTGCACTTTTCACGCGCGCACCTTAGCCGCGGCCGGGCGCTGTCCACGCAGTGGCGCCGCAGTCTGGCCGGATAGCATTCACGCGCAGCCCGCGCATCATACTCCGACCCTGGTGTCTCGGCTCGATTGCGCTTGCACGCATTGAAACCTCGCGTACACCAAAGGAGAAGGCGGGTTGCACCTGAGTGGGCGCAACACCGTGACAAGGCGAACACATACTGATCTTTCCTCCGGCTGCTGCATTTTTGCAGCGTGTTCTCCACACTGAAGCATTTTCAAAGCAGAGAAGCTTGAGTTACATCAACAGCATCTGTAAATCATACAAAAGACATTCTTTGCAGCCACGAGACCGCAGCTGCGGCGCTTAGTCGCCGCATAGCGTTGTTTACTCCAGTTTGACGAAAAGTTCCGGCTTGCAACTTTCAGTTTGATACTAAGCTAATAAAACCGTAAGAAGTAGTAGGCCGAGAGGACATCCGAGTTCTGCCTCGTTCCAGCCTCTAAACGTTGCTAAAATGGATAAACATAAGAGCGAATGATCTATTTCATCTTTTGTCAGGTTACTAACAAGGATACTTAACACGCACTTTTTCCTGCATAAGCGCATCTACAACAGCTACAGCACTATCTGATTGAATCCTAAACTTTTAATTTCGACTGCTAATTTGTGCCGATGTTTGCATAGCGCCGCAGCGCCATCTATTTCGTAAAATACCACTAAACGATTCACATTCTGGACGAGAGGGCCACAATAACAGCCACTGGCTGTACTCTCCGTCCCTGCTATTGGATTTTGATACCTAGTGTTCTGTAATCTGAATAACAACTGATGTGTAAGTAAAATTTTCGCAAAGTGAATCCCACTGCTGGTTCTGCTAACTTATGAAAAGTTCTGCACGACCAACAAAGGAATCGGTCTATTACTCATCTCCCCTCCGACCGCATCCCAGCACCGCAACCCGAAATAATATGATCGGACACGATAAGCGTGAACTAACCCAGCACCTAGTTGTGCCGGTTCGAGGTTACCGTGGTGTAGATATGTCCGCCCTTCTTCCGGAACAGTTGGATTTCCGCCTGCAAGGTCTGGATCTCCGCTTGCTGTGCCGAAATTTGTTCTTGCATCTTCTCCTCCTCTTTTATCCGGAGTTCTAGCGTGACGTCGTCGTTGATCGTGACATTGCTGATTCTGGCGTTCAACGTTTCGTCCAACTCGACCTTCTGGTACCCGAGCTCCACCAACTTTTCGTTCAATTCCGTGTTTCTGTCCGTTTCGCTTTGCAATAATTTCGTCACGTCGTCGAGCTTCTTCATCCAGTGGGCTTTGGTCTTCTTCATTTCCTTTTCCTCGGACCCGATCTTGTTTTCTAACTCAATCATGTAGGGGTCTTCTTCCGTCTCCTTCTCGATTAGGTCCAAATCGATTTGCTGCCCGAATTTCAGCCGCTGCAGGTCCTGAAACTTGATTTCCAGATCTTCAATCTCCGCCGCGACCAGCTTCTTCTGCTTCCCCCGGACGACAAACTCCTTCTTCAAAGCCTTGTACTGCTTGCGCACGTTCGCCTTCTCGTTGTGCAGCTCCGTGATGCGTTGCATCAGTAGTCTCAGTCTCTCGTTCGGGAACACGAGGTAGTCGTTCAGGTTCAAAGCCAGCTGGGCAAAGTCTCCCTCGTTTTCTGGGTCGGTGAGGCATTGGACCTGTTGTTGATAATTTTTCGTTTTCATAAAACGCCTGCGTTGCGTCGTGATGACCTAGTTCTTTCTTTTCATGCATAGATCGAACTACCATGCTGTGGACACAACGAAGCAACCAGAATTGTCTGACAATTCTGGTTGCTTCATTATGTAACATAATTTTTGACTACAGTATACCTGACTCAACCGCAGGGTGAGCGCCAGCACGATTTTGTTCAACATTTTCTGTTTTTCGGACTGGAACCCCTGGATCTCCTTGTCTGCCTGCTCCTGTTCCTTGTCGATCTTTTTCTCGTCGGAGAGCAATTTCTGGTGACTTCTTCTCAACTCCTCGACCGCTTTTTGAATCTCTAACAACGCGTCCTCCATGTCTAATCGTTTGTCTCGGAGTTCTAAGACCGATTCGTAAACGCTCATGTCGCAGCCCTGCGGGCACACATCCTCCTCCTGCTCTTCCTCGTCGCTGTCGTCGTCATCATCATCCTTTTATGCATTCCAAAACTACTAATCGCACTAGTGTAATTATAAATCGCATGAGCAAGTGAACCCAGGAAAAAAATGCAGTTTGTCATGCAGACACAGGCAATAGGGAACAAAGTCTGCTGTAACATGCAAATAACAGCTGCAAATCACCTTACGCGAGTGCGATGGTGTTTTCCCAGAAGATACGTCGTCGTCGTCGCTATCCTCGTCCGAGTCCCCGGATTCGTCGCTGTCTTTTGCCTTCTTCTTCTTCCTCTTAACCTTCTTCTTGTACAGCTTGAGCAGCACGGGCAGAAACGGGCTGGTTTCCCCGACCGTGTCGGTGAATTCGGCCTGTAAGTTTTGTTCTTCGTTCCTCCAGTTTTCGATTTCGTCCCGCTTCTCCTGCAGCTTGTCCTGACACTCCTTGATCTGCGCCATGATGGTCAGCCGGTCCTGCTTGCACTTGGAAGACTTCTGCATCAGTTTCGCGTCCTCCGCTTCCAAGTCGTTCAGCGTTTGAAGCTCCTCGTAGAGCAGTAACAGTTTCGTCTGGGCGTTCTTGAGATCGGACTCAAGTTTTGCTTTTTCCTTCTCTAACTGGCAGACCGCCTCGTCAAATCCGTCGATTTTTTCCCGGATTTGCTGCTCCAGCTGCTGTCGGTTGTAAACCGTTCTTCGCTCGTACTCGTCGATGCACATTTTAGCCAGGGGGTTGCTGGAGGAACTTGACAGCGGGTTCGTGATGGCGCGCTGCCGCATCTGCATCTTCCTAAGCCGACTGGTGTCAGGGGGAAAAAAAGTTGTATCGCATGCTTGCAGTGGAGTAAGTATTTGTGCTTTACTCGTTCACAAATCAAGCGGCGCCTGCTCAGCATGTCAGCCGCGACTGAAAAACATCTGTCAACAAAATTCACTTCCCCACAACAACAGTGCGAAACTTTTTTCCAAATGCATAGACAGACCGAATATCGTATTCCGTTGGAAATTCGTGCGAGGGGGCGGAGTCCTGATTTTTTTTGAATACTTACATTGTGAAAAGCAAAACTTGACCATATTACAACTGAAAATGCGGATCCAAGATAATAAAGCGAAGTGAACTTGTAAAAAGCGCGCCAGGCTTTGGAAAACGAAATCCTACCACTCAGTCAAAAAAAAAAATTACCGCTCCATTCCCCGCCTCGTCCGCGAATAGTCTCCCGGTCTTTGCGAAGTCCGTCAATTCTTCTTCGGTGTAATCAAATCGCTTTTCCGGATATTCGTCCATTTGCGTCGCTTCTTTTCCGACCACCATCGCCTTCAAATTGTCGGCGATGGACCCCCCGATCTGCTCGAGCATGATTAAATCGCGCTTCACGGATTTCTTCACCTCCTCCTTAAAATCCCGCAAAGCCAAAACCTTCTGCGTGAATTCCATCTTGATTGCATGCACCGATTCTTCCAATAAGAACATTTGTCTCCTTTTCTTCTCCGCATTGATTCTTTGGTTTTCTGGAACCTTGTATGAATCGCGAAAGTATTGTATCGTACTCGTAGAAATGCATTACAAATTTTCTCAGCATGACAAATAAAATTTGTAATGCGGATTTACCTTGAGAAAAAGATTTGTAATGCATGATTGCAATACGAGTACGATACTTCTGCACAGGATACCTTGTAGTCTGGGGCGGTTTTCAGCAAGTAATTTCCCAAAGTGTCCTTCGCCAGCTGGATCGCGTCCAGATCTATGCAAGAAAAAAACTGTGTAAGTGTAAATCTGTGATGCAGAAAATGCAAAACTGTTACATTTGATGTCATGCTTGACATGCATGATCGGCTCGCTTCCTAGGCGTTTTCCCTTCGTATCTGCGCATAACAAGTTTTTCCTATCATAGCAGACAAACTTGTGATGCAGTTTTCCCAAAAGAGTTACACTAACACAGTTTTTTTCTTGGATAAAATCCTGCGGATCGTCACTGTTCGGCCCGGGTTTGGTCGCTTCCAACTTTTTCATCTCCTGCTTCCTCGCTAACCGCGCCGCCCGTCTCTCCGCCCGGATCTCCGCGGAGGTGAGGACCTTTTCCTTTTCCAGCGGGTTTGCCACACCCGGCACCGCAACCGCGGCGGAGTCTTGCAAGGACTTCAGCTTGTTCACGCTCGTGCCGTCCTGCAAGTCCAAATCGCTGTCTTCGTCGTCGTCCATCGTTTGCGCACCGGATTTGAAAATCAACGAGTGCAGGCCCGCGAGGTGCGCCTTCAGCGCCGCGGGGAGGCCGCTGACCCGGAAGGTCGTGATTTTTGAGGGGGTCAAAAACGCGCGGACCACGACGCGCTCGCGTATCCTTTGCAAAAACGTCCCCGCCGCAGAGTCAAGTTGGGAATCTAGCAACACAAAACTACAAGCTTTGGGAGCTGTGCATGACAAGTTTCCCTCTGCAGTGTAGTGGTGGTTGGCAAGGAAAGCCGCATGACAAAGTCAATTTCTTATCCTGTTAACAGCATAATACAAATTTTGACGCGACTGGAAACGCCTCTCATGGGGCTGCGCATCACAAATGTTCCTATCATTGCGCATTTGCATGACAGCTCTAGGGTGGGGACGTTTTTGCACAGGATATCGTGGTCCAATTCGTCGAGAAAGCGTTCCTTCAATTTCTTTATCGCCACCTCGTGGTACTCGATGCCCCACGCGAGTTCGGTGTGCACGTTTTCGATTTTCTGTTGCTGCTCTGCCTTCACGATTTCGATGTAACTCGGATCCGCCACCATGTTGGGGATTAATTCGGCCCCGGAGTCGCTGTTAACGGGTTTGCGTTTCATATTAAAGTAAGAAGATGATATCATATCGAACCGACAAGGCTCAGTTGTCCACCACTCGTCTCGTCCTTCTCAGTACAGTATGCCAAACTTTCGCGAACAAGCGTTACTCATCTACTACATCTTTTATTTTTAAGAAAAAAAACTACTTATACGTGACGTTGCTCGCCCTCAGCAGCTCCAGGTCTTTTCTTATGGCCGCGATCTGGCTCCTGACATGGTCCTTCTTCTTTTCCGCTGCGGCTTTTGCGTTTTCCAATTCGGACTTCAATTTTTCCTCCTGCACGGAAAAATGGGCCGGATCGGTGATGTCCCTCACCGCGGAGGGTTTGTCTTCTATCGTCGGTAATTTCCAGTCTGCGACTGCGGTGAAGGTGAGTGGCGTCCGGTAGCTGTCCCACTGCTTCTCATCGAAGCGGGCCGCCGTCCCGTCTGATTTTGTTTTGAATTTTTTTCACGTATTGATTTCCTTTTCATGCACAGACATGCAAAGATTCAATTTTTCAACACGTGAATAGACAGAGTCAGGTTAATATGCTAGAATCTGAAATTTGACCAAAAATAAAGTACTTTTATCCGCTTCTTGGTATAGTTTCAAGCCTTCTCTTGCCAGGCTCGTCGTGTACATCACTCCGTCATTGCCCGCGATCAAAAGCACGCTGTTTCCCATCAGGCTGAGCGAATTCACGGCCCCGCTTCTGCTTGACCCCTGCAGCACCTGCACGTACTTCCTCATGGGCTCGCTGCTGGGGTCCGCCCCGTGCTCGAGTGGCACCAGCCACACCCTGGAATCCTTGAAGCCCAGCATGAGTAGATCCGCCTGGGGGGATAAAGTCATGCAGGTAACGATGGTGGTTTCCGGGAATTTCGTTTTCGGATACGCCATACTGTTGTACAACTTGGCACCGAATTTCGTGCTGGTGGGAATCCACTGGCCTTCTTCGGAACTGGAGGAGGCTACGGACATGCAGTACAGGTACTGCTTGTACCTAGAGAATTTTTTTTTGCATTTAATCTTTTGAATGAACGATCGATCCCGAGCAATTTCAATAATTTTCGAATGGATGCATAGGTAGTTGTTCTATCTTCTTGTATAGACGCGAGGACCCATAAAGCAGAATAAACGATTTGTGATTGCGTTCCAGTCAACGCAAAAATCAGATGTTAAAACTTCACTATACTCTCCCGTCGCTGCGAAGAGCACTGTGTCGTCGTTCCTGTAGACTGCGGCGACAATTTCGATCGCCTCCGCCTCCTCCTCAACTTCCTCGCCCATCGTGTTCTTCTTCGTGGGTTTGGCCTTTTTCGGCTTCGCCACCGCGGCTTCCACAACGGCTTTCGGCTTCTCAGCGGCTCCTTCCTCTCCTTCTATCGCGAGGAAAATCGCCCCCACCCCCAAAGGTGCAAAAATTTGTGATGCGAATTTTCCAAATGAAAACTTTTTGTCATGCATGAAAGGAGTACGAATCTTTCTGATGCAGAGTCTAGGCGTGTTTCGCACCGCTTGCATGACAAACGGAAACGCCGCTCTTGCTGGGATCTTTTGCAATACAAATTGCTATTCACGATCGGAAATCTGTGATGCTGATAGATGCAAGAGGGCGAATGTTTCATTTGGAAAGGTTTGCTATACAGATGCTCTCAAGTTCGGGGCTGGGGGAATTTTTCATCGTAATACCTTCGCCCTCTTCTTCGCCCTCCTTTTTCTCTCCCTCGACCACTTCCTCCTCGGCGCTCGACGGCTCTGCAGGGATGAACCTTTCCGGCATCCTATCCTAAGTAAGAACGTCCTCACCCCATAGTTGTCATGCAGATTTGCCTCCACAGAAACATCTGCAATGCGCATCTGCATGAGAGGACTTGGACTTTGTAGTCGTGTTATGAGATTTGTAATGCTGTAAACAGGACAAGCATGCGTCTTTGTGATGCGGCTGTCCTTGCTAAACACGATTACATTACAACTGGAGACTTGTCATGCATAACTCCCAAAACTTGGAGATTTGTGTTGCAGATTTACCAACTTGACTATGGGGTGGGGACGTTTTGACACAGGATACATCCAGAGTTTGTGTGGTAACTGGATCTCGAAGCTGTCCTGCGTGTCGATCTCACTTGGGTTCTATCAGATGTAAAAATGTCTGGGTCTGGAAGATTGCCAGGCTTGTCATGCACATTTTGCATGACTCCTGATCTCTGTGATGCATGCCCTAGCATCACAGATTTTGTGAGGGCTCCCTGATGGCTATACCGCATGACAAATGCTCTTTCCGTGTAGCAAAACTTGGACTCTCTTTGCTGCTCATGCAATACAGATTTTTTTAGAATCCAAAATCAGCATGACAAGTTGGATTCTTCCAGACCCAGACATTTTTACAGTTGATAGGTTCGGCGTTTGAATCTCCCCGACGGTACCGTCTTGGAAGGAAAGTAGCAGTTTCGCGGAACTCGAATGCCAGGAGAAGGAGAGGCACTTGGAGTGGAAGGAGACAAACCCTAAGGGCAGCAGCAACGATCCGCCGTGACTGCTGTTGTCGGCGTTCACGGTGAAGAAAAACGCGGTCAGATCCTCGCCGATCGAGACGAAGAATTGCGCGTTGGGACTGAATATGCATTGCAAATATTTCTGGGTCTGGAAACTTGTGATGCAAGTCCGTGCACAATAAGTGCTCTGAAATGCGCCGCTAAGCATGACCAGTTTTTTCATTGTGCTTCTGTACTGCCTATTTTGCATGAGAAACTTCTACGCTTTTGCACGACAGGCAAGAGGACCTCTTGGTGACCACGCAATACAGAGGGAGCGCAGAATCATGCCAGACTAGCATGACAAGTCTCGCAACCTTGATCTTCCAGAGGACCCAGACATATTTGCATTTGATACTGAAACCCATGGAGGAAATCTTCGCGTTTGCGTGCGGCTTCAGCGCTTCCCGGAGGACAAACGCGCCGTGGTAGAGCGTGAAGGTTCTTATCACACCGTTGGTGTAACCGACCGTGACCGTGCGGCAACTCGGGTCCACGGCGAGGGGGGGTAACACCAGCTGGCAGATCCCCGTGTTGGGGTAGGGATTGCCCTCCGTCGACTGGAAGACTAGCGAGGAAGACACGGACTGGTCCTCCGTCACGTTGTAGAGCCGAATGGTTTATGGATTGCAAAAATGTCTGGGTCTGGAAGGTTGGAACTTGTCATGCTAGCTTTCCATACCTAGAAAATCTGTATTGCACAACCAACAACGGTCGCAGCCTCTTTTGTCATGCAAAAACGCAGCTTCCCATGCGGATTGCCTATGAGAAAGCGTTTTGGGAAGTTGTCATGCCGGACTGCATTCGGCAGTGTTTTCATCATGCACATTTTAGCATCACAAGTTTCCAGACCCAGACACTTTTACAATCCATATGGTTCCGTCCTCGGCCCCGCCGGTGATGACACCTCCGAAGTACGGCGGTAGCGAGACGACGGAAGAAATCGGGCCCGAGTGCGATTTCAAGAGTTGTTTGAACTCGTTGGTGCCCACGTTGTAGTGCCAGAGAATTCCGTTCTTGTCGTCCTGTATCACCCACCTGGTTTTGTCTTTGCTCACCGCGAGGGACTGAATGGAGGCCGGGTAAGGAGGTATGGAAAGGGAAAAAAACTGGGGTATCTTCCTGTTGATAGTACAATCACTGTGCAGCAAAACTTCACTTTTTGAAAAAACGCATGCATTCTTTTCTCCCTTCGTGCATATTGCAATGATTCGCATCGAAATTTTCCCGACTTAAAATGGCAAGTGAAAACAAAATCGTAGACTACATGCAAGGTCTTTGTGTTCAAAGCGTTTCGATTCCCACCGCGAAAATGAACTAAACCTGATCTGCAAATTTCTTCCCACAAAGAAGAACAACCCGAGCAAATCTTCCTTCTGGATAGGCGAGTGCGGCACTTCGATTTCCTTCACGCAAGGGATTGTGACGTTCAAGGAGCCTGGGGTTTTCACGATTTGTTTCAATTCTTTGATGCAAAAAAAGACTCTTTGCGTGATTGCTGTGAAGGATCGCATAAAAGTAAGCACACCCTCGTGATTCGCGTTTTTTCAACGGAAAGTTTTATTTCACGCAAAGAAACCTGCAATTAAAAAAAAACACTCCCAGCTGTAGTATAAGTATACCTGAATCGTAATCCGCCTCCGCTGCGTCGATTTCCAAAAGCGGCCACCACCTTATGAACCCGTCTTCGCCCGCGGAGACGACGTATTTTGTCTTCAGATTTTTGTTATCACATGCAAATATGTCTGGGTCTGGAAATTTGTAATGCGAACATGTGCATGTTGAAGACACTTCCTTATGCAGGAGAGCATGACAAGTTTGCAGAACGCTTTCTCATGCGCACTCCGCATGACAAACTGCGCTTTCGTATGATCAGAGACGCTGCGACTTTTGCTGGTCATGCATACAGATTTCACAGGAATGTAAGGCCAGCATTACAAGTTCCCAGTTTCCAGACCCAGACATATTTGCAATGCATATTTATCCTCGTCCAGGAACACCACGTTCAGATTGCCCACGTGGGCGTTTTTCCCCTCCGTGTCGACAAACTCGCACTTGACGAAAACTCCCTCCCACAACAGCAGCTTGCCGTATTCGGACCCCGTCACGATTTTTCCGTCGGGCAGCTCCACGTAGCCTTGAATATCGGAGAGCTCCGTTCCACCAAACTTACCCAGGGCGCCCTGAGGGATAATTTTTATTTTAGTCGTGCAAAATAAATTGTAAAAATAGTACTAAAACCAGTTGCGATGTGCAACATCTTTACACACGGAAAAAATAAAAAATGATGGTGCAACAACGAACTTCTCCCAACATCATCAACATGACAAAAAGCTCCACTACTATACCTGCAACTTGAGCCCACTGAAGGTGGTCGCCATTTTCCAGAACCTTATGTGCCCGACACCGGTGGTGACGAGCTGCCCGGGGAACTGGCCCCATCGTACCTGGAAGATGTCCTGCCCGTACGCCTTACACTTCAGCATGATCTTTTCCGCCTTCCAGTTCCACACCGTCAACAAGTAATCTGGAAACGCCCCGAGGGACGCCAGCTGATCCTCGTTGTGCGGGGAAAAGGAAACGCCGACGTAGCCCTTTTCAGAACACTTCCGCAGTACCCGGTGCACCTTCATGGTCTGGAATTGGTAGATAAATATCCTTGGCGGCTGCTCGAGGGGCTCGATACCTGATAGATGTTTGGTACAAAAATCATGCTGATAGATCCTTCTTTGCGTAGTTGCATGGTACAGCATCCGTGCATGCGGCTCAAGAACGATCCTGCTCTTCAGAATTTATGCAACAGCAGAATCGAAACAAAAACCATACTGCTTTCCGCGATGGCCAAGTAGGCGCCGTCAGGCGAGATCTGCACCGCCCCAACGCCACCACTGTCCTTGCCGTGAAGTATTCTCTGCTCCTCGGATACGACGTCGTACAGAATCACGGAGTGGCCGTTGATAAACGCAACTTCAGTGCCGGACACCCAGGTGGAATTCTGTTTTTGTGAAAAAAGTATTTCTATTTCAATAATGCGCTTCCCGCATGACAAAACCTCGTAAGAATGCATACTCTGCAAGACAAGTTGTTGAACACGAAGGATCTACTCGAGAAGCAGTGAAGATAGATACCTTTGCCAGGGTAAAGTCGAAACCATCCACCCGCTC
Source organism: Amoebophrya sp. A120 (assembly GCA_905178155.1). Lineage (NCBI taxonomy): Eukaryota > Dinophyceae > Syndiniales > Amoebophryaceae > Amoebophrya > Amoebophrya sp. A120. The sequence goes on along the minus strand of CAJINV010000019.1, from coordinate 509,442 downwards.
GAAACTGGAGATCTGTATCAAATGCAAATATGTCTGGGTCTGGAAGGTTGGAAGACTTGTCATGCAGGTCTTCCAGGACCTCGGTCTGTCATACATGACCCAGCATGACAGATTCTGTCTGACCTCTATCATGCCTCGTCTGCATGAGAAACTCCCTCTCAGCTACTTGGTCAAAAGTGGACAGCTTTTGGTCGAGATCGTGCAACGCAGATATTTGCACTATCCAAAATTCAGACCCAGACATATTTGCGATGCATAATCTGCATAGGCAGTTGATCCTTGTCGCGCAACACAGTTTTCAACTCACCCTCTCCATCGACGTACGTAATTTCTGCCTCTTTGGCTCTCAGTCGCGCCGCCTCCGCGTCTGGCTGGTCCTGTTTGATGTTTTTTATTTCTTGCATATCATCGTATGTACATCAAGCAGTACAATAGAACTCGCATCACTATGAAATGACTTCCTTCATTCAAACTGCTCCTCTGCAAGTAACTTCCATTTGTGAGCACGATGAAAAACAAGTTCTACTACCTTTGACCCCTGCGCCGAGCTCAAATCTACGCTGACTCGCTGTCCCTTGGTCCACACGCGATTACCCGCACTAGTCCGTCGCATGAGCTTCGACGCCGCTCGCAACGCCCCCAGCCCGCCCGCGAGGGCAACCGAGCCGGTTGCCGGGGCGTCGGTCCCGGGTGTGCCGGCATCTGCCACTGATGTCTCCGCAACCGAGGCTTCCGCGGGTGCAGCTGCGTCACCTGTCGGGGAAGCAGCGGCAGTTTCATCTGCTGCCGGCGCGTCGCCCGCCGGTGCCGCTTCTTCTGGTATAGCAGCCTCAGCCGGTTGTACGGGGGCCTCCGCCGGAGCCTCTTCCGCCGGCGGCGGAGTATGCACTGCAAAAGTATCGTACTAGTAGTAATTGCAATACAGATTCGCTCAGCATTACAAATGGAGTTTGTCATGCTGATTGGCCTTGGGCAGGAGATTTGTCAAGCATGACTGCGATTACTACGAGTACGATACTTTTGCACAGGATACGGAGGCTCGTCGGACATTTTTCTCAAAAATGATCGCCGCTAGTAGTGCGGTCAATAAGCGTAGTTTTGTATAAGATTGTTCCGCAGCGTCATGACCACTTCTCTGCCGAAAAAATGCGCACTGCTCCTGAATCAAACGAAAGCAAGTAATTATAGTAGCAAAACGAACAAGACTGAAAACGAAAAACCAAATCTCCTCATGTAGTACGGCTTCACTCATCACAGCTTCGCTCTCGCTCTTCCCTCGCCTTCCAGCAGCACAATTACCCTCTAATGCTAAAAATCCAAGGTTCTTGCACTCGAGGGCGAGAAATCGAAACGTAAACGGCAGATAAAGCGGAGGATATGAACAGAGTTCTTACATTTCCCGCCTATGCCTGTTGCGGCAGTGAGTTGTTCCCGGTCAGAAGTTCGGCTTTTGTTGATCATGTTGCACTTCACTACAATGAACTGTGATTTAGTTTTTTTATATGCGCTTGCGCTCGCGTTGCGTTTCCTGTCCTATCTGATGCGCTACTTCATCCAGCTATCTGGTATATGAAAACGGTTTCTTACTTCTAGGATTTGATTGATAAGCGCAGTGACTTTTCCCAAACTGGATGCGACAATATCTGTAGAGTTTCAAAGTACAGTTTTGCATTGACAAAAGTGATCTTTATTCCCAACAAGTGTAGCATATCGTCTCGTGGCAACAAGGCGTCCCTATTCCTCCGAAAGCCACGGCCATTCGTCTGTATTCCTTTTCGTTGCCATTCTTCGTTAAATTTCTACGGCTTTTGACGAAAAATACTCTGAAAATTCTGTAATAAATAAAGTTCTGAGTGATATACAATTTCAAAATCATTGAAGTTTCAACCATTGCGTGGCACTGAACAAGATCATGCCCAGTGCAGATAGCGTAGGAAAATGATGTATCTGAGATCAACATTAGCAAAGAAGCTCTAAGCTCTGCAGGATTCGAATTCAAAAAAGAACCCTGAATCGCGCAAGAAAAGGAAGATGAGTCCGTCGGAAAGATTGTTTTTCTTTCTTACCGACACGGACAAAAAGCGCTCATGAAAGTGGTGGCTGATGCAGGTTCTTGTGATAGCGATATTCTTGCCAAAACTGTAAAAAAACTTGCTTCCCCGCCACGACGCCCGGTTGTGCTGATCGTAGAGGGCAAACATTTTGTACTAGTTTTTCCAGGCAATAAGGCGCTGGCTTTGGTTTTAATTCAAATAGCTGGCGGAAAATGTGGTTGCTGTCGACGTTTTCGGTAAAAAGCAGCAGCCTGAAAATTCTTGGAATGCTACTTGTAGTATGCCTTCTTCGGAAGTACGTGACTGACATTCGAAAAAGAAAAAGATAGAGATTTTGCAGTAACCACTCAAAATCACTTATTTCTTGCACCTCATGCAAGAAAACGCCGGCTTCTTTTATTGGTTTCCGCACGTGATGATTTAGATACTTTTTGTCTTCAACCGTGTTTACGTCGAAGTAATTTTCTGTATTCTCAAACAAAAATAGGAAAAAGTTCCTAAATTCCTAAAATTCTTCCCCGATCACCCTCGCAGTCCGAACCTATTCAAGGCGCTACGGACTGCTGCGGACCGGCTCACTGCTTTCGTTCCTCGCACCATTTCCAAACAGCGACCACTGTTCAAACCCACCGAGGAGTTCATCGTACTCTTCCAGGGACGCAACATCCTCCTCGCACATGCCGAAAGCACCGTCCGCCTCGAGCAAAGATCCCGCCTCGCTATCCTTATCAAGTGCAAAAATGTGTGGGTCTGGAAACTTGTGATGCTGGGTGGCGTCTCATGATGAGGCTACAAATGCTGGCTCAGCATGACAAGTTTCTGAGCTCCTCGGGTTGCCTATTCTGCATGACAAACTGCGCTTCTGCATCACAGAAAAACGGAGCTCTCTGGTAACGTGCATGACAGATTTAGGGGTCATGCCGGACAAGCATGACAAACATGAATTTTTCCAGACCCAGACATTTTATATTTGATAGTCCTCCAGCTGGTGCAATTCGATCTCCTCAATCCGCTCAGTCGCGAGTTCCTGGAAAAATTTGCTCCAGATATCCCTGTTAAATTCCTCCGAGGAACTACTACCCCCAGAAGAAGTTGCAGTGGTGGAAGTTGTGCCCAACCGGCGTCTACACTTCACCAGAAAACGCAAGATTCGCTTCTCGTATAACTCCAGTGTTTGTATTGGTTTTTTCAGCACTTCCTGTACCACCACCTCCGTCACCCCCGCTACCCCGGCGAGAAACAAAATTGACGCCGCTGCCTTCACATCGGTGATCGCGTCCAAGCTGAGGGGATTCTCCCCGGTGGCTGCCCCCTGGATCAAAGGTACGACATTCTGCACGAGGTAGAGCGACACCCCCTCGGTGAAAATCTCCACCGTCTGCGACATGGCCTTGCTCGCGTGGCCGGCAATCAGCTATCAAATGCAAATATGTCTAGGTCCTCTGGGAGATTGCGAGATTTGTCATGCTAGTTCGGCACGAATCTGCGCTCTGTATTGCGTGGCCGCGAAGAGCTCCTCTTGTCTGTCATGCAAACACGCAGCTTCTCATGCGGAGTACGCAACTCAGAACCACGGCAAAACTTGTCGTGCTGAGCAGCGCACTGGAGTTGTGCGCTCACTATTTTCTTTCTTGCATCACAAGTTTATTCCAGACCCAGACATATTTGCAATGCATATCAGCATGGGCTTCACGATCCTGGAAAAGATCTGGTCCGCGGCAATTCCCGCCTCTATCGTGCCCCACACGTCGGACATGTCGCAGGTGTCGTGGAGAATGCGGCACAGCTCCGAGTGCCCGGAATTGACGTCTGGCACTTGCTGTAGTTGAAAATCACCTGCATTCTTTGCGAGTTTGTTCGTCAAAGCTGTTGCCAGATCGTCGGAAACGGTGCTGGTACTGGAGGTGATCTTTTCAATCGGGGCAAACTCCGGAGCAGCTGCGGGGTCGGAAGAAATCGAGGAAAACTGTTGCTGTTGCGCCGGGCCTCCGCCGGTCGTCGGTTGTTGCAGACTGGTCGCGAATTTCTTTTTCGCGGTAATAAGGTCCTGGTCCTGCTGCTGGGACGACGACGCGGAAGCTGGCTCGTCCGTGCTTGTTTCATCTTGTTCCGGAGAAGGTCGCGTTTGTGCAGCTTTTGGTTTCATACCGTTTTCTTGTTCGGCGAACGCATCGACGATCGCCGCTCCGTATCGAATGTAAAAATGTCTGGGTCTGGAAGAATGCAAGTTGTCATGCTAAATCTGAAGCATGCAAAAATCTGTGTTGCATGATTACCAAAAGTCGTCCAGTTTTGACCAAGTCGGGAGGGAGTTTCTCATGCAGGATAGGCATGAGAGAGAGTGCACAGAATCTGTCACGTTAGGTCCTGCATTACAGACCTCATGGGTCATGAAAGAGCTACGTGACAAATCGCGCACTCTTCCAGACCCAGACATTTTTACAGTTGATACTCCGGATGATGAACTACTGCTTATAGCTGTTCCCTGCTGCGTGCTCGCGTCATCCAGCGCCTCGAGAGTATGAAAGCGAAATCAAGGAACTTCTCCTCGGGTGGCGTCAGTGTAGCTGGAGTAACCATGCTCGTTGCTGATGACAATATCGTCCTAAGAAACTACAAAGAAGTTTTCGACGAACCTAAGTTCTTGTGATTCAAATTCTGCAAATGCTGTTTCTGATGCAAATGAGTAGAGCTGCGACTCCCACTGAGAAGAGATTTCGATTCTCTCGGTGTGATAGAGAAAGGCCACGAACCACTCGTTCGCAACTGTCCCCGCACCGAAAGAAGCTAACACGCAGGCAGCCTGAAAAAATTTCAGTTGCGGAAAAATCAAACAAGTAGAAATCGCATAACAACGTCCGACTGTCTAGTTTACATAATCCGATAAAACAGCCTGCAATCTAAGTAGTACTCGCCGAAGTAGCCTACTGGTGCAGGAACAATGCATCACAAGGAACTACGGTAACAAAGCCAGTTTCATCTATCTGACAAAATAACAGTACCTGTCGAATCAACCTGCCCGCCAAGACGCCGCTCGTGGCGCGAATCATCAAACCAGTGTCCGAGGTGATGGAGCATTTTGCGTTTTCGCGTTTCAACCGGCTACCGCGCTTGGTCACCGGCCCGCACAGCTTCGTCCGGCACGCCCGGTCTTTCTCTAGCGGTTGCTGCGATACTGGCAGCCCAATTTTGCTCAAGTCGGCCAGTGCAGGCCTGATTTGGTCGGTTTTCTTCCAATATAATATTCACTTCAACTTCTCGTTTATTGATGCTACAATGCATTATCAAGAACCAACATCTTCTGTCATGCATTAGCAAAAATCGTCCGCACGCAGTAGTACAAAACCCTAAAGTACCCTCGCTCCCCCACTGGTCCCAACCCATGGTCGACCTGTTTTTTCGGCACCGCCACGCTTTTCCCGCTGCGTTCTTTTTCTCCTGGAATAGGCACGAAGGCGGAAGCCGAGGCTCTTGCCCCGTCCGAAGTCTTTTGCTGCGGATTCGGTTGCCGGACGCAAGCGCGCGACAGCCCGCCCAACACCGCGGCCGCGCCGACCGCGCAGGCAAACTTTTTGTGGCCGGAGAAGGGGAGGCCGCGGGATGTTGTTGAAACGCCGGAGTTGTGTTGGTGCGGCACGATGGCCGTAGAAGTTGAAGTGCCAGTTCTACTATTTTCTCCTTGTTGCCCCACCACTATGGCAGATGAACCGCTCTGCGAGGTGGAAAGATTGTATCGCCTACTTCTTCCGCACGCTTCCTTCGACGCCTGCCGGCTCCCCTGCCTGCTCACCGGCGCGGACTGTGCTTTTGATTTGGTGGATACCTGACGTTTCGAACAAGCGTTCAGGGCAAAACTGCCGCTCCCACTGCTGGTCTGGCGGGAGAAGGTGGGTTCGCTGTGGCTGGACTGGCGGGTAAACGAAAACTCGCTGGATACGTTGCTCATGCTTTTGTGGAGAAAAGTGGAGGTGTCGCCGGAAATCTCTTCCGCCAACGCGATTGACGGAGTAGTAGCCGACATCGCGGCGGTCGGTAGCACTCCGTCCGTCGTGCCAATAATTTCTCCATGATCGCTTCCCCCGCTCTGCTGCCGTGCCAACACGGGGGAGCTCGGGCCGGAGTAAGACAAACAGCTCCGCATCGAGCCACGGCTGAGTCGCTGCGAAAGCGTTTGCCGGAGCTTCTCGAGTTCTTGGACCTGGTCAGCCTGCTCGTCGGGCTTCGGTGTGTCAAACTCCCCATCTGCACCTCCCGCTGCATCCTCCCCTCTCGCCTGCAACATAGAAGAATCCTCCTCGGCAACATCTTTGACAACTCCATGATCTGACGCAGGACTTGTGTCATTCGCCAACATCATCCTTTCTTCACCACCCGTATCCGCCCCTTCGCGGCAATAGCAGTAGCCATCCCGCCCGCATTCCGGACTGAAGTTGCTGCACAGAAACGATTTGCCGGACTGTTGCAAGCGGGCACGGAGCCGCGCGTCCTCAACGATCGGAGTCGCATCGGATTCGAGTTGACAAATTTGTGGATACGCACCAGTGGCTCCGGGGTGGGGGAAATCCGCGTCTTGTTCCAGTTCCTCCACATCCTCTACAATGCGGTACAGATCCGCGGGGCAAGACTGCACGTGCTTGACCCTACCGAGCAGGCCGGAGCTTGAACTCGAAGATCTTTGGCTTTCCTCCGTCGATTGCCTGGAGAGGGAATAAAACTGGGGCGTGTAGTTGTGAAAAGGCGTGGGCGAGTTAGTGCAAGAATCACCACGGGATGTTGAAGCAGTGCCATTCAGCATTCCAAGCAATTCCTGGTCGAGCAGGAGGTCGTCGTCGGCTGTGTCCTGTTGGAACTCACCGTCGACGGGCCAGCTTTGAAAAACTTGCGTCGGCGACGCGTGTTCATCGTCCCCTCCTGCGAATAAGAATCCCGTTGCACGACCTTGCGGAGGTAGTGCTTCACCAGCTCGGGTCAACTCACATTCATCTTCCTCATCGATCTCTGCTATCCGATTCAGCATGGCTGGGCAACTGTGCGCATGGTGGAGTGGTGAAGACAGTGGCGCCCCCTGCTGCGTTCTTGTACTATTGTTACCAAAAATCGCAGGAGCAGCAGCTTCCACATCCGGGCAAGAAGAATTTGGAGCGGCTTTATTGCCAGTGGAACCAATATCAACCGACTCCACCGTCAGCGCTGCGCCTCGCTTGCTCCGCGTGACTGCACACGCGTCGCGGTAGATCCGGCGCAAAAGTTGCGACGCGAAACCCGTCGGGACAACAGGTTTATTTTCGTTTTCGTGCATCTGTGGTGCTGCTGTGTCTACTGTGGCACCACCCGTTTCCACCATCTTCCCACGTCCGGTCACCTCCGCCGCGAGCCGAGCCTCCTGTTCGAGCTCCCAGGGGGTTTTCTGCTCCTCACTCGCTTCGACGTCTTCCAAAATGCAATTCAGCCCCGCCGGGCAGCTGCTCACGTTCGGCACGCGCAGGTGTGAGGAAGAGGACTTGCTCGACGTCCCCAAAGAACTTGTCCCTTTTCGCCCGTGATAAAAGTGGTCCAGACGCTCCCTGTCGGGTCGCCCGCACACGCCCGGAATAGTCTGGTTTCCGCGAAGATGCGTGTCATGAAGTTGGGCGCGGGAAGTCGTTAACAACGTCTGTTGGTCGACGTTTGCATCTTCAATATCAGGGCCTGATTCAGGTTTGGCAAACGGCATCCGGCCCAAGCTGCTCCAGGGATCCGAGTGAGCACGCTGCCGAGGCGGTCTTCGTTCTTCCTTGTCCTCAAGACCCCCGCACGACGTATTCCTGTGCAGTCCAAGTTCGTCGCTCCCCGAGGACGTTTTTAAAGATGAACAAGAACTTCGACCCGCCCCAAACGCGGGCGTCGACGACCTAGATAGCTGCAACTCTTCCCCCCGCCTAGCCTGCGGGTAGAAAATTGTCGGCGCCGACAGTGGTTTCAGCGTTGGGCTGGAACCGACACTGCTGCTGCGCTTGAACACCAGGACGGGTAGCGTCGCGGGTGATGGAACGTCAGCTGGTGTGGTCGATCGTCCCTCGCTGTTAGTACGGTAAAATCGCCTCTCCTCCACATCATCGATAGTTTCCATGCAATCCAGACCTCCCGGGCAACTAGCGACGCGCTTGTCTTTCAAGCCCGATAGTGTTAGACTGGGCGGCGTCAGAGCGGTTTGTGGGTACGGTGGTGCGAGTTCTCGTGCAGTTCTCTTGCTTCCACCCGTTGATATAGAAGTACCGGACTGGCTATGGCTTGGAGTGGAAAAAGTGTTGCGTAGTTGTTCTCCTGCCGCGGCCCGTCTGATCGTCATCTGTAGGTCTTCCTCGCTGCCATGCGGAAAGGAGGACGTCGAGCTCGCTCGGGACTGCGCACTGGCGGAAGAGGAACCAGAAGTAGAAGTTCCCGACGAGGTATCAATACTACCATGCGCCGGCGGGGGTGTAAAAGTCCTCCACAGCAGCGGCACGATACCGGAATACCGCTGCGGCTGTGGCTGTTCGAGGGGTGTGCTGGGAAAGAAAAATGAGCTTTTGCATCGCGAAAGCGATGCCGCTTGTTCGGTAGTTGTATCTTCCTCACCCCCGGCGCTGGGTTCTTGTCCAGCGGCGTTACACCTTCCGCTGTAGTCGTCTTTTTCTTCCTCCCCCGGACCCACGTCACATCCCGCCTCCAAGCGGAATGCCTGCAGCTCGTCGAACTCCGCAGCGCTGTAGGAGCTCTCGTGCTCCTTGCACCACGGTGGGGAAAGCGACGAGGAACCAGAGAACCGTTGTGGGGGCGAATTCGAAAACTGCTGGGCGGGTGAGCCGAAGGTCGAACCCGGCGGCGACGCGGAATAGTGAGTCTTACTGCCGCGCCGCGATGCACCAGCCGCCAAACTTGGCAGAGACCCTTCCGTGGAGAGAGTCTGTTGCGGCGACGACAAAACGGATCCGGCGGAGGTGGAGAGCGCGCTGAGTTCCCCATCCGACAGGGTTCGCTGGCGCGCCAGCAGCGCCTTCTGCGGAACGACGGAACTGCTGCTCGCGCTCGGAAACACGGCGGCTGCGCCGGTCAACGCGAAAAGGACCCGGAGTTTTGTGGTAGCAGGACCGCCGCGGCGGGGCGCGGCGACATCCGCCGGTGGCGGACTATTTCTTGGTTGCAGTGGTTCTTGCATTTCTGTCATTGTTTTTACGCCGGCGCCGGCTCCTACCGCGTGCTGTGCAGCGGTGAGCAGGTGGCCGTCCTCCAGGTAAGGCCGAGCCGCAGTTTCTATACGATTACTTTCTTGTTGCGCAAAATCTAATTTTGGATAACACATTCACTATAAGAAGTATAAGGTGTAAATTTGCATGGAGATGATCATCAAGTGCAGTTCAGTAAACTGTGAGGCGTTTGCCTTTAACAACAAACAAATGCAGCGTGCACCGCGTCAAGAAACTCACTGGAGGTGCAACAAAAATTTTATGGAGTGTAGGGCGATGTACGCGCCAAATGTGTCAAAGTGAAGATCCGGGGGTACAAAGCGTCAAAATTGAACTTGAGAAGAAAGTCGCCCCGTTTGAAAGAGACCGCGGGCCAGCACTGAGGCTTATCAGCGAGGCTTATTAGTACTAATCGAATACGACACGCCGTACGTGGCTTCTTTCCTTGTTTTTAGATCTTGGTCTTGGCCGTTCGCCTTTTCTAAGTCAAAAGATCTTCGGAGGGCGAGGCGCAAAGTGATGAAAAACAAAAGAGCACGTGCGTATATCATCATCGTCATAGTTGCCATCTAACGAGGACAGGATCACGATCGCAGTGCTTCATCATCATCTGATCCGTTTAAAGATCCGGCGCCGCGTCAAGCGAGAGTTCCACCCAAGCCCATAGGTGCGGGCTTTCGATGCTCCCCGCCCTTGTCAATAATCTGCAAGTGCCGGGCTTGGGGCCGGTGCGTTGCGACATAAGCTTGCGCTCGTACGAAGGCAGTCGACGGTGATCATCGACGGGCGTTGGCTTCCGAGATGGGCCAGTCGTGTCCAGCCCAGGCTGGACTCACCCGACACTGTTGCTAGCGCCTGTGCTCGCCAAGTTCCGGTCGGCAACGGCCCCGGGATCGGCAGTGAGGCTGCGTCGCCTCCTCTGCGGCCGAAAGGCCTCGCTGTCTATTCCGGGTTGCTGGGTGTTGCCGTGACGGCAGCAGATCGCACACCGTCGGCAATCGTGGCTTTGCACCTGCGCTTGCACGTGCGCCAAGAACTTCCACCCGCACGAGCGTAGCGGCGGTGGGGCTGGGCCGCCTCTGTTCTCTGTGCGCATGAGGTCGCCGGCTATAGTGCCCCACCGCCGGCAAGCGCCTCTGTATCCTCCAGGCCTTCGCGTGCTATCGTTCGGGCAGCCGAGACTGCGCGTCGGTGCTGCCTTCCTGCGTTGTGCTCGCTCGGGACAAGGCGGCCCGGCGGACGAGTTTGCCGGGGCCGGACCCAATGAAGCTTCCGCGGCTCTTCTGGCCGGTGGTGATAAGGCGCACGCACAGGGTAGCCCGCCACGCAGTGGGGCGCGTTGCGTAGGGTCTTGTGCCCATCAACACGCGCGGAAGGGCTACAAAAACCGCCAAGGTGCATCCCAAGGGCCCAACTTTAAAAACACCGAGGAAATCGCGCACCTGGCCCGCCGCGGCACGGCCCCCGGGTCGGGTAAAAAAAAAAGCAACCAGCGCCCTTTTAGTAGTGGTCTTGCACCCTGTTGCGATCGCGCGAAGCGGGTGAGAAACGCCTGGAGAGCGGCCCCCCTTCCCGGGTCTTACCACCTCCGACAACCGGCGGCCTGCAAAGACGGCGGCGGCGGTGCCCAGGCCCCCAAAGCTGATAGAGAATAGCACTGATAACCAGCCCAGCACTGGTTTTGCAGTGGTTTTCCACCGCCCAGACGGGCGAAGCTGGTGAGAAACGCCTGAAGCGGCCCCCCAGGTCTTACCACCTCCGAAAACCGACGGCATACACGGACGGCGGCGGCGGTGCCCAGGCCCCAAAAGCTGATAAAAAATATCATTGGCAACCAGCCTAGCACTGGTTTTGCAGTGGTTTTTCATCGCCCAGATTAAGCACAACCATTGAGATGAAAAAGAGGCTGCTTTTGACAAACATCCCAAAACTTTGCCTATAGGTACCTCCCTATGAACGACCAGTATATTTTATTGGCTCCAGCCTTGAGCCAGTCGCAGGACCGTCTGGTCCCAAAAGAGCACAGCGCCCGAAGGCGTCGCCGAAGCGAGATCGCGCTCGCCCGAACGCGAACACCAGAGGCCGGAGCGGCTTCAGCGGCCGCGACCCGGCGGTGGGGAACCATAGCCACCGAGCTCTTCCGAACGGAAGAGGGGGGCGGCCGAGCCCCCGACACCCCACCGCCACCACGCTCTTCCGGGCGGAAGTGCTCGTCAAAAGATCGATCGTGGCAGCGGCTGCCATCAACTGGCAGCCATAGCACCTTCCTAGTGCGACAAGCAAAGTGCGCGCCGCGCGCTTCGCATGCGCGCGCCCAAAGCGATGGCGACGAAGCGTCGCTTCCGAAGCAGGCCACGCGAGGCGTCCTCGCGACCAAGCACCAGCAACCGTGCGGGGTGAGTTCAGCCGGAGCTGAACCCGACCGACCCGCCTCGGAAGCGGAGCTCGTCGCCAACCCAGACAACCTGCGCGCATGCGACGGCGCACCTTGCAATGTCAGCAAACTGGATCCACTCATTCTCGCCGCCGGCGCGGAAAGCGAGTGGCGCAATCGCTATCCGCAGGGGCGCACCAGGCACACCCTACGGACACGTAAACGTCGGGGGGAGAGCAACACTGCATCTCCGAACCCAATCTCCCGCGGACCCGCCGCTGCGGTGCCGCGATATGCAGTGCCATCCGATGCCTGCAGCGCTGCCGCGCAACTACAACAGGCACAGTGCCCTGGCGCCGTACGTACAGCGGGCCCCCACCTTGGGAGCAGTGGCAGCATCAGCAGCAACGCCGGGAGTGCTATCTGCGCCAACCGAGAAGCCCTTCCAAAGCAGGTGGGCGCAGGAGCAAGGCAAGGTGGCGACGAAGTGCCGCTCCCGACGTAGGTCGGTCGCAACAGCTTCGCACCGAAGCGCAAACGCCGCGCGCCCGCGTGGGGTGAGCCCGGCCTGAGCCGAGCCCGACCGACCCACCTCGGGAGCGACGCTCGTCGCCACCAAGCCGCGCCATCCGCATCACGCGGCATGGCCAGAAGCAGAAGCAGTCGCCGGCCAGAGGCGCGACTAAGCTTCATGGCCGTCCCGGGCCGACGAAACCTGAACGCAGCGCCAAGATGCTGCGCAACCACGTAAAGCAGAGCACCGTCGCCGCGCGGGGCGAGCGGGTCGAATAGCCGAGGCCGCACGCGGGCATTCTCGTGCACGCATCCATTGCTCTCATCGCCGGGCGCCGGGCCGCCGTACACAACCTGCCCGCGAGTGGCGCCGGCCTTAGGCCGGAGGCGGAAATCAATGCCAGCCCCGGGCAGACTAGAGTAGCCACGAACCGGATGCGCGAAAAGGGCCCGGTCGCAAATTGGCGGGTGCCTTGCATCCCTCTCATCGGCAGCACCTGTGCGCAACCGTGCAAGCGGACTACAAGCCGCCGCACAAGCCCCGATCCGAAGGCAAAAGCCGACGCACGCCTGTCATAGGCTGTACACATTACCAGCATGCAGGAAGCCGCTCGAGATTCGCACCGGAGCAACGAACCGGCGTCCGCCTACCACACGCTGCAAGCGGCGCAGGCATCGCACAAGCCTCGGCCCGGAGGCAGAAATCACCGCAAGCCTACCACAGGCTGCAAATCATGCGCGCGCGGCGCCGCAAGCAGCGCAAGCTGCATCAGACCGGAGCCCGAAATCGACGCAAGCCTACCTTGGGCTGCGAAGCCTCGAAGCGAGGCGCGTCTACCACAGACGCATAACGCACAAAAATCCCCATCGCACCGGGGGGCTCCAACGCATAGGAGCGATCAGCCGCATCGTCGCGCCGATGCTACAGCCAATCAACCAACGACGGGGGCGCGTTCCTCATGAACGTACCGCCCCTTCCGGTCTTTGCACAATAGACCGGCGCCTGCAGTGGGGGAGGGAGGCGAATCCCTACCAAGAAAACCGTCCTGGGCACAAACCAGTGTCCCAGGAGCAGCTTTCCCTGCTGCCCAAACATACAAAACCGCCGCCAGACCACAGGCCTGGACGGCCGGCGGTCGCGCTTCCGTGTGGCACGGAGCGACCGGATCGCAACAAGATGCCAAGGCCGCACCCTGGCAACCAGGGATGGAGCCTGGCATGCCCCTACAGGCAAATCGGGGCAGCCGCATGCGGCACGCCTGGAACAGGAGGGGCTGCACCCTCCGAACGCCTTCCGCGGACCGCCCCAGCGGCGGCCCTCCGCCCCGGGCAAGTGTGCCCGCCCCTGCGACCCCGCAGGCCCACCCAGCACACCAGACGGCCGCGACCTTGGCCACGCCTGGGCCAATCAAACCCCGCGCATTCGGCAGGCTCACGCGCATGCAGCCAATCTAAAAGGAGTATAAATTGGATCAGTTTGCATATTATTATCCTTTTCTTGTATTACACAAGTGCTCTCTATTGAAATAATCACAAGAAGCTCCAAATACTGGAAAAAATCAAAAAAAAATCTTGAGAGGTGTGGCGTGCTGAGTGGTGGATGTTCGGAGAAAATTTATCAAATCTGAAAGCTCACCTATATTCTTTAAGATCTTTTTGTGATGTTGCTATTGAACATCATAGATTTTGCAAAAATGAGTAAATTCTCTCAAATTGCAAAAAATCAAAAAAAGTACAAAATTTCTTCTGCGTGGAAATCAACCCAGAAAAGATGCAAATTAAGCAAGATGATTTGTCACAATGAAGCCAACTGCTGCATTTTGTTTAATTGTAACATTGAAAGTCATTAAATTTTGCGAATTTTTCCAAACATGGAAAAACTCAAAAAAATCACAAAAAATTGACTTTATTGAAAACTGATAAAAATTCAACGGGCATCAGCTTGAAAATCAATACAATGCAACGGAATACAGTATCGTGGTCAACTGTCATGGCTTGTGCAAATTATGCAACTAATTTTATGAAAAATCTCAGACATGGAAAAAAACGAAAAAAGTCCTATTTTTTTCAATGTGGTGAATATGCATAATGAAGGAGCATAGTCAATCAATTGTAGCGGAGTATATCATAGCTATGCTGTATCTCTCCATCAGCCAACTTCAATTAGACCCAGTGTAGCACAATTTTTCTCAATTCCAGAAAATATGGAAATTGTATGAGCGAAGCTGATACTTGTATGGGTGCTCTAGCTCAGAAGTTTGGCTGATTCTCATTCTGTGGGAAGCTCTGTTAAGGCCTGATCATCCTCTTCCGACCACGGAAAGCCGATGGGAGAAACGCGGGCAGATTTCGGCTGGATTTTTAAGGACTTCCTAAAATATTTTATATTGGACATAGGCGACGGCGACGGCGGGGCCCCGATGCCCGATGGGGAGCCTTCTGGAGGCCCGGGCAGTGGTCATGTGCCTTCCTTCGCCGTCGTTGCGGGCGGATTAGGGCTGCCTGGGCGGTATCCGTTCACCGAAACTCTGCCGCGGGGGCCATAAAGGTCCTCGCGGGGCTGGCTCCGCGACCCGCAGAGACATAGCGCCGGGAAGCGCGCTGCTCATGATTATGCGTCCGGTTTCCGTCGCCCCGCCAAGGGCAGGAAAGAAAATTCCGACGCAACTCCATCGGGGCCAATTGCTTCTGCCGCTCCTGATTCTACTAGGCCTGGGCTGTTGATGAAGGACTCTACCGAAGCCGTTTGCGCCGTGGAGTCGAAGACGGTGCGCTTTTTGGTCACGATGTCGTGCATGAGGACCTTTTCGTGATGCGGTCTGGCAGTTTGTCGTGGCAGAATCAGGATACCCCTCCGCACGTCCCCCCTAGTGCAGGATAAATGATGATGATGATATAGCAGCGCTAGCTTTTTGAAACAGGACGACACTGCAGGCCCCAACTTGTCATGCGCAACGCTTGATGGTACGTGTAGCAAAAGCCACCTCTTGACGATCGGGCGAAGACGACGTTCTGGACGCAACACGCAGTCGAAGACACAAGAAGTCCAACGGGCTCACCGCCGGCCTGCACCGGGGGACAAACCGCCACCGGCCAGGCGAAGGCAAATGACAACGCGCCGCGGCTGACGAAAGGCATCGCTAACGCCCTCCCTCAGCCCGCGGAAATCGGGTGCCCGGGCGAGGAGGCTCTGTGCTGCGTGGAGAAGCCGGGAATCGTGGAGAACGGGTGGAGCGGATACCTGGTGGAGGTGTCGAAGAATGTTATGCACAAGCTTCCGGATTGGTGGCAGATGGTACGACCTTCTGTGGCAAATAGCAGAAGCAGACGCGTGGTGACAGATGACGACTGCACTTGAAAAGTCCTTCTGTGTTGCCGTTGCTCCACAGCACGGGCATGGTGTTCTCGCGGCACTTTTACGCACTGACATCTGCACTTAAGGCGATCGCATGGCCCCTCGTAAGTATTTAAAAGAAACAAGCGCAAAATTATGTTGGTGATTCAGATTAACGCCGCCAGTAGTTGCTACGCGGAAAAAAATCAATTTTCGCCTGAACAGGTCCACGGAGAACCACCGATAGGTCCATGGGCTACAACATTTTTCTATCGGAAGAGAAGGAGAAGTGGCTTCTTGTACTTGGTGCACTACCAAATAAACCGAGGAAAACCATACGCGGAGCAGTAGTTGTCTTCAAGGTCGAGCACTAGTTTCAAATGATTGATATTCGATGTTGCGGTGCTTGTTCGGTTGTACAGTTTGCACAAGCAGAAATCGCAGCAGAAGCTGGACGAAGATCGCAAGTAGTGTTCGACCACAATGGAAGATGTTGAGCAGGTGTAAATCGATGTACATCTGCGCAATGAATAGCGAGTTTTTCTGTGTGCGCGTCGTGCTACCACGGATGAGTGAAGACGCCAATGAGCAGCCTGTTGGAAACGGAGACTGGTTCTTGAGCGCAAATATCGGAACTTTGTTGAGTGAGTTTTCGTTTTCTGCGTTCGTGTGTCTCTTCGTCTTCGTTGCTGTCCGTCGTTTGAGACACTGTCGAACAAAGCAGACTCGTCGGCGCCCGGCCGTTGTCTCTATCGGAACAATCGGAAAGTTATCCTCGACATTGTTGCGCACTATCGAGTTAATGCGTATTCTTGAATCAAAGTTTCTCCAGAAGAAGCAGACTGACTTCTCGTCCCTAAAGAGCGACGAGCCTACTCATGAAATATAATCGCAAGTACGGGCAGAGCAGCATAATGACAGAAGAAAAATACCAGCTGCCAGTCTGTTCATCCTAATTTATTGAAAGCAATGACCGAGTTCGCTTTGTACCCGTCAGCATTTTAGCTGCCCCCGCCCAGAAGCAGCTGCCCGCACGTCCAGCCGGAATTACGAGAACAACCCTGCAGGTTCAAAAACCCAGCAGCTGGAGCTACTTTTGCAACGACCTACTGGTTGACGATTTTTCGCTCCACTAGCACGACAGAGAGGTGTGAGGACAAGGACTGCAAATAAAGAACCGCCACTTCTTTTGAACAAATCCCTCCACCCCCGCCAGAGTCGTCCAAGATGAACAAGTACGAGGTGGTCGGCGTGGTGGGCGAGGGCGCCTACGGTGTCGTGCTGAAGTGCCAAAACATATCCACAGTAAATTTCCCGTACGCGTACAAATGCGGTCTCTGCATGGCAAAACTTGGCGCCGAACCTAGTTTAGCACGACAAGTGCTACGCCCTAAATTGGTAAAATTTGTGATGCATCTTGTACATGTGCGGGAAATTTGTATTGCATAAAACAAGGAGACGGGGGAACTCGTCGCGATTAAGAAGTTCAAAGAGTCCGAAGACGATGACATCGTGCGGAAAACGACGCTGCGGGAGGTGAAGATGCTCCGGATGCTGCGGCAAGAAAACATCGTGCAGCTGAAGGAGGCGTTCAGACGAAAGGGGAAACTGTAGAAGAGTGGTTTTTTGTCATGCATATTTGCTCAACATCAAAATGACGGGAAGTAGAGATCATGCTGGTCTCGAACTTTGTCATGCTCCGGAAGAAGATTCGTAACCGAGTCGCTTCTGCAAAAAACTAAACAGGTATCTGGTTTTCGAGTTCGTAGACAAAAATCTGCTGGAGGTGCTGGAAATGTTTCCCAACGGTATCGAGCCGGAAACCGTCACGCTGATCGTCTGGCAACTGGTAAAGGCAATAGAGTACTGCCACGCGCACGACGTGATACACCGTGACATCAAGCCGGAGAATTTGCTCATGAACATGGAAGACCGGTCTTTGAAGCTGTGCGACTTCGGGTTCGCCCGAACAATGAGCAAGACCAGTAGCAGCGAGTTAACAGATTACGTAGCGACAAGGTACTTGTTGTTTTGTGAGCTGGAGCAGTACCGACTCTTTTGTGATGTTCTAGGACAAACCCAAAGATGATGATGCACAAGTGCGTTTATTACCGAGACCAAGTTATAATTAATTGCAGTTTCTCTTTCTCGTTGCATCCGAAGTTTATCAAGTTTATTGTCAAATGATCAATCGAAGGTGGTACCGCGCCCCCGAGCTGTTGCTGGGGTCGACCCGCTACGGGAAACCCGTGGACATCTGGGCGATCGGGTGCATTATGGGGGAGATTCTCGACGGGCAGCCCTTGTTCCCCGGCGAGACAGAAATAGACCAGTTGTTCATCATCCAGAAGATGCTGGGCGCAATTACACCGGAACAAATGGAAATGTTCATGCGGAATCCACGCTTCATGGGATTGAAGTTCCCGGACATGAGCAAGCCAGAGACCCTGGAAAAGAGGTATACTGATTGTTGATGTGGGGTCGTTTTTGATGCATATTAATGTACGAAAATGCAGAGCATCTTTTTTTGCGTAGGCCAGTTTTTGTCTAGATGCGGTATATTGCTTTGCAAATCTTACAAATTTGGGCCTTTTGAAATTAGGTACGTTGGCAAGATACCAAAACGGTCCTGGATGAACTTTATGAAGTGCGTATTGAAGATGTACGCAGGAAAAAGTCTGGGTTGGAAGTCATCAAAGTGCAAACGCGTGTCGTGTCAGTAGCTCTGTGCATAACAAAGGAGGCTTTTTCAGATGTGGCTTATCCATTCCAGCATGACAAAGGTGGTTTTTCTTTTTTCGACAGATTGTGTTTGTGCATCAGTTTGAACTCCAACTCGGAATTTTTCTGATCCATAGTGTGGAGCCAAGGGACCGACTCGACGGGGCACAGGCGGTTGCGCACCCAATGTAAAAAATAGTCGGTGCTGTTTCATCTCAGCAGAATTTGTTTAGCCACTGTACATAAGTGCGATTCTTACAGCTTCTGTCTGATAGCGAAAGAAATTTGCATGGCAACAGTCTTTTCTCACAACAGGTTCGACGAACTGCGACCGAAATCTTCCAAGATGACGGTAATGGACTCGCCAGAAAGAGAACGAACAAAAACAACATCGGGCTCGAAAAAGAAGTTTCAGTTTCAGGAGCCGGGAATGGCGGCAACCAGCAGTGGCTTCTATCCGCAAGGCAACGCGGCCTCGCATGTACTGTGTTTTCTTGTGCTTTGCTTTGGTCTGTCACGCGGGAGCTGTACATTTACTTTTACAGGGAAGATTTCGTCGTACCGGTTTTGGTAGCGATATAGGAAGAAGAACAAGCCGCGAGCATAACAAGCCTCGATTTTTGGACGAATCAAAAATAATTGTGCAAATGAAATGCCGCAGGGCCACGCCGCGCACAAGGCCGGCGGTGCAAAGGGAAGCGACGCATACTACGGACGAGAAGCCTTTGAAGTCCCATACAGCAGGAGTAACCCAAGCACGAGCCACGGCCATGGCAACGCCCAGAAGTTCGACGGAAGTACTAAAAATTTGCAGAATGCTGGTGATGCTGCGACAAGTTTGTCTTGCATGATTGACACGTATGATTTCGTTGCATTTTGTCAACGTGCAGAAGATGATGATGAAAGTTCCCGAAAAATTTTCCTCAAACACTCCACCCAAAAAACAGCTCCTTTCGAATACCCCTACGGCGGCAGCAACACGGAGGATTTCGACGGGGGCACCGGCGGTGGGCCGATGTTCCCGACCGAGCCGCCCTTCCCCTACGGCACCGGGAACCCCGCAGCACAGCACGACGCGAACGCGAATACCGGCGGCGGCCCGGGGGCGCACGTTGAAACGAGCAGTTCGATGCCGCTGAAGCCCTCGGGGCACCAGCCGATGCACCCACCGAACATTGTGCATCAGCAGATGAGCTCGACCAGCCGCGCCGGGCAAAACGCCTTCGGCCTGCAGAGCAGCAACGCCGACAGCGGCGTTCCGGGGGTGGGCACCGGGTCCAGCGGCCCCTCGCAGTCGCAAACCCAGACCGTCTTGCGGAAATCGAAAAACCCGAAGAAATCGTCGCGAAGAACCACCAATCTGATGGCGGACACCGACAACCTGATGGACAACGACGGCCACGGCGGCGCCCAGCCGTCCTCCAGTTCTAGTCGCGGGAGCAAATCGAAGAAGATTTCGAATCTCTCCAACGCGAATTCACATCTGCGGTCAACCAGGAACCACGATTTCGGGAACATAAACAGCAACTCGAACAGCAACCATCCGAACTCCCATCTCTCCGCTATGAACGTGCAGTCCAGCAACAAGTCGGCCGCGCACTACTTGCAGAAGGAGCAGATGCTCATGCGCGGGGACCCGAATCTGAACAGCAACAATTTCGGGCACCACGATTTGGGCAACCACAACCTGGACTCCAATCCCAACTCCTACCCGCTGCCCTACCGAGTATGCATTGCATCAAAAGAATCGCACATCTAGGAGGGGTTGCATAGCAAGTTCGTTTCTCAACTTATGAGAAGTTGCATTATGCTGGATGAGGTTGAGGAAAGATAAAGAAACGATGTCTGTCATGCCGTGTCTGCAATAATTTCTTGGACGCGTGCGTCGATTTTTTTGCAGTTGATACCGAGACAGCAGTAGCAATCCGGGCAACCGGGTCCTGCCCCACATCGACCAGCATGGGCGAAACCGGATTGGGGGAAACCATCCCGGCATGCTGGGACAAGAATCGGGGAACAGCGGAAACGATTGGGATGATCACTGGTCGAATTTGCAGGCAAATCAGCCACTCTACTCCCTGCCGCCAAGCCTATCCTTTGTAAAAATGTCCCCACGACGACTTTGTAATCAAGATGATGGCAACCAAAAGTCAATAGAAAAATAGATTTTTTGCCCCACACAAATCCAGAAAAATTTACGCGCCCCGCATGACAAATTTGGACACCTATTGTAAGTAGCCGTGTTTGGATATATTTTTCCTGATTAGTGCATGACAAATTGCAGAACTCCACTAGTAGAAAGTGCTTCTCTTGGAACTGCGCACGCGAAAGTTTTTAGGTATTCACTTTTGCATGACGCCGAACTCTGGGATGGGGACTCATTTACACACGATAAACCCGGGATCTGAACCACGCCATTCTGTCCAGCCGGGACGGCGTCACCAGTCGGGATGGACGTATAGATTTATTTTGTCATGCAGGCGAGCATGAAATTGATTCAAGTTTAAGTTTAACCCATACGTCGCGAGCAAATCTTGATGTCATGTGCGTATAAAGAAGTGACACAAACAAAATTTCAGTTGGCGGCGGGCACTACAGTCACAGCAGGGACGGGTACGGTTTGCGCGGTAGACCCTTGAGTCGGGAAATTTTGTCCCACCGACGACCAAGTCGGGACGAGGATCGGTGGGCGACGAGCGACCACTTTTTCGCTCCCCCGATCTAGGGACTGGGAACAGTAAACATGTCTGCTCGATGGATTTTCTACTTCGAGGAGCATTTGGTGAAAGCAACCCAATATTATCCAAATTTTCGTTTTCGTTTACGCAACAATCCAATACTTATCCAAAAGCAAAGTAGTAGGTTTCGAGGACTCTAAGCTAGTACCAGCAGGTTTCGAGGTTTCGCATTGATTTACGCTCAGTTAGAACTCCTAGAACTTTTGCCGGTGAGAAGACACTTATTCTTCCGGCCTTGACCGGCTTGTACCAAGAATTCATCTAAAGATAGAGCCGAAATTCATCTAGCACTACTCCGCGCGGGGCCGGCCACCCCGCGCAAAAAGAGGAGCAGCGGGAGGCAGATTGGCAGTCTGATGATTACGTAGATTGATATCTTCGAGATTGCTGCGCCTCTCCGCTTGCTTCTCGCCAGAACTAGCAATCCCAGCAATTCTTTTACCTGTAATTTTCAAAAATACGTTTCCGCTAGATCGCTCAGCTTTCCTCACTTTGTCAAAGCAAAGTTGTTTACAATTGGTGATAAGTTGACAAAATCCTAGAATTCGTGACTAAGTTGTTTCCCAGTATGTAGAAAGACGCGTGTAGCTGTCGGGAGAAGAAAAACGTGGAGCGGGATAAGCATCGGGAAAAAAAAACAGGAGCAGCACGCCTACAAATAATGCTTTTGTAATGAAAATAGAAATCCCCCGAACTGTATTTCTATCGCTGTTTGCTGGATGAACTTTCTACAAACCAATTTTCCGATAGCTACCTCTTGCTTCTACAAAGTGCTTACGGGGGCGGCGACTTCTGAGCAGCAGAATGCATTGTGGTCGTCTGCCGCCGTCTGAACTGTAAAAGGACTACTTCTATTTCAAGCTTTGATATCCCTTGTTTCCCTTCCAGAATGACCACTCTGAAGAGCAAGAATGTGAATTGATTCTACCCTTGTACGAAAACTCTGCCGGTCGAGCAGAACTGGAACTGAAAAGAAAAGTCGCGACTTGATGAAACTCGACAAGATTCATAAGGCAGGAGCTGCGGACTTTGGTTCAACTTATGTGGGCCGTTTGGCGTTTGTGGATGTTCTACTGAGCGGCGGGCCGCTTTTTGGTTCAAAAGTGCTACTGAGAGGCCAGAGTTTATGCCGGTCCGATGCCGTACGCAGTAAGAAAACGCGTGCCCGAACGGGCCGCCGCTGCCGGGTGACGCGAGGTTGCGCAGGGAATAGCGGCAGCGGCGCGAATGGATCCGCGCCCGAAGCAGCTGGAGGCGCTCGAGCAGTTGCGCCGCTTGCGGGCCCTGCTGGTGCCCAGCCTCTCCAAGAAGCTTGGCGCGCCCTCGTGGCGTGGGCTTCTCCGCTGGGCCACTCAGCGCGCGCGGTCCACCGAGCTGGAAAAGAGGAGCTCGCCGAGCCCCGCGCCCCTTTGGAGGCCGCCGGCCTAGCCGGCAAGGCCCCCGCGCCAGGCCGGCCCTCCGCCGGCCGCCCCCGTCAAAAGGCCCGCAGGCCAGAGTCAGGGGCCTCGGCGGCCCGCCCGGTGTTTTCTGCTAGCGCGGGAGGCGCCGCGGGGCTGTTTCACGGCCGGGCCAGCAGGGGGGCCCCGGGCGGTTAGGCCAAGGCGCGGCACATAGCGGGCCCGCCTGCCGCCCGCCTGCCGCTTCATTAGTTCGGGCGGGCGCGCGCTTTGTCCGTTTTGCTCGTCTGCGGACGGCAAGGAAGCGCGCCCGTCGGGGCGGCCGCAAAGGCGGACCAAAGCGGCGCACGTTGCGCGGTTTCACCGCAAGCGCCGCCGCGTCTTGATGAAGTGACCAGCGAAGGAGGACGCGGAGCGGCCGGCCGAATCCGAAGCATGCACGCGGGCCGCGCGCCTCGGCGCGCCGCCGAAGCAGTGCGGCGGTGGCGCCGTGCTGTCACAACCCCGGCCCCCCTGGCAAAAAGGGCGGCCCTCTCGTTGCGCCGTTACGCCTCCGCCTTTTGGATTCCCGCGGCCTGGCCCCCAGGGCGTGGGCCCACCCGGCGCTTGCGCGGTCGCAAGCGCGTTCGCCAGCGGAGCGCCACTCCGCCGGCTTGACCTTTCTTGGCGCTTTTCTCCAGCGGCCCTGTTGCTCCATCATGACAGACAACTGACACTGCATGCGCGCGATGTTTCTCACGGCAGCGTTTTGCGCATGCACCTTTTTGCGCCTTTGTTTTTAGTGTTTTAATCCCCAGCAGGTGCTGGCTTGCACAGGCTGGACTGGCACGTGGCACACACAGTGGTGCATGAGAGTTTTTTTTTTCGGAGAGCACTTCAAACGCCGGCAGCGTGATCCCCTCCAGATGCAGCGTTTTACTTTTGAGACTGAGTTGGCTGAAGAAGTAGATCAATTGCGAGCATGAACTGCGGCGCGATCAATACTCCGGAAGCAAGTCGAGGCAAAGCAAGAGAGCTGTCCGCTAGCGTACCCTGTAGCTATTTCGTGGAGCACCACTGTTCCGTGCACTTTCTTATCCGCAGAAGAGTATAGCAAATAAAAACGGCTAGGAAGGAAAAAATTGCTCCAGCATCACCGTGCATCGACGGAGTCGCGTCTTGACCGACGGACCGGGCAGAATCTGTGAGTGTTTCTCAGCCGCAAGCGCTGCACACCCTGTTGGAGTACTCGTACACGGACCGGCGTGCAAGTTGCCTCCAGCGTGCAAGTTGCCTCCAGCAAGAGAAGTGGGAAAGAAGGACTCGCTCGGCCGACACCGGCGAGGGCGACTTGCCGTTCGCTGCCGGAAGCAAGAGAGCCGCGTGACAGTGGCGAAGAGCAGCGATCCGAGCGTGCGGTAGGTACGAATACCAAGCTCCTGCAAAACTACCTGTCCAGCAGGCGGACAGGCACACGCGGGGATCGGTCAGTGTTCGTGCGGAATAAAAAGTACTACAGCCCAACAAGTTTCCACCCGGACACGACCGGAAATTCTGCCGGTTCATCAGAACAAGCGATTGCAAAGGAAACTCATCGCGACACTGTTAGCGATTTCAGACACGACCGGGAGAACGGAAGAGCTGGGTCTTTCTGCAAGACGTCGTAGCCGATTTCACCTGCTTCGCACAGCACCACGGAACAAGTTTGTTCAACCGGGCGTGGCATACACGACTCCTGCCGCGGTGCTTCTTTCGCAGCGTCAAACGTCGTGTGAAGTAGGAACTCTACTTCCAAGGCATTTCTGTTCAACATCCAGACTATTGGAATACCAAGCCCGCACCAGCGACGACGCAGGAAGTTCTCGAACAGCTCTCCGTGCGCTGACGCGGCTGCACCGCCAGGAAACGGTGGACGAGCGCAGGGACGCTTAATACTATATTGAAACCAAACCTGATCATCCTCTGCACGTGAACAAACAACCAAAAATCACAACACTATGTACACGTTCTGGACCACTCCCACGACCCAGTCCTGCCCGGGTCCCCGGGCGGCGCACAGCTGCGATGTGATCGACATGAAGTTGTACGTGTTTGGCGGTTGGAACGGGAAAAAAGCGCTCAACGATCTGAACATCCTGTCCGTCTCCAGTAACCTCTGGACGGAGGTTCTCCCAAACGCCGATGCGCCGTCCGCGAGAAATAACCACTCAACATATCCTGTGTAAAAATGTCCCCACCCCAATCCCCGAGCCTGCGGGACCCCGAGGGCAGAAGTCCTCAGCCCCCACAATACGCGCATCGCAGTAGTCTAGATTGATATGTGGCCACATTATTCATATTTACGTATTTCACCTACGTCATTCTCTCTCTTTTAACTTCAACAAAGTTCAAAACTTCTCTGTGCTTTAATTTTGGTCTTTTCCAGTACATAAAACACCCCATAGTTAAGTTGGGATCTCTGCAACACAGATCCAGGAGTTTTGGACGCCACGCATGACAAGTTGCAGCCCGTAGTGTAGTGCAGGTTAGCAAGGACAGCCGTATTACAAATCGAGATGCGTATCCTGTTTACAGCATTACAAATTCCACCAAGACACGACTGGAAATGCCCATCATCGGGATGCGCATCACAAATGTTCTTGTCATTGCAAATCTGCATGACAACTCCGGGGTGGGGATGTTTTTACATAGGATACAACAGCGGTTGTAGACCAGAAATTGATGGTGCACGGAGGGCACGACGGCAACAAGTGGCTGGCAGACATGTACGATTTAGCAATAGTGGATTTATTGTTTCGATTTGCTGCGATGTTGGCGTGTGGATTTTTTCGGAGGTGCGTTTAGGTGTCATCATGCGCGTCGTAGCTACTGAAAGAAAAAGAAATGCATCATGCACCCATTTCTATCAGGTACGTTCTGGACACGAATGTAGACGGCATGTACGAGAAGCTCAGGTGGCAAAAAGCGAACACCAGCGGGCAACCACCGGCAGCGCGCGCTTGTCACACTTTGACAAGACTAGGCTGGAAGCTTTACATGTTTGGCGGGTAATTGATGTGATTTTTGCAAGTACCGTTTTATTTTTACTGCAGTTCGATAATGTATTGACAGAACGAGAAAGATCAGGCTGTGATCATTCCCGTTTTGCAATACGATAATAAAATGAAATCTAATCAGGTACGACGGGAGCAAGTGTTTCAATGACATGGACATTTTGGATCTAGAAACCATGACCTGGATGCACCCAACACTAGCTGGAACCCTCCCGCAAGCAAGGAACGCGCACACGATGACAGTAATGTGCAGGCTTTTCTAGACCTCAAATCCGAGTACCACTTGAAGTTTTGCCATGCAGTATAGAATGCGCCAAAATATTTTGCATGATATTCGCTTTTTTTCCCATGACGCGGCGAGAAAAGCAGAACGACATGCAAATGAAACCGCTCCCTTGTCGCAACATACAGGTAATCGGCGTGCACCTGTACCTGTTTGGTGGTCACTCCGGTAACAAGCATCTAACCGATCTCCACATCTTCGACACCACCAAGCTCCAGTGGTCGCAGCCCGAAATCTATCAAGAAGAAAAATCTCCCCTCCCCATATCGAAATGGAAATTTGTGATGCGGAATTTGTGTATACAAACTTGCAGTAGAGGACTGCAGCCAGATACAGAACCTGAGTCGGAGCGTTTTGGTGTAGGCACCTAGCAAGGCAGGCGCATTCGCTGCAGGCCATACAGCATTACAAATTGCCTGCATAACGCGGCGGGGTTTTTTGGTTTGCCGTCTTGCAATACAGAGACGATTTGTGGCCACAAATCAGCATCACAAATCTCCACAAGTGTCCCGCTTTGGTATGGGGAGGGGGGATTTTTCCTCACAATAAAATCCTGGGCACCCCGCCCCCGGGCCTGCGGGGCCACACCGCCACGCTGATTGGGCACAAGATCTTGCTCTTCGGCGGCTACGACGGGAAGGTATCAAATGCAAAAATGTCTGGGTCTGGAAGGTTGGAACTTGTCATGCTAACTTTGTACTCTAAAAAGCTTTGTATTGCATGACCAGCAAGAGGAGTCGAGTTTGTGCTACGCGCGGAGGGCATTTGTCATGCGGAGCAGGCATCAGGAAACCCTCTAAAAATCTGTGATGCTAGGTCGTGCATTGCAGACATCATGGGTCGTGCAAAATATGCATGACAAACCCTGCAACATTCCAGACCCAGACACTTTTGCATTTGATAGAAGGGCAGGACAAACGAACTCTACATCCTCGACGCCCAGGAGCGGAAATGGCTGCGGCCCACCTGGCCGTCCGAATCGCCGCAGACCCCACCGTATCCATAATTGCACAAGTACCGTACATCAACTTCTCGTGGTGGTAGCAATTTTCATGCAAGTTGTGACAGATTTTCCATTTCCAAAGCTGAATCCGCATGACAAAGAACTTCATTTGGTGTCAACATGCTGAGCCAACTTGTATTGCATGCAATTACTACTAGTAGTCGTGCGCTACTTCTGCAATCCATACGCCGGGCCGACAGCGACACAGCGCGAGTTTGATCGGATCGAAGCGGATTTACATCTTTGGTGGGTTCGACGGAAACAGGTGGCTTCAGGATCATATGGATTGCAAAAGTATGTTGCATTTGGTAGTCATTGCATGATCTTCACAGAGCTGCTCAGCGTGACTAATGAGAAGTTTCTCATGCCAGTCTGGCCTGAAATGGACTACACTTGTCATGCATGGTTCCCATTGGTACTCGACGAGTGCGATACTTTTGCACGGGATAAACCTGCACGTTTTGGACGTTGGCAGAATGGAGGAGAACGATTTGGAAACAACCAGCGTGCACACCCTGATACAAAATCTGAAAGGGGTACTGAATAATATAGGCGGTTGAGTACTATGTTTGTCAGAAAATCATTATTGTCATGCGCGCACATCATGTGGCAAGAAATGCGGGAATGCAAAAAATATGCGAAACTCGAGAAAAAAATGAAAATTCCACAGCTTCTCAACAATCCGGAGTTTTCTGACGTGACTTTCACGGTGCAGGGAAGAAAAATCTACGCGCACCGAGCCATCTTGATCGCACAGTGTCCGCACTTCAAGGCGCTATTCAGTGCAGGGATGAAAGAAAGTACTTCAAGTACTTTTTCTCTTGGCTTTACGTGCAAGAACCTCATGTGCAAGTAGAAAGAAGAAACAAATGAACACTGGAAATGCAGGTTTTTGTCATGCATTGCTCGCTTTTTGTCTTTTCTTTGCAAATTGAAAAGACAGCTGCCAACATCAATTCCCAAGGTATCGAGAAGGAGATAATAATAGAAGGCTGGGGCGAAGTGGCGTTTCTAGCTTTGTTGGAGTGGATTTACACGGGCAGAGTACCGCAAGACCTCCCAGTGCACCACATGACAGAAGTGCTCGGATTGGCAGATCAGTATTGCTATATTGATTTTTTTATCCTAAGCATTTGGTGTAAAATTTCAATTTGTACATGATGGAAGTACTGCTGATGATTCGAAGCGAAAGATAGATGTTCCGATTTTATCGCGCAATCGCCTGTCACCGGTGACCGGTAGGAGAAGTTCTCCTACTGCCTCAAATTTCTTTCCATGACAGGGGGTCACACGTTTTATTGCCCCAAACCAAGAGTACGTGGGAGACCAGAAAGATTGACAGCGTAGAACAAACTCAAAAAAGCGGCCGGTTCTACTGCAGTTACCACTTTTTACACATAATTACGCGGGTGTAAACTGAGTCGGTCGAGGCTCGCGTGATTGTTTCGTAGTGGCTCTCTGTTGCGCTGTCGTGCCGACAGTATCTTTTTGTAAAGATGTGCCACTTCTTGATTGAATGCACGTGGCAAGAAATTAGAACCGAGATGATCCTGTTGCTGGATGGATGTTCTGATACGTCCACAATGATTTTTGATCCCAGGTACACCCTGGATTCGTTGCAGCACGTGTGCTATGCATTGCAAATATGTCTGGGTCTGGAAAGATGCAACTTGTGACGCTACCTCTGGACTCTACATGAAATCTGTATTGCATGAACAACAAAAGAGGCGCAATTTGTGCCACGCGGAGAGGGCATTTCTCATGCGGCATGAGCATTAGACAGCTCGCGCAGAATCTCTGATGCTAGGGCATGCATCACAGACCTCATGGGTCACGCAAAATCTGCATGACAAACTCCTGCATTCTTCCCGGCCCAGACATATTTGCATTTGATATGTGCGAGAACATTTTGATCCACGATGTCGAGATCGACAATTGCTGCCACTTGCTGAAGATTGCCGACCGCCACATGGCGCGAAATTTGAAGAAGCACTGCATGAGCTATCTACTGAAGCACTTTGAAGCGGTCGCGAAAACCAGCACGTTTGAAGAGTTGTCCAGCGTGCCCTCCTTGCTCTTAGAAGTGACCCGAGCCGCGGCGCAGCAGCAGGGACCAAGGAGCACGCTGAACATGGCCGGCGGGGAGAGCGGAAACTCGTAGGGAGTTGTTACTCATTCCTGCAGCGGTGCAGGATTACAAGAAGAACTCCCTCGCGCACCGTGTGCGCCGTGTAGTTGTGTGTGTGTGGAGAGGAGAAGTTGTTTGTGGAATTATTCCAACTCTGGAGACGAGGGAGGATACCGGCTCCTTCGATTTGGAAATCACCATAAGACAACGAGCGTCCGAATTGTACGAAAAACTGATTCGACGCCAGTACTAGCCAGTATGTAAATTTGCAACATGAGGATTTCAGCACCAAGCACCTCCTGTGTGAAGACAGGTAGAAGATCTTCTGGATTTGCACGAGGAAAGTACTACTCCAGTAATCTTTCAGCTACGAAATTTATCTTATACGAGCATCTCTTGATTGCATTTTTAGCGATTTGTTTAACGAAAGGTCCGTTTCATCACGACGGCGGCCCGAAGTAGAGCCGCGAACGGATAATTTTTGAAATGTTGTTGATAAGTAGTACACGACCTACTATGTACCAACGCCCGCACAGAACGCCTTGAATTAAAACTGTACGAAAACCTCCATTTGTGTGCTGCATCCTTGTTGATATTACACTGCAGATTTGTCTGTTGTGCTTCTTTTGAGAATGCAAACGTCGTGCGAAATGTAGAAAATGGAAATGTAGAATCCGCAAATGCAGCATCGTCAACTAGTAGGTCTCAATAAACGAGGACCGCACGACGCGCCAGTCTTTCGTGCTCCTTGTTCCTGTGTAGTAATCTTATGGCCGCATGAAGTTCTGGTATGGGGGTTCGTTGGAATGGCTTTCGCAGCAGAGAGTCGCGGGGTTTCTCCGTTTTGCTGCTTTCGGCACAAAGGAGAGAAAGGAGCAGAGAGGGTTGCGTGTCTTGGTGTTTAGCTACGTTCTGGAGCATAATTTCTGTTTACTACAGGGAGCAGACTACCGAAATCATTTCTACGTTGTGCCTGCGTGTTGTGAGCGTGTGTTGAGCTGTGAGTGGGACTGCGGCTTTTCTGTTGCTTAATATAGACGACGAGAAAAAGTTGGCCAGTGTTGACAGCAGTCATGCGACTGCCGCAGCACCACTGAAAGGGCACCGTGTGCGCACCCAGTAGAGATCGATTGTAACTGGACACCTTGTATTAATAAAGATGGCGCCGGATGATTCGTCGGCAGCGAAAGTGCTGGAGGGCATCAGGCGGGTCGCCGGAGTGGATGGATCGTGTGCTGTACCTGCGCAGCGAGCCGCTTGGCTCCGAACCCCCGCGGAGCTACCATGGGGACCGCCCGGCCAGCTCCGCTCCAGGAAGCCACCGCAATAGGGGGCCACCGCCGCGGCGCGCGCGGGCGAAGGGGCCCGCCAGCAGTTTCAGTTCATGGCCATGGCGACCGGGGCGGCCGACATTTGCAAGGGGTCTGGAGGCGGCCAAAGCGTTCCGTAACGCGGGAAGCGCGGCGCGCGGGGGTCCTCTGGTGTGGCATCCTTCACCGGAGCGGCCCTGCTGCGGCCATAGCACTGCACAGCGACGCCTTGGCGAGGACGTGCGCCCTAATGAGTTACGTGCGCAACATGGGGGACGTGGGTGACGGCAAATCCGCCTCAATCCGCCCGAGACGGCCCCGCTTTGCCGGGCCTCCCAGAGAGCGCGCGGCGCGAGCTTGCCGCGAAGTTTCAAGTCAGAGGGGCCCGGCCTGCGGGGTGCTTTACTTTGCGAGGCAGCGCCCCCGAGGCAGCGTCGCCATTTGGGGAGGGCGCGGGGCAACGCGCCTGCCTACCGGGCCAACCGGCCCGGTGGCGGCTTCATTCGCTGGCGCGCCCGCAGTGGCGCCTTCAGCTGCAGCCCTGGCCCTTGCCGCGCCAAGGCCTTGCGCCGAGACGCAAAGCCCCTCAAGGAGGCGGCACGATTGCGCCTTTTTGCCCTGCGCGGCCGCGCTGCTCCGCCCGCTGCAATGTTACAGGCCCCACCCTCCGTCGTAGGGCCGGCCCATTGGCCGAGTTTGCCCTTGGTGCGTGTCGCGTGAAGTGGAATTCGCGGAGAAAGTAGTCAGATGAAGCGGCACCAGTCCGGCAAGTGTCCCTTTCACTCGAGGCTTAGTAGAGCAGGCTAGCGTTCTTCTTGCCGACGTGAGGGCATGAGGTCGGGAGGAAGAGTTGAACAAACGCGAGCGCAACAAGCCGTCTGGTGCGACGGGGGTCAAGAGTGCGTTGAGATGGCTGAGAATATGGTCATTGATGAACATGAGAGATAGTAACGAGAGGCGTTTAATCGCGCCATATCATGAGACTCTCGCGCAGGAGAGGGAGTGTTCGCGCCAGAGAGTCCTCTTGCAAAGCAAAAAAACCGCCGTACTGCAAGAAAGTATTGAGTTCCCAAATCGACAAGATGCCGCCCCCCTGGTTAAAAGCTGAAGGTGACGCCATGTAGCACCTGGACACCCTCTCGTCTCGCACAGGGAACGAAACCCCGCGGCCGGTTCAACAGCCGAAGTAGTTGCAGTGCCAATTTTCCCGGCGCCGGTTGGAAGCCAGAGGCAGTCCGCCCTTGGATCGCAGCCGTGGGGGTAAAAAGAAGCGCGTTTCCTATTGCAACTAGTCGCCGCGGTCGTGAGAACGACGTGCTTGCAGCTGAGCACCTGGCACCATCCCTTTCCATCTACCAAAAATCAACGTCGGACGACCAGGCGATTTCTACAACCACTCGCGGCAAACAACAATATGAAGGTCCTTACAACTACTGGTGCGGCTCTAGTTCTCGTC
This sequence comes from Amoebophrya sp. A120, assembly GCA_905178155.1. Taxonomy (NCBI): domain Eukaryota; class Dinophyceae; order Syndiniales; family Amoebophryaceae; genus Amoebophrya; species Amoebophrya sp. A120. The sequence continues at coordinate 477,894 of CAJINV010000019.1, read as the reverse complement.
GGGCTCTTCAACCCCGGCACGGCACCGACGTCGGTTTACGGGAAGAAGAGGCGCGCGGGCATGGCGATGTCGCAGAACAGTCTGCTGTTCACCACGAAGCGGTACATGTCCGGGGTGACCACTGTCCACAAGACCGCGTACTGGGGCCAGATCGCACTGGGATCGCACCCGGATAAACAACAGTTTTTCAACGTGATTTTTGACACTGGGAGCGGCAACATGATCCTCCCGTCTTCGCTGTGCCACGGCGCCGGGTGCGACCGGCACCGGAAGTACGATCTGAACCAGCAAACCAACCCGGACGCCCAGTTCGTGACCAACGACCAGGGGCAAAGCGAGGCGCAGATCAGCTTCGGCACAGGGGACATAGAGGGCCGGTTTGTCCGGGACAAGCTGTGTCTCGGTATTACAATGAAAAATGCCCCCACGACCCCATTTGTATTGCAAACCTTTCCAAACGAAACATTCGCTCTCTTGCATCTATCACAATCACAGGTTTCCAGTCGTGAATAGCAAAAATTTGTATTGCAAAAGACCCCAGCAAGAGCGGCGCTTGTTATGCAAGCGATGCGATACACGCCTAGACTCTGCATCAGAAAGATTCATACTGCTTTCATGCATGACAAAAAGTTTTCATTTGGAAACCTCGCATCACAAATTTTTGCAATTTCAGGGGTGGGGGGCACTTTTCTCTGTAATACTCGGTCGCATCTGTTCGGACGTGAACTTCATTGCGTCAGTCTCCCAGTCGGCGGAGCCCTTCGCCGCGACCCCGTTCGACGGCATCCTGGGCCTGGGGTTTCGAGATTTGTCGATGGGCGACGGGTTTAACATACTGGACGACCTGCAGAGAACGGTGCCCAACGGGATTATTTCCTTCGCGCTCACCGACGAAGGGCCGAGCTCCTTGACATTTGGTAGTGTGATTTTTTGACACGGAGTTGTTGGAAGTTCAAGTTTTTTTCCTTGAAAGGATGGTGGTGCATAAAAAGAAAAACCGAGGGACAGCTTGTGCAGCGGACGGCTGTCGTCCTTCGTGTCCTCTTCGAGACTGATGAAAAATCTCGCCGCACGTGGTCCAAAAAATTGTTCACAGCTTTAATCCCTCTTGCCTTTATTCCCAACAGGTGGCTACCGCCGTGAGCTGTGCGCATCCCCGATGGTGTGGGCACCGGTGACGTACCCGAGTTACTGGCAGATCCGCGTTGGTGACATTACGCTGAATATGCATTGCAAATATGTCTGGGTCTGGAAACTTGTAATGCTGAGTTGTGAATAGTGAATTTCCTGCAATGCACAGCCAAGCATGAGAAATATTTGCGGGGCTTCGTGTTGCGTTTTCCGCATGACAAACTGCGTTTTTGAATGACAACCAAAAGGGTCATTTCTTGGACACGCATCACAGACTTTTCAGTCATGCCAGACAAGCATGACAAACCTTGCACCCTTCCAGACCCAGACATATGTGCATTTGATACTGAACAACCGAAAAACGCAGCTCTGTCCGAACGAGGGCTGCCAAGTCGCGGTGGACACCGGAACCAGCATGCTGGCTGGACCCTATCCAAGAAAAAAACCTTGTTAGCGCAAGATGCAAGACAATTGCGTCTGTCATGCTTGGCATGCATTTTAGGGCTCATTGAAGGGCGTTTTCACGTACTAGCTGCACATGACAGTTTTTTGCTGTCATGCCCGACAGATTTGTAATGCTGTTCCTCCAGCAAAAAAGGTACACCTACAATGTTTTTTTCTTGGATAGACCCCTATGGGAGTGCACAAATACAACTCCCCCTCGCCCACCTCATTAGTAGAGCATGTCTACTAGCATCACAAACAACCTAGCTGCAAAATGGCGCCTTGAGTACGTGACAAATCTAGGCCCGGACCGGTGCAGCAGCTTCGGCTTACAGACCGTGTCATGTAAACACGGCGAGAAGGCCAAGATAGGATGTTGAAAAAATTCGAACATGACAAATGGGGATGAAGGGGAGTAGCTGTGCACTATCATGACCAACGAGCTTGATCCAGGAGCTGTCGAGGAGAGTGAATGTGGCCAGCGACTGTTCCAATTACGCGAACTTGCCGAACATTGGGTTCTATGGAGTGCAAACAATTTTTAGAGCAAAAGTAGTTCCAAGTCGTGCAGATTCTTCGTGTTCCAGGAATGTTTCTTTTAGCATTGGGAAAAATTTGCGGTCTCTCTGAGCATGATTCGCAAATAAGTGCAGGTCGTGCTATGCAAATTCCTCCCACAAGCCGAAATGGTGCAGCACGGTAGCGGCAGGTTCTTTCGTTTTTGCCATGCATATCCTCGCAGTAGGGGACAAAGTGCTGAACTTGCGGCCAGAGGAATACGTGGACAACGATAAGGGAGTATCACGTTGAGAAAACACACGGCGCATCAGAGTAAGTACTTATCTCCCATGCAGAAGGAACAGTGTATAAAGGAAAAGGACGATAGGATTAGGATGCGCGAAAGCATCATCTTTACAAACCCTAATTTTCTGATGAACTGATGGCAATTCGGTTGAGAAAAAAAAGTATAATGATGGGCCACGTTTTTTTCACGTGATAGAAAGAGTACTGCACCATGAGCATCATGACCCTGGATGTGTTATCAAGACAAAAGGCGTTTTTAGAGAAAAAAGAAAATTATTGTTTGTGATGCAGCAGTGATATTAGTATTACGAAAAGCAGAATCCAAAAGTAGAACGAATTGTTGAAGAGGGGCAAAAATGCAGCAACCATGCCAAAGCGAGACTTAAAGAAGACGAAACCGAAAGTCCAATGGACGACGTGCTTGACTTAAACGCCGTTTGGCTTGATAAGTGCCACCGCCAAAAGGCCCGCTGTTTATTTTCGGGGATCCGTTTTTGAGAAGGTATAATTTATCACGCAAGTTGGCGCATTGATTCTTTGACTTTGGACACAAAACCCGAAGAAGTGCTTCTATGTAGGATGAAATGCAAGTCATAATTCCACGCCGAAAACAATGACAGGTTCGTCACGGCCTTCGACAAGAGGAAAATGCGGGTGGGATTCGCCATAGCCCAGGGTGAAATGTCGAAAAACGCCATCTCTGCGCTGCTGACCGACGAGCCCGCCCCGATGGGGTATCAAATGCAAATATGTCTGGGTCTGGAAGGTTGCAACTTGTCATGCAGATTTTACACGACCCGCGACATCTGTGATGTATTCCCTAGCAACACAGATTTTATGAGCGCTTCTTGATGCCTATTCCGCATGGCAAATGCCCTCCCCCCGTAGCACAAACTGGACTTGACTTGCTGGTCATGCAATACAGATTTTTTTGAATTCAAAGTTAGCATCACCCAGACATATTTGCTTTTGATATGGGGCCCAGTCCGCTGATTCCGCGACAAACGACGCTTATCAAAAGGAAAAGTCCCCTCTCCCCATATTGAAAAGGTATGTTTCCGAAAATTTGTATTGCTGGCTTGAGGTCACAAATCGCATTTGTCTTGCAAGAAGACAAGGGCAGAAGCTTCCGCCCCATTATGGAAGCAATTTGCCATGCTGTTGGGCCCAAAAAGGAGCCGCTTGCCATGCTGAACAACTACACCCATACGCCCCTACCTAGCCTTGGGATCTGGCCGCAGTGCCTTCCTGCAATACAGCGCTGACGTGTGTACACAAATCCAGCATCAGCGATTCCGCTTTGATATGGGGAGGGGGGATTTTTTCTGTCGATAATGCTCGGGGACGGGACCTACACCCGAGGAGAAGATTTTCGCGCACCCACGCTGCTGTCGAGCTCTGACTCCGCTTCATCGTCGAATATGCTACGTAAAAACTCATCTACCCATGATAGAAGTCAAGACGCGACTTCTTGTTGAGAGATTTCTACTGAACACGAGTACAAATATGACCTGCATTATGTTGGCGGAGACGATGCGCCTGATATTAAATTTTCTTTAAGTATGCAACTCTGTGACTGTGTCATGAGAACTCTGGCGACATGGGAGGTGCGTTTTTACACTGGAGATCGAAAAAGGCTTCCAACGATCCGATCGAGGTCGTCCCACTGATGGCCGGGATGATGCGCTCCCCGATATCAAATGCAAAGATGCTGAGGTCTGGAAAGTTGTCATGCAAGTTTGGAAAGATCCTGAACCACAAGCGCTTCTTATGCACAGCCAAGCATGGCAAATTTTAGTCACGCCTGTGCGGTGCGTATAATTCATGACAAAGTTGTGCTACTGCGTTTTTCCACGACAAGCATACAAGCGGAGCCATGCGCTACCTCGCATGACAGAGCTCAGATTCATAGCACCCAAGCATGACAGAGTTCTTTGCAGCAACCTTCCAGACCCAGACACATTTGCAATGCATACGCGAGCGGTTTGGCCGATACTAGCACCGGCGGGGCCGATGCGGGTGGACAGCAACATATGGATGTGTCAGAGTTGAAATCGACCAAGTTGAAATAATTTGTCGTGCATAAAATGGATGCTAGTTGGAACCCAGTTTCCAAGTGGCGCATGACAAATTTCGGCGGTTCCTAAATCCAGTTTCTCATGCTGTTTAGGCAAAGAAGAGTGATTTTCTCATGCTACTTTAGCAGCTCGAGCTGTAACCCCAAACAGGCTTACAATCGGCCTCACTTGCCTGCTCTGTAACACACGCGCCTCGGGTCATGTACTTTTATGCATTACAAATTATTTCAACTTTGACGATTTCAAACCTGACGCTTCCATACAACACCAGCTGGTTGACGGCAATACGGACAGCTTGTCTATATGCATTGCAAATATGTCTGGGTCTGGAAGTTTGGAACTTGTGGTGCTAACTTTGAAACTCTAAAAAAATCTGTATTGCATGACCAGCAAGACGAGCCCAGTTTGTGCTACGCGGGGAGGTCATTTGTCATGCGGGATAGGCATCAGGAAGGCCTCTAAAAATATGTGATGCTAGAGCATGCATCACAGACATCATGGGTCATGCAAAATATGCATGACAAACCTTGCATCCTTCCAGACCCAGACATTTTTGCAGTTGATAGTCTACTTCCACCGACGATATCGCCGCCGAGAAATTTGGAACCAGCGATCTATCCAAGAAAAAACCTCTCGCTGATACTGTGCTTATGCTGTTTCTTGCAATAGTACACATGCGAAGATGAATAACTAGATGGATCTGACCATTCGTGACCCGCATGACAACTACAATTTTCTGCGTGACAGGTTATTTCTCTTGGATACAAGCTAGATCACCAGTACTACCGAGACGAGTTTGGGTTCGCGGCTTTCGCACAGAGTATGCCGTGGAGTTACACCATTGCAGTCGCACACGCTGTTCGCCGGTATCCTGCATGAAAAACTTACAGCTGAGAACCTTTTTCCAAGGAGAATGAGTAATAGTAATTGGCTCCGGAATAGCGAATACAATGAAACCTCTCATGCCAGCTGAGCAAAGCAGTCTGGGTTGTCATGCAATGTCCGGTATCACTATGGTACCAACAGCGTCTTGTATTGCGATTTCGAATTCTCGTGCATAAAGCGGTCTGCGCGGGGTTTCAAAGCCGGAAGCACGAGCGGAAGGCGGAGTTTTCTGGAGAAGGGATCCAGCACGGAGAGACGGCCGAGCGCGGGGTTGCAGATATGAACTGCAAATATGTCTGGGCCTTTGGGAGATTGCGGGATTTGTCATGCTAGTCTGGCTTGACGTTGACTCTGAGCTCTGTATTGCGTGCCCGCGAAGAGCTCCTCTTGTCTGTCATCGAAAAACGCAGTTTCTCATGCGGAGTACGCAACTCTGAACCAGGGAAAAACTTGTCACGCTGGGGAGCGCATAACGGTGTGGTGATTATTCCCTTCCTTGCATCACAAGTTTCCAGACCACCCAGACAGATTTGCAATGCATACCAGATGAGCTGGAACGAAGACGGGGAGGACTTTTCGGACTCGGACGTGGTAACAATCGAGTTGCACAAGATTCCCGGCAAGGACCTGCCCAAGGGGATCATATGATGTTAGATACCATTACAACTACCGAGGAGGTCTGCTGGGAGGTGCAGCAAGCACGCTACTCAATATCATGCGCGCAGCTACTTACAACGAGCACATAACTTTGGATTAAAACCAGAAATCTTGAACAAATACCGTTTTATTTTATCTAGATCAACATTATTGCAAGACGTCCAGAGACGACGGACAGGACGCTTTACTACAATCTTGGAACAAACTACGAAAAGTAGGGTCCGGCAATTGATACTGAAAGCGTTTTACTATGCGTGAAAAATGCGAAGCAATACAGAGTAGATCAGCTTGGACCATTTTTTTTCGAACTTGAGACAACAAGCTGTAAGAACAGCCCCAGTGCAAAAATTCTGACCCCCAAGCCGCACAGTTTTTCAAATAAAGGCCGCAAGAAGTGTTAATAAAACTCTGACGCCTCCACAGAGGAGGCAAGCTGCGCGGTGGGCGAAACAGCTGGACGGAGAGGGGTGAGAAGTAGAACGGCGGTGGGGTTGGCGTGCTGCGCGGGGAGTAAACTTACTTTGTAGTCGCACTTTTTTTCAGAATCCTAACTTTTTTTCATCACTCAGTAATAGTACATGTGTTGATCTGGTAACCAAATGCGTGCGCGCGCGCGCGCAGAGCGCGCGCCGGCCCACGAAGCCGGCGCGCGCGCTCTGCGCGCTTGCGATATTGCTTAGCAAACGCAGCGCGAAGGCAGTTGCCGTTACCATATAGGGCAACCGCCGGGAGGCGTGAAGGTCAGGGAAATGGCCAGAAATGAAGCGGGAGAAGGGAAAAAAAGCGGACCAGATAGGAAAATGTCCAGGAGGGCAAAAATGTCGCAAAAACGGCAGAAACCAAGCGGGAGAAGGTGAAAAAAGAGCATTTTTGCGGTTTGGCCCACTTGATAGCTGAAAAAGAGACGGACTGTTTTTTGCTCCGCCCGCTGGGCAGCTGCGTTGGAGAAGCAGGCCCGCGACCTGTCCGGAAGCCTTGGGCCGCTTCGTAACTGGAAAAAGTTGGAAAAAAATGGCAAAAATTTGCTTCATAACGTGGGCGGAAGCAATCGTCGGATTTTGTCCAGATCACCCGGGCCACTTGGAAAATGAGAAAAGATGAGAAATTGCGCAAAAGCGCAACCCTTCCGCAGGCTTCAAAACTGCCAGGCAGATGCGGGCGGTAAAAATGTGCAGGTCGCTGGGGCCACTTGGAAAATGAAAAAAGATGAAAAATTGCGCAAAAGCGCAATCCCTCCGCAGGCTTCAAAACTGCCAGGGAGATGCGGGCGGTAAAAATGTCCAGGTCGCCCGGGCCACTTGGAAACCAGAAAAAGAGAAAAAAATGCGCAAAAGCGCAATCCCTCCGCAGGCTCCGAAACTGCCAGGCAGCTGCGGTCGGTGAAAATGTCCGGAGCCCTTCGGCCACCTAAGAACCACAAAAAAGAGCGAAAATTGAAAAAAACCGAGAACCCTCGGCAGGCTTACAAACTGGCCGCCAAGGGCGGTCCGGCGGGCGCGTGGTCGCGCCATACCATCGGGATTGTGAAAAAAAAAACGCATTAGAAGCGGGCGGAGGGATGTCACAAAATCCCTATTTGCCCTGGTTTGTGGGCACAAATCCTGCACCTCCGCCGCGTCTGAAATGCCCGATTTTGGTGGCCCGGAAGGGTCCGCGGAGATTCGGCTTTCCGCATACCTTCTTGGCCAGGAGGCCAGTTTGTCATGCAGGGGGCTAGAAAGGATGCCCCGCTGCGAAATAGCAGACCGGATTTCGCCTTCAAAGCTTATCGCAGGAGCCTGCGGGCCGCCGCGGGCGACAGTAGTTGTCCGCGGCCCTTTGTGCTCGCGGCCCTTTAGGGCCGCGACCGCAAACTGCGGCCCGCGGCTCAAGAAGAAGAAGTGGGATTCTAGATTAGAAGAAGAAGAAGAAATGGTGGTGGCAGCCGCGCGGCGAAAGCGCGGCCCGCAGGGCCGCGCTTTCGCCGCGCGGCTGGTTTGCCTTTCGCGCTGGTTAGATTTTCGCGCACGCATTTGGTTACCAATATCGCCCTCCGGGCGCGATCTTCATAATATCTCATGAGCAAAAATCATGAATGTCTTGTACAATTTTTTTCTCCGATGCGAAGCGGAATTTGATGAACTGAAAAAGTATATTCTTAAAGAATGAAAAATCAGAAAAAATGAAACTCACGCCTGAGGGCGGCAATATCCTAGCACGAAAGCGAAGAAGTTTTGGAAAGTCGTTTCAGCTGTCCGGAGTTTTTAGTCTTACACCCCACCAGCGCTAAGTAGTGGCCGACTCACAGTTGTTTCGCAAATGCGCAAAAAAAAAGCGAGCGATGGCTTCGATGAGCGTTTTCTGTTTTGGAAGAGAAGGAAGTACTTTTCGTGCGGATCAAGGAAAAAGTTTTGCTACTGTGCCTTCTTTTTTCATCCCACTGTCCAAAATCGGCCGAAGCAGCTGACCGCGACTGGAGATGTAATTGTAACCCACAAATTGCAACAGGACCTCTTTTGCTTTTTTTCTTGCAATAAAAAATCACTCCCTTTGTTTTGTAAAGATAGCTTTTAAAAAAAGAAAAGAATTTCGATTGTCTGATCACTTGCCGATCAGGGTTACTGTTTTTTTTTTTGCTCAGACAAAAGAAGATGCACACAGATCATTTCTTGAGGTGGCAGCCTCGCTGCGCCTTTTGCTTTTTCGTGCTACGATATTGTTCAGAAGATAAACTGCGATTTCACTTTTGTTGTAACTAAAGTTTCCATGATATTGTTGGCGACCCATTTCTTTTGAATTCTATTTCAGGCAGTAAAAAATTGCCGACTAAAATGTTGACCGAGGTGGATACCAAAAACTTCGAGAAGAGCGAAATCGAAACATGATCGAGATTCTGAATGAGTTCGACCCTCCCGTGCAACCTCGCACCAGCGACGAGGAACAAGAGGCGGCGCTTTTCTGCAAGCCCGTGCTACAAAGTGCCACTGCTAAAACGGCGGTGGTAAAACAGCTCCCACCCAGAACTTCTACTGCGCCGGGTGGGCCGCACAACAACGGGAGATCGACGACGCCCCAAAATTGTACCTTGCTGACAACTAGTACGACCACCTCCGCGGCCACGCGCGGCAAAGACGGTCGAGATGAAGTCACTTTTCACCCGTCGAGTCCGACCCCTGTGACGACCGTCACATCAGACGAGAAGAAAGCGCGGATTGCGGCACTGACCAAGGAGCTGCTGCACCTGCTTGGGGAAGACCCCGACCGCGAGGGGCTGCAAAAGACCCCGGAGCGGGTGGCGAAGGCCTGGTTGGAGATGACGAGCGGGTACCGGGAGAATTTGGCCGAAATTGTCAACGACGCGGTGCTACGCTTTGGGAAAGCTCTAAAGTGTAGTGGCGTTTTGACTCGTGACCGGACGTTGTGAGTTGTAATTTTTGCATACAGAAAGTTTGTATGATTTTGAACTACTTACTCGTTTATTTGCTGCTATAGCGGCCCGTCATCGTCAAAAAAAATGTTTTTTGTCGACGTGGACCGAAGAGCAGCGCCAGTTCTGGCTATAAAGTTCGCTTCCTGTTTTATGCTTTTTTTGTTTTCCACACGAGTTTACGCTCCCGAAGAAACTAGTACCTTCCAGACACTCAGAATGCAAAGTGCTTTCCACTGCATAGTCTTTCGATCTCGAAGACCGTGTGGACGAAGAAGAAAAGCGAGGAGTTGTCCAGCAGAAGTACGACGGAAACGATGACAACCAAGATTTGCAGAACAAACTCCGCGACCAAAAAGTCATCCAGGGGCGGAGGTGGTCTTCTGCGATTGAGGAGGACCCAATCATGAAAGACGAGAGAGGAACCTTCAACCATGCAGCCCGGAACTACCGGAGGTATGATCACGACAGAAGTCCTAGCCGAGACCAACTACCTGATTCTTCTTTTTCAGCGCCGTCGGGCGGGATGAACTACGGCGTCGCAACAAACAACTCCTGCTCCTCAAGAGTACTCTCCACCTCCGCCTCCTCGTCCGGCGGACCTTTCTCCGAGCAGAAAAGTCAACACAACATGGTGGTCTTGACCGACATCGCGGTGTCCTCCATCTGCGAGCATCATCTTCTGCCCTTCACCGGGCGGGTCCACGTTGGGATTCTGGTCCACGACAAGGTGTTGGGGTTGTCCAAGGTGCCCAAGATCTGCGAGATGTATGCCAAGCGGCTACAGGTGCAGGAACGACTGACGAAAGACATTGGCCTCGCGGTGGCCGAAGCGGTGGGTAGTCGCGGCGTTTTGAGAAAGCGCGCTCGTGCTGAAGCAGGAGCTGCAGTGGGTTCATCTTCTTCCATCATCACGGGCACGGCCAATGCTCTTTCCGACGCTTCAACAAATAAAACGGGGGCGAAACTGACTGCACAGAGGGGAGGTGAAGCAGCCCAACAGCAGGCGCCACTTGACAACTTTGCTTTCATCAAAAAGCAGGCGCTACAACATCAGACTGCATTTAGTCGCGAAACGGAGGAGAAAGAAAAGGACAAGGACGCCCGCAGTGAGCTTTCCGCAACTAGTGTGACATCGAGCGTAGACTCGACCCGACCGCCGTCGACTATGAAAGAAATCATTCCCCCGCTGGGAAGTCCTTAGTGAGGTGGGAACAGGACGAAGAATGACTTGCATATGCATGATGAAAATTCATTAGAAATGATCGTCCCAGCTGCTTAAACGTAGCAGCATAAGGATTTGTTGCGAACTGGCTTTTTAGTTTTACACCTACCCTGGTGTCGAACTCGAACAGCATGCAATGAAGACGTTCTTGATGATGTTGCAAGAACAACAGCGCAATACTAGAACGAAGTAGTCTTTCCACCTGTAGTCACAGTGAGGATCTCCCTTCGCACCTCTCACTTCTATATCGACGAGTTGTGACGGAAGCGACCAGTTTTCCACGAAAGCCTCGCCCTCAGCTACGAGCCCGGAGGTGTTGAACGGATCGCCCACAGTAGAAAGCGAAGAGGTGGAGTCCTCTTCTGCAGACAAGACTTCTATCACAGAGGACAAGCGAGGTTTTGCTAAAGCGTATCAGATGACATTTACTCGTGTCATACACGAAAAACGCTCCATAGCCCATAGCATTGCCGCTCCCCCAATGCTAGCCCCCTCCCTCGATGCTAGCAAGCTCATGATGATGTACTGAACAAGGAGTGACTTTTCAGAATTTTGCAGCAGGCGGGGGATACTTAAAGGCTCCACCTTTTTGAAGAGCGGTTGTTCATTGCACACGTTTTTGCATGTTTCCCGTACTGCAGGGCAGATGAGTCTACTTCGTTGGTAGTACGTTAGTGAAAACCTGGTGCGTATTGACTGTGATAATTTCCTCCAACACGGGCGTCGCGGTCTTGTTCACGCATGCGCTGCACACGTGCATGTGCGCCCGAGGAGCAAAGGCGGTCACCTGTATCAAAGTTGAGAACCTCCGTGCAAAAAGCCCGTCTCATGGTCATGTCGATTCCGAACTAGGATTAGGAAATCGAATGCAACTTCCCCTCCTTCGACCCGCGCTGCTTTGTTGCGAAACAACAGGTATTGAACGAACGTAGTGCAGAACTTACTACCACAACAGAAATGAGGAGTCAAAATTGATAAAATCAAATTCAAAGAAGTACAAGAAGGTTTTATTTCGTTGGGTTTTCACTTTGATAGGGTGCCGCACGTCAACCAGTTTTTACACCGGGCTCTTCGAAACCGACGCGAGCTTGCGATATCGAGATTTGAAAAATCCAAGAACCCCAGAGTGAGTACTGACATTGCAGTCATGCATTACAAATCTTTATCTGAAGGCAAATCCGCATTACAAATTGAGACCGGTACGTGCTGAGGCCCAGACTTTGAAACACGACGGCACGGTGAAGGTTATATTTTTAGCGTCGAGCATACCCTCGGGGAAAACAGGGGGCCCCCGCCCTCCCGCCTCTCGCCCGCTCGGTAGCCTCCCCACAAGGGGGCCCCCGTCCCCGACTCCCGCCCTCCCGCCCGCAGGGGGGCCCCGCCTCCGTCTTTCACTGCCCACTTACAGGGGGCCCCCGCCTCCTTGATCGCCCCCCCACACAACCTTTCGCCAGCTGGGCATCGCGGGGCGCCGACCGCTGGTACCGCGCCTGCAGGGGGGCCCATGCCTCCTTCTTTCACTTCCCGCGCCCCTGCAGGGGGGCCCCCGTCCCCGGCTCCCGCCCGCAGGGGGTATCCTGCCTACAGGGGGCCCCCGCTTCCTTCTTTCACCGCTCACGCGCAGGGGGCCGACGCCCCCTTGCCCGTCCCCCCTCACACCCTTTCGCCCGTTGGGGGCCCGCCTGCAGGGGGGCCCCCCGGCTCCCGCCCTTCCGGCCGCTGGGTACCGCTCGTGCAGGGGGGCCCCCGCCTCCTTGCTTGCGCGCAGGAGGCCCCCCCGCCTCCTGCGGGCTGCCGGCCAAAAGCGGTCTCCTGCCCTCCCGCGGGGGGCCCCCGCGGCCCTTCTTGCCCACACGGGGGCTCCGCCTCCCTGCCGCCCCCGCCCGAAGGGGGCCCCCACTTCCGCCGTATCAGGTCCGGAACGGGCCTCCGCCTTCTTAGTTACCTGCCTGAAAGGGGAAAGTTTGGTGGGGGCCCATTGTCCTGCTCGTTTGGATGTCCTGTTCGTTTGGATGGTTGCTGCCTTGCTGGCCGACTCCGCCCGTTTTTCGCCGCGGGCACGCAAGGGGCCGCCCACTTGCGGCGCGCCCGGCTCTCGGGCCCCGCCCGCATGGGTGGTTGGGGGGGGGGGAGTGTTGTGGGTTGCCCGCTGGTCCGCTATGTATCGCGAGGGGGTGGCGGAACTGGAGCTATTGTGCCCGCGGGCCTCAACACGGACCTAACCAGTGCGGGGCTTGTGTGTGTTGGGCACAGCTATTGCGCCCGCGGGCCTCACCACGGACCTAACCACTGCGCTGCCTGCTTCTGTTGGGCGGCTGGCCGGTCCCCTCGTTGGTGACTGTTCTGGAAGTGGTCCGCTCGTCCTCCCGGGGGGCCGCAACCGCACTGGGCGGGGCGCCCGCGCGCGGCGCCGACGGGCGTGAAAGCGTGCCCAGCAGTAGGGTTGTTGCGCAGGCTGAAGGGAAAGAGTGGGGCGTTGGCAATATTGTATTGCGAAGGCGGGCTGGGTGATTGGTTGCCAATACGGCAGTTGTCAAGATGGTTTGGTTGGTTGTCAATACGCCAGAACGACAACTCCTTCGCGTGGCGTCAACAACGGGCGCGGGGCAAATCCAAACCCCACCCGAAACAAGGAGCCGCCCGCGTGGAGGACACGCATGCAGGATTTTAGCTCCCTAGCTACCACAAACTGTAGCCACCGCTCTTGTAGCGTATCGCAATTCCCAGCGCCATACGATTTTACGCACAGGGCTTGTCTTGTTTCGGGTGGGGTTTGGATTTGCCCCGCGCCCGTTGTTGGCGCCACGCGAAGGAGTTGTCGTTCTGGCGTATTGACAACCAACCACGACAGTATGTATATGGCGCACAGTGACAACCACAAGAACCCGAGAGACATTCCGCGCGACAGGCAAAGACCAGCAGTGCGGTGGGGAATACTGCCCGCATGCGCCGCCGCGCGCACTACGCGCGCGGGAAGATATTGACTGCAGACGCTGGCGCCACCATGTGCCAGGGCACGCAGTGCGCTGAGCAGTCGGCGCCGTGCTGTTAGGACGTGCGGACTCCGACCCGCGTCGGCGAGGGCAGCCAAGGTAAAAGTAGACACGCGCGCGGGCGATAAGCGGAAACACTGCCCACATGTGCCGCGGTGCGGGTCGCGATTCCCAAACGTTGCGGTCGCGACCGACAAACCACGGAAACCGACTCCGGTCGAAAGCCGGCGCGTACCATCGCGATTCGAGATAAAACCGCAGCGCTTGTTCCGATTTGTGTCACGGCGAGACACATCGTGAAAAAAAGGCCGTGCCGTCGTGATTCGGCTGCGCGACTTGTGCGAAATATCGCGGAAAACCAGGAAAAAGCAACTCCGCAAACAGGGCCCGTAGTAGCGCGATTCGCGACACAAGTGTTAGGCTTTTGCGCGATTTTTTGCACGGTGCAAAAACTCGTGCAAAAGAGGTCCTACCATCGCGATTAGCATAGAAAACAAAGCAACTTTTGCACGATTTTCACCAGTTTCACGACAAATCCCGGGATTCGGGAAATCCCGGGATTCCGGAAAGGCGTGAGTAAAAGACAAAAGCAAAAACCAGAAGACTTTGAAGGGCCAACCCGCATGGTATGGCGCGCGTAGGCTACTGAGATCCTTATAATTTCGCAGTGTAACAAAAGCCGTTCCACGAGGGCACCGCGCCCGGGTATATACGCAAGGTTTGACCCCAATCACGATGGTAGTGCAAATAATTCTGGGCCTCAGCGCGTACCGTTCTGTACAAATTTTATTTTTCATGTTGAGGAAATTTGTCATCACAAATCCATTGCAGCGTCGCAGCAGGACCTGTCGGGACAAATTATTTTGCAGAAATATATACAATCAACAGATCTACTTCCTTTCATTGAGTCTGGGGGACTGGGTTTTTTCCTCATGATACGCGAGCCGAGTTTCTCTGGATGGTGCAGTTGCAGCTGCTGCGCTGAAAATCATGTGTCACGAGACAATATTGCTGCTATACAGCAGGTGGCACTGCAGCTGTGGTGGAGTCCCGGCTACAATAAAAATGGTCGTGCCATAGCCATCAAACCAAAGTTTTGAAAAGCGACACGGAAAGAAAAAGGAGCAGCACGACGTGCAGAAATGACTTAAGTAGCTTGGTCAAGATTCACCATTTGGCAAAAAAAGTGTTCAAGATACGAGTGGCAACCTCGTTCATTCTTGCCGTTTAGAAAATAAACAGTTTATCATGCTGTTGCAGAAGATCAAGAGGCATTGTTTCGCACGTCCGCGCCCTGTCTCGTCGTATGTCGTTCAACATTCATTCGCACTTGGCGTCCATTTCCTTCGTGCAATCAGAAATCTGAGTCGTTCGTCCTGAAGAAAAATATTCAGACGTCGTCGTGTCGCATAGATATTCAATGACCAGCGCAACTACCTCGCGCCCGAAGAGTTTATCCGTCATTTCGCACGGGAAAGTGCAAGTCGTACACCTATTCCATTCTCAGCCACCTGGTCTCAGTTTGTCTCTACTTCCAGTTCCACCTCACTGGGAGTGTGCCTTCCCTTCCCCTAAATACGTAATAAATACGTACGTTGTCTCAATTTACTTATTTGTTCACGCGTAGTCAGAAAGTAGAAGTACGTAATAATCACCAGCCATCACTAGGAGCAAAGATCCCACAGCGAAGGACGACGACGACGACTGATGTAAACTTACTAGAAGATCTCCTTCGCGACGCGCTTCTTTTTTAAAGCTTTTTTTGTCTTCGTTCCCACTGTTCATCGGGAGATCTATTTGACAGCAGAAGTTGAAGTGCTGTACTTCTTTACTTCTTGCGCGCCACAGACGTGTGGAACGAATCCGCTGGGGGCAGCATTAGAGCGGTAGAAAAAACCCCTGCGTACGTTGTTTTCTCTGTTCGCTTTTTGGAAAGCGAGTAGACAGTGGTAAGGAAACACGCAAAAGACCGGAGGTTCTGTCATGTTGTCTGCAACACCCGACAAGAGCAAGCGAGCCGGCAATTTTCGCCGCGCCGTTCTTGCGGCACGGTTGGGGTGCCTCCTGCAGCCGAGCGTGATTGTTTCGGATCTCGATGGCATATTGAACCAGCAGAATGGGGTCTTGGTGCGGGCACTGCAGCTGCAGCAGAAAAGCAGACGAGCGGAAACGATGGCGCGCACCGGCGCGCAACGGACTCAAGCCGCCCTAGGACACTGCGCAACGGGAAGGTTGTTGGCGCATAGCAAGGGTAGCTGCGCAGGCAACGGGGAATTTCTGCGACGCGGAAGCTCCGGAGGTTACAATTGGTGCCGGAGGCAATGCGATATAAAACGCAAAAAAGATGATCATGTCGTCTGCCATTTGTCAGGCGGGTTTCAGAAAACGCGGGAAGCTTGTTTTGCCGTTCTGTGGCTTTTCCAAGGGCCAATCTTGATGAGGCCACTCCACAATGCATGAATATAACTACGTTGCTCGAGTTGAGAAATGGATGCGGCGCCGCGGCTAACAAGTAGTCGTCACTTGGTAAGTCGATGCATAGTCTATCGTGCCGCTTGGCTAACAAGTACGTACGCCGAGCATCCCGTATTTTCTGTTCTTCCCGATCCGGACATTTTTGCAGAGGATATGAAATCAAGACAGCGAGTGCAAGTTTTTTTGGGTTTCGAAGTACGACGATGAAGCGGACAGCCGGTGCACGCTCTACAAGGCGTGCACTGTAATGGAAGATTCCGCTGATTATCAAAAGTGCCAAAATGTTGCTGCAGACGAAGCCAAGCTCCAGCAAATAGCACAGCAAGACAGAGGCATTTCCCCCTGCGACGCGATATACGAGTGCATCGAGCCATGCGTTGCAAACAGCAACGGCTGGCTGCCGAGCTGCGGCGGGTCCGACGTCGACTGCGGCACGTTCATGGATATGAGTGACCTGGGAGAGAGCAACCAATGCATGGTTGACGTGACCCAAAGCGGACTGACTGTGCCTCCCGCGGCGACCGCTACAGGATGGTCCCAGCACTCTCGCGAAGGCTGCGAGGCCGCCTGCGTCGAGCTGGGCGACGAGTGCGCCGGCATCGTGCAGTACGGTGCGGACCTGTGCGGCGTGCTGAGGACCAATGATGCGAACAATGCAATCACATCGGGGAACGACCTCCAACTGGTACCCTCCGCTACGTCCCCGTACGAGTGGAAGGGCATCAGTCGGTACTGCGGGACCTGTTCGGCGGCGGAGGACACGTGCGCAGAAAAAAGCAGCGTCTGGCTGCCGGAGTGCGGGGCAGGAGGTGTTGAGGACTGCGGGACATTTAAGACGTTGCTGGCCGACGGCGAAGACCAGAACTGCTGGGTGAAAATCAGTCCCGCGTTCGCCGATTTGGTTCTGCTCAGCCCTCAATACGCTCCAGACAAAGCGCACGATGAATGCAAAGCTTTGTGCACAGGGGCGCCAAACTGTGTCGGGTTTGCGGAGTACGAACCCCGGGAAAACAATCCAGCCGGGAAGCGCTCCTGCGCCCTGTACAGCTCCGCGGCTGGTGAAGCTGACGACTTCGCAAACGGGAACAGCCTGACTCTTTCGAAAAAGGTCGGCCATGCGGGGGACTGGAAGGGCATCAGCCGCTACTGTGGGGCCTGTCCAACTATGCATTGCAAATGTGCAGCTGTCTGGGTTTTGAAAGGTGCAAACTTGTGGTGCTCTCTGCCGATGACAGAAAAATACAGATCTGTCAACATGCATGACGAAGACGAGCAAAAGGCCGGAATTTTTGGCCACGCTGCGAGCGGAATGCTCATGCGGCGTAAAATCGTACAGCTCTTGCAGAGGTAGAGCGAACTGTGGCACTAGTGCTTGCATACCAGACTTTTTTGGGCATGCAAAAGCGGCATTACAAACAGCTGCAATCTTTCAGACCCAGACGCATTTGCATTTGATATCAACTTCTACGGCCGCGCCTCCTGCGACCCCGGAGCCAAGCGACGGAACCGTATCCCCCATGAAATAAACGTCCCCGCCAGTCTATTTCCTAGTATAGGTTGTTCATCGTTCTCGTTGGTATTGCGTCACGCGGCCCACCAGAACTTACTGCTCCTTTCATGCGGAACTTAGAATAGTACTAGATCCTCACGAGACGAGGCCAGCTGGGGTGTCGTTTGCCCAGAGAAGTACTTCAACTTCTAGGGGTCGTATGTTGTCCCAAAATAAATCAAGTCAAAAACGAGGACGCAAGGTAGTGCTGCGGCCGCGCGAGCGAGGCGCTGCCACGCTGCGGACCCAGACTTGCTCTGCGTACTGACCTTCTTGATTCCACTTGATAAATTGTGTGTAGCAGAAGAACGTACAAGAGAAATAGGGTGGGGACGATGTTTTGAATCAGGATACACGACTGGGACGAACACGACTGGGAACAACACAACCGACACCTCAAGCACCACTGTTGATTATGCAATGCAAATAGGAGATTAGGGCCATTGGGATAAATTATAAATACTTAAATAGACGCATCATCTACAGATTGTTCCCGCTAGTAATGATCCCGTCAGTTGGTGGATAAGTCATTCTCTCACTGCTCACTCCTCTCCGCCGATCTACTTGTCGGGACGATTTTCAGATTTGTTGAAAATCTACATGAAGTTGTACTAGATTATGTACAAGCAGCGATCTTCAAATAAATTCGAATCCGCTTCGAGAGTCCTGATCGGTATTTGAACTGCATACTGTTGTGAGCACCGTGACGCCCGAGTGCCCGTCTGCGCCATATCAAATGCAAATATGTCTGGGTCTGGAAGAAGGCAACTTGTGATGCAGCGTTCGGATTCCAAAAAAATCTGTATTGCATGAGCAGCAATAAGGGAGTGTAATTTTTGCTATGTGGAGAGGGCATTTGTCATGCGGAATAGGCATCAAGAAGCCCTCAAAAAATCTGTGATGCTAGGGCGTGCATCACTGACACCATGGCTAATGCAAAACGTGCATGACATGTTTCAGAACCTTCCAGACCCAGACAGATTTGCAGTGCATACGCCAACCGAGGTTGCTACCGGCACCGTGACCTACGAGAAAATCGTGGAGGCGAAATATTCATTGCAAATTACTTGTCCTCTGGGTC
Source organism: Amoebophrya sp. A120 (assembly GCA_905178155.1). NCBI lineage: Eukaryota > Dinophyceae > Syndiniales > Amoebophryaceae > Amoebophrya > Amoebophrya sp. A120. The sequence goes on along the minus strand of CAJINV010000019.1, from coordinate 459,166 downwards.
TGAAAAAATGTTGTTATGAGGCTAATCCTAATTCGTCACTTCAACTTCAACATTAATACACCGGCAAGCGTGATGAATTGTGGCGTGTTTGACAAGCTGCATGATAAAAAAAAAACAGGATTGCGCTTTTCGGAAGCAGGCATGCAGGCATGACAGATGCATCTAGAAGAGACCACGTGCCCGCCAGGCATGCCAAATCCTTCCCTATTCACAGACCCAATAGACATCCTTATTTGCAGTGGATACGAGAAGCCCGAGTGAGCACATGGCGGCAAGCCCAGACGGCCAGGTGAACCTCGACTCGTGCGCGACTGTTTGCGGCGCAAAGCGCCCGGAGTGTGCGGTTTTTTCGTACTCGGCGGAGGACGAGAAATGCAAACTTCACACGCAAGCCCAGTACGACAGCGCGCCCACCGCTGCCGGCAACGAAACGCTGAGCGTACTTTTTTGCAAAGAAGCAAAATTTACACCGGCGGCGAAAGTGGTCGACGGAGGAGGAGGAGGAGGGGAACAACCTGGCCCTGGTGCTGGTGGGGAGCAGAATCTCGGTGCAGTAACCAAGAAAAAAAAACTGTGTGTAGTCCAGCTTTGTATGGATCGTCACGTCGGTGCAGCACTTTTATATTAACTCGCAGCACCTTGTGCTTGTTCCTCAATAGCCGCACACTTGGCATGTGAGGTGTAGCTACCACTTTTGTAATCGTAGCCTTTTCGCGCGCCACCTGACCGTGATGAATATTCATTCACTTCTAAAGATGCGCGCTCGTGCGCACCATCGCTTGCAACATCAACTCCGATGACGGAAGAAACAGAAAAATAGCACTTTTGGGACCCTTTTTTGTGCCCTTTTTAAGTCACCAGGGCCATCATAGCATGCGAGCTAGGCAATTCATAAGGTCAAACAAAGATCCAGAAAAATGGAGCAACGCGCCCTGGTGGCCGTTCTGTCTAAAATTTATCTTGGTTGCTTCGAGGTGAGCAAGGCCGTGCGTTCGCGCCTCGGGTTAAAGCCTTCAACTACACTTCGCAAAAGCTCCGCAATTGCGCAGCAGTTCGTGCTCATGCAAATTTACATATTCTCTTGCAGTGTCGCATTAGCTTGTCTCTACACCAATCAAGAGCGCTACCCATGACATCATATCATACGCTGACCGGATGCGGTTTGCTGCAGGTCCTCCACCTGCCTAGCGGTATCGTCCATCCGTGCCCTGCGCGCACTAGCAACCTCCCCTCGTTCACGCGCAGATCTCGGCGCGCCACCGCGCGCGCGACACAAAGAGGGCATCCAGTTACCGAACTGACGCTCCCACCCCGCACAACCTGCCCGCCAGCGTGTCGTGCAGAATATTGTCAAACCGGCAGTAGGGGGAGAAACCCCTACTGTTACATCTTGTTTTTCCCTTTCTTACAATCTAGGGCGCAGCCGGCTGCACCCGGCTGCCTACACATACTCTCCAGGGGCCCCGTGCAGAGGGCCCCGCTCTCGACGGGTTTCTACTAAGTTGGCTCCTTGAGCCAAAATGGCTACGGCTCGTGCTCGTGCTCACCACAGCTTGCAACATCAACTCCGAAGACGCAGGACATCAACTCCTATTTCTCATGATGATTTTATTGGTGATTCCCTTGTCAAGGGACAGGACATCAACTCCGAAGACGCAGGACATCAACTCCTATTTCTCATGATGATTTTATTGGTGATTCCCTTGTCAAGGGACAGGACATCAACTCCGAAGACGCAGGACATCAACTCCTATTTCTCATGATGATTTTATTGGTGATTCCCTTGTGGGCGCGCAACTTAGCAAAGCTCACAGCTGCAGCAATTCAAAAACACCAGCAGCGCGGCTCCACCAAGGTGCTAGCACTCGCCAGCGTTTGCGCCCTCTTTTTTTTTCCCGGAAAATTCCTAGCAGGAGCGGACGCGGCCTCTCGGGCGCGCCTTTTCGAGCGCGCCAGGCGGCCACGGCCGGGCCCCCTTTTGGCCCCCTTTTGGATTTTCCCGGAAAATTCGAAGCACGAGCTAAAGAACCCCATTCGACCCCACTTTTTCGCATGGAAAGTGGCCCACTTTCTGGGCCGGAGGCCTCCGGGGGGGGGGCGTCCCAGACCCTCCCGCGGGGGGGGCTTCTCGGAGTTTTCCCGGAAAATTGGAAGCACGACGGCACGGACACGATTTGGAGCCCCCCAACCGCCCCCCCATTCAGGGCCCCTCCGGACCCCCCCTCCGCCCCCCCCTCCCGAGTTTTCCCGGAAAATTGAAAACGCGCAGAGCCATCGTGATTGGTGGTGTGAATCATCTGAAACCGCACCTGAGGCGGCAAACCAAGTGCCTGAGTTGAGGTCGGCTGTGGCATCTTCGCTAGGGTGCTCCTTCGGCAATTCGTCGAAATATTGGAAGGCGCAGGGGCCGGGCGTGGGGCCCCTAGGTAAAAGCGACCCCTAGCCATTGCAAGGGCTAAATCTGGGACGCCCCGCCGCATGCTGCCCGGGCTTTTAGTCGTATAACATTGGCTTGGTGCAACACGCCTACAGGGCGGCGGCCTTCCCAGGAAGGACATCCAGACGCCCTCCCTGCAGCGCGAACAGATCCGGCCGGGGCAGCGTGTGTCAACGGTGCTTCTTGATATAGTGAGGCAGCGATGGAGGGACGATTTTTTTTCAATTTTCCCAATTCCCAGAAAATTCCACTTAGTATCGTGCTCACCACAGCTTGCAACATCAACTCCGATGACGCAGGACACTGAATTGGTATGCTCGTGGGCCCGAACAGGACCCCGAAGGAACCACCCCCTACCCCATTCATGCCTCGCGAAACGTCCTCGCGTCGAAGAGGAACTTCTTATTGTCGTGCAGCGATCTTGGGCATCAGCATCACAACAGCACAGGCACATCTTGTAGCAATTTTCATTCCACGCTACCGATCGCTTTCGTTGCTAGCATCGGTTTGCTCACTCTGCCTTGCCCTTGTTGATGCAGCTGCATCTACTTCTTGCAGCGCGGCAGGCCGCTCTTTGTGCACCACTGGCACCCAGGGCCACTCGGCCTTTGTATCACTATCTTTTCTGATCTGTGGTTCCTTCTTCATCGGAATTCCGCTGCGCAGCCGGCGGGTTTTCGCAACCCATATGCCACCTCCGCCGAGCCTATTAGTTCGCTAATGTAGACGGTAAGCGTACTGCTTTCTGGGGTTTATCCAGGTGTCGCCTGCCCGGGTCCTGGATTACGTCCACTCGGTGGGTGCCCTACCGGCACAGTGTTCCTCTTCAGACAGCACGGCATGGTCGATTTCGCCTCCGTTTTCATCTGTGATCCCGCCGCAGCATTCATCACTCCGTCATGCCTGGGAGTCACCCGGATGACCGGCCCCTGGGCTTGTCCGGTCAGTCATATGCTTCCTTTCCGGTCAATCATAGGCTTGACATGTCAATCAACTCGGAATTCTTTGACCGTACATGCTCCTCGCAAAAAAATCGGTCCTCGTTGGCGTGGAACCCAGGTCGCGCTCGTATAGAAGTGCGCGCTCGTGCGCACCATCGCTTGCAACATCAACTCCGATGACGCAGGACAGCGCCAGTACCTTGCCGAGCAACATCAACTTCGCCGACGCCAGCGCCTTGTACTCCTCCGGCCCCAGGCCGATCAGACCGGCGATGGAGTGCCCTAGAAAAAAGCAGAAACGGGACCAAGTCCTGTCATTCCATACTGCCGCGCACAGCGGCATGAAATATGAAGAAGCTGATAAAAAACTCCAGAGAATCAGCAACCGCAGCTCCGGCCCCGTTAGGCGGCGCAAAGCCGCCCACGCTTGCAGCTCGGCTTTGATTCTACTCCACCCGATGCGCGCCCCGATGGAGTTCCAGAGCGCGTTTGACATAGACATATCCGTTGCCAGGGTGTAGCCGACCATAATTACCGACGGCTTGACGGTTGGCGCGTTGCCGAACGGCGCAAAATGCTGAGCCAGGAGCTCGGAGAGCCTGGCCAGGTGTTTTCTTCCTTCCACGGTAGGCGTCTGGCTCACGCGCCAGGATGGGTTTCCAGCCATCGCTTCAAATTTTGCCTTCGACGAATATTGTCGCATGCGGGATCTGAAGATGTGCTCTTCGTACTTTTTGAGCGCATCCAACATGCGCGCCAGGTTGTCGCTGCCGTGCACGTCCCGAGCCATGTCGACTTTGAAGGCCTGGCCCCGGTCGTCAATGCACGTCGCGATGACGTGCGCGGGCTTGTGCAAGAGATTGTCCACGCTAGCGACAAGGCCGCGCAGACCAGTTATTCTTTCTTCAGGTCCTAGTTTGTTAGTCTGCACCGGGGGCGTCACCGCGTTAGCGAAATACGCGGGGTGGACGTCCGTCGCAATGTTGTAGTCGCGCCTCGTCTCGTTACAATAAAACTCTCTGAGACAAATTCGATAAGTCGTGGATTGTGCGTGTGTTGTTCCCTTGTTCTGGGGAAGTAGGAGATGCGCTGGGGTTAACCTCCCCTGACAACCTCCCACGTCCCATCAGCCTGCTTCGCAAACCAGGCTCCCTCTCCTTTCCATTCTTCCTTGCCCGTATTCTCACAGAAGGAGGTGCTGTCCGCCACAAAGTCGATCGCTTCTGCGCTGTTATCGCCTAACACCCGCCACGACGACCCGTTCCTGCCGTTCTGCTCCCACTTTTTCCCGGATATTTTCTCTATTACCGCCCGGCGCGCCGCTTCCTGTTCTCACTCGTGCTCACCACAGCTTGCAACATCAACTCCGATGACGCAGGACACTGAATCGGTACTGCTATGCTGGACGTTGTTTCAGGAGTCCAAGCGTTGACCTAACGTGTGCATCAACCTGAGGCATGTACTACGCAATAGTTTTTTTCATGGATACCGAGCCCCGGAATTTCAATGCTGCTAACGCTGAGATGCTCGTCGTTGTCGGAGAGGGATGAAAGAAGAAAGTAGAAGAGAACAAAATTTTTTTGCTTCATGCTTTAGGCATGAAGCAAAAAGCAAAAGCAGAACAGACAAAAACTAGCTGCTCTCTCTAGAGCTTCACGCTTTAGTCCGTTTATAACTTCTTTCGAAAGAAAAAGTTTTTTCAACTCGAACAAACGAAAGCTGTACAGTTAAGCATTTTTACATGCCGCACAAACGTAAGAAAACTCGCACTATGACTCTTCGCATTTTTTTCAGTGTCACTTTTCAATATAGTACGTTGGCTTTTTTCTCTTTCAAATTTTTTTCACAGTTGCAACTGCTTTTTCAACAGCACGTTCACAATTACAACAAGACTTCGCATGCACTGCTTTCTGAAAAGACTTACTAAGATCCACATTTTTTACAGTAACAATTTTTTTTCGCGCATTTAGGTGAAAGAAGAGGAGAATGTAAATCAACCGTTGTTATGTGCCTTGTTCCCTCTGTGATTAATATCTTTCGTAAACGTAATCGTAGTTTCACCCCCATAATATTCCCGAGCAACCTCAGACATCCCGCCGCACCCGCTAGTACATTATGAACCCCCCCCCTTTCCCACAGAGAATACCGCGCGAACAGCTCGTGAGTTTCATGCAACATTTATTTCCACGCTTCCGCTTGAAGACAACGTAGAACTTTTTGTCCCCTACGTTGCTTCTTGCTGATCCACGTTGCATGAAAAAACAGTCCGTGTGGAGGATGAAACAGAAGCGGAATCCGAAGAACTACATCTGCCTTATGCAGGAGAATGACAAGAAAGGATTTCGTACTCTGTAGTCCCCCCGACGACCCAAGAATTCAGATCGGAGCCCGATGAAAGACGGATGAAGACGACGCTGGTATTCCGCAACCCGGTATGCCGTCGCTTCACATGACCAGTTCCCCATGCAAATTATTCTGAAACAAACACAGTTGCTGCTTCGGGCGAGCGCGTTGGTGGTGTTGCTGTTTTCGTCGTCTTGTACTTCTTCTAGAGTTCTTGTTTGTATTATCTACCATCTCTCGTTGTCGTTCTATGCTATGCAAGAAAGCTGCGGCTTCATCATCGTATCTTCTTTCCACGCCAGTGCGCAAAGCAGTTTGCTCTTGCCGTTCTCTCTCGCTTGGTACGCCGTTTCGCTCGTTCCGTGACCTTCGTCCGTGTCAGTTGTCTTTGTTGAAGCCTTCTAGTCGGCGACTGTTCGTCCTTTATCGTGCCTGCAGATGCGACTACAGAGCCCCTGCGTTGTATCGTCTAATTCACGTCTTCAGCCGTAGTTCCCGTTTTACTTCATCGTTTTATGGGTCGACTAAAAAGAATTACCTATGAATGAGAGCAGCAGGTTTTGAAAATAGATGCTTACCCGGTCTGTAAGTGTGTATTAAGTACTTGCTTCTTATCTCTCCACCGGCATGGCTAGATGCACTCCTGCTCTTGTTACTGCCGGTAGGTGGCATCGTGTGAAATAATCACTTGTTTGTGTCGCAGCTTCTTGATAGCCGCCCATCTAGCAAGACAACTCACCTCCTGGGTAGAACTTGCAAAATGCGAGTCGAGGCCGCACAGAGAAAGCCCGCCATCTCAGTTTGGCGGCAAACTACGATTGCGAGACCGCTAGTGGCAGTACGTAGTGCGCAGGAGTCGAGGGCGACTTGTCTTCAAGGCCGGCACGATACTGACATACAGCGAGGTGGTCTACTTCGTGTGCAAGAAGAAACTGGGCCACCTGCCGACTACACTAAAAACGCCACTTCATCTTTATCCAAAAGCGGAGCAAGGAAACAAACTCGCGCAGAAATGACGAGAACCACACCACGAAGACAAGGCTGCGGGGAGGAGCAGAAAGGAAAAGATGGCATGATCAAGCGAGAGCACCATGCGGTCCTGTTGAAGAAGCTGCGTGCGTCGCCGAAAACCTGGCGAGAAGAGCTATTGCAGGAACTCGGGTTGAGGCGGAAGAAAAAGAATCTCCAGAACGGGAAGACGAACAGCCCCGGCGGCGGGGAGTACAGCAATAAAACGACACTGCTGCTGGAGAGCCCGTCTCCTGCTTGTGCTTTAAAGATTCCCACACGCCGTAGTTCTTCGGGGGATGAAGCTCCTACCGAGCGACTGTATACAAAAGCAAAAGGTCTTCACGAAGACGAAGAGGAAAACTCAATCGGCTCCACCGGTCGTATTGAGGCTGTTGTAGTACAACAAGTGGTCGACAGGCCGCTCTCTGTGGACAGAGCCGAGGCGGATCAACGACCAGAGGCGGCTCAGGTGATGCCAAAACAAGCAGGCAATAGCACCTTCGGGCTGGATCTGCACGACGAGACTCAAGGAAGCGATGGACCTCCGCAGCAGGGCCAATCGGAAGCAGTAGATATCGCTGGGAGAAGAAGTGCGTCTTTGGAACAGGACGAAATGCATCGCGAACGAACTAGTATTGTTCCAACTGCAGATGAAAATTCGAATGAAAGCCGTAGTGGTTATTTTGCGAGCGAAAATTCTTGCGCCACACTTGATGTTCTCGCGGACCTGGTGGCGCCGGTAACTGCAAGCACAGTGCCGGGCGGGATGGTGGTGTGCAATAATGGCTACAAAAAACTGCGATTCGCTTTTGGCGACGACCAAAACCGGTGGGACGACACAAGCAACGAACAGAAGTCTACTGGCCCCGAGCACCCGCCTTCAGAAAATGCAAATGGCGATGGAGGACAAGTAGCAGCAGCACCTGCTAAAAATGGGGTTGACAGAACATCAAGTAGAACCGAAACCACTAGTACCGCGCGTCAGTTCTTGTTTTCGTCGGAGGCGGCCGGGAGTGCAGCAGCAGATCAGGATGATCATACTGATTCTGGCGGCCTTTGTCAGGATGAACTTGCTGATCCGAGAAGGCTTTCTTTGGTAGCACGCACCGATCTACTGGTGACGAAAGCAGGAAATCCTAGTGGTTCCGACCTTGAAGATGTTTTCTACACGCCGCGGGAACATCAAGGGGAGGATCTCGTCGAGCCAGTAGAAGACCTCGCCTTCTTCTCCCCCCGTCAGTTTATCGGCGATTTGGTCGGGGAGCGGGAGCTGTTTCCGAACAGCATCCACCTGCGGTTCCGTGCAGTTGGGTCCACAAATAATAGAATTTCATCTCCGCTGGTCGTGAGAGCTGGTCGTCCATTGCCGAAGCAGAAGACGTCCGTGTTTCCAGAAGTGGCCAAGGCGCAGCTATTGGCATTGGGTTCAGCTGTTGCAGATGATGGGGAATTCGACGCGGCGCGGGAGACGAGTGCAGCGCTCGAAAACCCCTCTCGGCCACAAAGATTCATGAGCAACGACCCACAGCCACTGCTTTTTCAGCGCGCCGGCGGGTCGTTTTACAGTCAGATGCACATGAACACTAGCGGCCGCCGGCACGGCTTTACCCCCCTCACGCCTTTTCAGCGGACTGCTGCCCCGGTGTTACCGATGAGCGCCAAGAAACACACTACGCCGGCGGTAACGGGACAAGCAGGTCAGAATCCAAGTTCGCCGGTATCATTTTCTACGACGGGGACAAGTGGTCTCTCGGATCTCAAAGCAAAAGAAAAAGCCATACCTCCGTCGCAAGTAGTAGTAGGTCATGCGCAGGTGGATGAACAAGAACAACACGCCCTGCACATCCCGGAGATTGTCACGCTCCCAACGGACGGGGCGGAGAGGATTTACCGAAAAGAGATTGAAATGGTGGATACGCCACCGAGATACCGGTACCGGGAGGTGCAGAAGTGCCAGAATGTGTTTGAAACGCTGAAAATCAGCGCCGCCCAGGAGGCGGAATGAACGCAGAGGGACGGAGGTTCATTCGTAGGTGGAACTACGGTTCGTGACCGTGTGGTTTAAAGCAGGCTCTACTTCTGTGCAGCTTTGTATGCTTTGCGGGAAAGCTTTTTCTATACTTCAACTTTTGCTTCTCCGTCTCCGTGCATGCGATTCGCCTTTTTAAGTAGAGCGCCATGCCTATTCGTAGAAATTTTGGTACATTACTTCACCATATGCATATCGCATTGCTCAGGTCGAAGATTTTGGGTACATTAGAAATTGTGAAATAATCATTAGCTCGGCTAGGGTGGGCGCGAAGCAGCAAAAGGGGGAAAACCTCGCTCCGCAAAATACAACAAACGAACCTGTTCTGAAGAAAAGAAGCGCCTTATCCATCGGTTGCACAGCTGGCACGCGCGGCAGTGAGGAGACGTTACCCAGACTTCGGTTGTGTGAGTCAAGCGTGACAGCCTTCGTCGGTTGTCTTCGTACAGACGCTTGTAGTGTCGAGGCTGGCACAAAGGCAGCACGTAGACCCAGGCTCGCGTTCTGAACTGACTCGCCAAGGCGGAAGGTTCACATTAGTCGTGCGTGACTTCCTCAGCTCCTTCGGACAATCGCAGCTCGCAGCGTGTTTCGGTATTGAAGAATCAAATCGTCCATTAGAGGCAAGGTATTTGTGCGCAGCACGTGCACTACGTCCTCGTTCAGTTCTCTACTCTGGCATCGGTCTTCTACGATCGTACAGGATAAGGATTGGTTTGTCGGTTTTTCTCGTGAGAAAAGAAGCATCATGTAGCGAAGCCATGACCAAAATTTTGCCTTCATCAACCAGGAACCCATTTTTACCACTGTCCCTCCAAGACGAGCAAATATCGGTGTAGTTGTAGTTTTGTCACAGTTGCTGTGGTAGCAGTCTCCACTGTAGCGAGCCTCGCGACAAACATTTTCTACCGTCATTCTGGTGCTTGTTACGCCGTAGTACTCGTCTTCATTCGCGTAGTCACACAAATTTGTTGAACATTCCTTTTCGATACCCCCTCAAATAAACTCACGTGGAGCACCTGAAATAGAAGATGTCGTCTACTCCGTCCTCTTCCCCCCCACCCTCAAATGCCGGCAACACCTCGGGCAACGGCTCCCAGGAACTCTACCCCTACACCACCCCGAGTCTGCAGGCGCGGGCCAAGCAGGAAGTGCAACAACAGCAGCAGCTCGGGATCCGCCCGATCGTGTTAAGTGGTATCCGAACCCCGCAACAGCCCGGAATGGGAACGAACAAATGCAATAGCGCAACACCTTCAGCGTTAAATGGCGCGCCGACAAACACGCTCGGCGTGGGGCAATTGCAGCAGCCATTCGGACTCCCATCCTTGCGCACGATTTATTTAGGGCAGCAAAGTAGTACTAGCGGCACGGCGTCCGTGCCGGCGCTTGGCAGTGCTACTGTAATTACTGCGGGTAGTACGAGTAGTAATTATCCAGCGCCTGTGAATAAAGCGCTGGTTCCGCCGAGTCTAACCGTGCCCACCGTCAAAGTTGGTTCATCTCCACCAACTGCTTCCCCAGGAGTGGTTCAAAAACTGCAAATTCGCAATATCCAAGCGATCGGGGAGAATAAGCTGCTCACACCGGACAGCTCGCAGCCGAACACGCCACTGTCGACACCCATGTCATCCTCCACAGCGCAGCAAGGCAGCACCAGGAGTCCTACTCACAACATGATGAGACACCAGCCCCCGACCACTCTAGGCAACAACAACAGCATGATCAACAATCCGCAGCAAAAGCGGATCAAGCAGAAAGAGATTGCGGTCAAGGTGCTGGGGCGGGATTTGATCGGGAAAGCTTATGATGAAACGGGCAAACTCCTCGACGTCTCTGGCCTGCAGATCAAGGGCCGGTCCCGCGGGAAGCGCGTGGCGAAGAACCCGGAGCGGATCGCGCAGCTGAATCGGAGCCAAAACATCCGGGGCTCCATGCCCACGCCAACTTCGTCGGCGCCGAGCGGGAAGGACCCGTTACTGGAGGTGGAAATATCGCAACTTTTCCCCGACCGGGACGCGCGGAGTGAGTACCAGAACCAGTCGGAACTGGTTCGGCACGAGTTGGTGCACACGGTGTTACCAGATTTGGTTGGCGAGGCCTATGATGACGACGGGAAACCCATCGGATCGCCACAGCTCGTGGGGAAACGCAGTCGCGGCAAGAGGATTGCGTCGGGCACGGGTTTGAATGCGGATGGCGGGGCGGGAGGACATGTGCGTGATGAAATCAGCGGGGTATTGTTTAGTTTGGTTTAGGGCTACTTCGGGTTGGCGTTCTTTTTCTCCGTATCAGATTCGACATGGTGCTATGATCGATTTTAATTTGTGTGCAAATTTAGATTCTCATTTTTCTTGTCGCCTTGCATGAAAAAATGCAAAAGAGCCAACATCTGAAAACTATCACTCTCAGGACGCGGCCGCTCAAGTAGATTCGGAGCTTGACGCAAAGATTGACCAAGTTTTTCAGGATCGGGATCAGCGACCCGGGGTTGCGAAGCCGAAAGCGATGGGTGGGGATCAGCAGGCGCAGCTGGTGCCGGATTGGCGGCTGAAATACCTCGGCCGGATGTGCGAGGGGGTCTGCAAAATTTGCCCCGGATTGGATTGAGCTTTTCAATCGCTTTATTTTGCTCGAGTGGTGATGTTTTGTTTTCCCGAGCGAGCAGCGGGTTTCTGCTCTTTCCACGCATAGGATTTGAAGCTGTAGTAACGGTTCGATCGTTTCCATGAAGAGGTGTAGTCGGTTCGCCACAGCGCTATCTCTGTGTTTCCAAAGACAACCCGAGTGACCATTTCATCTGTTGAACTCTTCTCAGGATCTCAAATTTAGATTTTTCCGAGATGCGATATATTGGCGCTGGCGCCTTCAGCGTCACGCAATTGTCCCTACGGAGATGAAGATCAGATGAAAAGTGCGCTGGAGCAAGGACGCGCGTGCTGTTTCGTTTACAATTTGTGAGTACTGTTCGCGGGACCCCAGGTATTCAGTGCATGTGATCGTAACTATCATCTTTGATTTCGACGCAAAAGAAGCCGAAGTGCGGTGTAGTGCTACGCAAAAATCCTACAGAATTCATTCCCGTGCTGCTTAGCATGGCTTCGATTGAGTGGCTGGTGATCAAGATCATATGCGCGAAGATGAGAAAAGATTTAGATCTCAGAGGGAACTTTGGATCCACCTGTTTGATCACAAGGAGCACTGTCAACAGATCGCAAAATCACTAGACGATCAATATTGCGCTCCAAATTTATCCGCGATCAAGTTGTCCCGTGAGTTGTAGAAAGAACGATCCTTAAAATGTAAAAACCTGCTCACACCGTGAGAAAGAGGATCTCTGTAGTCCGTGGCAATACATCTTGAGAAAGGAAACCTAAAAAGTAAGAAGAATCTAAATTCGCGGGTTCTTAACTTTTCGCACTAACTTGGAAAAACATATGACTTCGCTTTACGATGATATTTTACCATCATTTTTCACTCACCCACAGGGAAACGTGTAAGTTGTGAAAAAGACAACTTGTAGAGCTATCGACTTTCGCAACAGAAAATGGAAAACAAGGCTGCCTTCGAGAATGCCGTGGAGCCCAAGCTCTTCGGAAAGTGGGAGTTCACCGACCTGATGTGTACTGAAATTTTGTTTAAAACGATGTTTACAATTCGTGATGTTGTCTCGCATGACAGACAGGTTTTCGTATGCGCGACTCCGCATGACAAAGACATGACAAAATTTTTTTCTAAATTTCTCCTTCTAAAAATCACTCCAGGCTCCGAGATTTCCCTCGTGGATTACATCAAGACTTCTTCCGGCCGCTTCTCCAGCTCTTCCGGAATCTACGTGCCGCACACGGCCGGTCGCTACCAGACCAAGCGGTTCCGCAAGGCTCTGTGCCCGATCGTCGAGCGCATGGCCTGCTCCCTGATGATGCACGGACGCAACAACGGAAAGAAGCTGAAGGCGGTCCGCATCGTCAAGCAGGCTCTGGAGATCATCCACCTGTTGAACCCGGAAATGAACCCGATCCAGGTATTTATTATGGGCGGAGTTTAGTGATGATTAGGTCTGGTGAATAAACTTGGTGAATTTCTGTCTCGCTACAGAGTGATGATTCTGTGTAGTTTTTCTTTGAAAAAATTTGTATCTCCACGTTTGAGTCGTGCCATCTTTTGAGAGGTGTGCTGGCACGAAATGAGAGTATAGGATTTAGGAGTTTGTGTTTTCCTTCATCGCATGCATCTTCCGCAGGAGTTCCTGAGGAGAGCGTTTGCCAGACTGTAGGTCTGGTCCATGAGAACTTCGCCTTTGAATCAATTTAAAGGCCACATCCCCTTTTAAAAATCCCATCCAGGTCTTGATCGATGCCGTGAAGAACGGTGGTCCGCGTGAGGACTCCTGTAAGGTCGGTTCCTCTGGTACCGTCCGTCGCCAGGCCGTCGATGTGTCCCCGATCCGCCGTGTCAATGAGGCCATCCACCTGATCACCACGGGAGCCCGCCTGTCCGCCTTCCGTAACATCAAGTCGATTGCCGAGTGCTTGGCGGACGAGTTGGTCAACTGCGCCAAGGAATCCTCCAACAGCTACGCCATCAAGAAGAAGGACGAGATCGAACGTGTTGCCAAGGCCAACCGTTAAGAGGGGAGAATCTGTGTGTGGTTTTTCGAAACACTTGGTCTTTTTTACACAACTACTACTTCCATCTACAACGAACACACGTTGCTTGTCTAGTTTTAGGAACGAGGACAACCTTCTTCGTGAAAATCTGGCAAGCGGGAACAATGTAATGATGATGGTGAGGAAGTGAACCTTGTTTGGTAGCTCTACAAGTCTGATTCACTATACGAACGAAGCGCGCTACTGGTTGTGCGCGAGACTGCGCTGTCGGCAGCTGTGCAGATTGCGAAGCGACGGTACGTACAGGGGGAGGTGCGTGTTTCTCTCTTCCGAATAAGGAGAGTCGGTTCTTTCTGCAGATACAACACTGATCGAGCAAAAACTCTCGTGAAACTATGCAGTGCGATCTAAAGATCTTGATCTATCGGTTGGTCAGCAGTTTATCGCGAGATCGAAATCCTCGTGTCGAGCTCAATGGAACAATCTTTGGCAAGGTTGCTAAAATCCGATCACACGATCTAAATCCGCAACAGCAGATTGCGATCCTGGTTCACTGTCAAAACGATCTAAAGATCCAATGCAAATCTGGACGCGAACGTAAACCGTTCCTTCTTTCCGAATTTAGAAGTTGGAAGTCCAACGTGAAATCGTAGCTCTAACTTTAGATATTACGGCAAACACGGGTAGTGATACTCTTCTTCAAATCTAAATCCTAAACTACAAAACCAATCTTTCTACACCTCTCTTTCCACCACAGGGACCCTAGAAGAGTTCTAAGTTCTAGATTCTTCTGAGTAGTAGTTTCTCCCATTCTTTTCGGAAAATGGGTATCGACATCAAGGCCGGCGGTCGCAAGACCGTGAACAAGCGCACGGAGGTGAAGGGCGACAACCCGTACCTGAAGCTCTTGGTCAAGACCTACAAGTTTCTGGCCCGCCGCACGGAATCCAACTTCAACAAGGTCATTGCCAACCGTCTCTGCATGACCCGCGTCCAGAAGGCCCCAATGAGCATCTCCAAGCTCGCCGACCACATGAAGGTATGTGCTTGGATTTTTTGCTCATCGAGTTCGTTTTGCCTCAAGATTGTGATAGATGTTTCGCAAGTTTTGATTTTGCCTAGAAACCCATGGCATTATCTCTGTTTAAAAATCTAAATTATCCACTCTCAAATTTAAAAAACAGGGTAAGGAAGACAAGATCGCCGTCGTCGTCGGAACTATCACCAACGACGTCCGCCTCCTGGATGCCCCGGAAAACCTGAAGGTGTGCGCCCTGCGCTTCTCCGAAGTCGCCCGCAAGCGCATCGAGAAGGCCGGCGGACAGTGCATGACCTTTGACCAGCTCGCCATGACAACCCCGCTCGGTATTTGCTGTTTGTGGTTTTTTGCATTTTTACACTCGCGGTTTGCCTGTTGTGTAGACGAGCATGAAAAATTTAGAGTTTCAGATTTCTATAGTTTGATGAGCAGACGATGATTCTTGTTTCACATGACAAACTCTTATCCTACCTCTACAATTATAACAGGCAAGGGCTGCGTGCTCCTCCGTGGCGCCGTGAAGGCTCGCGTCGTGAACCGGTACTTCGGAAAGGCTCCGGGTGTCCCGAACTCCACTACCCGCCCGTACGTCCGCAAGGCCACCAACCTCAAGCGCAAGGGACGCAAGTTCGAGCAGGCCCGCGGCCGCCGAAAGTCCCGTGGCTTCAAGGTGTAAGTGGTGCTGGGATGATACTCTCATTTCTCCACAACATGAGCTGCTTTTCGTTTTCCACAGCATCTGGAAGAGGCTGTGGTACAACCCTGTTGGAAGATCTGTACTTGGAAGTTGTGTTTCTCGATTCCAGCATACACGAGTAATCATCTGAATTTTAGAAGTCGTCGTCGTGAGCAGGTCTACTGCGAAGAGAATCTGTGAAGAAGACGATGAATAGAATTTGGATGCAACAAGCCGGATCGACGTTTTGAGAAGGCTCTATGGAAAATATGTTGGGAAGGAAACACCGAATCATGAAGAGGAAAACTACTCAGAATTCAAGAATCTAAAGAATTATCACTCGGCGATGACTAATGAATCGTGGCGATGTTCCGAGACCAGGAGATCTGTAGGTCGTCGTGACTCCCGGATCATGTGATCCATAGAAATCTATTGTGGGGTCGACTACCTCGTGAAGCTGGACCACAAGAAAGATAATCCACACGAGACCAATCGCAACCACTTTTATTTGATTCTCGCATTTCTAGGCGAAATCGAGTTGCAATGTATGGACCTTTCGCGCGATCAACACATAGAGCAGGAAACAAACGAACAAAGTGAAAATATGTTGCATCCTTGAATTTGTTGTGTGTTAGCCAAGACTAAGCAAGAACCAGAAGAACTTTAGAAGTCCTCGTAATTTTTATTTTATTGACAATCTTAAGTACGTCTCAGTACGTGTGATCCTGCGTGTGATCCTGCGTTTGTTTGAGAACGGATACTACCCCTTTCCAAATCAAAACACATTAGGACCCGGGGGGACAGGAAGAGCCCCCCGGTAGCGCTAGTCTCACATGGGTGCACACATAAGGACGTTGACGAAGAAACACACACACACACGGCGGTCAAAAAACACAAACAATATGCGTCCAGCACAAACTGCCCTGACTCGCTCACCGGATGGATGCGCCGCCGAGGTCCGTCGCTGCAGTAGCTTAAATAATAATAGCTATAATAGAAAGAAAAATATAGAAATAGTAGCGGCAAAGCTATCTGTAGTGCTTTCCTGGTAGAACAGCCGCGCCACGCCGCTGAGCGGGAGACGGCCTGTCCAGTGAGTGAGTGCCCCGTCAACTGCTCGCCGGGGCGCTGCGTGGAAGAGCAGCGTCGCCGCATGTCGAGCCGGGGAACTAGTTTGCTTTCGATTGCCTTTTATTTTTTTTTTAAGTTCCCCGTCATCTCAATTCCCCCTTAACATGCCGCCTTACTCTTCACGGACATGGAGGATGACATCAGCGCGTAGAACGGTTTGAATCAGACTCGGGCTACAAGGCCACAGGTAAACTATCCCAGTGTCTTCCGGCCGGCCTTGACGCAATCTGACTACTAAAAACCTCGCGGTAGCGGGGGGGCGTTCTAGTCTTCGGTCTAGTTCGTCGCCCTCTACCAGGCCTGTACGACCTGAAAGCAGAACCTCGGCTAGGGCAACAGGATCACATCAAGCAGCATCCGCGAGCAGCATCCGACCCGAGAGTAGTCAGCCGGGCCATTTCTGAAGGCGCTGCGAGGTGGGCGGAGAGGCATCACGCTAGCAGTTGGACGGGAGCAAGGCCAGCGTTCTTCTGTGTGATGTTCGTCGTATACTGTCCTGCCTAGTTCAACTATGTAGGTTATCTCTCTCTCTCTCTAAAGAATTATCACTCGAAAAAGGAACAAAGCGAGCGGGGTCTTTGCCGCACCGCCCGGGGCCACAAAAGGGGGTCTAACCGTTTCCAATCAGCGGTGGTCTGTGTCTGTTCGACTTTGTCAATATCACGCACGTCTTATTTCCAAGAGAGTAGCGCGTGGTAGTGAAAAAATGCGTCAATAAAGTTTAGCACGCTTTCAAAAGTCAAAAATGATCGTTCTTTCATCCCATCGTTGTGGATATGTAGTTACTTGGAAGTCGTACTTGTCGTCCTAGCGTCAGTTGCAAGAGGTACTCTGCTTTGGATTTCGCTTTGCTTGCGCCCCTGATACAGGGTTTCGTCCTTCGCTCCAGAGTATTGTTAGATAGAAATAAACCGCGGAAGTGCTGGTGTACTTATCTCAACAAGTTTTCAAGTCCTGGACTTCAAAATGTTGTACGTGCGGCAGGAGATAATCGAGCACGGCGTGTGCAACTTCAGTGAGCCGTCGTGGCGGGGCACGAGCAAGTATATGGAGAAAGTGATTGCGTTTGTCGAGCACATGGTGAATTCCGTCCCCGACGTGAAAAAAACCGGCCGGATTTCCAAGGAAAAGTGGTACGAGTATTGCCAGTCCCCGAAGGTAGCGCAGCTGGTCCAAAAATTCCCCCAGAACGTGGCCATGAGCTACTGGGTGCTGTTTTCCACCCTGGGGACGTTGAACTGCTTCAAGAATTCCGGAGCTGCGGGACAGGCGGGACTTTTGGGTTCTGGTTCTGGTGGCAGTTCAAGCTCCTGCTCTTCTCCTACGCAAGAGCAACAACAGAGCATCAACTTCGGCAGTAGCGATTTGATTCCGGAGTCGCAGCACCACATTGACATCCGCGTGATTGCGCTGTTTCTCATGGTGCAGGTGTTCCCCAAGTACAAGCACGATTTCAACAAACAAATGGGCAAGGAAAACAACGGGTTGAACAACCTGTACAATGAGGGCACCAAATCCCCACGGGGGTCGATGAACCCCTCGCAATCGCTATCCCGTGTAAAGACGTCCCCACCCCATAGTTGTCATGCAATTCTGCATGCCAAAAAAGTTTCTCACGCGGAGCCCTCTGAGAAGCATGCTCTATTCGTGTTTTGGAATTTGTCATGCTCCTATCAGCACGATGTGCTAGATCTGTGATGCTTCTGAACTAGCTAAACATAACAGGATTACACCACGAGGGCAGACTTGTCATGCCAAACAACCAAAGCTGGCTGATTTGTCTAGCAGATTTCCCATCTGGACTCTGGTGTGGCGACGTTTTTAATCAGGATAGTCGCCGCGCTACCAGCAAGCGTCCCCCCGGTCCGCACGGGGTGCGGACCAATTATTTGGGCAGAGCCTCTCCGGGTTCGGGAACAACATGCAGAATAATCACGCACCGCCGAAGGCCGTGCTCGCGTTCATCCAGCACGAGATTCTACCGAAACTCATTTGCGAAATCTTCCCGTTGCACCCGGACATCGGAAACAGTCCGAGACACCGCGACGCGAATTTCTTCACGTTGACCTCCATGCAGACGCAGGTGCTCGCGATAATTCTGGATTTCAGGAGGCTGGACGGTGAACAGCTGGCACTATCGGAACAGCACCAAGTGGCTGCAAACAAGCTCAACGCCCCACCGCTTCATTTATTTTTCGACAAGCTGCAAAACGATATCGCCCGAAAGTGCCAGAAGCAGAACTACCGGCAATTCACGGACGAATTGAAGAAACAGGTGCAGACGTGCGAAAAATCGTACCCGAGTCACCTCGGTAAGTCGCTGACGAGCGACCCGTTGATGCACAGCATCTACAGTCAGCTAACGTCCTCGAGCGCCAGTTTACACCAGTCGATGGGCCAGTTGCAATTCCGCAATGAACGAGACCGAACCGCGGGTGGGGCGGACTCAGGGACGCCGGTAATCACGCGGGAGACCGCGGTGGTGGCCAATCAAACCCGGTCAACGGTGATCGAAACCAAATGCTACGAGAGGGTGTATGTGGTACGATTTTCTTAAGAAGGAATAAATGTCTGTTCTTGCAGCGATGCATGAAATTTATGATGTTACCCTGCGAGAAAATAAATCCGAAAAATATCGAGACTCGTGCCTATTTGCGTAAAAGAGGATGGAGGTCGTTCGTAGGATGAGTTTTGAAAATGATTTCCCAACACAGGTAAACTGTAGGAATTGCCACGTGTATCTTTCCGGCGGCGTTATCGGATCCGTTTACATCGCCGGCTGCCAGGACTGTCAAATTGTCGTGTCCAGTGCAGATTTGGTCACCGCTTGCGACGGCGAAAAGCTGTCCCTGCACGTGAGCGCAGATTTGCTGAAACTCGACAACTGCATTTCCTGCACCTGCTACCTCGCAACGACGCACCCAGCTATTATGTGCGGCGACACGAGAGGGATTAAGCTCGGGCCCTACAACGTGCTGTCGCACGACAATGTAGCGACTGCACTAGATCCGGCCGTGCACCAGCACAGCAGGAATATTAACGGCAGTGACCCGGACCAGAGCTTCCGGGCTGCCACTAGCTGGAGCAACCCCTTGGTTTCGGGGACCAGCTCGCCGGAGGAGGTTTTTAGCTACGTCCATCCCAAGGACTTCACGCCGGTGGTAATTCCCGGAATCAGTCCGACGCAGGACCTCGCGACGCAGATGAAGTGCTTTGCTGCACAGGCTAGTGGGGGCGGAGGCGGGGAAGGTATAGTAAAATCACTTGAAGACGACCAGCAGATGAAATTGTGCTCGCACGCTTTGTTTCGTTGTCCTGTCAATTTGCTCTTCCTTCAACTCGTGAAATAGAAATTTACTTTTCTCTTCCATGCTTTTTTTGCAATTCATCTACATAATTCTTTCAAAAACAGACCCTGTCCGCTGGGTGAAGCAGCTGCACCTGCCCGAAACCTACAGCCGCCAGCTGCAGGCGAAGCTCCAGGATGTGAGCCAAGCGAAGCAGGGCTTTGATAAGTTCAAGATTGAGAAACTAAGTGAGAATTTTCAGCAATTCCTGAACGACAAAAATCGAAAGAAGCAGCTGCAAGACCTCGCGAAGCTGCAGTCTTTCGCGCAGAAACAAGCGATGAAGGGGAGCTGAGTTTTTACTGAATTTTTACGCTGGGTGATAGTTTTTAGCAACAACATATCGATGTCATTGAAATGCGAGGAGAACAGGGTGCGACGTCCCTTCCTTGTGCCACCGTCTATTTGTATCTGTATGTATCGTCGTGCTGTGTTCTGTGCAGCAATCATTTCGTCGTGCGGGGAAAGGTTCAAAACTTTTTCATTACGTCAGCGGGCCGTTGCGACGCGCTTGGTACTGGTATTAATTCGTAACCTCCACGACGCTACATATCGACAAGGCTACATTCTCTTCTTCCGTAATTCTAGATGCTAAGTCGTATGGTTGCGGCGCTGCACTGTGCTTTTCGTTTTGTCGCCGTTCATCGTTGCAGGGTCGTATTTGTGATCTTTCGCTTCGGCAGCAAGTTTGCACGAAGGAAATTTTGCTGAAGCAATAAGTTCTGTCGTCTTCCACGATCGTTTTGCTGTCGTATGCGGGAGATCCATTGTGTACGCTTCTACTGCTGCTGTTAGTTACTCGGCTTGAAATAATCGATCATCACGCTAAAGCGGCCTGGAACTGATGGTAATCCGAATCGACTTTGCGAAAAGGAAAAGAAGTCCGGTGGACCTCGTCAACTAGGTTGGCTACAACGATGGGCTTTTTAAGCTTAGTTTTTGACTCTAGCAGCTGCTCTTCTACACGGGTTCACTAAAGTTTCGGTTTTTTTTTGAAGAACGAGCAAACAAGAAAAGGTACCAGCACCGGGTATTCATCAACTACATTACGTCCTCCTTACTTTCTTCAACATGGCCGCCGAGGCTCGAATCATTTGCGACCGGCCGAAGCAGATGCGGCACAACGGCATGACATCGGAACCAAGGCTGCAGCTGATTCAATCCTTACAACTGAGAAATCTCGACGACATACAAACTCGGGGGGCGCGGTACACCGGCAGGGTACACTTGCCAAAGGCAGCGAATGATGTCGATTATGTGCGGAGTACACCTAGCAGCAGAGGAATCATCGCGAAGGCAGGGGAGAGTCAGGTAGAAATGAAGGCATTTGCATTTTTTTTTCGATATTGTCTTCACGCGGGGGCGGTGCTAGGTGAGAGCAGTAGAAAACGGCTCTAGAAAATTTTTCTGAATGAGTTTGTCATGCACCCGAGGAGTCCAGAATCAGAATCTGCGATCGAAATAAGTTTGTACTGGAAAAAAAACAGCTTTCCGCCCGAGTGAACCAGCAAACGAAGCCCCGCGAGCTGTGGTCGCCACGGAAAAAGGAGCCACTGCTGGTGCAATTTTTAAGCCCCGAATTGACACCCGTTTCCAGCACGAGAAAAGGGCCAAAATTCCAGAATTTGCGAGTCCCACCGGACCCGGCGTCCACGGTGACAGGACTGAAATTTACGGGCCGACCGAAGGTCCAGTTCGACTTCAAGAATATTCTGGACGAAGTGATCCTAGAACCGAAGCGGGGAAAGGTAAAACGTTCGTAGTAGATGTGTTTTTGCTCTAGTTTTCAGGGTCAGTTCTGTTCTGTAATTGTCGCGGGACGGGATTCGACGAAGCCGGAAGTTAAAGTTTCATTTCTCATGCAGATTTATTTCCTCGCTCCTGAAGTTGAAATGAAAAGTTGTCAAATCGAAAAACTCCACTCTCGCCCATAAATACCAAATCAGCGCATCCAGTGGCACGACGACATTCTGTCCGCCGGACACGGGGGCATCGCCTACAACGGACTTTGCCAGTTTCATCCCTACTGCTTCTCTTCGTAGGGTCCCGCGACAGGGGGGCGCACATGGCAGGTTTTTTTCGACGCAGCTGTCTCAAGATCGAAGATCCTTTTTTGTAGTAAATTAAAGACCTACGTGTTGTGTTAAGATCGCACTTGGCGGTTTTTTTTTTGTGTCCTTGCTCCTCTTTCATAATTTTCTTTTTCATTCAACCGATTTGACGATCATTCTCATATTGTGACACTTGCACTTTTGTGTACGAGGACTTGTTCCTTGACGTTATTCGGGTTTGAGTTTGAGGACTCAAATTCTGCAAGCTTGAAAAGTTTTACAACTTACCCTGTAGAATTTTTGTACCGAGGAAGTCACCACGCAGTCATCTGTATCTCTCTTGGATTTTTGGCATATCATATGACAAATTTGATTCAAGGTCGCTGTCAAATTCAATTGTATCCACCTTGCTTTTGATGTAATCCATCACAGAAAAAACAAGGACGCGGGCCGTTTATGTCCGTGTGACTCTTGGAGATGGTCGGCTATGCCTTCTTCGTGTTGATTGCCAATTTCTGTTTGTGCATGCAGTGCGGCTGGGATCGATGGTTTTCTTCTGAAGGATTATGTCGTTTATGCATTGCGCTGGCGCGGCTGAGGATCTATTTTATGAGTGAAAAACGATCCCCTCTGGCTCTGCGTCTGCTTCTTTTTGTGAAGGTAGTAAGCAAAAGATCAATTATTTCAGTGGTTGATCGTCGTGATTGTGATGTTGAGCTATTTGGCTTCATGCGCGTTCCGCGCGTGGATCTGTTGTTGCTATTTCCCGTATCAAGCATAACCACGGCCATCAGCGGCTCGAGGGATGGCATTTTTCTTGATTCGGTGCAAGCTTCGTGAACGAAGGCCCTACTGTAAGTGTGACTCCGATTTCAATTTATTCATTTTTCGCTTACGGTGACGCGACGCGGCTGAAGAAGGAAAGAAAGAAAGAAGGAAAAATGTAGCTTTAGTGTCTTCTCTTTGACCAAGATGGCACCCTCCAGATCACGCAAGTTCGCGCAATGGGTTGCGGCTTTTTATTTCCTGGCACTACTACAGGCGCTCGCGGTCACGGGTTCCTAATGCTGGCAACTGTGGTGGGCGTACTATGGGGAGGTCTTCTAAGTATGTTGGGCTGTAAGAACAAGAAGTGAAGAACAGCACCGCAGGAGCACTACAGTAGAAATTCATCTCTTCTTGTTGAAGAAATCCGTCTAAGTCTTCATTTTACTGTAACATCATTGCGAAGAAGATGTTGAAACACGCTTTGTCATCAGACGCCGCTGGCTCCTGCGAGAGAACAGTACGTATGTCGTTTTGTAGCAGCAGAAATACTCATGCTCATCTTACTCTTCCCCAAACTGCAAGCACAGTTTTTGCTTCAATAATCCCCCCGGAGGTCCGCCAATCACCTGCTTCGATCGCGTTTTCACCTACGCACGATGCTGTCTGCAGAGGGACCCCGAGTGCCGCGCTGGCTTCGAGGATGTTGTCTCGGATTCAGCTGCGATCTCCGGCGAAAGCCCCGCCGAAGAGCGGGAGAAGGAGTCGTACCACTATCACCTGTACTGCTGCAGCCCGATGCACCGACCCCTTCTCATCCACGACTGGCCGGCGCATCTGGGCAACGGGCTGATCGTGCTGGCGGAAGCGAGTCTGCTCTCTCTGGCGCTACGCCGCGTGCTCCTCCTGCCCTTGCAGGCCCAGCTGTTCGGCGAAACGCTGGCGGACCTGCAGAAGTTCTATGCGGACAAGTTAGAAGGAAGTGCGGGGTCCGACGGGGCAACGGAACAAGAAGTCACGGGCTTGGCGGGGCAAGCCAAAGATGAAGATAGTGCAAAGGAACACCGGTTCTTGGACATGCTGACCTTCTGGAAGAAGCCTATCCACCGCATTTCGCTTTCCGAAGCGAAGGCCGTATTGCAGGACGGGAGAGAAGTGCCTGCTTTGTCGCAGACGAGCCACGACATGGAAACAGCTAACGCCAACTACAATCCGATCACCGACCGGTTTCCGTTTCATTCCTTCGGAACTTCCTTTTTCCACCTGAACTGCCCCTTCATGCACTTGTCGGACACCCCGGGCGGCAGCGGGCGCGACGGTCCGTTTCGATTCACCCTGCCGACTATGGATTGCAAAAATGTCTGGGTCTGGAAGATTGCAATCTGTCATGGTAAATCCGAATCATGCAGAAATCTGCGTTGCATTAGTGCCAAAAGCTGTCCACTTTGGACCAAGTTTGGAGGGAGTTTCTCATGCAGGATAAGCATGGCAGGGACCTCACAGAGTCTGTCACGCTATGTCCCGCATTCCAGACCTCATGGGTCATGAAAAACCTGCATGACAAGTTTACACTCTTCCAGAGCCAGACATTTTTGCACTTGATACCGACGGACGGCGACGAGGGGCTGTTTACCGTGTTCTCCGAGTACTTCCTCGGGCTGTACCACTCCGACGGGCTGGACACCATCGAGGACTTGGTGAACAACGGGAAATTGTTGGAAGAGGAGCCCGACATTGCGGGACCCAGACAGGAGAACACGCGACTGCGACCTCCCACTGGCGAGGACGGGTTCGAGAGCGAAAATAACGCAGAACTTCTGCAGACTGACAGCGACAAGGACAACCCCGCCGAGTCCGAGAACACGACTCAAGAGCGAGACAAAGAAACTGACGACACTACAACAACTCCTGCATCTACTTCGGATGTTGAACAAAAACCTCTCCGTTCGAAAGACTTGCAGCACCTGGAGGTGTATCAAATGCAAAAATGTCTGGGTCTGGAAACTTGTGATGCTGGGTGGCGTATCATGAGGAGGCCACAAGTGCTGGCTCAGCATGACAAGTTTCTGAGCTTCTAGGTGTTGCCTACTCTGCATGACAAACTGCGTTTCTGCATGACAGAAGAATGGCGCTCTTGGGTAACGTGCATGACAGATTTGAGAGTCATGCCAGACAAGCATGACAAACATGCACTCTTCCCGACCCAGACACTTTTACATTTGATAAGGTGCACTATTCGTTGCTGCAGGATAGGTATGTCGGGCGTTATATCCTGAGTAAAAACGTCTCCACACCAGAGTTGTCATGCAAATCGGCACGCTTCAAATGTTTCTCATGCGGAGCCCCATGAGGAGCATTTTGTAATGGTGTTTTGAAATTTGTCATGCTCCAATCAGCATGAGAGACTAGTTCTGCAATGCTGCTGAACTAGCTCAAACAGCACTACACTACGCGTCCAAATTTGTCATGCGAAACAGCCAAAGCTTGTGGATTTGTCTAGCCGATTCCCCATCTTGACTATGGGGTGGGTACGTTTTTAGATAGGATACGTTACCAGATGTCCCTGGCTGCGCTAGGGGAGGATCATCTGCGACAGATGGATGCGGCGACCCTGCGACAGCTTTGGGAACGAGATCATGTTGACCGCCCGTCGCAGGAGCCCGGTGGCTGTACCCATGCACAGGTTGTGGGAGACCGCTTGGTAGGCGAGAGGTGGTCTGAACATCAAGCGGACACGGAAATAAAATCGTCTTTGCGCGACCACGACGCGCCTTTGGAAGCAGATTTTGATACTGTTGAGAGAACTGGAGCACAGCGAGATGAACTTCCAGCTGAAATAAAGAACGAAATGGAGCTGCAGGATATCCTATGTAAAAACGTCCCCACCCCATAGTTAAGATGGGGAATTGGCTAGACAAATCCAGAAGTTTTGGTTGTTCTGCATGAGAAATTTGGACTCGTAGCGCAGTGCTGTTTGAGGTAGCTAAGCAGCATCACAGATCTAGTGCATCACGCTGATTGGAGCATGACAAATTCCAAAACACGACTAGGCTCGGCCTCTCATGGGGCTCCGCATGAGAAACATACTCAGCATGCAGATTTGCACTGCAAGAACTCTGGGGTGGGGACGTTTTTAAATACGATGCATGACAACATGAAAGCGGCGATTCTCGCGTACAGTAAAAGCCGGAAAATTATCTCGGCACCAGACAAAACCACGCTCGACACGGTGTCTGGGAAACAGATCAAAGAGCTGTACGAGTTTCTCCTGCTTGGCGCGCCGCCGGGGCGCAAGCTTTTACCGAGACTGGTCAAGCCGTTTTTGCAACACCGGTGCCGGGTCGCGAAAGACTTCTCCACGGTCGAGGAATTTGTCCGGTCGCGGCCGCATTTGACAACCGAGATCGGGCTCGACGCTGTGAAACACCGAAGCACGCTCACGGATTTGGCAACCCACATCCGGCCCTGCGCTTTCGACTACTTGGAGTCACTTCTGCTGCAGAACCAGAAATGCGTAAACTTTCGGCAGCTGTTCCACACGGTGGATTGGTCGACGGGGCGGGTGGGAGAGGTTGAGAATGGCAATGCAAGGGACGTCGATCATTCTCCTGCCACTTCGTCAGATAAAAAACGGGGTCTACTTCTCAATTTTGATTTCAGCGAGTTTCAAGCGATGCTGCACCGATTTTTCTGGAAGAACATTCTGGAGCGATTCGTCATCTTTCCACTGTTGAAAGACGGGGATAAAGATCATGGAACTCCCAGTGCAGCTACCGCGGAAATGTTAGAATCAGCACCAACAGGATCTTCTTCACAAGTAAAAAATGAGAACCAACCCTCTACTTTACCCACGACGCCTCTGACGCACGTCAAAAACGGCAGGGATTTCTTGCTGCAGCTGCAAAAACACCGGGTCACCGCGGTCCACATTCGCATCGCGTTTGGGGTCAAGCCGTGGGAGCAGGTGGCGGACCTCGCGCGGGCGGAGCGGTCGCGCACCGTGTTTATTTCCACCGACAACGCAGACGACCCCGGAGTGAGGGACTTTCGGGACCGGCTGGAGGAAATGAAATGTAAAAATGTCTGGGTCTGGAAGAAGTCACGTTTGTCATGCTTGTCTGGCATGACTCTTAAATCTGTCATGCACGTTACCCAAGAGCTCCGCGTTTCTGTGATGCAGCAGCGCAGTTTGTCATGCAGAATAGGCAACACCTAGGAGCTCAGAAACTTGTCATGCTGAGCCAGCATTTGTGGCCGCCTCATGATACGCCAACCAGCATCACAAGTTTCCAGACCCAGACATTTTTACATTTGATAGAGGAAAACGGATTCGCGGTGTTCTCCTCCAAGGACGCTGCGGAATTGTATCAAATGTAAAAATGTCTGGGTCTGGAAGAATGAGCGATTTGTCAGGCAGCTTTTCCATGACCCATGAGGTCTGGAATGCAGGACCTAGCATGACAGATTCTGTGCGACCTCTCTCATGCCTATCCTGCATGAGAAACTCCCTCCCGACTTGGTCAAAACTGGACGACTTCTGGTAATCATGCAACACAGATTCTTGCTTGTTTCAGATTTAGCATGACAAGTTGCATTCTTCCAGACCCAGATATTTTTGCATTTAATAAATTGCTACTAGGAAGAACTACAGGTGAAGAAGAGGACAATGTTAACAGCATGCACGAAGCAGGAGCAACCGAGCAGAAAGCCGGCGCAGATGAACAACACGTCGACCGAGGAGATCCGGCGCAGCCGAGTCGTGAGGAGGAAAACGAAGTAAATCGTGGTGCAAAAAGCAGAAATCCAGCTGTAGTCGTGAAAAAACTACACGGCGAGAAGTACCGGTCTACTTTCGATGCCCGGGGAAAGCTCGCGGACATGGCGCTCCTGCTCGATATCGTGATTTGCGTTCTGGCCTGGCAGTTTATCGGGTCGCCCTACTCCAGTCTGTCACAGCTGATCGGAAAATTTCGGTTGCAGGTCGGGATAATGTACCATCAGGGGACGAGAAATTCTAAGGATGAAGAGCGACAGGACGACTCGGCAGTCGCGCAAAGTATAATGGGAAACGAAGCAGGAGCAGGTATAGGAAGTCCTGCTGCTGGTGCACTAGATGTTGAGCAAGCTGCCTCTAGCACCCTCCGAAGAAGCATTTTTAGTGAGAGCAACAAGAAAAGCAGCTACGACTACTTCGGGAAAAATACGGCAGAAGAAACGCGGCTGTTGCGAGAGCTTTACAGAAGCGTTGGTGACGAGCAGCTGCTAGATGAGGAGCTTGAAAATCAGGTAGTACAACGTCCGACCAAGACGACCCATTACTTCCATGACGGTCCTGCGACGGTAACGGACGTGTTCCCCCTGGATTTCTACCCGCATGACGTCTGGAGCTGGTTGAGAAATTTCGCGCTCCAGATGGTGCGGGCACAAAGCATTATGTCGGAAGAATCTGAGGATAGCGATAGCGCAAGAAGAAGTAGAGAAGTCGAAGCATCTTCACAGCAGCCAGGATCGTCGTCCTTCGCAAGTGGCCAGAACACGAAACGCGGGTCGCAGCCTCAGTGGCACTATGGATTGGAAATGTGTCTGGGTCCTCTGGATGAAACTTGCGATGCTAATGTGTTGTAGATGATACGCACGAGAAGTACAACCCTCGTCTTCATCTTTCGAGCCGCGCACGATAAGTTTGTGAAGAGCTGCTATGTGTTCGTCCGCATCCATTAAGTCGCGTGAGACTGTTGAGACCTTGTCTTCACTGCATGACAAAGATAAAAGCCGGGCGTTGTATCGCAACAGGAGTCACACTCACAGCATGCCTTTCTTCTCCCCCACCCATGTACTTATCAAAGCATGACAAGCTTTGCCTTCTTCAAGAGGACCTCCCAGACAGTTTTGCATTGGAGAGGCACCGGGACGCGCAGATTCTCTCGAGCACGCTGGACCGGTCGAGATTGCAAGAGAAGCACTACACGAACATCGTTGCGGGCGTTTGGAACAGGAACGATGAGAACGAGAAGCGAATTTTCGACATTGCCGACGAGGCAAAGTTGTACCCGTGCGATAGCGACCTGCCGCACAATATCAAAGTGAAAAAAGCCCCCACCCCATATCGGAAACGGAAGATGCGCGAATTTGTGATGCTGTATTTGAGTACACAAATCAACTGCTAGAAGGCCAAGCGACGAAGCTGCGGCCTAAATTGCAGGTAATCTGTCATGGTGTTTCCCACTTGTCTAGTTGTCTCCTGTCATGCTGGAGACGCATAGGTTTATTCCCATGCTAGAGACAGCACTACGGTCCGCATCTCTTGCCTTCTAGCATCACAAAGCTGATTTGTGGCCACAAATCTGCATCACAGATTTCCGCTTTGATATAGGGAGGGGGCATTTTTCACTGTAATACACAACAACCTGCCCCCGTGCCGCCTGGCCCGGTGGGACGAGTTCTCGCGCGGGGAAGTGCTGCTGGCCACGCAGTTCTTCGACTACGGGAGCCGAATCAAACCCTGCGTGAGTGCGAGCTGGGCGTTGCGCTTGAAGTTTCTGCTGATTTTCTTCCTGCAAGGCAACTACAAGGAGGAAGAGTGCCGGCACAACGCTGGAGCCTTCGGGTATTTGACGCACAAGTTTTTTCTTTCCATGCACGAGGAGGCCTTGTACCGTATCGCGAACCTCGCCCCCAGACGCGTGGTGTTGCCGATGTTGAACTTTTTGTACCAGTTTCTCGCGAAGACACAGTGTCGGGGACAGATGGTTGGCTTGTTTCTGGGTAGAAGAAGGAAGACTGGTGCTGCTCCATCTGGCGACGATTTTGAAATAGTAGACCAGCACCGCGTTGAAGAAGAGATGACTACCAATCGTGGACATCAAGAGCAAGGTCCTCACGAGGATCATGCAGAAACATCGACCACCGAAAATGATCTCGACGCGCTTGCTGCCAACACCCGGCCGCGTTCGGGCGTGAACAAAGGACGACCCAGACTGATGGAGGAAGACAAAACGCACGAGCTGAGCTCGCGGGAGTTCGTTTCGTCTGGTCCGGGCGGAGCGGAGTTGCGAAAGTTGCTGTTCGTATCCCCAGCAGCGGATTATGGTTCAGGAAAAATGTAAAAACTCTCTCAGTTTGCTACTTAAACTTAAAGCGTTAGTTATTTGGACCTTCAGATCATGAATGAAAGAATAAGATGATGAGGCTGTGTCAGAGTTTATTTTCTTTGCGATACGTATGTGTGGGGGTTTAATCGGACGGCGAGACTGCAGTTTGTACATACAGGAGTTGTACACCAGGACAAGGAACATGAGAATGAGGTTCACGTAGACGACTCCGTTGATCCACCGAGTAGAAATGTATTGAAGGGTGGCCAGGAAAACAACTACGGGTACGCGCTAAAATTGCTGGAATTCCTCACGCAGCGATCCATCGCTAAAACTACGTTGCGGGAAAGCAGAGGAAAGAGAGGGAACAAGTTCAAGAAGAACTACAACGCAGCACGAGGTGGCATTGGCAGTGAAGCAACTAACTCGTCGTCCAGGTTCTTCCGCGTCAAGTTCGAGTTCGCGTGGGTGGAAATTTTTTTCAGCATTCTCATACTCGACGAACGGCCTCCGCTTGTGATTGCGCAAGAAACGGACCAGGCGCTGGCCTTCCGCGGCGGCCCAATTCTGGAGCACCTCGCTCGTAGTTCTGGAGCGGATCATATCAAAATGAAAAATCCCCCCTCTCCCTACTGAAAAGGTATCTTTTTGGAAATTTGCGATGCTGATTTGTGGCCACAAACCGTGTCTGTCTTGCAAGAAGGCAACTCCGCAGGCTCGGCCGCATTGCGCAGGCGGTCCGTCATGCTGCCGGGCCTACAGTGCTGACGTTTTTCATGCTAAATGCCCAGGCCAAAACCTCTCTACTCACACTTAGTATGGGCCTGCAGTGCTCCCCAGTAAGACAGCGCGGATTTGTGTACTCAAATCCAGCATCAGAAGTTTCGTCTTGGTTGTTTTTGGTCATGACGTTTTGAGCATGACATTTCGCGCTACCACATGTGTGTAGTTCGCGATACCGACGGGTGTCCATGTCGGTTACTCCGTTTTTTGGCCGTTTGCATGCGTCCCCACGTGGGTTTGTCTTGCGCGACTCCCCTTTTCTAGTGGTGGTTTTTCTGTTGTACCAGTGTGATGGTGCCAGCTTTAGGGCGTTTTTATGTAAAGTAGAGTTAGAGATTGTTTTTTCTTTTTGGTAGTACTCCTTTCTATACTGTTTTTGATCCCTCGGTGCTAGTGGGCACATTTGTACGAAGTTATTTCTACTCAGATAACAACACAGCTCACTACGCCGCCTTCCCAGGAGCTGTTGTTGCTGTCTTTCGGTAGAAATCACATCGTCCAAATAATCCTACTAGAGTTTACCGGGTATGTGGTTTAAGTTTTTTAGGTATAGTCTAAACAGGGACACCCAGCCCTTAGCCATCCAAAATCAGAAGTTTCGTCTTGATATGGGGCAGGGGGATTTTTCCTCTCAATAGATCATGGCGCGCCGCACACAGGTAGACACCGTTCGTTTCAAAACGAGGGCGACTACCTGGGCGCCGCTCTCTACCGGAAAATCCTGCATGCGGCGCCGCATGACAAGTTCCAGAAATTCGTTTTGACCGCGGAGGAACACGTATGGAAAGAGTATCAAATGCAAAAATGTCTGGGTCTGGAAGAATGCAACTTGTCATGCTAAATCTGAAGCATGCAAAAATCTGTGTTCTACAAGTTTGAGAAATGCACTTCGTTGACCGTTTGAAAAACACATCACTGCAAGACTTCGAAGGCTGCTGAAAAGTACAGCAGTCCAGTCCAGTAAAGTTCTAAGTCTGAAACGGAAACAATAGGGAGTTAAAAAAAAAAAAAAGAAGAAGAAGCCTGCGAGAAGATTCGCGAGACTTGGCGCGTTCGTCCCAACGCCCCGCTATCGCTCTCAGAGCCTTCCAACTCTGCCCAGCCAGTGGATCCATTACGCGGCCGATGAAATTGATACAACCAAGATCAGCACGGGAGCACTCAGGCAGATCACGAAGCAGGGCGAGGAACTTACAGGATCCCAAAAATATGCGAAACAGGTAAAGACAAGAGGCGGAGAAGATCGAGCCCATTCAGATAGATGAGGCCGGAGACGATCCAGACCCAAAAAAAAAAAAAAAAAAAACGTCACTACGCCGGTAGCGAGGCCAGGCGAGCGTAACGCAGAGGGTTCGACTCGAATGGGCGAAGATAAAGATTCTGAACCGCGAGCCGGGAGCAGCTTGCTAGATGGGAAAGGGGGCGAGTTAAAGTGGAGAAGAGGCAAGAGAGGAAAAGGAAGGAGGCGAGTTAAATGGCGGCGAGTTAAATTGAAACGGAGGCGAGTTGAAGGGGAAGAGGGGGGCGAATTTAATTAAAGCGAAAGAAATGAGGAGGGAGGGAGATGAAGCATTAAACAGGAGGCCATCAGCTAGTAGCTATAAGCTCCGCCAATTGTATACGTAAGGCTTTTTCTTTTATAGTAGATCACGAATGGCGCGAGCCCTTTTTAAACCCCCCCAGCCGTCCCATATTTGCATGTGCGGGGAGTCTAAGTAACATGGCTCGCCCGAGTCATTGACGAACCGGGAAGATGGGAGGTGGGGTTTACAGTCTTCAGACAGGCCAGCCGCCGTGAGGGACTACCGCCTCTGTTATTGAGGATAGCGCGCGTCCTCCTCGACTGAGTTGCGTGCGCGGCCCATCCGTGTTCCGCGTAAATCTCTACAGGAGAGTGTGCGCCGCGTCGAAAGGCTCCCTTCCGTACGGAGCGCCCTGAGCCCGTTTTAGCGCACATTTAGGATGGCCTTACTGTTTAAAGGATGGGGGGAGTTAGATCACTTTGTAGAACCCAATCTGTTTATGCTAGCAAAGGGCTAGTGCGCTGTGGACCCCCAGGATCAGGTAGACGAGGTCCCAGACCGAAGTGGTAGGCGCTTAGGGTGAACTATGTATGTAGCGCTTAGGGCCCTTCCGTACGGCCAATTTGTATGTCCCGCAACGGGGTTCGCCTAAGTCGGTCATTTGTATGCAAGGCGTTGGGTTACCCGGTCGGCAGAGCCGATCCACAACGAACGAACGATGATTACCAAGAGTCGTTCAGTTTTGACCAAGTCGGGAGGGAGTCTCTCATGCAGGATAGGCATCAGAGAGATCGCACAGAATCTGTCATGCTAGGTCCTGCATTCCAGACCTCATGGGTCATGGAGAAACTGCATGACAAGTCTTGCATTCTTCCAGACCCAGACACTTTTGCATTTGATAAAGAGTGCGTAACTTCGATTCCAGCTTGACGGTTGTCATGGAAGTAGACACGAAGTGCAAGGATCAAAAGATCGTAGTATCCCTTTATGCAGCCTTGAAGCAAGCACTCGTTGCATCATGAAAGGTCGGTTTAGAGCGGCCCCCCACGACACCAGTGCCCACTTACGACAATCTTTCTGTGCAGATTCGATGTCGCGCGGAAAACTTCCAAGTGCATCTGTGGCATAATTGCTTGTGTTGCTGTTCTTTCGCCACTGAACATCAGGGGGTTTCGAAGTCGTGCACTCTCATAACACGGAAATCTTTTCGACTCTCCGACTGCATCACAATCAACAAATTCTACTTCTGCCGTCAGGGACGAAAACGAGAACAACTTTCTGGACCGCGTAGAGCTTTTGTACATCCGGCTCGTGCAAAGAGTCATTCTCGCCACTTTCCACCACAAGTTCATTGACACAGGGAACGAAATTTGGCGAGGGCTTTTGCAAATAAAGCTGGAGGAAAAAAACGAGGCGGTCGCTAGTACAAAGTTCGGGCTGCACTGCGCGACGGTGTAGCAGCTGTGCAAGGAACTACCTCAGCGCACGAAGTAGAGTTTCTGGCTTGACGAGTGATAATATAATCACTAGAGAACTTTTGCTGGCACTGGGTGGACCAAGAGTCCGTTTATCAACAAAAAGTACTGCGTTCGTAGGGATGGCATCATGCACGATACGCAGACAACAAGAAGTCGCCACACTGTAGCAGTAGCGGAAATCGAAATAAAAGTAGAAAATGAAATGTCAATGTCTGTCGTGGCATAGTGAGTCGGTGGCACGGTAAATGAAATTTCTTTCAGCCAAGATCTTCAGACAGGAGCAGGAACAAGGTTGATCCCCGAGTTCCATGAATGTGTTTCGTAGAAGATCCACGACTCGCGCTTCTCTCGAACTGTGACAGAAATATTTTCCTTCGGTCGAAGTACTTTCAACATGTGATTGTGATATTCAAAATGCTCCGATCCCGACGGAATTCGCAGTGGAAGTGGTCTGACAGCTCGGTTGAAATTTTCGTGATAGTGAAACGCCGGTGAAAAAACGATCTCCACGGGGAAATTTTGTCATAATGATCATGCGATCTATCGGTAAGAAGAGCTGGCTTGTTTGGTGTATAGTGATCGAAGTTCTGTGCGAATCGCATAATAATTCACCCACGACTGCAATCGAACGAGGCAAACACAAAGTTCTAAACTAACAACATTTTTGGCGGCCCGAAGATTATTTCCAGAGATTTCTAATTCACTAGGTGTCTACTAGTATTTTACTAGTGAGCTTATCTTCAATTTGAAGGAGTGAATTCATCAGTAGTTCAGCGCCGTCGACTGACGTTGTACAAGCTCGATGAAGTAAAGTAGCTTGTTTGCAAAACAAGTAGCTATCTGCAGTTGCAATAATTTATTTCTATTTTCTGCGTCCTCTCGCAATATTCATTGAAGATGACGCGCGTCGCTCGACTTCAGTATGCAGCTTTTACGGTTGCTGCCGTCTTCACGGTTTTTTTGCCGTCGCGTTGCCGCGCGGCCGGCTCCACCAGCCCTAATGAGTTTATGCAAAATAACGTTGCCGCGTCTCTACTAGGAGACGAGCGTTCCACGGGCCCACTGGCCGCGACCAGTGTCGGGTGGAATAACGCCGTCAAGGAGCAGTTGCGCCCTGCGTTTTTCCGGGGTAGGGCCAGGTTTCGGGAGTTGCTCCGCCATGTGCAGGAGGGTGACAAGAGCTACATTGTAGAACTTCAAGGCTTGACGCGGAAGAAAAAACCGGCACAGCCTTCCGGGGTTTTATTTTCGCAGTCTCTTCTATCGGACTGGTACGCGTTTCGGTCCGCGCTCAAGTTTCTGCACAAAAATGTCGGGCCAAGCACTGGACTACGCCTTCAAGACGCAGAAGACATCGAGGACGCGCCCTCGGCGAGTCTGATTGCCACACTGTGGCAGGAGGTGACGGGCGCCGACCCCTGGACGAAGACCGCCTACCCCAAGAGCCTCACCGCCGCGCTGTTGGCCTTGGAAAACGGACTCGGGGGAGGCCGCCTGGTAGGAGGTGTGCCGAAGGCTAGTGAAGAGCCAGGTACTAGGTCAACAGCATCCGATTTCTCACACGACGAAGACACACAGCTGCGTCGGCGCAACCCCCGCTCGCGCTCGTCTTCTTCCCGCAGCAGCACTCCTCGCACGGGAGGAACACAAGGCAGAGCA
This sequence comes from Amoebophrya sp. A120, assembly GCA_905178155.1. Classification (NCBI taxonomy): domain Eukaryota; class Dinophyceae; order Syndiniales; family Amoebophryaceae; genus Amoebophrya; species Amoebophrya sp. A120. Next base: position 424,252 of record CAJINV010000019.1, on the reverse strand, counting down.
TCGGGTCTTCGTCGGGAACGTGTCCGTTCTCGTGATGGAGGTGCAAGAGTTGCCGGGGAAGATGAATCTCCGGCAGGAAGCACCTCGACCGCGGCGTCGGCTCTGGAACGGCGGCCGCCCACTGCTACGGTCTGCGAACAGTATGTGGATTCAAGCACGTGGTCGGCCCCAGAACGGGGTTCGAGAATCAAAGCACGGTGCCCAGATATCGACCCCGGGAGCAGCCCGACTGACGAGGCACACATGGTTTACTGGGGCGATGATGCTGGCGCCAGGACGAGTGTACTGCAATTGTACTCGGCACTGAAGGCAAGAGAAACATACCAGGCAGTGGTAAAAAACGCCGGTGAGCTCGTCGTTCCGGATATTGAAAGCCTTCACTCTCCTAGCCAAACCTTCCCACTCGTTTGCTCCGAGTGGTATGCCGGCGGCCTGGAGCTGCGGTTGAACGTCCATCTCTTCCGTCTGCCTGTGAGGGCCCGAATGGGCAAGCCAACGCAAGACAAGAGCTCGGTAAGAATTTTATAGTAACTTCTGACGGTCGGATGATTGGTAGCTAAACCTAAGGATGATCAGGGGAGCAAGAAGGCATAACTTTTATTTACACAAGGACTTTCTTGGACCACAAGAACACCAAATTAAGTACAAACAGCAGCTCGTCCGTCAAAACAAGTAAGTAGTCCGCTTCGAGAAGTTCTGATGAACCTCAACCAAGAATAAAATGTAAACAATTGCAAAAAGAATTCCTTTACCACAGCGGCGGCCTTCAGATCTTGGGTCCACCTCGGTATCCGGTGAGGGCGAAGCGCGGGGCCTCATTGAGGAGGAAGATGCCGTGGCTTCTCCAAATGGCGAAGGCGATTTAACGCATGAAGAAGATGACTCCGGTACCCATGATGCCCCGATGGGGGCAGCTGTGCGCGTTCAGATCGTCAAAGCTACATGGGAACATGATTAAGAAGATGATGATACTAGAGGAACTACCGGGAGGACCGTAGATTGATGGAGTTCCGTGGCTTTTCAACAAGTCATTTTGCGCAATTTTCAGAAACGCTCGGGCTCCTTACGCGGTTCCGTTGTTTCTCCTTTTCAAAGTCGCGTTTAGAGTCACCTTCCTAATAAGTATTTTTTTCTCACAACAAAACAAAGCGAAAGCTTCGCGCTCTTGACTCCCAACCTTGAAAAATAGCATCTATGTATGATTGCGCTTTATTTTGTTCAACAGTCACGACGCCAGCGAGCTTGACCTTGAGAAATACACGACGTGCGTTGATGTCGAAAGTGTTGACTCTGAATCTGTCACCATCTCTCTCACCGCCTCTCTACTTGAGAACTCCGTACTCCGGGCGGGGTGTGGCTGGATGGGAATTCGGGTCTTCAACGTGGTTGCGCATGTCAAAAGGAAGTTTTCTCGACGTCAAAAGTGTGTAGTTGTGCATCTGCATGTTAGTTTTGCGGCGAAGCAAGGACACGACGCGGCAGAAGGTCGTGTATACACAATTTCTAAAGAAATAGGACGCAACCTCCGAAGAAGAACGAGGCACGAAAGTGAAACAGGACCTAGTAACCCACTTCACACTCCCCTCCACGTGATAGGAACAATTTATACCCCGCAGTGAAAGAAGATGCGAAATTCCTCTTGCGTCGGCTTCACGATTTTCGCAGGAGAGGAAAGACCTGAATACCTGTGTTCCCTTTTTTCCCAAAAACGGAGCTATCTTATTGGTCAGACTGTTTTTTCAGGCTGGAGTACTTCTAGTTCATCCCTGATGTAGTTTTGAGATTTGCTCTCCAACGGCGGTTCAATACTGGTCGAGCAATAAATGTCGGTTCCTTTTTACAAAAATGCACGGGCCGACGAGCGTGCTATTGTCTCTCCCATTAAATAAGGATTTGCAGATGAGATTTTAATCGTGTCCCCTTGGGCCCACCACGAGAAACATAAAGCGAAGCGTGAAAGAGCAAGATGAGAAACGCTTCGCTTGGCATAGAACAGCAGCTCTGCTTTTTTGGCTCAGTGCCTCCTACCAGTGACTCCTCCTCCTACTTGCCGACCCCACAGATCGCGCGTCGCAGAGATCACATGATAATGGGGATCGTGCCAAATTATTTTCTTTCCTGAGTAGGAGTACAACAGTACAAGTGCCTCCTTCTGCTGGAGTTAAGTTTTCTACAGGACGATATAGACGACCTACCGTCACAAGATCAAGGCTCGACGGCTGATTGAATTTTCTTTCCGCATGAGATCAAGACAGTTCCCGGTTCCTTCTTACCTTCGCAGAGCTACCGGATACGAGTATGCAGACGAACTTGACTACACTTCTGCTGGTCGTTCATCTAGAAGCGGATTAATTCTTATCGCGTTGGCTAATTACGACAAAGCGTTGCCTCTTGCTTCTTCTCTTTCTACTTCTGCGTGTCCGCACGAAAGATTTTTTGATCTCTACTTTGATTTCATTCCATGATGTTTTCTGGGCGCATCCGCGAGAACACGGGCCGCTACCCTGTTGGGGTAGAGGAGGGAATGACAGACCAGGGGGTTCCCTACCGATTTTTCTTTCCCCTCCCGGCGCGGGCCGCGAGGCTGCAGACGCACCGGGCGAAACACGTGCGGGACTGGTGTACCATGTTGGACGGGCAGTATTGGATCGTGAGCTTTGGTGCCGGACGCATAAGTTTGCGAGCGACTAAAGACGACGCACAGTGGAAAAAATTCTTGAAGCGCATTTTGTTTCACGACGTCATCCGGATGTGTCTCTTTTCCGTCGCTCTCGTTTGCAACTTAGTAAGTGACTTCCTTTCCGCCGAATGCAGGCGAAAATGCTGTTCCTTCTTTGATGGCGGCGCATTATCCTTCCTGTCGTTCACGCTTCCAGCTTTTAACCTCCTACCCGCTTGGCAGGCACGGTATTTCAAGTCCGAGTGTCCCGCTAGTGGCTCTTCGGACAAGTGGATTCTCTACTCGCACGGCCTCACCTATGGAGCTGTCAGGATCGAAATCAACAAAATCGAAATAATTTGTGATGCGTAAAATTTATACGAGCTGGAGGCTCAGCTGTCAAGTGGCGCATGACAAATTTCGGGAGCACCAACATCCAGTCTGTCATGCTGTTTGGTCAAAGATGACTGCTCCTGTCATGCTACTCTGGCAGCGCATCGCCTTCCCCTAAACAGGCGCACAACCGGTCTCATTTGCCTGCTCCCCAACACAGGCCTTGCGTGCGCTACATTTTATGCATTACAAATTTTTCGACTTTATCGATTTCGATCCTGACACTTCCATATCACCGCCTCCACCGACGAGCACGCTTTGCTCCATGCGGAGTGGTATCAACTGTAAAAATGTCTGGGTCTGGAAGATTCTGACACTTGTCATGCACGTTTTGAATGAGCCGCGATGTCCGTGATGCATACCCAAGCAATACAAATTTTTTCACGGCTTCTTGATGCCTATTCTGCATGACAAATGCCTTCTCAGTGTCGCAGAAATTGCATTTCCTTTGCTACTCGTGCAATACAGATTTTTTTTGAATCCAAATGCAGCATGACAAACTTGTATTCTTCCAGACTCAGACATATTTGCACTGGATAAGTGGGTATGATACAGAAAAACACAATCGCGCCGGATAGACGGAAGACAAGTATAAAAACAAGGATTGACTTGTTATGTCATTTTTCAGAAAAAAATTATTCTCAAGATGTTTGGTTCTGATACCACATTCTAATACGCACGTGGACGTCGTGGTCGTGACATAAGTAGCACACAAAGTCCTGTGGCATCCTGTTGAATAGCGTAAAGACCACGTCAGCAGTTGTCCAGAAGCCCTGCTCACATGATGCATTTATGGCAACATATTCATTTCAGACAGCGTTTTTCTGTGTGATACCAAGCGAGCCACGGTTACAGAGTGTTCGCACTGCACCACACCGAGGGGTCTGCGTGCCAAGTCTGGACCGTAGACGGAGGGAGTGGAAAGTTATCCAGCGCAAATGCGACGTCTGGGTCTGGAAACTTTTGATGCGAAATTGTGGATGTTCCGTGGAGCAAGTGGAAGTGCACCTAGTATGGCAGGTTTTATTTGAAACGCCCCCTTATGGTGCTTATTGCGGATTTGAGGCCGCGGCGCTTTTCCTGCATGACGCAAATGAAGTATTTTGGTCAACTTGCACTAATTTCCTCTAAAAATAAACGCAACCAAAAGAAGCACCAAAAATCATTCCAGAACCACACAATGTTGATCATTTTTGCGCTGTATAAAGGCGGAAAAGGATTGATTTCGAGCTCGCCCCCTTCACCCGGTGCGACAGCGAGATAGATGAGGAAGTGGAAAGGCGGTGCACGACCAGCGCGGAAGATGAAAAAATAGCCCCCAAAGAAGCGAAGTCGCGGATTTTTCACGAAGTTTGTGTCGACTGGCGGGAAAAACGGTGCGAGCAACGGGCGCAGCAAATGTTTGAGGCCTGGAAGTTTCTGGTATCAAATGTAAAAATGTCTGGGTCTGGAAGAATGCGCGATTTGTCATGCAGCTTGTCCATGACCCATGAGGTCTGGAATGCAGGACATAGCATGACAGATTCTGTGCGATCTTTCTCATGCCTATCCTGCATGAGAAACTCCCTCCCGACTTGGTCAAAACTGGACGACTTTTGGTAATCATGCAACACAGATTTTTGCATGCTTCAGATTTAGCATGACAAGTTGCAATCTTCCAGACCCAGACACTTTTGCAGTTGATATCTGGAAAAGCGGTACGAAATTTTTCACTGTGGTAGTGCACGTCAAGAGGAGGAGGTGGCTGTTGGCGATGAAAATGGGAATCTCAAAAATGCGCCGGGGAAAGAATCCCAAATAAAGCAAAGACAGCCCGTGAAACCCATCCTCGCGGGCTTCAGCTACGGGGCCACCACAGCGCAGGTTTGCCTGCAAAAGTTCTTCTCGCAGCGGCCGGAGAGCGACCCTTTAACATCACCTGCGCCACCATTTTCGACGAATGCAGTAGTACCAGCACAACTTCCTCCTGGTCCCTCCGGAACAGCTGCTTCACGCCGGGAAGAACAAGGTGAAAAACAACTACACACCGGGGCCGCGCCGTGCTCCTGTGCAAGAGCCTTGATCTCGATTGACGGCTGGTACTCTATTCCGCTGGGGGAGACAGGATTCGACTTTCCGCGCGTGCTGACTTCCGCGGTTGCGGAAGCGAAAACTGACCAGCAAGTCTCCATCCAGCGCGTGCCGCAATTCTGGAACCTCTCGGAGGAATTTGCGAGGCGAACGCCGGAGAAAGAGAACCAGGAGCGGATTCTATCCTGTGTGAAATAAACGGGTCTATTTCATCATCGCTTTTTTATTGCAGAATTCACCATCAGTTGACTATTTCTTTTGAAGTGGATACGTTTTGATATTTTACACAGGATAGATGGCGAAAGGGCTGTTTGGTGTCGCGGGAAAAAAATTTCCCTTGTACAAAGGGGTGCTGCACATGGAGATGTGCGAACTATATCCTAGGTAAAAGCATACCCACACCATGGATGGAATGAATTTTGCAGCACATCAAGCTAACAAGTTTTGGGTGCTGCGCAGAGCACAATGCGATTCTCAGTATAATTGTTCTCGTGGTTCTTAGGAGCTAGTGGCAGCCGCATCTTGATGTTGATGAATCCATTTTCTAGTCCTGATTAGGGAATGATAAACAAGTTTCTAAATAAATGATCCCCAGAAAGTAAGCCCCAGGGGAAGCAGCAGCCGCACGAGACTGACACCTTCTGCACATGCCGCATTTCTGCATGAAAAATGTCGAGGGTGGGTACGTTTTTGAAGACGACAAACTCCCCAATTTTATTTTCGTCGGTGCGTTTGCCCGGTGTGTGGCCCTCGTGCGGATACTGTTCGTGCACTACCTGCTTCCCTTTCGCGACAAATACTTTGCCACCTCGAAGGCTAGTACAACGGCGACATCTAGTTCGGAGTTGACACGATCAAAGACAGCAACAGCAGGCCACGGAGGTGATACGAGCAAAAGCCAGACAGAAACAGTGCAACAGGAGTGGGACATTACTGCGCCACTGTTCCAGCTATCACCCGCAAATAGTGAAGATGTCTGGGGCGGACGGGGAAATTTTCATTTTGAATAATGAGATGCAAAAGGACTTTTTCGCCAGGATGCATGGTTTTTTATTTTCCTTTGATAGTCGTCCGAGGAAAGAACCAGAACTCCTTCACGAAGAAGCATGCCGGGGCAAGTGCTGCCCCGCGTTTTTGCAGCCTGCGCCGCGTATACAACAAACCTTACTCCTCGCATCAAGGGCCGCAAAGCATGTCCCACGCGGCATGATAATTGCAGGTGGTTTTGACTCTTTTCCATGTAGTATTTTTACCCCGCAACCACAGCCATCCATTCTGTTTGCGCTTCATACCCTCACCACAAATACAACTGGTGGCTCGAGTCTCGGGTGGACGCAGTCGGCGTTTATTATTCGATGGTAGACCGAATTGTCGAGTTTTTGCAAGACCTCGACGGTCATGAAGACGACGACTCTGGCGCTGGCAAGGATGGCAAAAATGCAGCAGCACTACAGGAACAACAACAATCCGCTGGTCGGCCGGACACGGTGACAGATTCTGAAGTTTTTTCGCCCGTTCTTGCAGTTCCCCACGATGAGATGGATCTGAAGAAAACGAAATGACGTGGACGTCGCAACAAAATTGTGTTTCCACTGAAGATGATTGATATGATACTTCTGGTCCGCAGAAGTCCTTGCGCATAGTTCGTATCTCGTACCTCGCACATGCACGGAACCTTACACGCAGTTTTGCTTTGGGAAAAAACAAGACAGAAGCACGACCGGCGCTTCCTTTTCTGCGGGGCATTCGTGTTGGTGTTCCTGCGTGCTGGTAAGAATAAGTAGCAACATCGATTCGGTAATGATACCTCGTGTCTGATGTTTTCTGACAACCTACTGTAGATGTAGCTCCTACCGCTCGAGAACCTTCATGAGCATTGATTTAAGTATTAGCAGAGACTTGAAGTAGCTTTTTGTCGCTCAATTCAAAGCTTTTTTTCGCTGTCGCTGAACCCTGTTCATCCGCTTCTAGATGACTCACGGCGGTGTGATGTAAAAATGAGGTGTCGTGGCTTGCCTTCTTATTTTCTCATTTCTTCCGCAGCGTGGTTTTATTGTTGATAGATTTGTCTAGTAGCGCCGTTGTAGTATTCAAAAATGTCGTCGCTTTTCAAGAACACCATTGCGGCGGGTCACGCTGGCTCGGTAGCTGTGGGATCATCCGGCGAAAGCGTGCTGGTTGATGAGACTCGGAACGTTGTGCCAGAAGGAAGTCATGCAGGCACTCCTGGAATGGCGTCTCCGTCTGGCGAGACGAATGTGCGGGCACCAGACGAGGCGAGAAGAATAACGCAGGGCACTGCTAGTGCTACCACGACGAGCTTCTACTACGAGCACGAAGCTGTAGACGACGACCCGGAGAATGCGTTGGGCGTTCCCCCGCGCGAGCCGGAATTGCACTTCCTGAGTCCGTTCGACCTGCTCAACATGAACCGCGCTGTGCCAATATTGTGAGGAAAAATCCCCCCTCCCCATAGCAGACCGGGATACTTCTGAAAATTTGTGATGCTGATTTGACACCACAAATCGTCGCTGTATTGCAAGAAGGCAAATCCAAAAACCTCGGCGCGTCCTGCAGTCAATTTGCAATGCTGTATGGCCTACGGAGGATATGCCTGCCTTGCTAGGCGCCTACACCAAAACGCCCCTGCTCCGGCTTAGTATCTGCCTGCAGTCCTCTACCGCAAGACCAAGCCGATTTGTGTACACAAATGCCGCATCACAGATTTCCAGTTCGATATGGGGAGGGGGGGTTTTTCCTTTCAATAGCCGATGGTGTGGTTCTACGAGCAGACAGGGCGCCGGGCTTCATCAGGTCACTTCCCCTGCTCCAATGACCTTTTCTGCAAGAGTCTTGCGAAAGTCCTCGCGATCCCAAAGTACAGCGTGTTGGCTATGGCGTTCTCAATCGTTACATTCTCAACTGTTACATGATTTGTCATGCAAAAACACTATCACTATTCACAATCACGCGATCAAGCCTTCTTCGCATGGCAACTTCTCGACGCGCTAAATAGCACTAGAATCCATTCCAAATCTGTAATGCAAAAGGCGTAATCTGCCTCCTTTCACTTTTGCCCTTCTTGCATATATAAATTCGTGTAACAGTTGAGAGTGTAACGTTTGAGAACGCCATATTGGCGGGCCGCTACAGCTACCGAGACTTGGAAATCTATGATGTCGAGGGCGAGGACGCCGAAAAACAAAATGTAGTAGAGAATGGCACTACAGAAGGTAAGGACGAGGATAATGAAAATGAAAACTTAAAAGTGTCTCAACACGATCTTAAGCTTCTCACCACTTCAAAAATTGTGGACGCTGAAGAGCAAGACGATGCTCCTCTAGACGACGAATCGGCAGCGCAAGCCGGCGAAGCAGCTGCAAAGGAACTTACGGAAGTCAAGAACATTGGCGTTATTGAGGACATCGCACCGCCGGAGGAGACACTAGACCACGACGCGGGTCTTGATCGCGCCGAGGACCAAGTCTGCGTGGCAGAAGGTGAGGAAGCCGCCCAGGAGAGGTGTAAAAATGATGATCCTGGAAAATCAAACCCTGCTAAAGATAGTTCTTTACACGACGAGGTTCTTGTCGAGCAGGAGAAGAAGCCAGAACCTGTTGTCTCCACCTCCGATGCGGAAAAGGAAAAGAAACTGCGGCCGCAGCCCAGGCTCGTGGAGCTGTGCAACGCGGGTGTACCAGTGGAGTTCTGCACTTTAGCCAACGGCTTTGGAGGTGCAGGCGCAAGCGCGGAAATGGAAGGCCGAAAGTCGCTTGTTGATGCAGTGACCTTGCCGAAAGAGACTGAAGGGGTTGACAACTCCAACACTACTCCCCTACGTGGAAGAAGACCTGCCGTCCTCCGGCCGCTGACGCAATTTGAGCAAGTGACCCAGCATCTGACCATGAATGTTGGTAGCAGCACTTATGACCTTGACCACGACGTCGTGCATTACCAATTCTTCGAGCGCGATCGGCACGACCAGTTTTTACCGCAAGCCGCAGGGAAGCAAGTGATGGATCCGGATGCGGGGCACACCGACGCGCCGCTCACTGCGATCAGGGTGACACGCTTTGCGGATAAATCGGGGTTTGCGATCGGAATTCTGACTCAGCACTATGGGATTGCGTAACGCGTCCAACCCTTCTTGTTTCCCCTTGTTTAAAGGACAAGATGCTTAAGCAGTAACAGCAGCTGCAGCAACACTTGAGCTTGTTTCATCGCACTTATTTATTACAACAAGTGAAGCACATCATGTGGACTCGAGTTGTACTCTTACGTTGACTAGGTCGTCCCAAATCTTGCTCTGTCACACGAGCAGTGCCCTCAAATAACAGCCCCAGTAGAGAGCAAACTTGGCATTTTGCATGAGAAATGAGGGACTTTATGCGCATTTTGCATGACAAATGAGGGGGTTCGTTTTGCGGGTTCATAAGCACGGCGTTTTCGACGGGGACTCCATGGTCATGTTTGCGACTGACTGGGCCCGGATGCACAGAGAAATGTTTTCTGCGCCGGATGTCCCTTCTGACGTAAAACAAGACGTTTCAACATCCCACCCAAGCTCTGGTGCTTCCGCCCCAATCACAGTAGATGTAGATCAACATCAGCAGGAAGACACCGCGGGCGGTCCTCCCGTGATAAAAACTCTTCCCAAGAAGGAGCGCCTGTGGCCGTGGCTGTCCCGCCGTACCTCAACACTGTCGTCGAGTTCGGAGGAGGAGCGGAGGGACGTGGGAACTGGCGCGATGCTTACTGGCGATGGAGCGCAGAGCAGTGCTACGGCGGGGGAAGAGCAGCAGCTAGGAGGAGGTCATCGAGCGAGCAGTAGCAGTTCTCAAGAGGTGCCGACGCCGGATCATTATAGCACCACTGGCACAGCGCGAGACCCAGACGCGGAACAAGTAGATCCAAAGCCGCTCGCGACCACCGTCGTTCCACCTTGTTCAATACCGTCCGCACCTTTGATCTTCAAAAACCGTTTGCGCGCGGTTCCCCTCGGCACTCCGGCGATTCCGGAATTCCTCCCGGTTTTTCCAAAGATCAACGGAACGGCGTGCTGCGTGGTGGGTTTTCCGAAGAAACTGCTGGCGAAGATGAAGCAAACAGTGATTGCCGCGGGTTTGGAGAAAGATTATGAAGCGACTAGTGATTATGAAGCAACTAGAACAACAAACGCGGCATGTAGTACAACAACGTCGATTATCAACTGTAAAAATGTCTGGGTCTGGAAGAATCCAACTTGTCACGCTGATTTTAGATTCTAAAAAAATCTGTATTGCATGAGCAGCAAAGAGAGTCCAAGTTTTGCTACACGGAGCGAGCATTTGTCATGCGGTATAGGCATCAGGAAGCCCTCTAAAAATCTGTGATGCTAGGGCATGCATCACAGACATCAGGAGTCATGCAAAATGTGCATGACAAACCCCTCCCCGGGGGGTTTGTCATGCACTGACAAAAAAAGGCGGAACGCAGCGAGGAGAGTTGCCTCGCTGTCGTTACCGACCCGAGAAAGATCCGCATCGTAGATGTACGCACGCAGTGCGAAAGATCCTGTAGCTTTTTTTTTTTGGCTGTCCCCCACTTATTAGATTGCCGCCAAAGATTAGAGATAGCGTTACTCCCTTGCCGCCTTCGCGATATTTTTTTTAGCGGACCCCGCACGATATCCCTGATGCGTTTCCCGCTTAGTATTGCACAGCTTGGACACATAGACACCCCTCGCTATGGCACACCTTATCTGCCTAGTCGCCCCTAGGTAGGTGCAGGAATTTTCTGTGTGGGCTCTTTGTGCTTAATTATTCCAACAGGGGCTGAGTCTTTTTTTTCTGCCTTTCCAGCAGAGTTGTACAGATGGGGGGGAATTGACGGAACTGGCGCGAGACCTTGGTGACGGAGCAGGCGACAAGGGCGGAAATGGTACAAATCAAAAAAAAAGATGGTGTACACGCGCACTGCTTAACTGTGTGAAAGGTGTCGGCCCTGATTGACCTGCTGCGGCAGGCAGGTGAATTCGTAGAACTGCTTCACATGTTAAGTAACGCCCACCGGCCTCCTAGATTAGTGATGAATTTATATGCGTTTTCAGAGTGGGGCCCAATGAAAAAAAAAAAAAAAAATGTGCATGACAAACCTGGCAATCTTCCAGACCCAGACATTTTTACATTTGATATCGATCACCACCGATGACATTCTCACGGCGATCGTGTGGCGCGCCCTGGTCTACGCCCGGGTGAAGCAACTCGCGCTCGACTTCACGAACAACGATGTCGTTACCACCGTCGCGCGGGCCTGCAACTTTCGCGGCCGGAGGTTGCAGAACGCCGTTCCCAAGGATTACTGCGGCAACGCGGTGTATCAGAAGGAAAAATCCCCCCTCCCCATATCGCGACGAAGTTTCTGATGCTGGATCTGCGTACGCAAAGCAGATGTGTCTTGCTGGCGAGGACTGCAGGCCTATGTCAGGCCTCAGTAGACAGGTTTTGGCCTAGGCGCTTAGCATGACAGACGTCCACGCTGTAGGAGCAACAGCATGACAAACCGCCTGTAGAATGTGGCGGCTGTGACGATTTGTGGTCACAAATCAGCAACGCAAATTTTCGAAAACGTACCTTGTCAATATGGGGAGGGGGGATTTTTCCTCTCAATACGGTGGCGTCTGTGTTCACGAGGCTGAAAGTGAAGGAGCTGCTACTGCAAAACGACCGCGAGCACGAGGTCGGGAGCATCGTGCCGTCCACAATTATTGCGGACATAGCGTTGCGACTCAGGCGCGACTTGCAAGCGCAGGGACAGAGGGACCAGGTCGAGGCTTTAGGACAGTGGCTAGAAGAAAGGCAAGCCAAGCACGAGAAAGTGGTGCATGTCTTCGACGAACACGCGCTGACTTTCATCATTTCTTCCTGGAACTTCGAGTGGGAAGAGGCGGGATTTAGTACCAGTGGAACTTCTACCGAGGGTCGCGAAGAAGGCCAAATGCAGCTATACAACCTGGTCGATAAAAACAAAGTTTCAGATGTTCCTCGTGACAATTATGTCATCAACTACCCAAAATTTTACGACCACGGAGCGCTCGTTCCGATAGTCTCCGTCTTCACAAGAAGGCCGGACTGGCAAGGTGGTGGACTGAATGTGTACGCCACGGGCACGAGTGAATTCGTAAAGACGTTTGCTGAGTACCTGGACAAAGTGAGTAAGTATTGCGTATTTTTCTCTACTCTCCTGGAGAACAAAGGAGGCCTTTGTGGTGGTGCCTTTTTTTTTGGAGGTCCTTCGGCCCAACGGATGTTCATCAGAATCCTGGTTCCTCGGAGTCGACGTCCGCTGTGCTACTCCACTTTTGTTAGAGAAATAAAATGGCGTCAGTACTTGTCGCGATCTTGGACGAATGCTCGGCTGAAGTACAAGGTAGGTACTACCCCTGGATCCCTAGGTGGACCTAGGATTTTAAAAAAAGATTGCATGGACCACCTTGTCATTGACAGAAACTAGTTTGTTGTACGCAGGTTCTTCTGTTTTTCTTTATGTTCCGAGTACAGCCACAGAGTGGGACACGAGCTCCGCGTTTTTGTTTCAAAATGAATATGTTGTTTTGAATTTGACTGATCCGTCCTCGATCGAATCGGGGCCAGGCCCAGGGAGTGGCCCCTGCAACTGGTGCTTTCAGGACGTTACAATGGAAACGATCGCGCGAGGGCTGATTTTCAGTTCCCGCAGCGCCAACACTCTTCATTCGCGCAGGCACACAATGATCCAAAAGATCCACAAGTTTTGTAGTGTTCGGTAGTCAGGATCAGAAAGATCTTTAGTGTTTCCGCGAGCGCTACTTTCACTTTTCCGTATTGTCGAACCCCCCCCGACGACCTGTTTTTGTGACATATTTTGAAAGAGCAATAGGAAGCTGGGCATCTTGTCCCAACATGACGAACAGGGCCAAATTTACGAAACTAGATGTAGAGCAGTTGAACAAGCTACAATTGGTAAAAGTAGAGTCGCGGATCTTTTTTTTCGCAAGCGAGTAAGTAGGGCTCCCTTTAGATGACATCTGTCACGACTGTTTCAGTAGTAAGTAGCAAGTAGAACTAGTATTCCTCGGGTACGCACGAGTAGCACCGACTCTGACAAACCATGGGATTCAGCAGAAGTTTAGTTTTACTCATACGCCCTGGAAAATTTTACTTGAGCTACGAAAGCGGTGCCGTGCGTTATTTTTGTTTTCGCGCAATTGTTTGATTATCATTCGAGTTCTGCCGCTGGGCGGAAGACACGAGATAGAGCTGCGTGGAGTCTATTTTCTATGATAGAAGAACGTCATTGTTCATTTGTGCTGTCGTATTTTTGTGGAAACAAGTACAAATTTTGTCTTGCCGTTGCCTAGTAGGTGAGTATTTTCAACACATTTTGCCGAAGCAATTTCGACTTTCACTAGGTCGAAGCTTATTTTTTATCGCGCTGATTCAAGAACCACCTTGACCTTCCACAATGCCCAAGAAGCCATCCAAAGAGAAAGGCGGTACGAAGAATAAGAGAAGTGGAGGTCGTGGGGTTATTACCGGTCATATCGTGGATGATAACGAGACGGAAGCAATAATATCAAGGCCGCAAGAACAGATCGATGCAGCAGCAGCTCTAGATGAGGAACCACAAAATTTTGATGTGGGGAGGTCTTCCCCAGTAGTGGAACGAAAAGCCACGAGTGTCCAAGGCGACACGGCAAGGACGAACGAGCTTGGAGCCAAGGCTCTTGTGGGCGGTGGAAACGATGACGCTTTTCCAAGAGGAAGAGGTGTTGGTGTTGGTGAAGACAAAAAGCAAGTAAACCACGACGACCCTGGCAGGCCGTCGTCGTCCGCGAATCATCTCGGTGAAGAAGATAACACTCATGTAGACAAGTCGAACTCGTCCTCCCCACGCGGCGACGAAAACGGCGGAGAGATGCGAGGAAAGTCCTCCAGCATGCTGCATTCGCCATCGCCGGAGCGGGAGGCAAAAGCAGCAAGGATCATAGAGGACCTGCGTGACAATTTCCAAGATAGTCGCCAACGTTATGCTGAGACCTCGAGGGGCTATGATGCGACGAGTGCTAGTTCGTCTTCGTCACCAGCGGGTATGATGGTAGAAACAGGGGCTGCAGCAAGTAGGTCGTCTGGACAGCAGCAAATGATACAACATCAACCCCCCGCTCGCACCGCGGAGGTTTCGTCTCCGGCACGAACGTCTTCCAGCAAGGAGCAGACTATCCTGGACAAGGAGCGAGAGCTGGTTCTGCTGATTCATCAACACCTGCAGGCGGGAAACTCCGTGACTTTATCGGACCTGAACGGCAACAAGAACTGGAAGCGCCTGTTGAAGTTTCCGCTGAAGGAAAACAAGCTGAAGGCGGTCCGCGCGAAGCTGTTCCAGAAACACCCGGATTTGTTCTTCGTCAAAGACAACGAGGAGGTCTGCGCGCTGTTTCCTGGCGGGTTGGGAGGGCGGGGTGATACGGGACCACACTCCCTTTCTGCTAGTTCTGCTTCTCTCGTAGCTGGGACAGTGGGGGAAGCCGGCGTCCGGGGAAATGTTGCTGAAACAGCTTCAATAAAACAGTCCGCTGGAGGAGGCGTTCTTGCGGGTGATCTTCACGTCCTGCAGGCACCACCAGCCGGTGGTCTTTCCAGCCAGACGGGCGGCGGTGTGGATGCCAGCAGTAGTAGCACGAATTTTACTGTTGCGAGGCGGGCTCCAAAGTCCATTTTGAAAAAGGTGTCGGCACCGCACGACATCACGGCAAGTAGTAGCAGTAGTGGTAGTGCGAAGCACCATCATATACTTGATCATTACGCTCCCCACCACCACACGAGCACGAGCACGACGCCGGCGTGTAGTACTCTTAACGTCGAGCAGGAGGACTCGAGCTCGCACACGTCCAGCGATTGCGACGGAGATGTCTCGGATTGGTCTTCCGTGGACTTGTATGCGTTGCAAATATGTCTGGGTCTGGAGGGATGCGAACTTGTGATGCGCATAGCACGACGCCCACAAATCTCTCATGCATAGGCAGCAAAAGATCGCCACTTGCTGTCTCCAAAAGTGGGGATCTGTCATGCGGATTAGGCATTGCATAAGCTACTTCTCGAAATCTGTGATGGTAGGAGCTTCCACAGATAGAATTTCTGTGCCATGCAAAGACAGCATGGCAAACTCGTGCACTCATCCAGACCCAGACACATTTGCATTTGATAACTTGGATTTTTTCCTGCCTCGGAAACATGTAGTCGGGAGAGACCACGACAGGAAGAACTGCAAAGGCGGGCTGATGACGAGTAACGCAACTGTATTCACTTCACAACCGATGAAAAGCTGCAGTGGCAGCAGCAACAGCAGCCACGACGGCCGTACTGAAACTGAGTCAACGGAGCCGGAGGGCACAGAAGAAGCAACAGACGCGCCGGATAGCCAAAATTACAAGACATCGGCTGTTGCGGAGATCGAGAGGCCGTTGAGGAACACTACAGAGGCGGACAATAAATCGTCTTCAGAAACAGAGGAGGAAAAGGAGGAGGAGAACTCAAAAAGGACCATTCAGGAGCCTGACCAGGAGGACGGAGATGAAGGTGGTGGTATTTCTACAAATGCAGTCGTTCGGCGTCCCGGGCCAGTAGGAAAAATTCTTCTCGAACCAGAGAACAAGAACGGAGCCTCGGCGGCCGTCATCGCCCAGGATACCGCCGCGGCGATGCTGTTTTCGCTGCAGCTTCCGATACCCAGTCTGACCACCAACTTGATCCACCAGCTCGCGCGGGACAGTATCAACGATAAGGCTTGCCATAGCCTGCGCAAAAGTATCGTACTCGTAGTAATTGCAGTCATGCATTACAAATCTCTTTCATGAGGAAAATCCGCATTACAAATTTTATTTCTCATGCTGAGAAAATATGCATTTTCTTACGAATACGGAGACGATACTTTTGCAATTCATATGCCACCGCTTCGTCAACGAGCACTGGAATTCCGACGACGAGCAAGGGGGACGAGGAACACTCTCATCTTCATCAGCTTTGTCTTCGAGCCCCGCAGCAGCTGCAGCTTCTGCGGATCGAAAACTACAGCTTCACCTAGGAGAAAATGCGGCGAAAGATGATCTGCAAGATCACGACTTGGCAGACGAGTCTGCACCTGCTCACTCCACTTCTCGTTCTTTTCGTACTAGCGCTACCCGACCATCCACGACCGACGTGGTTTTTTTCGAACCTACCAGCACCGGTGTGATGACAGGCGATACCGTATTGCTGGAGGAGCCGCTGCACGAAACGCCACGGGGGGAGAGGGATCATGCTGGAAGTGACCATCCGTGTCGGAGAGGAGCAGGGGAAGAGGAATTTTTACATCAGCGGCCTGGTGATGACAAGGACACTCCTTCTTTATCGTCTGCTGCTAGTACGGCAAGCAAGGAGATCACGAACAATTCTGTGGAGCTGCAGATGAGGCTGGAAGCGCTTTCACCCGGCGAAGATGGGACTGGGAAAGGGCGGGAAGATGAAGTTGGTACTACGTCTATGGCAATAAAGAATCATGAGGTCGACGACGACGAAGCCTCGACAAGTTCGACGTCGCCCACGAGCCCCGGGCCGGCGCACGGGAAGATCTACGACCGCCAGCGACGCATCGCCGCCGCGGCGGTGAAGAACGGCCACAAAATCACGCGAGGGCCCGGTGGAGCTGGTCCTGGGGGCCCGCTCGCGGGGGGCGGTGTTGACGCAGCGGCCACCGCAAAAAACCTGGAGCTGGGGTATCCTATGTAAAAACGTCCCCACCCCATAGTCAAGATGGGAAATCGGCTAGACAAATCCACAAGTTTTGGCTGTTTTGCATGACAAATTCGGACTCGTAGTGTAGTGCTGTTTGAGGTAGCTCAGCAGCAGCACAGATCCAGCGCACCATGCTGATTGGAGCATGACAAATTTCAAAAAGTGACTAGAAAATGCTTCCCATGGGGCTCCGCATGAGAGACATGCATAGCATGCAGATTTGCATTACAACTATGGGGTGGGCATGTTTTTAAATACGATGTGGGGCTGCCTTTTATCAAGAACCGGGTCCGCTTTAACTTGAAGCCGGAATTCCAAAGTATCGAGCGGCGGGGAAGGAAAGCGAAGGGGGCCGGGAAAATGGCTACCAGCGCTGGACGGGGCGCGGCGGGAGTTGGAGGAGCAGCTGCAGGTTCTTCTTCGTCTTTCCTTCCGAACGAGAGGCAGCGAAGCGCTTTGCTAGCCACCGGGAATAGTAAAGGTGAATCAACTACCGCTACTAGCACAGGGAAAGGAAGTAGTTCTTCATCTTCCAAAAGCAACGCAAAAATCTCACCCGCGAAGGTCGCCAGCAATGAAAATGAGTTGCCAGTACCACAAGGCGAGATCACGAATGCGGGTGAGGTGGATGAAAGTGAAATATCTCACGATAAACATGGTGCGAGCTGCCAGGGCGCAATTATAGATGGGAACGTCAGTCGTGACACTGTTCCTACAGAGAAGGAGAATAACATGGCTCTTTCTACTCCTCCTTCCGCCGAACGACCCGCAGCAACAGACGTTAGCCTAGCAGCAGAACTTGCTTTACCGACTACTTATCTTCAAAACGGGGAAAGCAGGATACCCCCCTCGGCGATTTGTTCGGAGACAACAAATCCTCAAGAAGCAGGTGAGCAACAGTGTTTGTCTCCGCGAGAAGGCGAGGATCCAGCAACCGCCGACGAAGCAGTTTTATCGGTTCAGCCAAAAGATGTTGACACAGGCTTCCCGATCCCGACAAACGCTGACGCAAATAATGGCATGACTGTGCCCGCGCCTGGAATTGCCGACACTGCGGCCGATGAAAGCTTTGAGACGGAAAAACAAGAACCCGCACAACTCGACCCGAAGCCGGACGATGCAGCGGCAGGGGAGGAGGAGCCGGGAGTGCTTTTTCCGAGTCGTGAAAAAGACCACGACCGGGGCATATCTTCAGAAGGGCTTGTTGGTCATTCGCGTCAACGTTCTGGGTCTGACAGCAACCACGCACAAGACCTGAACCACGAAGATTTTAAATTCGTTGGCTCAGCCAGTGCATTAATATTCGAGCCGGCCGAGCAACGGGAGGTGAGCCTATCGCAGCTCGCGGGGGAAGACAGCGCCCGCAGTCTTCCGCCACCATCTTCCTCGAACAGGGAAGCACGAAGCGCCGCAAAATCGATCGCGAGGTTGGAGACGACCACCGGGTGTGAGCGGACGCAGCCGGTCTGGAATTTGAGCCTGAGTAACGACGACGAGGACGATGATGATGATGGTGATCATGCTATACAGGATGCGGCACTCCCTCCGGATACTCGCTCAGGAGAACGAAGTAAACAAGAACGTGATGGAATAGCTTCCTCAACTGTTCCTCAGCCACCTATATCTACAGTCGACACTACTGAGGTGCTTAATGCGCCGTCCAAACGCCAAGAGGAAAACGACAAGCCTGTTCGCGACCACGTAGCTCTGGCGCAAACTTGCATCGACCCGGACCTCCTCGTTCAGATTCACACGACGTTGAACCAAGACCAGGGCGACGACCAATCGTATCTGATGAGAAAGCTGCGACGCCAGGTGGTGGACTACCCCGTGGAGCAACAACTGCTGGTGTGGAAATACCTACGGAAAGAAAAGTTGGTGTTGAAGAAGTGCAACGACCCCACGGAATTGTCCGATATGACCAAAGTGGGGTCGAAAAGCAGTTTGAAAATCCAGCTCTTCTTGTCGCAACTGATCGAACGGTTGGCAGAAATTTTGGAGCGGGGAAACGAAAGGAAGAGGTGAAGCAGAACAAGTGGCGTCGTCTTGCTGCAGGTGACTGGCGCGACCATGGGTAGAAGTTGTAGCATTGTCATTCACGAGAAGGAAGCACTGATCATCTGAACTATAATCTCGGGTAGAACAAGTTGTTGAAACTTCCTGGCTACCATGTGCGACGACAAGTTTCGGCGATTTTTTCAATTGCACAGTGGCAGGAGGTTTCTTCCCTGGACGAGAAAGCAAGAATTTCCCGACTTTTTCTGGCTTGGCCGGGTCAGTGAGTCAAAGAGTCTCTCGAGCACCTACTTCGGCTCCTTTGCTTCGTACTTTCCGCAACGCCGGCGACAAGCTGTCTGCACGAGGTATTTGCTCCAGGGCTTGATGAGCATATCAAGATCAACCTCAACGCGCAGTTTTCTTCAGATCGGGCCTTGCTTTCGTTTTCAGATCGGACGACGCAACACCAGAAAGGAAAACACAACTCAGGACATAAAAGACGCGCGTTCCGGAACGAGAAAATGTAGTGATAATTCAGTGAGTTATCACTTTTTGAAAAATATCACTCCGGGATTTCGTACGCGGTGGATTTGAAAATGGAAACTAGCACCGGGGACGCTCGCAGCAACGCGCTCTGATTCTTTTTTTTTTTTGTACAGTGATTATTTACATGGACCCAGAAGTGCGTGGTAAAAGTGCGCATGTTTGGTTTCGTTCTGTTCTATGCCTCACCCGTGCGATCGTTAGACGAGGCCTCAACAACAAATACAAATCATTTCGGTAGTAATCGTGCCTGTAGTGACGATCACGAGTTGCGTCCTGCAATTCTTCGGTGTTTGCAAGCACCTTTTGCTAGCGTTATGTTGAAATTTCAAATTTGCAAATAAAACTCGGCGCAGAGGGAACTACCATCCGGAGCCGGGTAAGTGGATCGCGCACTGCTCAGAGCGACTGGGTTCTATTGTGACGATCGTTCATGATTAATATGGGTTCCATTCTTGCGACGTCAACAGCATGATGGCACCGGCCTCGGGAGAGCTGTGTGACCAGAGCAGTCTCCGTTTTGATGCGTGTCAAAGGATCCGAAAATAAGATTCACCAATGTTGATGACTTGCGTGATTTGATGAGGAATGTACTCATGTAGCGTAGCTGTAAATATAGTGGTATATTTTTTGCAGTCGTGGTGTCACCGCCGCCCTTTGAGAAGATACTTACCTGCCGCGGAAGCAGGTCGTGGACGAGATGAAGCAGCAAGAAAAATGAAGCGAGTCCCTGTTGCGGTTGCAGCAACTCTTGAGAGTCGTGGACTGAGAAGCGTTGATGGAGGAACAGTTTAGAGTTCAGATTCAGTATTACGCAAGTAGATTTAATACTTCCATACAATTTATTAGACGAGTACAAGCCGAAACTCAATTCTTCTATAATGATAACTACGGAGTATGTCAAACTCAAATTCACCGCAACGACTTCAAAAACCCACACAGCTACGGAGTTTTAGTTTTTAGTAGAAATTTTTTGAAAGTAGAGCAGAAATGATGACAACGCAGAGCCCACGATGCTGTGAAGAGGAGTAACATTACTAATACGTTGTCTTCGACATCATCTTCTTCATCTGACGACAGCTGTATAAGTACAAACACCATGCCACCGCCTGCGGCCGCGGCGCAAAACATCCTCCCGATGGAGGTGGAGGCCGACGAGGAGAACCCCGGGCGTTTGTTCATCAAACAGGTGATTATCGAGGGCTTTAAAACGTACAAGCAGCAAACCCCCCTGCCGATCAACTTCCACCCGGGGAGCAACATCGTCGTTGGTAAGAAGGAGAATCATAAGTACCTTGTAATCTTCATGCGCGATCTGCTTCGATGGCGTCTTCTTTCATGCTTGAGTTAGTGTTTTCCATGCTGAGGCTGATCTGGAAGACCGTGCTACCTTGGGTTGTTCATGGTGTTAAACCTAAATGAAAACTCCTTAACACAAATCGTAGTAGAGAACAGCAAAATCGTCTCCATTCAGGCTTCAACGGTTCCGGAAAGTCGAATTTTTTCAACGCGATTTTGTTCGTGATCTCGGACGAATTTGGGCAACTGCGGCCGGAGATGAAGAAAACGCTTTTGCACGAGGGCGCGGGCTATCAACTGCAAACATGTCTGGGTCTGGAAGAATGCAGAGATTTTTCATGCATTTTTTGGAGGACCTCGACCTGCACCTGCAAGAAAGTCTGGATCTGGAACGCACACCGAGTATGTATGACTAGAAGATCCCATCCATGCTTACCCCGCATGAGAACAAATGATCCCCTCCTGTCCAGGGGGCAAAAACAAAAAGCGCACGATGCACGAAAGAATTGTTTTATCAATCTACTCCAGCCTGGTCAGCACCACCACAATGTTGATGTTTCAGACCCCCAGCGATTTTTGCAATGCATACGGGCCAGCAGGTTCTGACCGCATACGTGGAATTGGTGTTCTGTAACAAGACATCAAAGTGAAAAATCCCCTCTCCCCATATCAAAATGGAAGTTTGCGATTCTGATTTGTGGTCACAAATCACCTTCGTCTTGCCTATAGGGTCATAGGAGCCCGGTGGCGTATTCTACAGCCAGTCTGTAATGCGCTTTCGACTACTGCAAACCTGTTGGCCATGCCTCATTGCTAGCCTTCTGCACGCCCGAACAGGCTTAGAAAATACCGCCAAGCACTTACTGCAAGACCAGTCTGATTTGTGGCCACAAATCAGCATCAGCATCACAAAAAATCACCATTAATTACAAATTTCCGTTTTGATGATCTGGGGAGAGGGGATAATTTTTCCTCACAATACAAGAGCGGCAAGCTGCCCATCCCGAAGGAGGAAGTGAAACTGCGGCGAGTGATCGGGCTGACCAAAGACCAGTACATTTTAGACGGGAAGTATCGCATGAAAAGATGAAAACTGTGTGATTGTACCTCTGTGCTTGTGTTGTAATTGACCACGATAGAAGTCGTGCAAGACTGCAGCTATACTTGTCACACTGGATAAGGATATGCATCATAGGCCAGTTCTTTCATACGTGTTTATTTCACATACTAGCTCCTACATATGAGAGGCGTTTTTTGATGCAAAACAAGTTTGTGATTTCTTTTGGTTTAGGCAAGATAGTTACATTCCTCACGCGGCAGTTTTTTTCTTGGATAGGAGGCAGATCACCAAGTCTGAGGTTTTCAACCTGCTCGAGTCCGCGGGGTTTGCTAAAAACAATCCGTACTACATCGTGAAGCAGGGCAAAGTGCAGGAAATGACGGTGATGTCGGACGAAAAGCGGCTGTCGCTAATGCAGGAGATCTATCCAATGATAATGCATAAGCACCATCGCTGCACTCTCAGTTGTACTTGGTAGCATGCATGATACAAATCTTTGATATGGTAAGTCCGTCTCCGAATTAAGTATACACATTAACATTTTTTGCCACGCGGTCGGAGCCAATTCCTAATCCGATTTATGCTAGAACTACAAGTAGATGAAATAGTACGATGGGTGTGGTGGATGCTTTGGCTTTTGCGATGCATAAAATCGCCGGCGTAACTATTTTCGACGAGCGCAAGGAGCAGTCGCTCACGAAGAAGGCGGACATCGATATGGAGGCATCTGGTTGGAAATTCACAAAAGTGAAAGACAAAGAATTTGTCATGCATAAAATAATCGGTAACCGTAGAACGCGCCGTTAGACTAAGAGGCGCATGACAAATTTCGGAAGCGTCGACATTCAATCTGTCAACCTGTTTGGAGCGAACAAGAAGCCTTTTTGCTTTGTCGTGCTAATTCGCAGCTCTATATTTGTATTCTGTGTGCCTGTTCTCCGCAAGACAGGCGCTGCGTGCCTCGCATATTATGCATCGCAAACTACTTCGATATATCATTTTCCACTTTGTCGATTTCCGACGTGCCACTCCGATAACCCAGAAGCGCAAGGATGAAAACCAGCGGAAGATTGACACCATGCAGGAACGGGTGAACGAGCTGGCAAAGGACCAGAAGGAGCTGCTTGAATTCCAAAAACTGGACCGCATGGAGCGGGCTCTGGAGTTTGTGGACGCCGTGGAGACTTTCAAGCAGGCGGAGAGGAGAATCACCGAGATCGAGCAGGAACTTGCCGCCCTCGGTTCGTCCGCCAGTGAGGCGAAGTTGGCGGACCTGTCCGCGTATCAAATGTAAAAATGTCTGGGTCTGGAAGAATGCAACTTGTGATGCTGCGTTTCGATGTCTAAAAAATTTGTGTTGCATGAGCAGCAAAAGGAATCTAATTTTTGCTACGCGGAGAGGGCATTTGTCATGCGGAATGGGCATCAAGAATCCCTCAAAAAACCTGTGATGCTAGGGCATGCATTACGGGCATCATGGGTCATGAGAAATATGCATGACAAATCTTGCATTCTTCCAGACCCAGACATTTTTGCATTTGATACCGCGCAGAGGGACGAGCTCGTGGGGGAACGGCAAAAGTGGAACGACGCTTTGGTGAACACAAGGGGGATATCAAATGCAAATATGTCTGGGTCTGGAAAGTTGGAACTTGTAATGCTAGCTTTACATTCCTGGGGAATCTGTATTGCATGACCGACAAATAAAGCCGTGCCCATTTCTGTCATGCAAATAAAACGCAGTTTCTCATGCGGGGTGCCTATGAGAAAATGCTCCGGAAAGTTGTGATGCTGGTCTGCATTCGGAAGTGTTTCCATCATGCACATTTTAGCATCACAAGTTTCCAGACCCAGACATATTTGCAATGCATAGGCGAGTAAAGACGATTACGAAAAGCAGCTCGCCAACGCGGACTCATTCCTGGACAACGTTATGCTTTGGAAAGAGTTCTTGTACTAACTAATATCCTCGACCTCGTACTGGTAGTATGAATTCGATTTTATTTGCAAACAATAAATTGGCGGCCCTACCAGCTCCAGCATGATGTTGATGACTATGAGAAAGGGAATTAGTGCGGATAATGTACCTGCTTAGGAAAGTCTTTGTCACGCAGGATTGCAGGTAGAAGCATAGTACGAGTGCGATGTAGATACTTTTGCAAAAATGCATAACCGTGGAGAAAGAACTAAAAGCCGCGGAAGAGACGAAAAAGTTGGAAGAGAGCAATCTGAAGCAGTTCAGCGACAACATCCTCGAGTATGAAGAAAAGATCAAGGATATCGTAAGGAAAAATCCCTTCTCCCCATATCGAGACGAAGTTTCTGATGCTGAATTTCCGTACACAAATGCGCTCTGTCTTGCAGTAAGGCATCGCAGCCAGATCTTCAGCCTAGGTAAGGCGGTTTGGGTCTAGTTGTTTAGCATTGCAAACGGCTGCCCCCTAGGCCAAACAGCATGCCGAATCGCTTCCATAGTGGCGCGGAGCCCTCTGCTCTTGTCTTCTAGCAAGACAGACGCGATTTGTGGTGTCAAATCAGCAGCGCAAATTTTCGGAAGCATACCTTTTCGATATGGGGAGGGGGGACTTTTCCTCTCGATAAAGGAGTGCAGGAAGAAGCTTGCCGAGGAGGTCCGGCCCAACAGCGAAGCGCTCGAAGGCCAGCTGGACAAGATCGGCGTGCGGTACACCATCCTAAATACAAAGTTGCGGATGCTGCAGTCCAAGCAGAACAACCGGAAGCAGTACAGCAGCATTGCGGAAAGAAACAAGGATTTGAAGGAAGAGATAAAAAACGCCGAGAAAAGCCGGCATATGGAACAGCGCAAAAGTGGTATCGTACTTACTTCTCAGTTGTTGTACCATTTGCATATACTTACCATGTTTTCCAAATTATACAGGAAAAGTAGATATTGTTAGTTTACCTCGTCAGAGAAGCGAGATTTGTCATGCGTCACTGCCAGAACTACTGCGAGTGCGACACAACTTTTGCGGCGGATAAAGCAGGACAACCAGCAAAAGTTGGACAAGGCAGGCCGGTACGCATTGCGAATATGTCTGAGTCTGGATTTGCGATGCGAAATTGGTATGACGCGACCCTCTAGAGGATACTTGCTATGCGTTTGTCTTGTAGTACAGCGGATCGGTTTCTCATGCAACATTCAGCTACCTGTACCAGTACCTCTACCTAATGCCAAAAAAATTGTCGGCCTCGACTTTCATTCCCGACACAGACATGTTTTCAATTGATATTCGCGAGGAAAAGGAGGTGGTGAAAAGCCTAGAAAAGGCACAGAAGGAGCTTATGCCGTGTGAAAACTACGTACCTACCCGAATTTTATGCTAGCGATGGATCATGCAAGTAGTTATTTTAATTTTGTACGCACGACTCGTCACGTAGCCCAACCAAAGTAGGAATAATTTGTCAAGCGGAAGAAGATGATTTGGCAGAGCAGCTCTTGCAAGCTGCGCAATAAAAGATCCACATCGCGAGTTGATTCCGCTCTCGCGGGTACTAGTTCGGAACGTTGTTTTGCCACAGGATAGACCAGAAAGAGTGCGAGGACGCACGGACGAAGCTTGTCCACGAGCGACAGAACCCGAAAAAGGACGAAAGAAGAAAGATACAAGCGCACTTGCAGGAACTGTATGCAAGGCAAAGCTACTGTCGTGTCTGGGTCCAGAAAATTGGGCTATTGGTCGGGGAATAAATTATATCACGAGGGCTGCTCCTCAATCGACGGCTATTAGCATGACAAGGAGTGCTAGGACGACTTGGCTACTATAATTCTGCATGACAAACTGCGACTTTGGCTGACAGAAAAGGGGAGTTTGCTGCTGGGTATAATGCGCATGACAGACTTGACACTCATGCTAGCCAAGCCTGACAGACCCAGAGGACATATAATTTGCAATCCATAACCTGGACGAGCAGGGCGCCGAGCTGAAACGAAATCTCACGAAGATATGGAAGCGTCAGGTTTGAAATCGTCAAAGTTGAAATGATTTGTCATGCATAAATTGGATGCCAGTGGGAGCCCAGTTCCCCAGTGGCGCATGACAAATTTCGGTGGCGCCTAAATCCAGTTTGTCACGCTGTTTGGGTAAGGAAGACGCCTTTTGTCATGCTACTTTAGCAGCTCTATTGCTACCCCGCAACAGGCTCACAATCTGCCTCACTTGCCTACTCTGCAAGACAGGCACTCTGTGGGCTGCATTTTATGCATGACAAATCATTTCAACTTTGTCGATTTCGATTCTGACACATCCATAGAAGAGAGACATCGCCGTGAAGAAGCATCAGGAAGATCTGCAGGGAATCGATCGTTATCCACGTGTGCAAAAGTATAGTGCTATCGCAGGTCTCGTACTACTTGCAAGCTGTGCAGCCACTTCTTTCCGCGTGGTGACAATTTATCCTGCTCGCCTCCTATAGATACGATTACGATAGTAAATCTAAAGCTAAATGATCTAAATCTAAATAGTCTATCAGCACCAACACGAGGAAAGAATGCTGTGTGTTTGTCCTGCTGAAAAAAATGCAAATGAAGATAGAAGTACTTCAAGCGCGGTCTAAACTTTTGCAAAGGATAATTGGGCAATTTACAACAAAATGGGTTGGAACAACGCCGGGAAATGCATGATACCAACTGCAAACATGTCATCTCAGTCGTCTGGAAATCGGCTTTGCCGCAGCTTGTCGACGTGAAGAGTGTAGAATGCACGGTCTCGCATGTCGACGACAATTGTAGTTGCGTAATGTGCAACATGAGAAATAACTGCCGTTTTCCATTTTCTCAAGCGAACAGAGCTTGAAAATGTTTTCG
Organism: Amoebophrya sp. A120; assembly: GCA_905178155.1. Taxonomy (NCBI): domain Eukaryota; class Dinophyceae; order Syndiniales; family Amoebophryaceae; genus Amoebophrya; species Amoebophrya sp. A120. The sequence continues at coordinate 397,616 of CAJINV010000019.1, read as the reverse complement.
GCAAAAGTCGTCTTGTCCTTACAAACCAGATGAACGTCAGAGGATTCTTCATTTAAAAACGCGTCCTCTTGCTACAGACAAATGTCCTTCCAGACGACCGAAATCCTCGATCTTTTCCATGCATAAATGAGAATTCTGGAGGAAAAACTTCGCGGGGAGAACACGAAAGGCGTAAACCTCACGCACCTACGGGACAAGATCTACGGAAAAATTCTCGATCATGTCGAGGTGCCAGAGGCCTACAAGTACTTACTTGCTTCTATAATATTGTACAAAATTCTTCAGTACACGAACTCATAGATGCGGGAAGTTTTCACCTTTCTTCCCTCGAGTTGGTTTTTTGTTTTGACGGTAAAAAATTTAAATTTTGCAAAGGTGCGTTGCAGCTCGTGCATTGTGAAAATGGGAAAATGGAACTATTCAGGTTGTGCGTGGAGCTCCAGTTCAGAAGTGTACTGATGTGCGTCCTGTGCGAAACTTATCCCGTGTGAGAACCACCTCAACCGCAACAAGGTCTCGACGACTCTCATGCCGTGAATCTCTTGATGCGGCAACTCAGTCGGTTTCTCGAGGCATGATAGATGAGGCAGTACTAGCTGTCGCAGGGGCGTCACTTTTGGTTTTGCTATGATGGATGTCATGCATTATCCTGTTCCCAACGCCAACACTTAGCATGAAATGAAGTATTCTTGCGCAAGATGTTGAAATGACCATCATGTCGAGCAGCGAAACACGTGCGAGTTGGTACTTCAACCTGTGATAAGTTCGACGCGGTGGCGCACGAGATTAGCGAGGCTTGCCGCGTCGAGGAGTGGGGGCGGCTGGAAGCCATTTCCATGAACCAAGAAGACCCTCCCAAGCCAATAAAATACCCCAAAGGCAAGATGCCGGACGGATCGGACCTGGAGGCCGTGCCCGCACTGGACGTGGTCAAGTATCCGGATTGGTTGTCGCGGGTAATCTATCCTGAGGAAAAACAACATCAGTACTTCTACCGTACCCATAGCCGGCTATCTGAGCCAAGAAGTACTTAGTCAAATGCTGCGCATGACCATGATGATAGATGACAAAGGGCTGGCACCTTCGCAGTGTTGTCTATACGCACTTGCCTTCTAGTACAGAGGAAAAAGCAAGTTTTTGGTCCTAACATTGGTATGAGAAACGCTTAAACCTGATAGTTGTACATTAGAAATCTATTTCTTGCCTGTCATGTGCCTGTGCTGACGGATCAGAGATTTCCTGGACATCATGCAGGGCGGCATTACAAATACAAGAGGTGCGCGTGGTGAATGCGTTTTTGCCCAGGATATACCGGGAAACCGGCTTCGAGGCTGGATGATCTGCAAAGACATGATATCAACCAAAAATATCCATTGCAGATGTGTCTGGGTCTGGAAAAATGCGTCAAACTTGTGATGCCAATTCTGCAGAACAAAAAAAACTATGCGCCCAGAATTGCCACTTTGCGAAATAAACGATGAACTTCCCACGTCGGTAGGCATCGGATGCGGAAAGCATTCGTCAGACTTGCAATACTTTTTTGCGCGTGCGCATTCCAGCCCATTTTTTTGGTAGAGAACACGCATGGCAAACAGTCGCATTCTTGCAGGCCGAGACATTTTTGCAGTTGATAAAAAAAGTCGACTAGCGTGATTTGGATTGTGACGCACCACCGCATAATTCTTGCATAGGACAGGAGGCAGAAATCGCGACCACCAGCATGCATGCTGAGCAACGCAGTAAGGTCGAAGTGATCGTCCGGCCGCAAAAATTGCAGCCTTGCCGAACAGCAACACAAATTTCGCTCTGACACTTTTTCGTGTGATACACCAAGGTCGCAACCTACATCGCAGAAAATTACAGGATGTATCAACTGTAAAAATGTCTGGGTCTCTAAACTTGTAATGCTAAAATTGAATGATAGACGCACTGCAATGCGCAGCTATGCATCACAAATTTTTTGGCTGCCATGTCTTACGTATTCCACGTGGCAAACTGCGTTTTTGCATGACAGGTCAGAGGGCCTTTTCGTGCCTATGCAACACAGATTCTCGAATCATGCCAGACAAGCATGATAAACTTGCACTCTTCATCCAGACCCAGACATTTTTACATTTGATACGATGAACGCAATTACGCTCCAGGGTATTTTTTTCTCCAACAAAAAAATGACTTTACATCCTTGCTTTTCTTTTTTTATTTTTTCATGCAGAAAACGAAAGACGAAGACCGGATCCAATTCCAATGTGACACCAGTTGTCGAGTGATAATGTCACAGTCAGATCACCCGATACGCACATTGGTATAAATATGTTGTCATATTAACATTAACAACACTCCACGACAGGCGACAAAGAATTTGCTTCGGGGGAGATGACCGGGGGTTGCGTTCCCGCACACGTCGGCGACATGTTGCGAAAACAAGAGGAGAAGGTGAAGCAGACAGAAGCGCTGCAGATCGAGCGCGACGCTGCGAAGCACTTGCAGAGCAAACTCCAGGAGAATGCAAAGGAGCGGGAGAAAACGAAGGCAAGCTTGCAAGCGCTCTCGGCCGCCGAGGAGCTCGACGGCATGGAGTGGCAGCAACTGACGGACAGTATGCACTGCAAGTTATCCTCGGTCTGGGTCGTGAAACTTGTGTTGCTGATACTTGCATTGCAGGGTGTCTGCTTGCGCCACGGCATAACAGCATGGGAAGCTTTCCTCAGCTTCTTGCGGATCCATTCGATATAAAGCACGACAAAAAATTGGCCAATCGTGTTCATGCGTTACATACAGATCTTGTTGTCCGTGAAGCTCCGCATCACAAGTCTAGACCCAGACGTATCCTTGCAATGCATAGACAAAAAACGCGATCTGAGCAACACGATCGGAAACTTGTCGAACCAGAAGCACGCGCTGCACCGCGACAGACAGCTTTTTGAGCAGAAGGAGCAGGAGTTGCAGCAGGCCATCGAGATGCGGGAGAAGGACATGAAATCCAAAGAGATCAACGGTCTCACTGAGGAGGAGCTCGAGGAACTGAAGGTAAAGGAGAAGGAGTTTGAGGAAGTGCAAGAAGAGGAGCGGCAGCTAAAGGAGAAAAAGGAGGAGGCGCAGACCGCACTGAAGAAGCTGGAAGTGGAACTGAAGGAGACGGAAAAACAGCTGACAATGACCGAGGAAAGCAAAGCTCGGATCGAGACGGACCGAGACCACGATAACCGAATACGGGACTGCAAGCAAAGGTTAGAGGACAAAACCATAGAGCGGCAACAGGTCGCGCAGCAAGCGGAAGACACCTTCAAAAAGGAACAAGGCTTAAACGAGCTCTTCAACCTATGAAACGATGAAAATATGATCAAACTGTCTCTAGTTTTTGGTTCCGAAGACTTGTATTTGTTCATCTTCTGGAAGTTGATTTTCTTTCATGCAGTTCGTTGCTTCATCTTGTAATGGTCGATAGAATCGAAAATAATTAATAGGACCCCTGTAATCTACTACTTCATTTTTGTTTCTCTTGCTCGTTAAGGATGCACCTGCATCCAAAATTGAAATTTTGCGAATCGTGTGATGTCCAGAAGACTAGAAACGGAGAGAAATTTTTTTCATCCTGGATACCACGCTACCACGAACAAGCTGAACGACCTTCTGGAGGAAATTGAGACCATTCGCCACGATGCCGAAAACGCCATCGGCAAGCGAAACGAACTGGAGGACGAACGCAGAGACAGCTTCTTGAAACTGCAGCAGGCCGACGAGAAGCGGCGGAATTTCACCGCCACCGGTAAGGAGGTGGAGCATATCAAACTGAAAAAAGCCCCCTATCCCATATTCAAGAGACAACTTGTGTTGCTGGATTTGTGTATAGTACAAACACAAATGAACTTTATATTGCAGCAAGAGCTTGTCGGCATATTCGAAGCCCATTTGGGCACACATCCGGCCAGCGGCTGAAACAAGTCTGACATAGGCAAAAACGCATGACAGACTTGCTGTGTAATGCGCCGCAACCACATGGATGCCGTTAGCCTCGTACGCAAGACAGAGCTGATTCGTGGTCACAAATCAGCGTCACAGATGTGCTTTTGTATGGGGAGGTGGGATTTTTCCTTACGATAGAGGAGTTTGAGAAGATGGACCGCAAGCAACGGATGCGGAAGCAGGTCGACATCAAACGGCGGATGAAGCACTTCGAGGGGGTGAACCGGAAGGCGCTGGATCAGTACCGAAAGTACTACGATATGGTGGCGCAGATGACCAAAGACATGGTACAGATCAACAAGGAACACAAAGCGATCGAAGACTGGATCGCGAAGATAGATCAGGAGAAACACGTCACCCTGGCAAAAACCATCGACAAGGTGGACAAGCATTTCCAAGAGTGCTTCCGAACCCTGGTGCGCAGCGGCGACAGCCGGTTCCGGGTCATCAAAAAGGACAGCGAGGCGGGTATGATGTAGGACGGATTTTTATTTGTTCTTGTTTGATGATGCAATGTTGACTACAACTGCCGGTTGAGAAGGAAAGCGAATGATTTGGATATTCAAGTTTGGATATTTTCATGCTACAAATCAGCCTCTACCGGATATTCATTTTCAACAGGTCCTGATCCAAAGTAAGCAGTGTACAACCTGGAACTGCAAAGTTGCAGCTCCGATACAACATACCAAAACACTCAAAATCAACAGTTACTGGCGTTCGCGTGGAGGTCGCTTTTACGGGGAAGAAAGCGAACTACCTGCCCATGAACCAGCTTTCCGGTGGCCAGAAGACGGTTGTGGCGCTCGCCCTGATCTTTGCGATCCAACGGCTCGAGCCCGCCCCGTTTTACTTGTTCGATGAGATTGACGCAAATCTGGACACCATGTACCGTTCCTCAGTCGCCTCCCTGATAAACAAAGAAGCGGAAAATTGCCAGATGATCCTCACTATGCATTGCCAAAGTTAATAATAGTACTCGATGTCGCACAATTGCACTACGAAAAAGAAAAGAAATACCATGCTAAATCAGTGTGCTGAAGCAGGTAATTCCTGTTCTGTAACAATGCGTTCCAACGAAGCACATGTGTTGCATATTTTGCTATAGAAATCCAGTTCGTTGTGCGACATACTACGTTTACGTACAGCGAAGTTTTGCAGAGGATCCCGACCACCTTCCGCCCCGAACTGATCGAAGGCGTATGACACTGCACAACTTCCCCTCCTCCTCATTTGTATTGCATGAACAGCAATAGAAACGCCAGCGACCCTGGAGTCTGTGCGTGACAAATTTATGTGCAGCCGACTGTAGTACTGTTTGGGCTTTCGAAATTTGTGATGCAAACATTGCCACAGGGAGGCGACCGGATTTCGCATTTTGCATGACAAATGAGGGGGCGGGGGAGAAGTTGTGCACTGTCATAAGGCGCAAACCGCTTCTACCGGGTCTACATGAAAAACCGCACGAGTCGGATCGATTGCGTCACGAAAAAAGCGGCCAAGGACGCTATTGCAGCGCAGACAAGAGCGGAGGGGCTGGACAATTAGAGATAGAAGTTCTTGCTGGTTGGAAGTCCTTTTTTGAATATCAAACGGGGAAAGACGCTGCGGTTTTTCTTGAACGCCAAAGGCGCGTTTTCCCGTAGAAAAGAAGCAGTAGAAGTAAGTACTCAGTCACCCATTCGCTGGCTGACGCCCCAAATAGAGTGAAAAGTACGTATCATGATTCAAGCGACATATACAAAAAGCGACTACGAACCGAGAACGAATAAAAAGCAACGCAAACTACGCAAACAGTATACAAAAAGCGAATTCGCAGAAGCTGCCTGCTCATGACAGTACAGAATACAAAGCGAGAAGAACTTTAATAACTGTGATTGTCCAGTGTGATATTTCATTTCGTGGCACCGCAAAGCCGGTGGCCGAGACGAAACTAGAAGGAAGGCGGCAGAAGAGAACTAGGTCTTGCTGCGACCACTAGTTCTTCCACTTGCCCGGGTCCGATTGACGACGAGGTTTGTGCTCCTGCTACTTGTGATCTCCCTTAAGGACCAAGACAGATACTTGTACGTCGAAAGTCGGTTTTTTTGATCGGTTTTGCAGGTCACTTCTAGTCGCTGAAGCTGCATTAGCTGCAGCATTCCTAGCTCCGACTAAGAAATACACTTTCTATCCTCGGTCTAAGAAGAATCAAGTCTTCATATAAAAGAAAAATCGGTTAACAAAATTCAACACTGTGCGAGGTTAACTTTTTCTCACCTATGGTTCATTCGGTCCTCAACAAGCCGCAGTTTCGGTCTTCTCGGTTTGGTGTAGCTGTCACGACTTCAGTCCTTTGCCTTTCTGGCACGAAGGCCAACGCGTGGCAACTCGACCTTGGCGTCGTCGGTACTAGCACGATACGGCTAAGTAAGTACGGGAAATCTAGCTTGTCCTGTTGGCTATAGCAACTTCTTCTAAGGAAGAGAAACACGATGTAGGTGGTGTTGTAGGTAGATGAAAAAATAATATCGCGGTTGCAGTAGAAGATAAAGCACACTCCAATTGATGGCTCTAGCTAGATGGACAATCAAGCATTCCGGTATGTGATGCGGGATTATCCTATCGGTAGTACGAAATCATCAGTGTGATGCGCACTGACCACTGACTTTAAGGTTTTCTCCTTTCCCACTTACGATTTCAGGCCTGTTGCTCAATCCACTATTGTAGCCACCGTTCTGACGGCTCAGGCCCATTTTGGTAAGTAAGTACATTTCATCTACGACGAGCTATTTTTTCGCACGAACTACTGGCGTTTTTTCCTCGAGATGATTTTTTACTAAACCTCTGTAGAAGCATGACCACTGTACTTTCATTGTTTTCTACCTCGCACGCAGTCTACTTCGAGTAATGCCGTTCTCCTAAGCATCGCGGCCGTGCGGGCCATACCATCACCTGATCGGCAGTAAAGGCCAGGAAAAGGTAGGATGCGGGATGAAAGCCCGGTCGCCATCACGGCCCTCGTGCTCTCCTCCATCACGTTTGCGTTCGCAGTCTTATGCATGATCTGCTGTTGCTGCGCGCTGATGCGAGATCGAAGTGCGGGGAATGTGGAGCAAAATACCTACGACCTAGAGGCGGCTGCGCGTACTTTGTTTTTTTTTGTGTTTTTTCTTTCATCTCTTCTGCTCTTTTATTCTCTAGAAAAGCAACGCTCATGCATGATAAATATTGTTCTTACGTGGACGTGCCGCGCCAGTAGTGTAAAAATTGTATGCTTGTCTTGCAGGAGGACGATGAAATCAAAAACGAAATCAAAAACGCATATGCAGGTTTGTTCCGGCCACAGGCACCAACAAATCCGACAGAAGACTACGGCGGCGCGACACCGGCCGAGCGGGTCCGCCCGTTTGAGGGTGGCGGACAACGTCTAGGGTCGATGGACGACGCCAGCTCCAAAAAATCTCTGGAAAGTACAAGGATGTAAGAGCGGTTCATCGTGATTGTTCATTAATTCGTTTTTACCTTTAGTTTTACCGATTCGTTGTGATAGACCCGCAAGCGAGGCATCTATCTGGAACGACGTCGCTGCTGCTCTGCAGTGGCCGCACTTTTTCAAAGCGACAACAAGGGTCGCTGTTCTGGCGCCCTGGTAGCTCCCATGTAGTTTATTTTTCTTGGAAACGGCGGGATCGGGGATCGGGTTCCAAGGCAACATCACATGACGTGATGTTCTAGTTTATCTATGCAAGTGTACTACTTGAGCGTTGATACATTTTCATTTTTGTTTTCTGAGAAATCTCATCCGCAACAAGGACAGCACCGGCTGTACCTCACAAGTTTTACATAAATCTAGTGTAGCACCATGTCGTGCGATATTGTCTCGGCTGCAGTACAATTTACAAAGCATGTCAATCCGTTGATTAGCTGCGAACTTGAACTTTTCCAGATGCCAGTCTCGCAAGTGGCTGATATGAAAAAAACATTCATGGAGCAGGTTTTTTTCGAGCAAATTGTAGCTGAAACGCAATGCGCGACATCGACATGTACGCAACAACTTGAACACCAAAACTAACGGACTAAAAGCGAAAGTCAGCGAGACATTTGCGTGCTCTTGCTCAAGATACTTCCTGTACATGCAACTGCAGTATCAGTATCTTGTGTTCTGGGTCAAAGCTGCCTCTGCGGTGTTCTGAAGTTGAAGGTATTTGTCGGAACTACCAGTACGACCTGCCTGCTGTGGTTGAAAAATAAAGAAAGACATCCTTCGTTTGTTTCGAAGACATACGAGCACGTCGCGAAGATCCTAGATCGATGGTGGATCTGTTCGTGCTGGAAGGTGGATCATATTTGGCCGCAAGTTTTTTTCCTAGTTCCGCTAAAAGCAGCCACCGTGTGCTGCAGGATCAAATTGATCTCATCTTCTTGGTGGCTTAAGTACGGCCGTTGAACGAACAGGCCGCTGTCGCTACCGGAACAACGATCCCTGTGTTGGTGCTTATATGATGAAGCCGCTCTCGATCTCGTTCTTTTCGAATGGTTGGTAATAAGTACTTCTTACCAGGAAAAAATGCACAAACACCTGGTCTTCTTTCAGTCAAACAAGGGTGGATGAGTTTTGACCAAAAATGAAATGATGGTGCAACAGTAAAAATACCGTCTTTATTACTTTTGAGTTTTGGCATGCTACACTGAGAAACAAAAAGATAAAAAAGCGAAGACTAAATAAAACTATACCCATCCTACGCCGAGCTGTGTGGAAAAAAAATAAAACAGGAAAAATGACAGATAACCTCCAGTTTGAGTTGAAAGACTTGGACCAATCCAAGTGCCAGATTGCAGACCGGAACGGGGTGCTATTTATCATGTGCCACAACCACACTGTCCTGCCCTGGTGACGTAAGTACCTGGATTTTTCAGATCGTTGCTGGACTCGAAGCTTGAACTTTAGACACGCAGCCTACACATGTCGAGAAGTTCTGCAGCTGTTTGTATAGCTGCAATTATAGAGTGATTTTGCATTATAGAGTGATTTTGCATTATGAACAATCACGGGCGAGGGGGAGGTGGTTTTCGTTTTTCCAGCTGACATTTATCGACACCAAACCGGAATCCTACGTACCTGAAAAATGGCGGATTTGTATGGGAGGGAAGAAACACTTTGTCGTGAAGGGCTTTTTGTTTCCGAATCCGATCGTATGCACGACTTTTGTTTTCATAATTGCATGGTAAGTAATGCAGACTCGGAGACGAGCACGAACTGCAGCTGCTGTTCCTCAGATGATCTGACGAAGTTTTATCTGTGCACGGAAACAAAAACAGCTCTAAGTAGTCTTTTCTTTTCCATAAGCTTATGCGAGCCGTGGGCCTACGAAGTGCGTTACACGACCGCGTGGGGGAAGCACGTAAGAAGTGATGTCGAGTAGAATTCTGCGTATTATAGCTACGAAAGCGAATGAGATTAAATCACAATTATCAGGCGTCGTCATGAACAGCAGGAAAAACCTCACAACCAATAACAGGATTACTGCCTTGCCTGCGAGAAGCAGGCGGGTAATGATCACATCGCGGGACCTAAGCACAGGAAGCAGGTGGAGGCAAAAATGTCGGACTTGCGGGGGTACTACTTTACCGAGCTCAGTACGAAAAAAATCCCCTTTCCCACCGACGGCGTCAACATGCGGGACAAGTTATCGGGGGGGCAAATTTCTTGCGTCAATGACAAAACTTGTTTTGCATCGCCTGAGTATACTGGGTACGTACGACGAGCATCTTGGCAGTTGCAAATAAAGACCGTGCCTGTACTAGTTCGCCGCTCTCATCGCCCGGCGTTCAAGCGCAGTGCGCGATCTTCTATGGTCGTTTCCTAGAGTCAGTGTCTATAGTAGATACGCGAAGCAAAGTTTTGAGTTGACTCAAGATTTTGCCATCATACAAATTCGGAACGGTCGTTCACCCGCGGGATGTGGAATGTACGTAGATTTGTTTTACCTGCTCTCTAGAGTCCTTTTTGATGTTGTTTCGCATGACAAAGGAAGCTCCTCATTGTGAATCTGCATTATGCATCACATGAAACCGCCCGGAAAATACTTTTCACAGATGGTTGCGTTCAAGCCTTTCCGCCGACCGACGTAGATGCTGGCTTCGTGTTATCGAGTTGAAAACGAGCTTCCCAGCCGCCTTTCCGTACCCAGAGCAAGCAACATCATTCGTAACATTTTCAGACTCATCTCCACCAACTGTCGCAGGGGGGTTTTTTCGATTTATTTTTTTTTGGAGATTTGGATTTTTATCGTGTGATACTATTTGCATGTAGACCAGTGCGGTGTCTTCAGGGCTGCGCTCCGTTTTCTCCGCCATATCCTCCCAACGACGTAGGTCCAGCTGCAAAGAAGAAAGTGAGTCCGCCGCCAGGATCTACCTTTGCGTCTGGTGGCGGTGGCAATGGCAATGCCGGGAACTACTACGGTCGGAATGTCAACCGCGAGATCGATTTTTCCGGGTCGGATCTGGATGTGGCAGACCAGGGCGGTGGCGGTCAAAATGTGGATGTGCGGAGCATGCAGCCGATGGACTGCTATCCTGTGCAAAAGTATCGCACTCGTCTTCTTGCAATCATGCTTTACAATTTTTTTTCTCAAGCTAAAGCCGCATTACAAATTTTATTTTTCATGCTAAGGGAATTTGTCATGCATTTATACGAGTGCGATACTTTTGCAGTTCATACCTGCTACGGTCGGTTGATTCCGGCAGACGATCATTGGGTGTGGAAAGGGGACGTGGACGAGGAATATTGTGAGGAGCTGTTCATTATCTCATAGTAAAAGAGTGCTATCATTGTCGTTGCGTCACTGGGAGCAAAGTAGCAAAAATCTTACCGGGCCTGGCCCGCGGCATGAGGTAGACCGTGCAATTTTTGTCAAGCCGCTTCTGCTGCATAACCATGCATAAGGGTTTCATGTGTGTAGTTCTTCCATTCTGCTTCTGCTTCCAGGACGACTACATCTACTTCATAGCACTACTCTTTCCCCCTGCACACTCTCCAATCCGCACCTTTACGAAATGCACGCGAAAGACGGCTACACGATCCTCCGCTGCCGCATCTGCCCGGCCATTGCGCAGATCAACAGCAGCCACACCCCGAACAGCAACACACACCGGAAGAACTTGCACCTGGCCGGCACGATGCAAATGGAATGCATGACGGAGGAACAGATCGCGGAGTCCCGGAAAAAAAACCCAAACATGCCACTCCCCATGGCGTTCGAGGATATTAAGCCCGGCGTGAACTGCCCGGCGGGCTACAAAAAGTTCGGGACGTTTCGGGACTCGAAGGCACTGGGTTTTTGTTGTTAATCTTAATGCTCTACTTGTTGTTTAGTAGTGTTGTTGTGCGGAGGTGCGCCTCCAGCGGGGTCTTCTAAGAAGTGTGGCATAAACTACAGTAATTTATGGCAATATACTCAACGAAACCATAATATTATCACAGGGCTGTCCCGGGGGACCAAAGCCAGCACCGGCCGCCTCGCCTTCGCGACCACCGTACAACCTGCTCAAACGTTACAATCTCAAACGTTGCAATAGAATTTGGAAATCTGTGATGCAAGAAGTGCATGATCTAGCCAAGTCTCATAGGACTGCGCGTGACAAGTTCAGGAGTCCCAAACCGCCCTACAATGTTCCGAAATTTGTGTTGCAGAAAGTGGAATGGTCTGCGAGTCTGTCATGCTCATTATCAAAGACAAGTCCCAGACTCTATTGCAGCGTTTGAGATTGTAACGTTTGAGCGGGTCATACACCGAATCCTGCGTTTCTCCCGCCCGGGTTTGATGCGTCCAAGCGACCAGCCCCGACCCCGTCTCCAGTGCGTATAAAATTCCTGTTTGATCATGATCATGGCCCTCACCCTCCTACTAGTCGACTTAAGATTTTTCAAGTTTTCTACTATGGTTATTTTTGTACTACGAAGGCGAAGCAGCAGAAGAACTGCAAGGTCTTCGAAAAAGTTTTACTTCCCCGACGTGCTAAACTCCTCAGGTCCATCTCCCGGTCCAACTGCTGCGGCACCTCCAGCCAGCAACACCAATTATGCCAATACCGCCCCCGCCGGCACGAACAATCCCGGCCAACAGCAAGCAGTGTCGAATTACAGCAGTTACCCGGCGCCGCCGCAGGGGCAGTCGATTCTTTCCGCCGCCGTCATTACGGATATTGCTGCGCTGAAGACGCAGATGTCGGAGCTGCAGCGGGACAGCGTTCAGAAAGAGGAGAAGATGAAGGTGCTGAAGCAGGAGAACTTGGATATGGAGTGCAAATATGTCTGGGTCTGGAAGAGTGGAACTTGTAATGCTGTCTGCGGATTCTAAAAATATCTGTGTTGCATGAGCAGCAAGAGGACTCAGTTCTTGGCACGCGGAAAAGGCGTTTCTCATGCGTAATTAGCATCAAGAGGCTCTCAAAAAATCTGTGTTGCTAGCACCAGCATCACAGACCTCACGGGTCATGCAAAATGTGCATGACAAGCCCCGACTCTTCCAGACCCAGACACTTTTGCAGTTGATATTGGAGAAAACGGAGCAAATTCGGACGCTGAAGCAAGAGGGACTGGAGTTGCGGGAACGAATGTACTATATAGGATTTTGAAAAAAATAGGTTTTGTTCTTCTCTGAGTGATGATGCATGCAGATGAACTGGAGGGTATTCCAACTCGATTGTTGCAGCGCACCTAACATAATTATTGTCCCAAGGACAGGCCTCCTCGTTCGCTTGCCGCGAGGACTACATGATGAAGCAAACATCACAACAGCTCTGCCCTCGAGAGGGCCAGGTCGTCCTCCGGCGGAGCACAAGTCCAGCTACCAGACGGGTCAGCGAGTCTGCAAGACGTACCATGCGGAAAAGGCGACTGACTCCTATCAAGCTGCATGTCAAATGTTACTTGTCATGCGAGAACCGAAGGAACCCTGTACTGTCTCTGCCATGGGCGGGGTAGCCCTCAGCATCCTGGTCGCTTAGACCGGATATGTGCAAGAGGACAGCCTTTGGTGATGTTGATGTTAGAAGAAGATGAAGGGAGGTTATATGCTACAACCCGTGCTGTAGTCAGTTCAAAACTTTTTCCACCTGATACCCCGCCGAGGAAAGCATGGTTCGTTCCTACCTGCAGCAGCACAGCGCCAACCTGCTTGAGAAAACCAGGCAGACACGGAAATTGCTCCTCCGGGAACTGAAACGGCAGCGGAACAGCCACCTCGAGACGTTCGAGGCGGACATGGCGCGGATTTGCGGGATCGTCCAGCACAGCTTTGACAAGGGCGACATCGGGCAGAAGTTGCTGGCCGATTTGGAGAACCTAGAAGCTCCTGCCGGGGAGAACAAGAGGAATGACAGTGCCAGTCCGAATCATGTGAAGATGAACAGTGTGGTCTTCAAAAATGGCATGAACAGTCGTAATGCAGCCACCGTACCACCAGCGAAGGAAGACCGTCGTTGGGAGGACGAAGACCGTCACGGTAACGATGAGGAACTGCTGCAAAGAACCAGTCAAGTGGAGGTTGAGCAAGAGTCGTACAACATTCACATCCGAGAACGGGACGGGAGGAAGAGCAAGAACTCCGCTACTGTAGACCACAACTCCTCGTACAACGCAAACTCGTCCCTAGTACTGAGCGACCGCGACGGGGGCAAGAACCACAACAACTACTGTGACAAAAAAGACAAAAAGTCGAAGAAAAAGGAGAAAAAGGAACGGTCTAGCTCGAAGCTTTCCGCCAGGGATGAACACGACGAGGAGGATGAGAGTTATTTCTTCGACGAAAATAGTAAATCTGGTTCTACAACTGCAGCCGGGGTCGTTAGTAGCAGTGCGGCGAAGATGAAGAAAAATGATATGAAGGTCGTGTCCGCGAAAGAAACTGCATTTTCTGCAGACGGTAACAATGGTGAGCAGGATGTTTTGATGTCGTCAAGTACTAGTACGAATACGAAATTGTATTCTTTGAATCCGAACGCCAAGCCTTTCGAGCCGACGGGAAGAACGCCCACAATTGGAGCAGGAGCAACTTCTACCGCAACCACAAGTTCCAAAACCTCTGGCTATTACTTCGACGACCCCAACGTCCTCGAGAATTTATCGGCGATCGTATTGCGAGGAAAAATCCCCCCTCCCCATATCGAAAAGTAAACTTGTGATGCTGGATTTGCGTACACAAATCGACTTGTATTGCTAGAATGCCAAGAGACGCAGCTGTGGCCTGAACTGCAGGCAGTTTGTCATGCTGTTTTCCACTTCCAGTTGCCTGCTCTCTTGCTGAAAGTGCAAGGCTTTCCCACGCCAGCCAGCACTACAGTCCGCATCTTTTGCCTTCTAGCATGACAACGTGACTTGTGGCAGCAAATCATGGTACACAAATCTCCGTTTTGGTATGGGGTGGAGGCTTTTTTCACTTTGATAGATCGAAGAGTCTCCGTCGGAAGTGGTGCAGAAGAACGTTGGGAACCGTTTGCATAAACTGAATAAACACGACGTTGCAGCACCACCTCCACCTCTAGAAGACGATGAAAGCGCGACGGTCCTCTCGAGCACCCCGGACCTGCTGGAAGTGGGGTCGGCAAGCGCGTCGCCGTCCCCGGAAATGGTGGAAACCGGAAAGATCAAATACGACGACTGGGGGGCCGATTACAACTGGGATAAAAACAGCTCGTACAACAATAACAATTACGACGACTGGAACAGCAGTAAGGCGACCACAAAGCAGGTGGACAAAGCCGACGACTGGGGTAATAGTGGTTCTTACCAGAAAGATCAGCATGATTCCGCCGGTGGCAGTACGACGTGTAAAGAGGGAAACGATTTTTATAAAGACCCGACGGGCACCAGAAGTGATGAGAACAATAAAGATGCAGGGCATGATCAAGCGGAGGGTGCTTCCTATACTAAATATTCCTGGTCCAACTACGATGATGCAAATATTGGTGACGACGGAAATGATAAATCTTGGTCCAGCTGGGGTGCCTGGAAATAGTAAGACAGGGGCAAGCATCAACAGCAAGGTAAGAACAGAACCTGGATGAACAGAAATGACGCGTGACGAAGAGGAGTGGATAGAGGGTCTCCAATTTAAGGATTGATTGTCCAGGTAAGTCTATAAAAAAACCCTCTGTACGACAATGAGACCACGACTTCTCAGGTTTAGAAACTCGCCGCGACCACTTCATGTCAAGAAAAAAAGAACGGCTTTATCGCATCACGGGACTTCATCTGACGACCGCTGCTTCCGTGCGATCAGCAAGACGATACACCAGTAGTGAACAAAGAGATGTTGAAAGAACCTATTCCACGCAATTCAGTTTCACGACCAGTCAGTAAAAGTACTATATATGTAGTTCGTTACATCTCTTTGAATACATTTTCACATTATTTCTGTAGTGTGCGCGGACGAATATCTCGTTGTGGCCTCTCTTCACGTAGTCGTCCGGCAGGAGCATAACGCAAACCCGAATCGATTGTGTGCAAAAGCCTTTTGTTCTCAGACCGCCACTTCTACCCGTTTTTTCTGTTGTCTCTACAGCTTTTCTTCTTTGTGAAATGTTCTATCGGTGCCTGTCTCTTCCTCGGAAGTACTGCGAAGCGTGTCTTCTTCGTTGTAGTGCTTAAGTTCGTCTTCCTCGAGCGATCTGTTGGTCCAGACGAACTGATTGTGGCCTACTCAGCTTGTTTTCCACTAGGAAGTTGTAAGTACAGGTATATATACGTCTCGTCGTGACGAAGCTCTCTTTCACGTACCTGCACTCAATCTGAGTAGAAGTAGGCGGATCACTTTCTTAAATTGATACCCAGAAGTTGCAGATCCACGACCTCCCTCCTGACCACAGCATGGCGGCAGCCGCCGGCGGGCGCTATGCTTGGAGTTTTCTCACCGAGGGCATGACGTTCCGGGCGTCCAGACTGTATGAAACCTTTTGGAACTCGCAGAGCAATTTGAAGTGGGGGCTGGTGGTGGTCTACCCGAGTTACCTCTTCTACATCCGCTGGAGGGCAGAAACGCAATACAAGTATTAATAGTACTAGCACTGATGTAGTTGTCAATCTTTTTTGATGGGGTCCTCGGATCTTCGTCCTCCCGGTCCTCTCGGACAGTAAGTATAACTGAAGGCATCGGGAAAGTTCAATTGAAAATAAATGAATTTGGTGCACACACTATCAACAGGTACAATGTGTACCTGGACAGCCCGGAGATTTACCCGCAGTACAAGGGCGAACGCGGCCTCCTGCACATTTTTAATTCGCTTCTTTTTGGGAGCGGCACGGCTAGCGGCGGCGGGGGGTACTGGTCGAATGGCAAGACGGTGTACACACCGAGTGTCAACAGCACCGTGGGCGATTTGAAAAAACTCGTGTACAAATCGGACGAAATCCCCGCCAGTCTGAAAGTCGGGTGCCGCGGGCGAATGATGGAGGACTCGGATAATCTTGCTCTCGCGGTCAAGAGCTTTTGCCGTCGGGACCCGCGGATCTTGATGTGGACGGAGGATTGAGTTGGAAGACGAGGATCTTGTGTCTGCAACTTGTGACAACTTTGACCATCCAACAAGATGAATAAGATTCATTTTCGAACGACCTTGGGTGAAGTAGAAGAAGAAGTTAGCGGACGTCATGATAAAGATCACGAATAGACGGCTTGTTAACTGCAACTCAGTCGAATTGTGAAGCCAATACATCAAAGCATCCATCTCCTACTGCTCAGGACTTAACCCCGGGTCCGATCATTCCGTTATCTGCGGAAGGCGAAGAAAACGATGATGTTCTAGTTGTAAGTATCTATGGCTCCCGTTTCAGAACTAGCCTGCCTAAGGAATCGAGTAAAAAGGAAATGTTCGATCACATGCGTTGCTGCTGCTTTCCACTGATTTATTCGTGCAACGAATCTACTTCTTCTATCGCTTCAGCTTCAGGACGATCAGTCGCAGTCATGTCTTTTTTTTTTGTGATTCAGCATCGGTGTGGAACCACGCAGTAGATGAACAGTCGTCAACTACGACTAGCTTGCTTACACGAAGATCCTCTATTAGCAAATTGGGTAGAGTGAAAAAATCCATACATAAAAACATTCTTCATTAATTTGGCCACTAAGTATTAGGCTACACACTCGCAAAGTTGTGTACATACAAACGTAATATTGAAACTCACAATTTTCTTGTTGATTATTGTCCGTGTTGGCGTTGTCAACATATCCATTACTTCGTCCCGGCTCTCTCGCCACCTCTATTGGGGTGGGAGATTCTATTACGGGCGCCAGCATCAATTGACCACTTTTGATGAAAATGCAGACTGCACCCCCTCCTGCTCCTTTCGTAGCTGGGGCAAGATGACACTGCCACATGCTTTGAGAAGTTGCTCTCAGCGCGGTCTCTGCGACGCAGCGACGTCGCGTAATCGGCTGCTAGTAACAAGGACGAGGCACCAAGAACACCTACTCCTGCGCAGTCGCAGCTGCAACCCGCCTGGCTGACAAGGAACAACATCAGAGCCCGCGAGATTATACAGGTGACTCTGGGTCGCGGCGGCTTCGGGATCTAGAAGCAGAGTTGTCTCGCTTCCTACACGACCTGGTGCATCGTCAATACTAGCCGTAGCTTCGTGGGGAGGACCGGAAAACAACAGCACGCCCAAGATGCACACGTATTTGTTGCTGTTTGTTCTACTTTGCTCCGCAATCACCGTTCATGAGGATCATAAAGAAACTACGTGTATGAAAACAAAGAGAGGCTCCTCGGTGGAAGCGAATCGATATAGAAAAAAAAAATATCTTCAGGGGCGGCCACCTCTCGAAGGAGTTCTTTGAACTCGTGAAGCAAATCGGGGAAAGCAGAAGCAAGCAAGAGGAGGACAAAATCATCCTGAATGAGGTTGCTGCCCTGAAAGCATCAGTGAACCTGCCCGGTGTTTCGCTCAAAAGGATGAAAGAGTACTTGATTTTTATGACTGTGATTTGTGATGCGTAGCGGGCAATTGAATTGACTCTTTCTTTTCTGGTGCGGTACTTGTGCATGACAGAACTTCATCATCTCACTATTTCCCATCAGGTTCCTGATCCGCGCCATCTACGTGGAGATGCTGGGGCACGACTGCAGTCTGGCCTACATCCACGCGGTGAAGCTGTGTAACGAGAAGCAGATCATGGCGAAGCGGATCGGTTACTTAGCCTGTAACATTTTCCTGCACAAGGACCACGAATTCATGCTGCTGCTAATCAACACGCTCCAGCGAGACCTGAAGTCGTCCAACCATCTCGAGGTCGCGGGAGCCTTGATCAGCATCTGCAGATTGGTCAACCAAGAGATGGTATCCAGCAAAGAAAGATTGTAGTTGTAACTTTGGGTAGGTGCGCAACATGCAAGATGACTGCGTCTGTCATGCGGGTCACGCATTGTAATTCTAATTGTAGCTGTAAGGTCTAGTCAAGCGCGTTTTCACGTAGTATCTACTACGCATGACAGGTTTATGATTTTGCTGTCATGCCAGACAGATTTGCATTGCTGTTCCGCCACAAAAGTTACACCGACAAGAATCTTTTTTTCTTGGATAGATGGTCCCAGCGATCCTGCCAGAGGTGATAAAATGCTTGACGCACAACCATATCAAATGCAAATATGTCTGGGTCTGGAAGGTGGCAACTTGTCATGGTAAATCTGAAGCATGCAAAAATCTGTGTTGCATGAGTGCCAAGTAGACCTGTCCACTTTTGACCAAGTCGGAAGGGGGTTTGTCATGCGGGATAGGCATGGCAGAGACCTCGCGGAGTCTGTCATGCTAAGTCCTGGATTCCAGACCTCATGGGTCATGGAAAATCTGCATGACAAGTTCACACTTTTCCAGACCCACTTATTTTTGCACTTGATAAACCACGAATCCGTACGGAAGAAAGCGATTGTGGCGCTATGCAAGAAAAAAACTGTGTAAGTGTAACTCTGTAATGCAAAACATGCAACAGAGTTACACCTGTCATGCCACACAGCCATGAAGTCCTTTTTTCATGTGCATTTCCCCTTACAAACCACGCATCACAGGTTTTCTCTGTCATGTAGAGCAAATTTGTGATGCTGTCGGCCAAAGAAAGTTACACTGACACACTTTTTTTCTTGGATAGGCTCTGCACAAAATTTACAAGCTCGACAGCAACATTGCAACCAGCTGTAACGACAATGTCAGGAAGGTATATGATACATGCATGGCAAATCATGTCTTCGCTCCTACTGCAGATCAACAACATGATATTATTTGTGATCGCTATGCGAAGTAAATTATGAAAGAAGAAGAACAAATCCCTGCCGCCAGTAAACACAAAAATAACTTCTCCCCCATCCCCAGGTTCTCTGCGACCAGGACCCGTCTGTGATGGGTGCCAGTCTGTACATGCTCCACGACTTGGCCAAGCAGAACACGATCGCGAACAAGGACCTGGTGCCGAGCTTTTTGTCCATCCTGAAGCAAATCATCGACCACCGGCTGCCGCGGGAATTCGACTACCACCGGGTGCCGGCCCCCTGGATCCAGATCAAGCTATTGTCCATCCTGGGCACGCTGGGGCACGCGGACCCCAAGGCCAGCGAGTTGATGTACCCGCTTTTGGGGGAAATGATGAAGAAATCCGACATGGGCGTCAACGTCGGTTACGCGATTTTGTACGAGTGCGTCAACACCATCACCAAAATCTACCCGCATCCGCCCCTGTTGGAGCAGGCCGCGCAGTCCATCTCGCGCTTCATCTCCAGTGACAACCACAATTTGAAGTACTTTATACTGAAAGTGAAAACTTGTATTGCTGATGATGGATGGCATGCTTCTGTCTTCTGTTTTCTCTCTACTTGTTTGTTATGACAACGTCGCGATGAAGCCGCCGGGCAAGTTGATACATAAGTACGTACATCATAGGAAAGGATAAGTACGTACATCATAGTCGTCGCGCGTGTGATGAATGTTGGCATCAAACTTCACTCATCATCTACCACAAATCAAGGTACCTGGGCGTCACCGGCCTCGCAGCGATTGTGCAGATGAATCCGAAATACGCTGCTGAGCATCAGATGGTCGTAGTAGATTGCCTGGAGGATCCGGATGAAACGCTCAAGCGAAAGACGCTGGATTTGCTGTATAATATGCTATCAAGAGGTTTTCGTCCATGCGTATCATGACACAGAGTTCTTCTCATCACATGACCTTCGCATGACAAGACATGAAGAACAAAAGGTACGACCGCCCCCATACACTGTCAGGTATAAGATGACGAACCCGCAGAATTGCACGGTCGTCGCCGATATAAATTGCAAAAGTATAATCGTACTCGTATAAATGCATTACAAACTTTCTCAGCATGAGAAATAAAATCTGTGATGCGGATTTACCTTGAGAAAAAAATTTGTGATGCATGATTGCAATTACTACGAGTGCGATACTTTTGCACAGGATAGCCGAGAAGCTTCTTTTCCACCTGCAAACCACCCAGGACAACCACCTGCGCAAGGAGCTCACGAGTAGGATTTGCACCCTCGCTATCCCACGAAAAAACTGCTTCACTGTGATGATTTTGCAACTTCTGCATCACAAGTTTGCTTTGCATCACAAAGGAAGTTTGCCATGCGAGCCACCCAAGGAAAGACACGCCTAAAAACGCACTTTCTTGCATATGTAGCAAGACAAAGACGTCTGCGATACACTTTCTGCATCACAAGTCCACAGTGAAACAGTTTTTCCTTGCGATACTCGCCGAGCGGTACGCGCCGTCCAACGACTGGTATTTGGACACCATGACCAACGTATCAAATGCAAAGATGTCTGGGTCTGGAGAAATGCAACTTGTGACGCTGCCTTTAGATTCCAAAAAAATCTGTATTGCATGAGCAGCAAAGAGAACGCAATTTTTGCTACGCGGAGAGCAGGGCATTTGTCATGCGGACTAGGCATCAAGAAGCCCTCAAAAAATCTGCGACGCTAGGACATGCATCACAGACATCATGGCTCATGTAAAACGTGCATGACAAGTCATCTCAGAATTTCCCAGACCCAGACATATTTGCAATTGATACAACGTGTTCCAGCTGGGGGGCGACTTGCTGCCGCAAACCGTGTCGCACAATCTGATGCGCTATCAAGTGTAAAAATGTCTGGGTCTGGAAGAATCCAACCTGTCATGCTGATTTTGGATTCGAAAAAAAACTGTATCGCATGAGCAGCAAAGAGAGCCCAAGTTTTGCTACACGGAAAGAGCATTTGTCATGCGGTATAGGCATCAGGAAGCCCGCACAAAATCTGTGATGCTAGGGCATGCATCACAGACATCAGGAGTCAGGCAAAATGTGCATGACAAACCTGGCAATCTTCCAGACCCAGACACTTTTACATTTGATATGCGTTTCGTCGCCGAGGGCACGGGCACGTCGGACGAAGAGGACGAAAAATTCCGGGTGTACACGGTCAACACGTTTGTGAAACTGCTGGAGAAGTACGGCAATGGGACGGACAAGGGGTCCCGCTTCCCCGACGTGTTGATCCAGGTGATCGCGTGGGTGCTCGGCGAGTACGGGTCTTTGTGTACGTTGGACGGCTTATGGACTGCAAATATGTCTGGGTCTGGAAAGATGCAACCTGTGATGCTACCTTTGGACTCGACATAAAATCTGTATTGCATGATGAACAGCAAAAAAGGTCCAGCTTTTTGATACGCGGAGAGGGCATTTCTCATGCGGTAAGGGCATCAGAAAGTCTACGGCATGCATCACAGACATCATGCGTCATACAAAATCTGCATGACATTGTTCTTCCAGACCCAGACTTACTTGCATTTGATACGGCTACCGCGGGAACGTGAATGAGATCACGGATCTGCTCTGCGACTGCCTGTCCAAGTGGACCAGCAGCACGACGACAGAGATCATCTCCACCGGTATTGCGCAGTCCGGCGGGACGAGCAGCGGCGCCACGGCGACAGATATGACCTGCTCAAAAGTTACAATCTCAAACGGTACAATAAAATCTAGAATTTGTGTTGCATGATGAGCATGACAGACTCGCAGAGCGTTCCACTTTCTGCAATACAAATTTCGGCAGATTCTAGTGCGGTTTGGGGCTCCGAAACTTGTCATGCGCAATCCTGTGAGAGTAGGTTAGCTCATGCACTTCTTGCATCACAGATTTCCATATTCTATTGTAACGTTTGAGACTGTAACACCTGAGCGGGTTATAACAGAAACGAGATGCTTTTTGATCTCGGCGCTGACCAAGCTGACCGCGCAGAACGACATTCTGCTGCGCAACGACGCGGCAATTTTGGAGGTGGTCGAAAAGTACCGGGAGTCGAGGTCCACGGATTTGCAGCAGCGGTGCTACGAGCTCAAACGCATGGTCGAGCAAAGCAGTACCAAGGTGATGCAGATCGTCTTGCCCTTCGACGGATCTTGCGAGGACGTCGCGGTCGACAAAAATTTGTCTTTTCTGAACAATTACGTTTCCCGGAACGCGGACGCAAGTAGTCGGTATTTGACGAAAGAGGAGCGGAGGAAGATGAAAATGTCCGGGGGTGGGGTGGGTGGAGACAGCGGCAACAGTGCAAATCCTTCGGGAACATCAAGTACCAAGCCGTTGCACAAAGCCGCGATCAATTTCACCCCCTACGAAGCGCCAAAGGTCGGCCCGAAGATGCACACGCCCTCCGGCCTGATGGCAGGCGCCGGCTCGGGGGATTTGTTGGGAGGGGCGGGCAGTGTTTCCGGAGCATTAGCACAAGGCGGGTCAAGTGGGTCCTCCGCTGCGGAACCTGGGATGCAGGGCAAGCTGCAGAATGCGGGGCTCGGCGGCTTATTCGACGTGAACAGCGAGAAAGCAGGGGGGCTGAGCTTGCAAACGACCGGGAAAAATGCGGCGAGAAAATGGGGGCCGGCAGGGTAAGTGTTTTTGCACGCCAGAGATCGATGAACGATGAAAATGATGGTCGTATACATGTCTATGATATGTAATTCTCGTCGTCGTCGTCCTATTTTGCCGGTAGTTGGAGTGAGAAAACACCATTTCTCCTGCAGAGCTGTATTCTCCTAGAACCAAGAGAAGGGACGAGATGCCAGCACCTACTCGCACGCAGTGTTTACTCACTTTCCAAACTTGCTACCCGTAATATACAATTAAAGTTCACTTTGCAAAATTACCAGGTACAACGAGCCTGCCGCACTGCAGCCGCAGCAACTGCCCAACAATGTGGCCGGGGGGTCGGCAAGTTCTACCGGGACGGCCACCACAGCGGCAGGCGTAGCATCAGGTTCTCAATCAACTGGAGCCACGACGACTAATTCCCAGCCCCAAACAGCGCCCAGGCCCGCGCCGATGGAGAATAAGCGACAGACCGAAAGTATCAAATGTAAAAATGTCTGGGTCTTGAAGAATTCATGTTTGTCATGCTTGTCTGGCATGACTCTTAAATCTGTCATGCACATTACCCAAGATCTCCGTTTTTCTGTGATGCGGAAGCGCAGTTTGTCATGCGGAATAGGCAACACCTAGAAGCTCAGAAACTTGTCATGCTGAGCCAGCATCTGTAGCCTCGTCATGAGACGCCACCCAGCGTCACAAGTTTCCAGACCCAGACGTTTTTTCTTTTGATAGAAAGAGAAAAAATGGCCGCAGCGCTCTTTTCCGGTATGACGGCGACGCCCGCGCAGCCGGTTACCGTGCAACCTGAGCCGCTATGAAGTGTAAAAATGTCTGGGTCTGGAAAGTTGGAACTTGTGATGCTAACTTTGGACTCTAGAAAAATCTGTAGTGCATGCTCAGCAAGAGGAGTCCAGTTTGTGTTACGCGGGGAGGCCATTTGTCATGCGGAATAGGCATCAAGAAGCACTCAGAAAATCTGTAATGCTAGGGAGTACATCATAGACGTCATGGGCCATGTAAAATGTGCATGACAAGTTGCAGCCTTCCAGACCCAGACATTTTTACATTTGATAGCCGCCACCCGGAGCGGGCACGGCACACCAACAGAAGGTCGCAGCGAGCCTGTCTCTTTCCTCGAACGCAACGAGCTCTACGACAACAACGCACACCAGCCCGGCGGACGACGCGCAGCAGAAGCAGGTGGACTTACTTGGGGATCCAAACGGGGCATCAAATCTACTTGATTCAGGAGCCGGTGGTGGTAGTGGCACTACCAAAAATCCTAATTACCCTGCGCAGGGATCCAGCAGCGATCTGCTAGGTGGCGCGGAGGAAGATTTGCTGAGTCTTGGACCACCAGCAGCCTCAACTGGACAAACCTCATCTGCTGCAGACCTGCTCATATCTACCTCTCCCGGGGGTCCGACTGCGAGAACAGGAACGGAAGCTCCCCCCACCGGAAACGATCTCTTGTCCCTCGACTTTTCATCATCGGCCTCCCCAGGACTTGCGACAGCGACACCCGTCGTTGGAAATAACACCTTCTCCCCCCTCCCCCGGTCTCCGGTAAAAACGCTTGATCAACGACCCCACGTCTTGACGCCTTTCGCGATAAAAATCGACCAACTCGGAGCGGAGTGGGGCACGCTACCCGCGGAAAGAAGCGTCGCTGTCAGGCTGGGGCCATCGGTACTAGGAATTTTGAGCGGTGGGTGAAGATGTTAATAACGGCCTTTTTTTTCATTCTGTGTGCTGGAAGGGTCTTCATCCTTTGCATTTTTTTGGGAATCAACATGTTGATGTCCATCAACCTTGAGAAGGTCCAAATAGGATTCATTGTTCTCCCCCTGAAGCTGCAGATACATAGACTATTGCAAGCATTTACTTACATCTATCGACAATCAGGTCCCCACTTGCGACGTCCTGGTGCAGAAATTGGAACAAACCCTCGGGGTCGGTCGTGTCGAGATCATCGGGCAGGAAGCGATGCTTGCTGGGCAAACCATAAGCGGAAACGCAAAGGTCTTTCTCCACGCCCAATTCACGCCTGGTCACCCGACCGCAAACATCGCCATCAAGGGCGCCACCGACGCAGCGGTCGACACAGTGGCCGGGGCCCTGCAGAGCGTCGGGACGCTGGGGTGATAAAAGCAGCCGCGTGGGGAGGGGACTGTGGTCGGGCGGAAGATGAAAGATTCTTGGGAACAGACACCGACAACGATGGAAGATTTTTTGAACCCATGAAATACACGACACATGCTGACCATGATTTTTACAAAAGTGCGACATGATCATCATCACGGTGATACTTGGTATCTATCTGAAAATAAGAAACACGAAAGCGACAAAAGGACAAGCTATAGCATATAGAATTGACGTCTTTGATACTTTGAAGTTGAACGGCGAATCGAAAGGAAAACTAGGGCCCCCGCCAGGAGTCGTAACAACTGCACTTCTTTTCCGGGGACACTTAGGCTTTTCGAAACAGCAAGAACATCAAGACACCAGATCTGGTGGCGCAAGAGGTTGTACTTACCTCTCAATACCGCTCGGCCTTCATGAGGGATGCCTGGTCACCATAGTCGGATTACTTATCACGTTGGGCAGAACGCACTGCCACTTGTTCATCCGCGCAAGAAAAACTTGTTGCTACACTGAACTACACTTTCAGTACGTATTATTTCCAAAAGATCAAGATCATCAGCTTCGCACTGGAACGGGATCTCAACGCTTACCGAGAAAGAACAGAAAAGATCCCTAAAGGTGAACGGAAGGTGCACATCGCTATCAGTTGTTCATCACCTTCTCTTTCATTTATTTCTAGTTTTAGTTCAACAGCCTGGTTTACTATACAAGAACAGCGACACTACAACCACACGGAAACAGCATTGTACTACCTAGAGGCTATTCTTCATCATTGATTCCCTACTCAAAAAATTTTTCCAATCGATAGTAGCGGACCACAGAAGCACAAGCAGCTGTTGACAGACTCTTTGTAGAAAAGAGACCGATCGTTATCCGTATACTTTTTCACTCAACGACTGCCACTCATCAACTTGAAAACGTGGCGAAGGTTGGTGCGCTTTTGCCGCTCATCTTGAAGCTGCGATACTAGCGACAACGGTCCAGAAATTGATACGGTAAAAACGACCGCCGAAAAAGTCTGTGGACCATGGCAGCAGCGGCTGTGGAAACGACGCGGCAGGAAAAGGCCGACAAATTCGACTACTTGAAAGAGCTGGACCGAGGAGGTTTCGACTTCAGCAATTGTGCCAGGAACACACGACTGGTATTGGAAATAAATTGGTTTCTACTTGCCATGCGGAAACGCAATTTAACGCTGCAAGAAATTCCGATCGCTGTTTGTCATGCATAGCTTCACTCTTGTTTATCTATGTTTTTGTATGTGTTCAACAGCTAAAACATGAATCAAGAACCACAAAACCACACACAGGCAAGAGCGCTGACCGGCAAGGCTGCTTTCCCGCAGGCAAAGAAGACCGGGACGACAATTTGCGGCATCGTTTGCGGCAGTATATTTTTGTGATTATCATTTTTCACAAGTGGAGTTTGTACCATGTTCCTTTTCCTTTGCGTCAGAGGTAGTTCCTTACGCTTAACGCAAACGCATGCGAGTTCATCTTCTGTAGTAAGTGAAACAAAATAAATCCACCTCCAAAATAAATCAACAGATGCCGTTATTCTTGGGGCGGACACGCGAGCGACTGCTGGCGCGATAGTAGCCGACAAAAACGCGGACAAGCTCCACCCCATCGCGGATAACATCCAGTGCGCGGGGGCGGGAACGAGCGCCGACTTGACCGCGACAACGGAACTGATGCAGCGACAAATGGAAATCCACTCCTTGAATGTGGGAACCGAAGTAAGGGTCTGCACCGTGGTCAGAAGGCTCAGCCAGATGCTGTTCAGATATCAGGTAAGAAAGTACTAGTATAGATACATGATAATTCTGAGCGCATGCATGAGCATGACCAGTGAAGAAGCACTGGTGACAACTGCTGGTGGTTTTTTCCTTTTTCTGTTTCGAAGATGTGCTTCACCTTGTCGTGAAGGACAGAAGATGGCACTGCTTGTCATGATGCTGGATTATAGCGGAACTCCATGGACGAGGATTGTAGGACTCACGACGCTGAAAAGGAAACCAAGAATGAAATAAAACCCAAATGCATCTTACACCAGGGCCACATCGGGTGCCATTTGGTCCTCGGAGGGTATGATGTGAAAGGGCCGCATCTGTACCAAATTCACGCACACGGGTCAACAGACAAGCTACCATACACCACCATGGGATCAGGTATGTTTGCTTTTTTTACTTGTCATGCTAAATGTAAATGCATCGCTGCAACAAGCAGGAGGTTTAGGGACAGTAACCAGGCGTATCTTTACTTCGCACTCCTTTCCTGTGTCGCGTATCAGCAACGATGAAAATCAAAATCAATAAATGAAAACAGGTTCCCTGGCAGCAATGGCCGTTATGGAAATGAGGTACCGAGAAAACATGACCATTGAGGAGGGAAAGGAGCTTGTAGCCGACGCAATATCAGCCGGTATCGTCAGCGATTATTTAGCATGACGAGAAACAATACGAATACTCTATGTTGTTTTCATCTTCAAGTGCGACCGTTTTCAATTTCTCATGTGATTTCGTGAAACATCGTATCCAGCCTAGTACGAACATGAGAACAAAGATAACACCGGTGAATCTATGAAAAAAGGTATCTTCAACGACCTTGGATCCGGTGGCAACTGCGACATTTGCGTTATCACGAAGGATATGGATTGCAAAAGTGTCTGGGTCTGGAAGGTTGGAACTTGTGATGCTAACTTTGGACTGTAAAAAATTCTGTATTGCATGACCAGCAAGAGGAGTCCGGTTTGTGCTACGCGTGGAGGGCATTTGTCATGCGGAATACGCATCAGGAAGGCCTCTAAAAATCTGTGATGCTAGGGCTTCCCTGACAGACATTCTGTGTCATCCAAAAACAGCATAACAAATTTCGGATTCTTCCAGACCCAGACATTTTTGCATTTGAAAGAGGAAGGCAAGAAGCACATCCGAGCCTACAGAAGCGAAAACCAGAAGGCCTACAAGGCGGAGTTCGCACCCTTCCCCATGGTAAGGAAAACAGTGCGTCTTTTTTTTTGTAAGTACTCGTATTGCAGTCATGCATTACAAATTTTTTTCTGAAGGTAAATCCGCATGACAAATTTTACTTCTCATGCTGGGGAAATTTGTAATGCATTTATACGAGTGCGATACTTTTGCAATTCATAAGGAGCACATCTATCATGCATTGGATTTATTTTCCATGCCTGAGCATGCATGAAAATTTCCTTATTTGCATGTGAGGTGAAACTGTTATGCATAATTCACAACACCTAAACATCGACATCCTCACAGGGCTGCACGCCAGTGGTTGCCGGGTCAGATTTGTTCAAGAAGAGAATAATCGTCGAAGAAGGGAACACTCTGGACAAGGACGGCGATGTCGTGATGGGTTAAGAAACAAGTTTGTCCTCGTGCGGGTAAGTAGCAAACGCGATCAATCGTGGATCATCGGCGTGAGGAACAATCTATCTACTTCTCACGACAACTCCCACTCCTAGTCTTGCTTCTGACCAGCGCTACACAAAAACTACCCGCGACTGCTCCTGTCGACCTCCGGCTGTGTTATGGTACCCCCAGACACAATTTTCTCGTCGGGCCTGTGAAAGGACAATAGGTATCTTCTTCGGGTCCCGACAGAAAAAATCTGCTAAGTACGACTACATCCTGAGTCACAGCACGGAAAGTTTGGAATAAGTACTCCATTTGGCGGCCTATCGACTCATGTCAAGAACGCAGACAGCGAAGTATACAGAATTTTTCAAGGAACCTCAAAACGACAAGAAAGCAGCACGGTATGATACAGTCATTTGAAACTGAGTAAACCGTGTTTGGAACCGGATGCGGAAGTCTTGGTCTGATCGTACGGGTTTTCTGTTCTAGTTGTACGTGCCTGTATTAAGTACTTGTTTTTTTTTCTGCCTGTTGTGGAGCTTTGAGGAATGAGCGACAACACAGAGCCGAAGTACGCGAGAGTAGAGTAGTAGCACTTTTTTCATCCGTCTGCTTCACTCTCAGGAGATGTTTGCTGCCTTAGAACCGACTTAGATACAGTTGCTGCTTTTCATCTGCGACGAGACATGGCTCTTTCTTGCGCTGCTTGTTCTTTGGATAATACAGGAGAGTTACGCATGTATAAGCGGTGCACGCTCGGGCTAGGCAAGCCAGGGCATTGTTTCTGATACCGTGAAATTTTATCTGGTCAGTTCTTTTCTACTGTGTGTAGTGGTTTGCTGGATTGCACGAAGTTTCGTGTTGGGCTGGAGTACTTGATTTGCTTGGTACCTGACGAGGACAAAAAACCTGACAAGATGGAAGCTTTGGGCGGAATCCTGAAAACGGCGCACACTGCGTTTATCACCCCAAGAATGACCGCCTGGGGCAGGGTCAGGGTGATTAAAGCGGGAACTTTTTGCCGTATTTGTTGTGGGATTACTTTTGTATGTTTTTTAGAAGCTCAGTCAGCGGTTTGCAGATGAAGCAACTACACAGCGTCGCATGATGTTTGGCATGACCACGTTTTCATTATTGTGTACAACTATCACTGATGATGTTGCAGTCTATGCTATAGCATGACAAATACATTGCCCCAGGTACCGTCGTGTGGCCATGCACCGTGCCATTACTGCTGCACCAGTACATCCGTGGCCGAGAATATCCAAGGAAAGCAGCAAATTTGTATTGCAGGATCAGGACGACGAAGATGATGATGAAGATAAAAAAGAAATTCACGAGCAGACTTACATTCTGCAAAATTTTTTGTTGTCCAGGTGTACACTGACCATCTTCGTGATCATTTGTTGCGAAAGTAGATCAACACTATCAGTGTAGTAGTACTGATGATCTTATATGTTCCTGGCATGGCACGTATCGTACTGCATTCTGTTTAATATCCGTTCGTGACACTGCAAAAATTTCGATCCATAACCGCCGGGATTTTTATGCCCTCGAGCTGCTGGCGTACAAAGCGAAGACGGAGAACGTCTCGGACTTCTACGACAAGACGAAGGGACGTATCAATTTATTTTATGCTGCCTTGTAGTTGTTTTTACTTTTTGCGTCTTTTGTTTTTACGGATGTCTCTTATGCACAAGAAAGGCACTCGCAATCACTTCTTCAACTGAAAGTGAAAACACATCCATACACCAGCCGTCGGCGGGCACTGGCGCATGCGAAAGGACATGGAGACAATTTTTAAAGGAGTGAACGGGGCTAAATGAAGCTTTTTTCTTTATCACAGTCAGTTTTATCAAGAAGTATTAGCGTGCTAATTTTCCTTGAACAATTGCAGTTCGACATTAACAAACTCGTGGATGTCGTGCCAAAAAACAGCACAGACCTGTCAGTCACTTCCACCGAGGAAAGAGCAACTTTTACGAAACACAGAATTGCTACTGCTAG
The DNA here is from genome assembly GCA_905178155.1 of Amoebophrya sp. A120. Classification (NCBI taxonomy): domain Eukaryota; class Dinophyceae; order Syndiniales; family Amoebophryaceae; genus Amoebophrya; species Amoebophrya sp. A120. Next base: position 367,230 of record CAJINV010000019.1, on the reverse strand, counting down.
ACGCCGTTGTAGCTCATCATCCTTTTTCTCAATTTTTGTACCTCGCAGACCTGCAGCAGGTGTAGATGGAGTTGCGGACCACGATGCTGTACTTGTCTTAGATCTCGTTCTTGAAAGTGACAACGCATCAAGCCTCGCATCCGCAACGCAGAAAAATGACGCGAACAGAAGTACCGAATGTAAGGCGGTAGACGAACAGAACGCGGTTGCGGTGAGACGTTGCAACAAAAACTATATCTACAAGCTGGGGATGAAGATGATTAATACAACAACTTCTAATGCGGTTTTAGCCACAAGAAGAATTTTTGTCTCCACAGCTTTTTAACGCAGAACAGGAGAAGGGCGATGGACAGTTCAGACGAAAATTGTTCTCCTTCGAAGGCACTATCTAAGTACTCGTAAGAATAAGAAAGTACTATTTGCTCCTGCTATGCCTGTAATAAGAGAAAATATTGCCGGTAAAAGTCGTTCGCTGTCAGATGTAGCGTTCATCGGTTTATTTCGCCTACAGAACAGAAAGCGTCATTGTCATTTTTCCACTTTCGGTGCCGTGATTCGTTAACGACAGATGCTCTATTGATGTTTGCAATTTTCCTCGGTTTGTCTTTTCGTCCCTAGGGACCGGTCTCTGTCGTCGGATTATAATTGCTGACTTACTCACCTGCCTGTAATCATCTGAATTTTCGTGCAAAAGAGTTTTGTTGTAGAGGCGTGAACACAAAAAACACTGACACTCCGGAAATATTCGGTCCCTTCGTGCTGCAACAAGAAAGCTCTCGTCCAAGAACGTGGTCTTATTCTGGCACAGCTCGGTCGTTCTCTATTCCTTCGTACCACATTCCGGTCGTACCGTTGGAAATGACATCGTTGGATAATTTCTGTAAAAAAAAATTATGCGTGCTCGAAAGACCACATGATTCTCGTCCTCGAGCTCGCTTGTTCATACATCATGAGAAAAAACCGATGATTTTCATAGCAACTTCCCTGGATTTTTCTTGACCCACTAGTCTCAGAGGTGAAGGTGACACGCTCAAAACCATTTTCGCCCCCATTTCCTTCGTACTTCTTTATACGTAGAATTTCCCCTCTTATTGCGCTCGCTTAGAATGTTTTGCTCATCATTTTAATTTCCCAGTACATTAAGAAGGAAGGAAGAAGAGGATAGAAGAGGAAGAAGAGGATAATAAATTGTGATCACAACATTTTATTTGGTCGCCGCACCTATACGTAATTAAGCTAGTTGTACCCCTTAATCAGGAAAAACAAGGAGCGCTGTTTCAACAACTACATCCGGAGCAGGATGCTCGGACGAGGGGCGGATTTACAAGTTCTGGCCGGACGAGAAAAAATGAAGAAGAACTACGAGGACTACCACGCCTGGCACCGCCTGCGCCTCGCACTATTTTCCAACATCAACGTGGGCTGTCATACGAGGAAACGGAGAAAGAATGCCGAGGAGCCACAAGAAACAACATCTTCATGCGCTGCTCAACAAGGCAGAGATACGGCAAGAAATAGAAGTGGCCGCGACGAAGATTTTGAGCACGGAAGTAGACACAGCGAGGTGGTCGTCAGGACAAAAAGTAGATCTACTTCCGACCAGTCGTACCGCTTCAACTGCCACTACCGCTACTTCTATGCCTTGCTTTTGCTGTGTGCAACGCGGGACCATGTAGGATTTCTCCAATGGAGCGGCTGGGAAACAAGAACAACAAATTCTTCTGGTGATAGAAGAACTGCAACCGGCCCCCTGTCGCATCTGTTTACTACTAGCATGATTTTTCCTGTCGTTTCGGCGCGGAAGCTATCGGAAGTCCTCGACGAGCCCATTGATAGGACCAAAGCTAGCAGCATCAACAAGAGCAAGAACGTCCGTCAAGGCATTAAAACTCAGCAAGAACAACCTCCCAGCACGCAGAGAATCGAAAGAACCGAGGATCTTCTAGGACAACTCAGGTCCGATAGGAATTCCTTCGAGGATTCGACTGACAGTGGCCAGACTACGGGTGAAGCCCGAGGAGCAGCCGGCGCCGCACCAGTTCCAACTTCCTCGTTCGAGGAGGCTTTGCGAAACAGCAACCAGGACAGTTTTGATCAACAGGAGGACGAGTCTTCCTCGTCGTTTTCCGATGTGGATCACTCCGGCGAAGTTTCGGACGAGGGATCGCCTTCACAGCATGACAGCAGTCACAGTGACCACGACCTCCGACCTGACGACGACTACGACTTCTTTCCGGAGCACGAGCTGCTCCCAGATCCCGACGACGTATCAAGTGCAAAAATGTCTGGGTCTGGAAGAATGCAAGTTTGTCATGCTTGTCTCACATGACTCTTAAATTTGTCATGCCCATTACCCAAGACCCCCCTTTTTCTGTCATGCAGAAACGCAGTTTGTCATGCAGAATAGGCAACACCAAGGAGCTCAGAAACTTGCCATACTGAGCCAGCACTTGTGGCCTCCTCATGAGACGCCACCCAGCATCACAAGTTTCCAGACCCAGACATTTTTGCTTTTGATACGACGTTGCGGATGACGAATTCTGGGACTCGATGTTGCAACAGAAGGAAAGAACAACTCCGCTGCGGACCAGGGAACAAGAACAGGAAGCAGAAACAACTTCTGCAGCACACCAGGCTGCTTCTTCTGGAGGGGAGGCTGCTTCTTCTGGAGAAGAAGCAGGAATAGCACTGGGAAAGGCCGACGACGCAGGATCGGCACTAGTACCGGACGCAGAAACTGGTGCTGCAGCTCTAAAAACATCATCACGGCGAACAAATACACGGAAGATGCAGCAAAGTGACGATGCACGAGAAGATCGACCCCTAGCAGGCGCGGCACTTCGTCCACGGGGACTTGCCGCTTCTGCGCCAGAGGTTGTTTTGGATGATGAAATGGCTCCACGACCGCCAGGTGGATCACTAGAGCAGCCGACGTCGTTTGCAGGAGCAGGTGCAGCTCTATCTTCTGCTGGTGGCGGCGGGGTAGGGGGGCCAACATCGCCAGACCAGCAAGCATCGCGAAGGAGCAGTATGCCTCCGCACCCAGAGGTCACAAAAACGGAGGTGGCCATTGACCTGCTGGGGAGCCTGACGAAGAAGGGTTGCGGACGCCCTTTGCAGGACTACGTTGAGACGTTTCTCGCGAAAGACGGTGGGCATGACGGCCTCGAAGTACACATGCCGCATGTACCGGATTTTATCGCCTGGAGAATTCATAATGCTACACTAGCAAGAGCACGAAGTTTGACTTGTCAGTGGTCATGCAAAGACACAGTATATAACCACCGGTGAAAATAACTGAACATTTGTCATGGACAGAGAGATGGCGCTGCAGCACACAGCGGCGGCTGAACTTCGCCGGCATGTAGTAAGTAATATGCAAGAAACGAGTTCTGCTTCTGCGTTTTTTGGTTTCATCTTTCCTATACGTCGCATTTCCACCCTTAATGGAAAGATACATCTTCAAAAATCTCCACCTCATATTACATAGGAAACCAAATAACGGTGCTTCTAGTGTATGACATGAAAAACAAAAATCGATGTTCTGTGCTAGGAGTAGCTCCCTTTTCATCTCGAGGATACCGTCCCGCGGAGGGCAGCCGGGAACGAACTTGCGGTTGAAGAGTATCATGAAGGAGCGACTCTACGCAGAGCACCAGGACTTTCTCCTTTCGCCGGACATGCGAAGACTCACAGTGGGAATCGATTTGGAATTCCAAAACGCAGACGCAAACGGGCAACCGACAGGAGAGTCCTTCTGGGCGCTCAGTTTCCGGTGTCCGTCCCGCACGAGAAGTTATGAGAGTGCACAACTCTCCCTCCCCCTCATTTGTCATGCAAAATACCAAACTCACCCTCTGCCTCTTCGCACTGTTTGCATGACAAGTTCTGGCAGCCCAAATAGCGCTACACTCCTGTCCAAATTTGTCATGCAAAACCTGTATTCTTGCTGACGCTTGTCTTGCTGTTCATGCAATACAAATGAGGGGGAGGGGGAGTTGTGCACTCTCATAGAAGTCGCGGCGAGACAACAGGCGGCAGGGTCCGAGGAGGATCCTGAGGAAGGAGCGGAGGAGAGCCCTTCCAGCCCTCGTAGAGTCGTAATTATACAGATTCAGATTTTTGTAGATAGGTTTATTTTTCACTGCATGTTAACCCAGGCAGGGCTACACTAGTAGCCGCGTTTTTTTAGTTTGATTTTTGATTTCATTTTTCGTAAACTGACTTTCACTGCCAACCCCCATGAAAAATTCATATAATCTATACAAATTCGAAAGCAGTACTATGAGTTATTTCCGGTTACGTTAGTTGTAAATGAAGTCGAAGGTGGTTTGGTTTCTTCGCCCTGCTACTTTCATGCCACACTTGCAGCTTCGTGTGGTTTGACTCAAAGTGCGACATGTGTTCAACGTTGTACAAACACAGAGACCTGCGCGTCGAATCTGTGCCATTCTGGTAGTGGTACAGCATTCTATACTAGCTCCCGACGTGTCAACGATGTCAGCAACATCTTCCGCGTCCGTTCCTTTGTGTGAATAAACTACCTTGACCTTTCTTTTCATCCGCCGCTAAGGCTAGCATTGTTTTCCTTTCAAGGAGGAAGATCCTAAACTACTTGTACATGCTGATGTGACCACAAGCAATAAAAAACTGAAATCTTCTCTTGTGATCCAATTCCTTCGTGCCCTTGCAAGAGAATAAAGTTCTTGTGATCCAATCCTTTCCTTTGTGATTTGCAACGCCCGTTAAGAAGGTGAATGACCTATCGGAGGAGGTGTAAGTAGAGACATTTATCTATCAATATGACCAGGAGCGAGCAATTGAGATTGACCAAACGAAAATAATGCCGGCGGCGACGAAAGGGAATTATCGGCCAAAACATGCCCAGGCTCCTTCGTGTGGCAGCACGAGCATGTTGACATCGAAACCACCAACCGGGGCAGTCGTGCCAGCCACAGCTACTATTGCGTCGTCAAACACCAGCACGAGGACAAAAAAGGAACCGTGCCAGGCTACAGGTCTTCGCGACAGGCAGAAACTAACTCATCACGAGACGGAGACCATTATGAAACCGCTTACCACCTGTACCGGGGCCGGGACTCCATGGACGGGCCTTAGAAATGCTATAAATTGTCCACCTTCATCAACATCATCATCTACTACAGAGCGCAATAAACCAAGCCACCATGATAACTACTTCCCTGGGTTGCTGTTCCGCTGGCGTTTACTCGCAGCGGGTTCCGTCGTGCTGGTCGGGTACCTGCACCAGACGAGTTTTCTCCCTGTCCCTTCGGAGGCCGAGGACGAGCAGCCAAAAGGAGCTTCAACTTATTTCCTGAAGAGGACGTGGGACAGCTTTTTTGAGTTCTCAATTGCGAGTTCAGTTCTCGCTTCTTTTCACTCCAGCTCTGGAAGAACACGAACAGATGAACAACTACCTGCAGGAAGAGGTGCTTCTACTTTATTTCCCCCCGGAGAATCTTTTTCAGGATCTGGTTTTTCCTTCTTCTCCTCGTTTCCAACTTCTCGTGTTGAGGTTGACGCTACAAGAACCTCATCTGGGGGGCAGTACTACCAGCAGACGGAGGCACCATGCGGAACGGCGAGCCGGTTCGCGTCGAGCGGTGAAACGACCTACTCAGATGGGGGCGGTAGAGCAGCTTGGGAACAAATGCCAAATGGATCTCCGTCTGATATCGGGATGAACACAAACGATCATGTTCACGCAACATATGAAGATTATTTTTACAACGTGAAGAACCCCTATGGTAATCATAATCTGCAAGTGCCATCCTCTTCATCTATCCCTGCAAGGCGTGGTGTGTCGGGCGGTGGAGATGACAAGGACTACTGCGGCGACGGTCAACAACATCAGCTTTCTCGCCAGCTTCACGGGCGGCCGCGACCAGTGCAGCTGGAAGGAGGAGGAGGCACGATGAGGAAAATGGAAAAATTGAAAAATCAAGAGATGAATCATATTACTACTAACCCTGCACGACGAGAGAAGGAAGCAGGTGGACACAAAAACAAGAGAGCACGACATCACGTAGATCGTCTACCTTCTCATGCTCGCGTGGTTGAAGATGTTGTGGTACCGAGGAAATCTGGTACTGCTAGCACTGCTGCTCCCGACGATGACGAGGAGGAGGACAGCGCAAGCGCCAGTACGGACGACAAAAATTATGGCAGCACGCCGGCGTCGAAAAGTTACGCTCGCCGCAGCGTTTATGGATGTGTCAGGATTGAAATCGACAAAGTTGAAATAACTTCGTAATGCATAAAATGGATGCAAGTGGTGACGCAGTTTCCAAGTGGCGCATGACAAATTTGGGTAGAGCCGAAATGCAGTTTGTCATGCCGTTTAGGCAAAGATGACTGATTTTCTCATGCTACTTTAGCAGCTCAGTTTCTACCCCTCAACAGGCTCACAATCTGCCTCACTTGCCTGCTCTGCAACACACGTATTTCGCGGTATGCATTTTATGCATGACAAACTATTATTTTAACTTTGACGATTTCAAACCTGACGCTTCCATAGCGTTGACAGTAGTAGTGAAGAACAAGAGCGCGGCGAAGGGGGAAGTAGTTCTTCTGCTGACGATATCGTCCACAAAAAAACAACCATCCTCATCCAATTTGTCATGCAAAACATGCATAAAGCTCATTATAACAAACTAGAATTTGTCATGCAAAAAATGGATGGGAATGGTCATTTTTTTATGGATAGGCGACAGTGAGGAAGAAGAGAGTGCTATCATTTGTAAAAACGTCCCCACTCCATAGTTGTCATGCAGATTTGCGATTACAGGAAGATTTGTAATGCGCATCTCCATGAGAGGCATTTCCAATCGCGTTTTGGAATTTGTAATGCTGTAAACAGGATAAACAGATGGATTTGTGATGCGGCTGTCCTTGCTAACATGCACAACACTACGGACTGCAACTTCTCATGCGTGGCTTCCAAAACTTGTGGATTTGTCTTGCTATGTTCCCAACTTGACTATGGGGTGGGGACGTTTTTACATAGGATAAGTGCTAGCAGCGAAAGTGGTGTCAGTAGAACCCCAAGAAGACGAACTAGAGCGAAGATGAAACACCGAATAAATAGTCCCTCTTCCAAGTATGACTTGCTCAAACGTTACAATCTCAAACGTTACAATAGAATCTGAGATTTGTCTTGCATGATGAGCATGACAGACTCGCAGAGCGTTCCACTTTCTGCAATACAAATTTCGCCAGATTGTAGTGGGGTTTGATGCTCCGGAACCTGTCATGCGCAATCCTATGAGAATTGGCTAGATCATGCATTCTGGCATCACAGATTTCCAAATTCTATTGTAACGCTTGAGATTGTAACACCTGAGCGGGTTATACCAAGCACGGCCAACCAGCGCGTCCAGAGCGCACGACGCCGGTTGAGCTTGGGCGGACAATAGAACTATCCTGAGTAAAAACGTACCCACACCAGAGTTGTAATGCAGATTTGCAAAGACAGGAAGACTTGTAATGCGCATCCCCATGAGAGCCATTTCCAATCGTGTTTTGGAATTTGTGATGCTGTGAACAGGATGAGCAGATGAATCTGCGACGCGGCTGCACTTTCTAACCTGCACTACACTGCAGAGTGCAACTTGTCATGCGTGACTCACAAAGCTCCTAGGTTTGTGTTGCAAAATCCCCATCCTGACTCTGGTGTGGGTACGTTTTTACTCAGGATAAGAGCAAGAAGGTCATGGAGCGAAGAAACTTAAGCAACACAACGACGCGGCGTCGGACACACGAAAAGCGCCACTTGGTCGTAAGCAAGAACGCGCCGGACTACAGCAAACCGCCCCTCCTGCATCCTTTCAAATGTCTTCCGTGCGGACCTTGAACTTTGCGCGCTTCAACAAGGGATGGAAAAACCGCAAGCTGCTGCGCATCTTAGCGAACCACGTTACAATATCAAATGTAAAAATGTCTGGGTCTGGAAACTTGTGATGCTGGGTGGCGTCTCATGATGAGGCCACAAATGCTCGCTCAGCATGACAAGTTTCTGAGCTTCTAGGTGTTGCCTATTCTGCATGACAAACTGCATTCCTGCATCACAGAAAAATGGAGCTCTTGGGTAACGTGCATGACAGATTTAAGAGTCATGCCAGACAAGCATGACAAACATGCATTCTTCCAGACCCAGACATTTTTACATTTGATATACAACCCGAAAGCCGTTGATCCTCCGCAACGTCGGGGTTCCGGAGGGGACGCGGAGCATTGCGGAAGTATTGGAGGGCATCAGAAGGTATCAAATGTAAAAATGTCTGGGTCTGGAAACGTGTGATGCTGTGTGGCGTATCATGAGGAGGCCACAATTGCTGGCTCAGCATGACAAGTTTCTGAGCTTCTAGGTGTTGCCTATTCTGCATGACAAACTACGTTTCTGCATGACAGCAAAGTGGGGCTCTTTGGTAATGTGCATGACAGATTTAAGAGTCATGCCAAACGAGCATGACAAATTTGCATTCTTCCAGACCCAGACATTTTTACATTTGATAGAAGGGCGGAAAAGGCGGAAGAGGAGGGGCAAAAAACCGCACAGCAAAAAGCCGCGAAAGACAAGCAAGGAGTAAACAAGAAGAACCCGCCCTCTGGTTTTGGTGTTCCCGCGAAAGGACAAGCAGGCTCTGGACCTGCAGTTGTTGTTCAGGGCGGACCTTCAAATGGTGAAGGCCCAGGCGCCGGCCGTTTCCACCAGCAAACGCCTCCCGCCGGCAGCGCGCAACCACGACAACAGACTGTGGTTACCACGAAGTACGACATTGCTGTTGGGCCACCACGAAGCACAACTACTTCTGCCCGGAGTAGGCCCCCTCAGACCAAAGCCAGCCCCTACCCGCTACCGCATGCGCGCGAAGATGCCGATGTTCTCCGCGCGGACCTAATCCGACAGGCGCAAATGAAGCGGAACCTGGTCGCGCTGCACGCCGCGCCGCGTAGCTTTTTTCAGTCTCGTTTTGGGCGGTTCGGAACCCGGAAGCGGTGGAAGACGATGTGCAACGACTTTCGAAGCTTTGGCAGGTTCGAGGTGCCGGTGCACGTGTCGCAGGCCTTTCACGCCCTGAATGGGACCGCTTCGCTTGAGGATTGGGGGCCGGCGGCGAACCAGTTTTACTGCGCCGCGTGGCACCTGGGCGCCATCGAAACTTGGGTCGACCGCCCGGTGGACTTCGTCTGCTCGATGGAGCAAATGCGGAAACTGCTTCTACCGTGGCCGCCCGAGGCCGGGGTCATGGGGTCGTCAACAGATGCCGCAGCACCCGTGGAAGATTTTCCGCACATGCAGGCACGACCAGCACAGGGGCTTGATGTTAACTATGCGACCACTGCGAGCAGCGGCAGTACAGAAACGAAGGGCCTCTCTACGTCGAATGGTGCTAGTTTAATCCCGTACCAGCTCTACCTTCAGGAGGATATGCCAGAACGTGTCGAAGACATTCACCCAGCGTCCGCGCCCGTTTTGGTATCAGACTGCAACAAGAAGACTCTCCCTTAATCTTTCCCTCACTTGCAGCATGGGATGTCGGACAGCAACCTGTCATGCGAAAACAGCAGTGTTGAAGCTCGCGCAGGATAAAACTACTTACGCCTAGAGTGATGTAGTTATGTTTGGGATCATCCCGAAACTTGTCATGCAAAAAGTGCGAAATAACAATCAAAACAAAGAGTGAGTAGGTTTGTACTCTCCATTGATTTGTATTAAGGAGGAACACCACGACCAGGGGGAGTCACTTGTCCGCATTCACATTTGCCATACCTGCACCGGAAGATCCTCTCCGCGCCGCAGAGCCCACCGACCGAGCTGGCGATTGATCCCGATATCGGGATGCATCTGCTTTTCGAATCGAGGCATTTGACCGGCGGCTCCGCGGGGACGGTTGTGAACGCGCATACTGACGTATTCACTGTAAATTTATTCCCGTACACGGCCAAATGCTGTCTCTGCATGACGAAACTCGTGTTTAATCTTTAGTTGTCAGCATGACAAGTTTGACGCTCCAAGTATAGCGAGAATTGTACATGCATTTTGTACATGTACGGGAATGAATTTGTATTGCATATGACTGCAACGCAAAGCTACTGGTGAACTACTGGGGGCGGCGCAAAATGCACCTGTTTGACGGTCTCCCACTCATTGCAGCGAACGAGCAAGACGACAATTTCCGCAGCACGTCGCACTTGTCTCCAACTTCACAGGAAGGGGATTTCTTGCGAGCGGACTTGGGGAGAAAAACATCAGAGTTTTCCTCTTCCCCAGGGCAAGATTTGATGTACTCCGGGGAGGCTTTTGATACTTTGTGGAAGCTGCGACGCATTAGTGAGGATCTCATGCTGGTGCAGGAGGACAAGGAAAACCACGGGAGGAGGAAGACCACAGCTACCACCGGCTTATCTCAAGAACGAGGCACTATTTTTAACCGGGAAAGTAGTAAAGATGAAGTGACAGACACGGAAAATGAGCAGGAACAGCTCGCAGCGGTTCGCCGGCTTCGGACGCAGTTCCAAACGCACAACGTGACCATCTCGGAGGTGGAAATCGGTCCGGGCGACGCAATATCAAGTGCAAAAATGTCTGGGTCTGGAAGATTGCAATTTGTCATGCTGTTTTTGGACTCAAAAAAAATTGGTTGACAAACCAAAATCTCAACCACGCCAATTTGTCTCAACGTTGAGACAAAACGCCCCAACGTTGACACCGACGCCTCAACTTCGGCACCGTTTAGGGATTAGGGTCTAGGGTTTGGGGTTCTGGTCGTCGGCCAGGGCAGCCGCCGCCGGCCGGCCGGCCGGCGGCGGCTGCCCTGGCCGACGACTCTCCCCTTTCCTTGTGTTGTGTTCCACACCCGCACCCCTGCCCGTGTGTGTTGCCGCGTCCTTGCCCTCCTTGTGTCTCATCGACCCCGCCTCGCGTCAATGGCGGCGGGCGTACCTCTCCGCCGCTACCGACGAGCGTTGTTTGGGGCCGCCGGGCAATCGTTGAGACGATTGCCCATCGGCCTCATGAACGTTGAGACAAGAACGTTGAGATTCTGGTCTGTTAACCAAAAAAATTTGTATTGCATGACCAGCAAGAGGGGTACAATTTGTGCTACACGGGCAGGGTTTTTCTCATGCGGAAGATGCATCAGGAAGCCCTCTAAAAGTCTGCGATGCTAGGTCATGCATTACAGGCATCATGGGTCATGAGAAATACGCATGACAAATCTTGCATTCTTCCAGACCCAGACATTTTTGCACGTGATACGCAATTTTTTTGCCGGAAATGTTTTTTTCGGATGCCACCATGCTGGAAGCAAGTCTGGGAGTGAACATGCTCTACCAGATATCCTATGTAAAAACGTACCCACACCATAGTCAAGATGTGAAGTCTGCAACACAAATCCCCAAGTTTTGGGAGGTCTGCATGACAAGTTTCCATCTGCAGCGTAGTGCTGGCTAGCAAGGAAAGCCGCATGAGAAAGCCATTTTCTCATCCTGTTTACAGCACTACAAATGCCAAAACACGACTGGCAATCCCTCTCATGGAGTTTCGCACTACAAATGTTCCTGTCATTGCGCATTTGCATGACAACTCTGGGGTTTGCAGCATGGGCATGCGCGCATCTTAGGCATGCGCGCGTCGCTATCTGCCTCTGGTGTTTGCAGCCTTCTGAATAGTAACGCAATGGAGATGTTGCCGCAGGTATCAGTATGGTAATTATTACTGAAGACCTGGACTTCTCCACTCATAGTGTTAGCGTGTTGGATGTGGGCGTGAAACTGTTGGCAAAAGGACTAAGTGTTGGCTCGAAAAGTTAGGCTGGTTGTGAGACAAGTAAGGCTGGTTGCGAAAAAGTGAGGAGTATGGCAGGTTGCGTAAGAGTATGGCAAGTGGCCGGGAGATGATGGCGATGGCACTTCGGTGTCCGCCTGACCTACCCCCCCTGCGTGTCAAGCCATCTGCGGCCTGGGGCAGAGGGGAGGGCAAAGTGTGCTGCAATTCCTTTAGCATGACAACTCTGGGGTGGGGACGTTTTTACTCAGGATACCAAAGTCAGCGAAACGGCGCGGAGACCTTCTGTCTTTTCCTGCGCGACTTCGGTCCCAAGGCGTGCGGTGGCCGCATCACAAGCCGCGGGGCGGGGAAGGCGGCGCGAATGGGGCTGCGCGCAAATTGGAAGAAGGTCGTCGCGGACGCGTCTCTGTGGCAGTTTGTGGAATGAAAAGATTTTTTTACTTATCTAGGTGGAAAGAAATGATCACGATCTTCATCTTGTTCTACTTTTGTTGGCCGGAAGCATGTTGAGGTAAATTTTGCTGGGATAAGTATCAAGGATAGATGATTTCGTAAAGCATTGGCCAACATGAGATTGAGGATGAGCTCTCACTCCCTCTCTCAGGCTTCACAACGCGAGCATCACTTTCAGCTGTCTACAGTAGCAGTTTTTATTTTGCTTTTTCAAAAAAATCTTCAGAGACTCGAGTTGGGATTGCCTACTTACGCAGAAGATGTTGAAGGCGGTCTTGACCTACAAATTTGAATTTTCAATCATTTTACCCGCCATCGCCGGGCGAGACGGACTGAGTTTATGTATCTATCCCGAAGGAGGACAATGTTCAAAAAATGAAAAGTAACCGTATACCGTTTGTTGACAAAAAACCTAGTTTCAGTGTCGAGGCGTGCTATTTGCCATTTTTTGCCGTTATTAAAAGGATGAAATAGAAATTGTCAATGAAAAACCATATCGTTGATCCCGATAGATTGATGTCCGCGAAAAGAAACGAAAAAACTCTTTGACAGGAATCACCAAAGACGAGCGGCAGTTCTCAATCCTGCTTTGCTTTTTTTTTACTTAAGAAGAGGCAATGTCTGGCTTTGTTCACGACGACCCGCGGCGGAGATATAGCGGTCCGCGATTGATATTGATAAAACGACGATGGCAAGTGATTAAAATCGGCGTCCGTCGGAGGCGCCGGCCGCCTCGGATTCTGGCGATTTGCGGCGCCCAAAAGATCGCCAAAAAAAAGCGCGCGCAAACTCAGAACGCCGAAGCCGCATGGTGCGGCCACGATGTTGGGGCGCTTTTGATGGCAGTCCGACCGCCATGAGAGCGGCCACTTTTTCGGCGGGCTCTGGTGTTCGGTAGCTCTTGAAAAAGTGCAGCCGTAAGAAAATGGAGACATACACAAAAATGAAAAAGCGCGCCAGAGGCACGAAGCACAGAAGCTCGCGGGCTTTGGCCCCGATTTTTCTTTGCTTTTTGGGCGCCCCCCGCGGCGCCCGGATCGGCCCCAAAGCGTTGTGGCTGGCTTCCGGAGAGAAATTTATGCAACTTGCAAAAGGCCGTAACGTTATCCGCGACAGACTGCCCGGCGGGCCCGCGAAAAGCAGGCGCGCGGCTGGGCCGCGGGCAGGGCAGGACGAAGGCAAGAAGCGCAAGCGACCCCACTACCTCCGCCGCGGCGTTTAGCTATGTTCGTTATTCTTAGAAGGGTGCCCAGCGATCATCATCATACGTATCTGGAGAAAAGATAAAGAGGTAATTTGGATCACTTTTTTTAGGGGCTTGAACTATGATTCACGCCAGCGACGCCCAGGCAAGCGAAAAAGGAAGTAAGTAGATTATATATTATGCCAAATATGATTCGCTTTCGCTAACTTACTACAAGATCAGGGAGGAAAGGCTTTCGCAGCCTTTGCACTGTAAGTATGTAGGCGTACTATCTCTGTGATCCGGAGCTGTGGCAGTTCCATTTTAGAGCTTCTCTATTTTTTCTATTGAGTTCTAGTCGAAATATTTATTACTTTTACTTGCCGAAAAGGAAATGGAAAAGCAAAAGGAAAGAGGAAAAGGACAGAGGAAAGAGGAAAAAAGGGACTTTCGTGCGTGCTTCCTTGCGTGTGGTCGCTCACGCGCGTGCGTGTGTTGTGTTTTGAAAACCTGAATCGCAAGTGAAGTGCTGAGCAAATTACGGCTGCAAACATGATTTTTTTCAACCGCATGTATTCCGCACGCGGGAAAAAAAAAATAGAAAGACCTCCGTGGACTTTTTGATTTGGGCCAGAAGGCGATCGCAGCTGGCGTCGCTGCCTCTGAAACAAGAGCCAAAGGTGTACATAAATGCGCCTCGGTCGGAAAAAATAAGGTTTCAGAATAACACGTCGGTCCAATTTTTTATTCACTTTCTCATCTGCAAAGACTGCAGGATAGAGCTCTGTCTAAGGGATCACGTAGGAATAGATTAGCGCCGATAGTATTGCAGCTTGGTGGCGTCCTACCTCTTCGGCCTGAAAAATACCGAAAAGTACTTGATTTCAGCCTCATAGTTGCAGCACGATACAAGATGCCAGCATCGCCAAGAGCTACTTCTGCTCGCCCCGCCTCGTCTTCGTCATCTCAACCAGCGCTCCCAGGCGAGGGTAATGCAAAAGGAAAGCCCGCGTCTCGCGCCGAAGGAGTGCCTAAAAATCTTGCCGTCTCGAGCCGCGAGCAGCAACACGAGTCGTCGCTCTGGTGGTACAGGGGATTGAAACTGTATCACAGGTAGAAAAAGCGTATTGTTGTAAAAGCAACTGCTCTAGTACCTCAGCACTGACCATTCCAGGTTATTACAGGTCCATTTCTTGTAAGTGGTGGTGTGCAAGTGGTTGTAGGTGCAACCAATACGACGGCATTATGCCGTCATAATGTTCTTGTGCCACAAGTCAAAGGGACAACAAGTTAACATCAGCTGTGGTGACACAGAAACCGTGAAAAAGAAAAAGTTTCAGGTAACCAAAAAGCGAATGGAAAAAGATAAGCACGACGTCGAAGGGTCCATTCATTGGCAATGGGAGACTTCGACAGCCATATAGATTCGGAATAGATTCCAAATAGATTTGAAATAGATGGTTTCTGTTTTCCGAAAAAGCGTCTGCAGTTCTGCGGCACGCGATCGAACGGAGAATAAAAACAGTCACCGAAGTCGCGAGCTGGGCGAAAAATGAGAACAATTCTGACCAAAATTTCCCGGGCCGATGAGAAGTGGCCACAAGGTGCCTGCCCTAGCCCGAGAAAGTGGCCAGGTGAAGGGGGTAATCTTGCAGCGCAAGCGCCGCGCTATGCTTTTAGTTGGGCCTAGACTCTCGGACCAAGTAAGAGCATACCCTGGCGCCTGGGAAAAAGATTGCTCTGGCCCGCAAAAGTTGGCACAGGCGCCACGGCATTCTTTTGCCGGGGCTGCCAGGTTTTAAGGCCAGGCACTGTCACAGCGGTGCGCTTGTGATGCGAAATTCTCCTGGCCCGAGAAAGTGGCCAGATCGATGATGGGGGAGCGTGGTGTTTCTGATGCGAAAATGTTCTGGCCCGGGAAAGTGGCCAGATAAGGGGGGGCGATCTTGAAGTACAAGCAGCACGCTGTGCTCTTACCTGGGCCTCCAGACTTTGAGGCTCGGTAAGAGCATAGCATTGCGATCGGAAGGAAAAAGACCGCATCGGCCCAAAAAAAGTTGGCCCAAACACCACGGCACTCTTTTACCTGGCCTGGCAAATTTTTTTTTGGGCCAGGTGGGAAAAAGATAAGCACGACATCAAAGGGTCCATTCATTCTGTTGCAACATCAGCAAGTCAGAGATGTTATTGACACGCTTTTTTTCCGGATACGACTCTTGCGGTGGTTTCCGTTTTCGTCGCCATCGCGGTGCAGTACTTCGTATGCAATTCAGATTCGGTCTTGTTTGCTAGGGTCTGCGGAGAATTGAATGAGAAATGATTTACATGATTTTGTTTTGCATCCATATGTCTTTTCACAGTCTTAGGCCCCTCACAGACAGAGATTGTACAGAGCCGTATTCCTGTGATTACTCTACAACTACGTAGACCCACGACCAGACACAACTGTTGTTTGCAGTCACTTATACTCTTCCCCGTCGCAGCTGCACCTACCCCCGGATCACCAAACACCGGAGGAACAGAAGGACGTTACCCCGCTTGCCGGAGATGCAGATGCCATGGGAAGTCGAACCGCGAACGCTACCATCAGTGGCGGTGTCGCGCGCGGGGATAAGGATTCGTCCAGAAGCGAGAGCAAAACTCACACATCTTCCTCAGGATTGGAGGCAGGAGCTGAGGACACTTCTAACCAATCAGCCACGTCAGAACACCTCAACAAAAACGCCGAAACAAGCCTCGAGGCGGGCGGGCACGAGAACATGATAGAGAAAAATGAAAACGAGCTATTTAGGACGTACGAGTCACAAGCACCACCTGAGTCATCTACTACGACAGGCGGAAACAAGAAAACCACTGCAGTGCCTACGTCCTTCCGGTTTGCGGACATCCAGGAAGTGGAGTTTTCGGAGTACAAAGACGGTTGGAAGAGTGAAACGCTTCTGGAACTGCTTGGTAGCCACGTGAAGGCCCGCGTTCCGTTGATCCTGCGGAACGTCGGGGTGCCGCGGGGCGTGGAGTCGCTGGACGCAATCGTGGAGGGCGTGGAGCTATCAAATGCAAATATGTCTGGGTCTGGGAGATTGCAAGATTTGTGATGCTGGATTGCAATGCCCCATGAGGTCTGAAATGCAGGGCTTCGCATGACAGATTCTGTGAGGTCTTTATCGTGCCTATTGTGCTGCATGAGAAACTCCCCCTCAACTTGGTCAAAAGTGCATGGCTTTTGGCAATCACGCAACACAAATTTTTTCATGCTTGAGATTTAGCATGACAAGTTCCACTCTTTCCAGACCCAGACATTTTTGCAACGCACAGGAGCAGGAGGACCAGCGCATGCGAGCGGAGGAGAAGCGGCGAGGGGAGACGCCTGGCGACATGAAGGGCGTCGTCAGCTCGAATCGCGAAAAAGGAAAAGACAAGCTAACTGCGTCGTACGAGGATCTCCCCGCGGAGGACTGTATGAAATGCAAAAATGTCTGGGTCTGGATGAGTACTTGCGAGGTTTGTCATGCATATTTTCCATGAGTCATGATGTCTGTGATGCATGCCTAGCATCACAGATTCTGAGCTTTCTGATGCTCCTACCGCATGAGAAATGCCCTCTTTGCGTAGCAACAACTGGAACTCTTTTCCTGTTCATGTACAGATTTTATGTAGAATCCAAAGGCAGCATCACAAGTTGCACCCTTCCAGACCCAGACATTTTTACATTTGATAGGCTACCCGCCCGGGCAAATGGATGAGGAGGACGAGGATGTTTCTGAAAACCTGTTGACCCTGTACGCGGTATCCAGTGCTGCAGACATCTGGGTCTGGAAGAATGCAAGTTGTGATGCTGCGTCTGGATTTCAAAAAAATCTGTATTGCGTGAGCAGCAAAGGAAATCTAATTTTGGCTACGCAGAGAGGGCATGCGTCATGATGCGGAATAGCAATAGGCATCAAGAAGCCGAGCCCTCAAAAAACCTGTGATGCTAGGCGGGCATGCATCACAGACATCATGGCTCATGCAAAACGAGCATGATAAGTCTCAGAATCTTCCAGACCCAGACATATTTGCAATTGATACGCGGCCCCCCACGATTACTTTGAGAAAAAGTTTGGTAAGTTTGGCTCCGAACGGCGGTACGAGAACCTGTGCAACGGCAAGGGCCTTCCGTACGGCCGCTTTGAGGCGCCGATCCGCAATGATCAGGTGTGGCTCGCGCTGAACGGGTCGAGCCCCCTGGAGCGGTGGGGCCCGGCGGTATCCAAGAAAAAAACATTGAAGGTGTAAGTTTTTTGGAGGAACAGCATTACAAATTTGTCTGGCATGACAGCAAAAACCTGTCGCTGTCATGCGCAGATAGTACGTGAGAACGCCCTTTAATGGACCCTACGACGCATGCCAAGCATGACAGACGCAATCATCTTGCATGCTGCGCATCACAAATTTACACTAACAGCGTTTTTTTCTTGGATAGGCGGTCCACCAGGACTACTGCGAGCACCTGCACCTTCAGGACGAGGAGGGCCTGCTGGACCGCCCGGCCGATTTTCGCTGCACGATGGGCCAGATGCGCAAGTTGTTGAAGGTAAAGAAGAAAACGACGGCAGGAGCTTCTACGCCGACAAACGCGCAGGAGCAAGGACCACGGGCGGAAGTAGTGGCACAGCAAAGACGGGACCGCGGTAGTTACCAGCTGTACCTGCGGGAGGACTTGCTGGGAGATCTCGCGGACTATCCCGGCGCGAACTCCCCCGTGTTGCCGTATCTCCACGACGCCATTTTGAAATCCCCGAGTACGCCACCGATGGAAATCCCACTCGACCCGGCGGGGCACGACACGAGCCTGCGCTACGAGTCCCGGGTGCTGCGGGGTGGGTCGCCAAACAGCCACGCGTTTGCGAACGTCGACTGCTATTCGAACCTGCTGCTCAGCTACTTTGGGCGGAAGGACATGTACCTGTTTGACGCCTTGCCAATTGTTTCCACGCCCGAGCTATGGATTGCAAATATGTCTGGGTCTGGAAGAATACAAACTTGTGATGCGCATTTCAGAAGACAGAAAAATCTCTCATGCATGGGTCTCAAAAGCTGCCCACTTTCTGCGAGCAAAGTGGGGGATTTGTAATGCGAATGCGGCATCGCGGAAGCTTGAGCTTCTCGAAACCTGTGATGCTAGATCTTCCATGCCAGACCTTCTGCGTCATGCAAAAACAGCATATCTGCTCTCCCAGACCCAGTCATATTTGCACTCCATACGAGCCGGCGCCGACCAGGAAGTGGGAAGCCGACGGTAAGAATTCCTACTCGTCCAGCTTCGAAACCCTCTGGAAACTGCTGCGCATCGGGGAAGATCTCATGTTGGACGCCGGCGCACCGGGCGCGGAAATGGAGGCAAATACTGCTGCGCCGTCTTCGACGTTGGTGAGTGGTCAGGACGAAGATCATGTTGACGCCGTTTTGTCAGGCAAGAAGAAGCAACAGCAGCAGAACCACAAGTCCGCACGGCAAACAGTCATTGTGGACCGACTCCGGAAACGTTTCGCCGCTCTGAATCTGACCATCTCGAAAATTTCGCTGGCCCCCGGCGACGCCGTGTTTATTCCGGAACTTTGGTAAGTGGTGACGTCGCATGTAGCTTTATGTATGAAAGTGATGTCTATTTGGGGAAGATGATGGTAATCGAACTCAAAATGAATACGAACGTATTTTTAGCGTTCCTTGATGTAGTTCAGCATGAGAACAATCCGAGAAAACTGCCTTTTCACGACAAATGGAAATGACAAAAATGACTCTATCTCTGTAGGTACCATGACGCGGCGATGGTTGATGCGGTGTTTGGCATATCCGAAAAAACATTCATCGTGAAACAGAAAGTTCGCACGGGTAGAATAAGACGTAGTTTTCAAAAATAACGATAACCTCTTTAGATGCTGGCAGTGCTAAGCCTAAGTACAACAGTGCCACTCGTTCTTGTGAAGAGCAACAGCATGAGGACAAGGAAGTGCGTCTTTACTGCTGCCTTTGCATCTTTGTTTTCATCTGCACAACCAGAATGCCATGTCAACATGCGACTTTTCTGCTAAACGAGGAACTTTTTTTCGTCCTTCCATAGTGCATGAATGTCTTCTACAGCAGCAACGTCAATGGTGGCGAAACGCTGTGCAAGTTCCTGAAGGGCTGTATCGAGGGGGAAGGAAGGGCCTACGGCTCGGCACACGACCTGTGAAGGACGGGAGAAAAAGGATTTTGCATCACTTCTCGCCTACCTAGAGTAAGTACGCAAGCTAGTACTTCTTGTACTTGCGGGATGGGTCCATTTCTTGCAGAGGAACTGCTAACTACTCCAAGTCGAGTTGTTGAGCACTCTTTAGGAGCCTCCTCATCTACTCGTCAGCGATATGGTTGGTGACCAGCCGGGTCGTAGTCTTTTTTCCTCCTTGACAGGCTACGGACCGGAATCATGCGGTGGCCGGGTGTCGGCCGCGCAGGCAGTTGTGGCGGCAAACAAAACAATGACGTCGGGGGTGAACTGGAAAATCCCGGTTAGCTACGCTTCGTTATTCGACGACGGCGGGCAGCAGGCGTAGTAGCTGACACGCGGTCGCACGACGTGCTTGATCTTTAGACTAGTCTGAAAATGAATCCCTGGTGAGATGCTAAATCCTATTTTATGCAGCATCCACCTCATCATGGTCATCAACATGATCGCGGCCATGGCGATACCGATAGTGGATTGTGGTTACAAATACGATGAATGATTTTTAAGCTTCAAAAAACGAATTCTGTATGTGGCGGTACCGGTAGGTCCGTGTCCTCGAAATTATTGTTTGATAGCTACAGGCAGCGATGTTAGGTTATGTTGAAATGGCGTACTCTCACATGCACACCGAAGTACGAGTAGGACCATCGTTAGGACCAGGACTGCCTGCTTTTCAATTGCAACCATCTCCGATACTAGTAGAATCTTTTCAACAACATTCCAAAAAGTAAATAAAAAGAGTCCACCTCCACGACACCAGTGAGTCTTCTTCTTTCTTCCCACACTGAAAAAAGAAGTTGGCGATAAAAGAAATCTATCTTCAGATGTGTGGGTCTTGCTGCCATTCGTGGTGGCACGCCCAAGAGGCGAAAAAGCGCCTCTTCATTGACGCGGGGTAAAACTTTCCTGTCTGCGAAATAGCCCATGGTAAAATTTTTTGCATTTTTCATCGTAGAGTCTTTTTGTCGTTTCAATTTTCTTTTCACCACTCTCTTTGAGTTTGACGTCAAGTCACGTTGCGTCCGTTCCTCGAGGCGAGCATTTTCGCTGTTGAAATGCTGTCGCAGTGTTCTGTCCAAGAGAGTACTAGATGGGGATGAAATACTGGCTTTTTTGTGGTTGCACCGTGCGTACTTACAAGTGTGGCGTTCTTGCCACATGTATG
Organism: Amoebophrya sp. A120; assembly: GCA_905178155.1. Lineage (NCBI taxonomy): Eukaryota > Dinophyceae > Syndiniales > Amoebophryaceae > Amoebophrya > Amoebophrya sp. A120. The sequence continues at coordinate 346,370 of CAJINV010000019.1, read as the reverse complement.
TAAAGTTATGCGACCTGCTAGTAAGCTAGTTAACGGGACCGGCCCTGGTGCGTAGTTTTTCTGTGAGTCTCGTCGTTTTTCATGTTCTGTCCACAAATCATGAATTTCGTCCACGACCGACTTTAGCTGCCATTACGAACAACGAATAAAGATTTGCAGCCGTTAAAGCGGCGCAACCTACTTCCGTGATGTGTAATGCACATCAGAGTGTCAGAGTTTTTGCACGGATGGCTTGATGGCCACAACCCGTTCCATATACTGCTGCCTTTGTCAGAAGTGTTGCATGAAATAGACAAATTAATGACCATGGAGGTCCTTTGGTTTTGGTGTGTTCCCTTTTTCGGCTCTGACAGTGACACTTAGTGCTGAAGAACAAAAACCGCCCCCCGCCGCAACAAAATGGCGTTCTGGTTTTTCATGTGCCTCTCCCCGGAGGGGCACATTCGCGTGGCGACGCTGAAGAACCACATGTGGCAAAACAACATTTTATGCAAGAAAAAAACTGTGTAAGTGTAAGTCTGTGATGCAGGAAATGCAAAACTGTGAACGCTTGTCGTGCTGTATGTGCGACGTCATAGGCAACTTTCATACGGGTTTCCACTGATACTATTACTAGCTGCGCACGACAGGTTCTTTTCCCTGTAATGCAAAACAAATTTGTGATGCTGTTCTTCCTACGAAGTTCTTGCACTTACACAGTTTTTTTCCTGGATACATTCTGCTGAAATCCTACTACCCCGAGACCCAGCTCCCCGAGTGGCAGGCGCTGAGTTGGAAGCACCGACTGTTGCGGCTGTTGTCGTACCTGCTGGTCTTGCTGGTGTGCTCCGCATTCGCAGGTATGTACGGCATGGGGGAGGTGGAACAAAAAATTCTCCGGCGCGACACCTGCCACCGTAACTGCCTGTTAGCCAGTTTTCCCGACAACAGTGCCTGCGAGGTGCGGTCGGACCTGGTATCCTGAGCAAAAACGTCCCCACCCCAGTAGAGTCAAGATGGGGAATCCGCTAGACAAATCCGCCACCTCTGGTGGTTTCGCATGACGAATTTATCCTCGTAGTGTAATCCTGTTTAGCTAGTTCCGAAGCATCACAGATCTAGCATATCATGCTGATTCTAGCATTACAAATTCCAAAGCATCAGGATAAGAAAATGGCTCTTATTGGGCTCCGCATGAGAAACTTTTTTCGCATGCAGATTTGCATGACAACTCTGGTGTGGGGACATTTTTACTCATGATGCCTGGCGGTGGTTCATTACCAGGGCAACACGTACACCTCATTTTTCAACTACAGCCTCCCGGCGACCACGACGGACCACTTTTTATCCTGAGCAAAAACGTCCCCACGCGATAGTCAAGTTGGTAAATCTGCAACACAAAGCGTCAAGTTTTGGGAGGTGTGCATGCCAAGTTCTTTCCATCTGCAATGTAGTGGTGGTTAGCAAGGGAAGGCGCATGAGAAAGCCACTTTCTCATCCTGTTTACAGCATTACAAACGCCAGAACATGACTAGAAATGCCTCTCATGGAGATGCGCATTAGAAATGTTCCTGTCATTGCGCTTTTGCATGACAACTCTGGCGTGGGGACGTTTTTACACAGGATACTTTTCTAGCAGTCTTTACGCCGTGAACACCAGCGCCGCCCGCTCCGCGGTCACCGGGACCTACTACACCCCCGCGGCGCAATCGGCGGCAACCACGTCGCTGCAGCGCCGCTTTTCGTTATGAACTGCAAAAGTATCGCACTCGTATAAATGCATATACAAATTTTCTCAGCATGAGAAATAAAATTTGTAATGTTGATTCACTTTAAGAAAAAGATCTGTAATGCAAGACTTGCATTTATACGAGTACGAGACTTTTGCACAGGATATTCGTCGGAGCTCGGGGATTTCCAGAAGTGTTTGTCCTACAAGGAACGGGTATCCAGGAGCAAAGTGTGTAAGTGTAAACTTTCTTTGAGGAACAGCATCACAAATTTGCTCTACATGACAGACAAAACCTGTCATGCGTAACTTGTAAGGGAAAACACACATGAAAAGAGGACTTCGTGGCTGTCTGGCATGACAGGCGTATTACTTTGTTGCATGTTCTGCAACACAAATCGACACTTACACACATTTTTTCTTGCATAACGGGAACCCTTGGTCTACAACCAGTGCACGGACAACCGGCGCGAGATCGCGGACGGAAAGTGCATATGCATTGCAAGTATAATCCCTGGATGTCTGGAAGGTTGCAACTTGTGATGCTGTCTCAGGATTCAAAAAAAAGCTGTATTGCATGACCAGCAGCAACAGGATTCCAGTTTGTTCTACGCGGGAAGGTGGAAGTTATTTCTTATGCGGAATAGGCATCAGGAAGGGTTCTAAAAATCTGTGATGCTAGGGCACACATCACAGACAATCATGGGCCATGCAAACTATGCATGACAAACCTGGCAACCTTCCAGAGCCAGACATATTTGCATTCGATAGTGCGAACGGGTAGTCGTCTGCTTCTCGGGGTGCAAAATCACGGAGGCAGTCCTCAGCGCTCACCTCGCAGACCAGGCCGCGCTGCTGTCTTCGTATGAAATGTTGAGAGCATCTTGATGGTGTGCCCCCGCTGGTGCCAAGGCTTTGTCTTTGTCCTAGGCAGCACTCCGCAAAAGTTTGCGCTAAATTGTCTTTGTTCCTAGGCACAACTCCAACTGCAGCTCTCTCTGCTGCGCTCATCTGACGTTCTTGCCTCTAAATATAGGGGGCGGCGCGGCTGGCATGATATTCGTTTCTAACTGTTTCATACCCGTGGATCCGGCACCGGCGGCGCCAACAGCACGACTTCGTACGAGACCTTCGAGTGCAAGGACGGGCGGAAATTTCAGAAGTCCCTACTCGACAGCAGCACCGTGCAGATTAGCGACAGGAGACGGCTTGAAGACGAGGAAGCGGTACTTGTAGAGGAGGAGGGCGAGGAAGAGGAGGCGACAGACGAGACGGATGAAGATTCGGACTACGGACTGTCGCTGGACATCAACACTGCTGCGAAACCGAACAAAGAAGGGCGCAGCGGGAACAGACCACGTGAACTAGCAGACAACCTGCTGTTTCAACATCAAGAGCGTATTGATCATACAACTAGGAGGTTAGTGCAACTACAAGAACACCACCACCTGGAAGATACAGCAGCACGACGTCCGTCGGCGTTAACCTCCATGACCATCGTCTCTGCCGTCGAGACCGCACGACAGTTGAAGCGGATGGAGGAAGAGGCTCGTCGCAGCGAGAAGACTACTTATTTCTGGAACAGAGTCCACCTCTCGTCCGCGGGTACATTCGTGGAAAACTCTTTTCACTCGCTGTTTTATGTCGGGCGCGAACCGCGTAGTCGTCCCCATGGGGATTTTGGAGTAGGAGACGCGAAAGATGTCGTAGTTGGGGGAGAGCATGAGCAACCCGCAGGTCCTCTGCGGCAGCACGAGGCGCCTAATCCGCATGATTCCTTCGACAGCACTGCGGAGACCATGAGACTGGGGCGGCGGCTGCAGCTCCAAGACGAAGAAGGCGAGATTGCTGAACCTGGGGAGGAAATCAACACCTTTCATCCCGAAGATGCAGTTCCTGGATCAACATTCAAGCAGTTACTGAAAAATAGCTTCATGGGCGGTGGAAATAATCGGCTCCTTTCCAGCACCGCGTCCAGCGCAGAATCTTCGAACACCGACACGCGGCCGGCCTGCAGCTCCGTGGAGCAGGCAAACCAGTCGCTGCTGTGCCTGCCCTATTCCACGAGCGTATCGCAGGAAAAAAGATTGTAGGTGCAACTTTTTCGGAGGAACAGCATGACAAATCTGTCTGGAGAGCAAAAACCTGTCATGCGCAGATGGTACGTGAAAACGCGCTTAGGTGGAACTTTTAATGCATGCCCAGGATGACAGCCGCAATCACTTTGCATGTTGCGCATCACAAAGTTACACTAACAATGTTTTTTTCTTGCGATAGAATGAGTACGAAAACTACTACGGTTTGTTCGGGACTTTTTGCTTCGAAAAGGAGCTCGCCGACAATTCTACGACCAACTGTATCCTGAGTAAAAACGTCCCCACACCAGAGTTGTCATGCAAATCTGCATGCCAAAAAGGTTTGTCATGCGGAGCGCCATGAGAGGCATTGTCTAGTCGTGTTTTGGAATTTGTGATGCTACAATCAGCATGATATACTAGATCTGTGATGCTGCTGAACTACCTAAACAGGATTACACTACGAAGACGAACTTGTCATGCCAAACGACCAAAGCTGGCTGATTTGTCTAGCAGATTTGCCATCTTGACTCTGGTGTGGGTACGTTTTTACTCAGGATAAACTGGTGCATCTCCGTCGGTGGTATCCTTCTGGCCATTATGAAATGCAAAAATGTCTGGGTCTGGAAGAGTGAGAGGTTTGTTGTGCACACACTGCATGACCCCTGATGCCTGTAATGCATGACCTAGCATGACAGATTTTTATTCATTGGGCTTCCTGATTCGTATTCCGCATGAGAAATGCCCTTCCCGGATAGCGCAAAATGGACTCCTCTTGCTGGTCATGTTGCAATACAGAACTTTTTAGAATCCAAAGACAGCATCACAAGTTTGCATTCTTCCAGACCCAGACACTTTTGCAGTTCATAGCCATTCTGGTCGCAAACACGCTGCAGTTTTTTTACGAGAACCTTTTTCTCTACATGTCGGTGCTGGACGAGTCGTACGATTTCCAGGAGGCCTACCGCAAGTGCTTTTCCCAATTCTTCGTCATTTTCACGCACTCCATCCTGTTCGTCACCATGCTGGGGCCCTTTCATATGGAAGCGTCAGGTTTGAAATCGTCAAAGTTGAAATAATTTGTAGCGCATAAAATGCATGACCCGAGGCGCGTGTGTTGCAGAGCAGGCAAGTGAGGCCGATTGTAGGCCCGTTTGGGGTTACAGCTCGAGCTGCTAAAGTAGCATGAGAAAATCGCTCTTCTTTGCCTAAACAGCATGACAAACAGGACTTGGGGACCACCGAAGTTTGTCTTGCGCCACTTGGAAACTGGGTTCCAACCGGCATCCATTTTATGCATGACAAATTATTTCAAGAACTTTGTCGATTTCAACTCTGACACATCCATATTTCACCAGGCGTCACGGATGGACAAGGTGGAGCAGATCATGGTTACGTTCGCACTGGTATGCATTGCAAAAGTATCGTACTCGTATAAATGCATTACAAATGTCCTCAGCATGAGAAATGATATTTGTGATGCGGATTTACCTTAAGAAAGAGATTTGTAATGCATGATTGCCATACGAGTGCTTTTGGTTTTGCACAGCATAACTGGTCTTCTTCTTCGACCAGGTGAAGAATCTGCTGATTCAACCGGTGATCTGGTATTTGGTCATTCGCCGGTGTGTATGAAGTGCAAATATGTCTGGGTCTGGAAGGATGGAACTTGTGATGCGTCCTGTGGGTCACACAAAAATCTGTGTTGCGTGATCGCCAACAGTTGTCCTTTTATATTTGACCAACATGAGCGGGAGTTTCTCATGCAGGATAGGCATGGTAGAGACTTCGCAGAATCTGTCATGCTAGGTCCTGCATTCCAGACCTCATGAGGCATGGAAAATATGCATGACAAGTCTGCACTCTTCCAGACCCAGACACTTTTGCACTTGATAGTGCGGCCGGGTGCAGCCCGGAATCCAGGAGTACAACGAGGAGTATCTGCTGCAGTGGGAGTGTGAAAAGGAAAAATCCCCCCTCCCCATATCAAAAAGGAAATCTGTGATGCTGGATTTGCGTACACAAATCAGATTCGTATTGCAGGAAGGCATTGCGACCAGATCCCGAGGCTGGCGAGTGGCGTATGGGTCTAGTTGTTCAGCATTGCAAACGGCTGACCTTTAGGCCCAACAGCATGACAAATCGCTTCCATAATGGGGCGGAAGCTTCTACCTTTGTCTTCTTACAAGACAAATGTGATTTGTGACCTCAAATCAGCAATGCAAATTTTCGGAAAGATACTTTTTCGATATGGGGAGGGGGGATTTTTCTTCTCAATAGGGAGTTGCAGGAATCGCTTCTAGACGAAATGCAGCGCAGAACGCGGGAGTTTCTGGAAAAGCGCACGGTGCTGGTGTTTATCATCGGGTATTGAGTAGAAGATCTTAAGTCGTCGTTTTCGTACTCTCTTATCCACCGAACCCTTTTGCTCTTTTCAATTTCATGCTGCTACCACATCAAGAATCACAAGGAGATAATTGTGCGCGTTCTCTTCAACATCGATAAAAGTTTCTGAAATTTGTCAAGGACTTAACTACCTCAACAGTCTCGTCGGCTTCTACGCGTCGTTCCTCATGCTGTCCATCGTTATCTCCGACTGCTGGAAGCTTTCGGACGAACCGAATGAGTGCAAAACCTCCTCCTTGTGTCCGGGGCTGTCTGAACAGGGGCGATTGTCGCTGTACTACGCCTTCACATACCTGGACTTCTGCATCATGCTCCTCTTCGTGCTGGAGATCGCGCTGAAGCTCTTCGGGTACGGAACCACTTTCATCCTGGATATCATGAGGAAAAACTCCCCCTCCCCATATCGAAACGGTATGTCTCCGAAAATTTGTGTTGCTGATTTGTGGCCACAAATCAGATTTGTCTTGCAAGAAGACAAGCGCAGGGGCTTCCGTGCCATTTGCGGAGGGATTTGTCATGCTGTTGGGCCTAGAGGGTAGCCGTTTGTAATGCTAAACAACTAGACAAACGCCCCTACCTAGGCTGAGGATCCGGCAGTGATGCCGTACTGCAAGACAGCGCGCATTTGTGTACGGAATTCCAGCATCAGAAACTTCGTCTCGATATGGGGAGGGGGGATTTTTGCCTTTCATCCTGGACCCCTGGAATTTCTTCGACTCCGTCATCGTGCTGGTCTCCTTCATCTGTTGGTTCGTGTTTCTCGGGTCCACCGTTGGTACCACGGGGTTGGGTATCCTGTGCAAAAGTATCGCACTCGTATTGTAATCATACATGCATTACAAATCCTGCTCTTACGGCAAATTAGCAGTACAAATTTCATTTCTCATGCTGAGGAAATTTGTAATACATTTATACGAGTGCTTTCGCTTTGCATTTCATATTGGGGCTGCTCCGGCTGCTCCGTCTGGTGCGCGTGATGGTGATGATCTCCGATTCGCGGCGGAAGCTGAAGAAAGTCACCAAAACGCTCGCGGACGGGGCGAAATCGCACGTGGAGCGGGTGCTAGAGCTTTTGGAGAAGCTGCAGAACCTGAAGATTCCGGCGCAGACGGGGCAGGACCTCGAATGGATTGTGGACATGATCCTGGAAAACAAGCTGTACAAGGTGTCCGTCGATGATCCGACGGAAGACGAGGGCAAAAGCAAAAACGACAGCGAAAAAAACGACGCCAGCATGACGGCGTGGATACAGCAAGTAAGTTGACTGCATGTTTTTGGAGATAGAAATCGATATCGTGTGGTGGTCTCAACAGAAGAAGATCCAATCACGTCATCCTCAGCATCGTTTTTGTTTTGTCTGCTCATGATGAACGAAGGAGAAGAGCATACAGTTGCCAAATAAAATCCGTAAACAAGCCAAAACTTTTTTCTTGCTTCAGCACGGGGTTCGTTTATGAACAAGACACGAGAATGAATCCTATCATCTCCAACAGCTCGGTGACGGCACGGCGAATTCGTCCGGGACGGCGACGGCCGCCGGCATGGGCGGCAGCGGCGAGGACAACGTGCGGGGTATTGCAAGGAAAAATCCCCCCTCCCCATATTGAAAACATGTCCTTCCGAAAATTTGTGATGCAGATTTGTGACCACAAATCCTGTCTGTCTTGCCAGAAGACAAATCTAGACAGTCCGCCGCGATATGCAGGCGTTTTGTAATGCTGCAAGGCCTACAGGGCAGACGTCTGCCATGCTAGGTTCCTGCACCAAAAGGCACCCCCTCACGCTTGCGATCTGCGTGCAGTGCTTTCCTGCAAGACAAGTGTGATTTGTGTACACAGATCCCGCATCACAGATTTCTCTTTTGATATGGGGAGGGGGGATTTTTCATTTTGATACGGGGCACCTACGTGGCGCAGTCGCAGGTCCGCGGGTCTTATCAAATGTAAAAATGTCTGGGTCTGGAAGAATGCGCGACTTGTCATGCAGCTTTTCCCTGACCCATGAGGTCTGGAATGCAGGACCTAGCATGGCAGATTCTGTGCGATCTCTCTCATGCCTATCCTGCATGAGAAACTCCCTCCCGACTTGGTCAAAACTGGACGACTTTTGGTAATCATGCAACACAGATTTTTGCATGCTTCAGATTTAGCATGACAAGTTGCATTCTTCCAGACCCAGACATTTTTCCAGTTGATAGGTCTTTTGCCAACCGCGGTTCCGTGGTCAATCGGGGCGGGGTGCGGGGTATGGATTGCAAAGACATCTGGGTCTGGAAAAGTGCAAGGTTTGTCATGCAGGTTTTCCATAACCCATGAGGTCTGGTATGTAGGACATCGCATGACAGATTCTGCGAAGCCTTTCGTTCCAATGCCTATCCTGCACGAGAAACTGCCTCTCGATTAGGTCAAAAGTGCACAGCTTTTGGCAATCATGCAACACAGTTTTTTGCCTGATTCAGATTTAGCATGACAAGTTGCCATCTTCCAGACCCAGACATTTTTACATTTGATACGGGGGAGCTACACCCGGGGGTCCTACACCCGCCAGGCGGGGACGAGCTCCTACACGCGGGGCGGGTCCTACACCCGGGGCGGGGGCGCGGGCATGACGACGTCGGTCCGCTCCATGAGCCGAGCGCGCCGGCCCTCGGAGGTGAACACCGGGGGCAAGCAGGCCACGCAGGAGGACATTGTGGCGCAACTGCACTCACAGCTGTACTTACGGTCAAATTTGTCTGCCGGGGAGGAGTATGAACTGCAAATATGTCTGGGTCTGGAAAGCATGGGATTTGTGATGCTAGCTGTCGATCACACAAAAATCTGTATTGCATGAGAGGCAAAAGGCGCTCAGATTGTTGCCACTCAAAGAGAGCATTTCACATGCAGAATAGGCATGAGCAAACCTTTATTGCGAAAGCTGTGATGCCAGCACTGCTGAAGCTTTAGAACCAGATGGGAGTGCACGCCCGGACGGATCAGAGCATAAGGCTATACTAGCGCTTTTTGAAAGTAGATTTTACCTTCCCTTCTTCTTGCTTGCTCTTTGTTTTCCCCGGGCCCTACTGGCACCAAGCAGTATTTTTTTTGGGTTGGGGCACGACACTTTCGTTGTCGTTATCCTCTCGGGTTATGAACATTCTCATAGTAATTTTAGGTTCAGACCATGCGGTTTGCGCTTTTTCTCTGATCAGGCGGCCCCTACGCCCCTTCGCCACATCTTCTTCCCTCCGATCTACGTCCTGCTTCCGTCCCGGTCCGCCGATAGGGTTTTATGGGTCTAGGGTTTAGGATATTTGACTTTATTGCGAAAGCTGTGATGCTAGAGAATGCATCACAGGCATCGGAGGCCATGTACAATTTGCATGACAAACTCCCCAAATCTTCCAGACCCGGACATATTTGCATTTGATAAGGAGGAGCAGATCGAAACCGCGTTGCGGCTGATGGACGACTGGTCGTGCGATATCGAAAGAAAAAATATCCTCTCCCCGTATCGAAATGGAAATCTGTGATGCAGGATTTGGGTACACAAATCGGATTTGTCTTGCAGTAGAGGACTGCAGACAGATTCACAGCCGGAGTAGGGACGTTTTGGCGTAGCCGCCTAGCAAGGCAGGCATGTCCTCCGTAGGTCATACAGCATTGCAAATTGCCCGCAGAACACGGCGGGGCTTTTGGATTTGCCTCCTTGCAATACAGAGACGATTTGTGGCGTCCAATCAGCATCACAAATTTTCTGAAGTATCGCACTTTGGTATGGGGAGGGGGGATTTTTCCTCACAATATGCGACATGCTGATGGCGGCCGAGGTGTGCGACGTGAACGCCATTCCGGTGATTTTCCTCAAACTGCTGATCTGCTACGATTTGGTGGGCATTTTGAACTTGGATTTCGACCTGTTGTTCAATTTCTGCAGTTTCGCGCAGGAGCGGCACCGCGCCCAGGTGCCGTTCCACGGGTTCGCGCATGCCTGCAACATGGTATCACAGGAAAAAACTGTTTCACTGTGATGACTTTGCAAGATCTGCATCAGAAGTTTGCTACACATGACACTGAAACTTTGTCATGCGCGCTTCCTAAGGGAAAACACGCTTGCAAATCTAATGCCTTGCAGTTGTAGCAAGACAAAGAGTTCTGTGTCCCATTTTCTGCATCACAAGTTCACAGTGAAGCAGTTTTTTCTTGCGATACATGGCGCAGTCGGTGCACTACTTTCTGCAGCACGGGCTGCTGCAGCAAAACCCGAACCTGATGCCGTATCAACATGAAAAATCCCCCCTCCCCACATCAAAACGAAATTTCTGATGCTGGATTTGCGTACACAAATCCGATTTGTCTTGCAGTAAGGCATCGCAGCCAGATCCTCAGCCTAGGTAGGGGCGTTGGTTTGGGTCTAGTGGTTTAGCATTGCAAACGGCTGTCCTCTAGGCCCAACAGCATGCCAAATCGATTCCATAATGGCGAGGAAGCCTCTGCGCTTGTCTTCTTGCAAGACAGACATGGCTACTTGTGGTCTCAAATCAGCAGCGCAAATTTTCGGTGCCATACCGTTTCGATATGGGGAGAGGGGATTTTTCCTTATGATATGCCGCTGCACATGTTCACGCTCTTCTTCGGGTGCATGACGCTGTACCTCGAGTACCCCGGCTTGTCGAACGACTTCCTGATTCAGGTGAAGCACCCGCGCGCCATCCGATACAACGACAAGGCTGTGAACCAGTCCTACTCGTTGTCCTTGACGTTTACCAACCTAGCCGACCCGGAGCTGAACTTTCTCCTGCACGTGCCCAAAGACATGCAGGAAGCGTTCCGCAAGTTACTGATCGCCGCGATTTTGAAAACGGACTTGAGCCAGCACTTCCGCGAGGTGAGCTACCAAATGCAAATATGTCTGGGTCTGGAAGAGTGCAGACATTTGTGATGCAGTTTTTGCCTAGCTCAGATCGTCTGGCATGCAAGCCCTAGCATCACAGATTCCGAGCAGGTACCCCAATGCCTAATCCGCATGACAAGTGCCCCCTTTCTGTAACAGGAAATGGGGTCTTTTGCTGACCATGCATGACAGATTTCGTCATGATGTAGAACTCGCATCACAAAGTTGAATCCATCCAGACCCAGACATATTTGCAATGCATATGAGCCTGTTCAAGACGAAGCTTGCCGCGGGCATGGACACGCTGGCCTCGTTCGAAGATGTGGCGTTGCTGCTGGCGATGACACTGAAGCTCGCCGTATCCTGAGTAAAAACGTACCCACACCAGAGTTAGGATGAGGATTTTGCAACACAAACCTAGGAGTTTTGTGAGTCACGCATGACAAGTTGAGCTCTGTAGTGTAGTGCAGGCTAGCAAGTGCAGCCGCATCACAAATCCAGCTGCTCATCCTGTTCACAGCATCACAAATTCCAAAACGCGATTGGATATGGCTCTCATGGGGATGCGCATTACAAGTCTTCCTGTCTTTGCAAATCTGCATTACAACTCTGGCGTGGGTACGTTTTTACTCAGGACACGCCGACTATTCCTGGTGCTGCCGGCCGCTGCAGCAGATGCTCCGGTGGAGCGAGAAGCTCCATGATGAGTTTTTCTATGCACTGCAAAAGCTGCGAAACAGGTGTGAATAGATACCTCCAGGATGATCTGCAGATAGCAATTGCACGACAGAAGTGCTTCCACCGTAGATGATCGAAAGCTTGATATTTGTCATGTAGTTCGCCGGGCTCGCACGATAGGTCAATTTCATTTGAACTTTGAGGTGGGCCTGGGCTACTTCCCTAGCTTTTGCGATCCATACTTTCAACCAGGGGGACGTGCAGCGAGAGTTTTTTCCGCAGGTTTCCCCGTTTTGCGACCGCGACGCGACGGACACGTCGAAAGTAACGCTGGGATTCATTCTCGTCGTGTGTCAGCCGTTGGCCATCGCCTACAAGCACGTCGTGGGCAATGATTCTGCCTTTCAGAAACACGTCTTGCAGGAGGGGCTGGAGGCAAATCGGAGCTACTTGCAGAGCTGGGTAAGCTAGGAAAGGTGTTGACGAGGCTTTGAGTTAATTGACTTGTGAAATTCTTTTTTTGAAAGTAAAAATATTGTAGTGCAAGTGCTAGATCAAGATGCTGATGTAGTTTCCGTGTACGATCGTTTGATTCAGTTTGAATCCAGTAGACTTCAATTTTGCAGCTACATAACTACACATTCTTTCAGTGCTGCTTTTTTTCAATTCACCTGACTGACTCAGAATAAAACAAGCCAATTTTTGACAATCCCCGAATCAGTGAAAAACTGAAAACAATATCTAGAAGTAGAGAGTGAAGTAGTGAAGTTGTCGAGGACAAGAAAGTCGGAAAAACAAAAAATAGAAGGGATGCCGTAAAGTGAACGTGAAGAAACTGAAAGGCTATAAAGGAGACGGATGATTGAAGTCAACATTATCGGATTTTTTTTGAAGACCTGTTGGAGCACTGAACTCAAATGGCAATGCGACTTCAACAACATTCGCACAAGACGAAGACTCTCAAGAACAAGAGCCGCGATACAAACGGTGCACACGACAGGTCGGAAATAAAGCTAGCGGCCTCGGTAATCGTCCGCGAAGATCGTCTCTGAAGGCTTGTGGATTAGCCGAAGCCACCGGCTTTTCTTGGACCGTCGTGTTCAAAAGGAAAATGCAGGATCAGCACATCGCCTTGGCCTTGGCCCTGTTGAACTAAGAATGAAAAGATCCTGATTTTGATAAGCCTGGTTCTCGGTCCTTTTTCGCTTTTTCATCTGTTGATGAGATCTTTGTCGTTCTTTGGACTTTCACTTTTTTTCGTGCTTCCTCTCTTCTTGTACTTGCGAGTACTTGCTTATGATGTACGAAGATGTTCAAGAACATCGTTTGTCTTCGGTCACATTTCATTCGACCAGAAGCGGGCCAAGCGTGTGGGCAGCAGACAGTGCAGAGCTTCTCCATTTACCTATGCAGGAGAATGATTTATCACGACCAAGAATCAAGATGGCATATTCGTCCTTCGCCATGAGTCCTCGAGGACCGCAGCTGGTTACTGCATGAGCAATTTCGGTCGGCCGGGAACACGCACACCTGCAAGAACACTCTTGTCCTCGTGACCTGCCGTGAGTTCTGAGTTCGGTGCTCCTCACGCTAAGAAGTAGACTCAAGAAGGGCGAAAGGAAAGAGAGGTTCCGCACTTCTAGGTCGCGTTCATTGTCGTGGGCTGTCAACGACCGAGGACTCCTGCTTTCTAGTTCGCGACACAGACCACGGATTCATCTTGGTGGCAAGAACAAAACACACAACGAAAATCATGCCGGACCGCGGAAACGGTGCGAACGGCTGGACAGCCGATGAGGTTTTCAGTACCATGAAACAGTCGGCATTGGCCTATGACGACATTATCCTCATGCCCGGGCACATTGACTTCGGGGTACTTAAGATGATAGATAGAAATAATAGGGCTCTTTTTCGTACTGAGTTTCGCAAGATTGACGGCGACAGAAGCCGGAATTGCTCCAAAAAGACCGCTGATGATGTTGCGTAAGATTGCACAACTCCGACTGCGCTCCTGTCCGATTTCGTAGAACTCAGCTACTTAATCTTAAAAATCGTTTCACTCCATCTACTCAGGTAGAAAACGTCGACCTTTCCACCCGGATCACGCGAAATTTGGAGGTGAAAACACCAATCATATCCTCTCCCATGGACACCGTGACAGAGGCAGAAATGGCCATCGCCATGGCGCTGTGGGGCGGTATCGGCATCATCCACGGGAACCAGGACGTGGAAACGCAGTCGCAACAGATTTTGGACGTGAAAAGGTACGAGAATGGGTTCATCATGGACCCTGTGTGCATGACACCGAACCAAACCATTCGCGATCTGGACAAAATGAAGGAGAAGCGGGGGTACAGCTCCGCACCAATCACCTCCACGGGCGAGTTTGGCGGGAAACTGCTCGGCATTGTCACCAGCCGGGATATTGACCTGGTGGAAGATAGAAATTCCAAGCTTTCCGAGGTGATGACCACGGATTTAATCACCGGGATAGAACCAATATCCCTGCAGAAGGCCAACGAGAAACTGCAGGAGGCGAAGGTGGGCAAGCTGCCCATCGTCAACAAGGAGGGCGATTTGGTGGCGCTGGTTTCAAGGACAGACCTGAAAACCAATCGAGAATACCCGCTGGCAAGTAAAGACGCGAATAAACAGCTGCTGGTACGAACATTTATAGACAGGGAGACCATGATGTCTAATCGCGTGTGGTTTGCATTTTTCCGATTATTTCTTCCGAATCGATTCTTCTTCGTTGTCAGCACTGTGGTCCACACGATGCAGAAGACCTGTGATGCGGAAATCGAATTGAAAATTCGACGTAAATTCATTCAAAACAGGTCGCTGCAGCGATACCCTGTCTGTCCCACGGCGAAAACGAAGACGCTTTTTACCGGGCACAGAGATGCGTACAATGTGGCGTTGATGTTTTGTGTTTGGATTCGGACCAGGGGGACTCACAGGGGCAGATCGACTTACTGAAAAAGATCAAAAAGTCTTTTCCAGGCATAGACGTCGTCGCCGGAAACGTTGTCAGTTGCAGACAGGCTAAGGTACCGTATGAATATAAGGTGTTGCAGCTCCATTCACTTTTTCATTCGGTATGCACGGACGAGATTTGTATGAGTGTTCGCTTCTCTCCATGCAGATAAATGGCGTCTTGCAGTATCGTACCCCAATAATTCTGATCCCCATGCTAGTAAATTACAATGATCCAAACCGCGCCCCAAACCAGGCTCTTTGCGACGCCGGAGCGGACGCCATAAAGGTGGGAATGGGTAGCGGCTCAGTTGCCATGACCGGCGATGTGGCGGCGGTGGGTAGACCGCAAGCAACTGCGGTTTATACGGTGGCAAAATACGCGAGAGAAAAATACGGGGTGCCGGTCTTGGCCGGTAAGAAGGGAAGATGTTTTATTGTCCTGCGACTTGTTGCAACAAGGGCGTGGTGTTCTTGGGACCACGTGGTGGTGCTACCTATCTACGTGTATTGATTGCTATCATTCGAAGCATTCCTTTTCTTCACAAAAAAAAAATTTCCCAGATGGCGGTGTCGGTAACAGTGGGCAAATGATGAAGGCGCTGTGTCTTGGCGCTGCCGCTGTGGTTTGCGGATCCATGCTCGCGGGAACAGAAGAAACGCCGGGAGACTATTTCTACCACAACGGCCTCCGCGTGAAGGCGTTTCGAGGTGATACCACATACAGTAACATTGAGGGACTTTACTTACTTTTTCGCGCATTTTATTCGCTCTCCTGGTACGACAAGGAACAGGAAGTGGTGTGTTGAGAGATAGACGAAAAGCGGATATCGAAATGCTCATCTCGATTATGCTCTCTTCACCTCGTAGTCCAGCTCGATATAATTTCCTTTCTGTATGCAAGGTATTCGTGGCACGGCTTCCAGCGCCGGCGGAGGCGGTTCCGGATCCCTGAGCCCAAGCAGCCGCACATATCGTGAGGAAAAATCCTCCCTCCCCGTGTTGAAAGCGCATCCTTCTGAAAATCTGTGATGCGTATTTGTGACCACAAATCCTGTCTGTCTTGCATGCAGGCAAATCCAGAGAATCCGCCGCATCATGCAGGCGGTTTGTGATGCTATTGGGCCTACACCATCGACGTTTTTCATGCTAGGAGCCTACGCCAAAACATCGCGGCTCAGGCTTGGCATATGCCTGCAGTCCTCTACTGCAAGACAAATCTGGTCTGTGTACTGAAATCCAGCATCAGAAACCTCTTTTTGATACCAGGCGGGGGAATTTTTCCTTTTGATAGCACGGGTAGAAACGCAGCGAGTGGCCACAGGAGGACCTCCATGCACCTAACGACCTCTTCCGTCCTATCCTGAGTAAAAACGTACCCACATCAGAGTCAGGATGGGGATTGTGCAACACAAACCTAGCCGTTTTGTGAGTCACGCATGACAAGTTGCACTCTGCAGTGTGGTGCAGGTTAGCAAGTGCAGCCGCATCACAAATCCAGCTGCTCATCCTGTTCACAGCATCACAAATTCCAAAACACGACTGGAAATGGCTCGCATGGGGATGCGCATTACAAGTCTTCCTGTCTTTGCAAATCTGCATTACAACTCTGGCGTGGGTACGTTTTTACTCAGGATACGTCCGGACGGGGGTCGCCGGAGCAGTGATTGACAAGGTATAGAACAAACTATCTTTTGATGCAAGAAGGACGGTTTGAATACCGTTTGCCTGCCAATCCGGAGATGAATCTGTTGTGATGGATCGTGTGACGGTGCCTGGTCGTGTGTGGCTAAACGCTTTTGGCTTGATCAATGCAGTGAGGTGCATAGGTTTAGGTACAGACGAGAAGCACTTTTCTACAATGATACCATCTTGTTGACCACAGGGTTCCGTCTCCGCTCTAATTCCCTACGTTCTCCAGGGCGTGAAGCACGGCATGCAAGATCTCGGCACGAGAACCATCGAGCAAATGCAACGAGGGCTGTACGAGGGGGAGGTCCGGCTCGAGTGCCGTTCGGCCGCGGCGCAGAAGGAGGGGGCGGTGCATGATTTAGCGTCCGTACCGACCGTGCAGGACGGAAGCAAAAGCCGGGTCGTGTCACTGAATAACAAGTGGATGTAGTAACTCATTGGCGAGACGCCGTCCACGAAAGCAAGCATCTGGAATAGCAATAGAAGTAGAACTCGCCAATGTTCTTGTCCACAGTAGAGCTAGCATGATTTCGCTGTTTTGATAAAAAGGATTCAGTGAGTGGCTATTTTGAAGACACACGAAATGTTGACATACGAAATAGACGCCGGCTAGCGCAAGGCTGATAACGGAGCTAACCTGTCTGTCTTTTAAATTTTGTACGTAAAAAATCATGCCCGAATTCAAAGAAATGCAATTTTTCAAGAACAACCCAATGTAAGAACTTAAGTTCTCTCCATGGTCGTGTGCTAGCGCTATTAGGAAGTCGGGAGTCAACATTTTCAGCATGGAGATACCGGACAGCGGGTGGATGCCCATTGCGGTGGATGGCGAAAGCTGTGGTCCTCGTGTTGGGCGACTGCGCAGCTGCGATACTATCCATCGTTTTCACTCAATTACACCCTGGCTCGTCCTGGTTGAGCATCGTAGTTCTTCAAATCATTTCAGTATACCAAAACCTCATCGCGTAGTACTAGTATCTCGAGAGAGGAGTGTCGGTTTTCCATTTCGCGCTCCTGCGGGACAACGATATTTAGTATGAATGAAATGAAAATGATCGTTGCCTGGCGGCACTTGATGGAGATCGGCGTACATCATTATTTAGAGTCGCCATCGAGAGACTTCTCTAGAGAGATCCATTGGGCCCAGAAGCGTGCGTCTGCCTCGATGCTGCATGCGCATCGTCATTCTTTCTCGTTGCTTCTTCAAGTCGTTTCGTCGTGATGAGGAGTAGTAGAGAATGTGTGGTTTGCAAATTTATTTTTCTACCGTCTGTGGTTTTTCTTTCACACTTCAAGTCGATTGTGCTAATAGTCGAATCAATTGTGAGTGCACACTGCTGCTAGTTCACCGGCAGCGGAAAAAAATTTTCACTGCATTAAAAAATGAACTGCATTTGTTCTTGGGAAGGTGCTCAATCCATCTTCTCCACCGCCAAATTTTGCTGAATAAATTCCGGCCAACTACACTCACTCCGCCGAGCCAGTCCCAGTTCCGGAGTTGCAATTACTACCCCTTGCAACCACGAGCGACCACCGCAGCCTGGAAGTAGAATCAAGTACTTACTTACTTCACCTCCTTCAAAATGGCTTCGGCCAACATTGCCGCCGCGCCGCATTACAAAGTGACTCCAACGGCGGTCACCCGACTCGTACCGCCAAATGTGGAGGATTCGCTGGACTACGACCAGTCGTACGATCAAGACCACGACTACAATGACTACGACGAGTACAACAGCGACGAGGATTTTTACGGCGCCGCACAACCGCAGCAACCCAGCTCCGCCAACAAGCAGCCCCGACGACCGGCCACCGCCCCGGTCGGACCGCGGAACACCGCCGCCGCGGCCCGCGGCAGACCCACAACGAGAAAGGTGAATTTGGTGAGCAGTAAGGAAGACGCAACTGGTTCCAGGGACGACGAGGTGTTCCAGTTCCTGAAAAAGCGCCGGAGACTGCCGCACCGACTGCGATCGCCCGACCGCGCCGAGGCGGAAGCGAAAGACTTCAAGCGGCTGCACGAGACCTACGAGGACCGGGTGCTGCGGTGGGGCTCGCGCGACCCGGGGCCCAACGTCTCCAAGTGGGAACGGAAATTGCTCGCGGGGCTGGAGAAGTTGGAAAACCACACGACCCGGCCGCGCGGCGTCGCGGAGATTCGCCAGGTAATCAGCGTTTTCCCGGAGCACAGCGTGCTGAAGTTTCAGCACCTGGCGTTCAACCAGCGGAAGCCCATGAGCAACCACCACGCGAAGCGCGAGCTGCTTTTCCTCCTACCGGAACTGACGAAGCGGGGGTCGTTCCCGTTTTTCAAGCTGCGAGCGGGCTTGTCGTTCGTGTTAAACCACTTGAAGGACGAGCAGTTTTGCCCGGCGGTCAGCCGCTGCGTCGTGGAAACCTACAAGGCACTGGTCAGCACTGGCGCTGGGGTTGGGAATCCGAATTCCAGTGCCTTCAACGACTCGCAGTACGACCTTTCGTCGAACAAGGACCAAACAACCGGGGTTGGCGAGCCAGATGCCACTTTTCAGCTCTTCACGAATTTCCTTCTGGACCGAGCGATGCGCCGAAAGAACGGCCGGAGTCTGCAGGAAAGGAAGGGCTGCCTGCTATCCCGTGTAAAAACATCCCCACCCCAGAGTTGTCATGCAATTCTGCATGCCAAAAAAGTTTCTCATGATGATGATGATGATGATGATGCGGAGCCCTATCAGAAGCATTTTCTAGTCGTGTTTCGAAATTTGTAATGGTAGGGCCAGCATGCTATGATAGATCTGTGATGCTGCTGACCTACCTAAAACAGGACTACACTACGAGGACAAACCTGTCATGCCAACAAACAACCAAAGCGGGTTGATTTGTCTAGCAGATGACTCTGGTGTGGGGACGTTTTTAATCAGGATTCCTGCTCGTGCTGCAGCAGTTGCTGGTGGAGTACGGCATTGAGGCGTTTTTGGACCTGAACAAGGTGCTCCAACTTCTCAAATCCGCGCACGACTTGCACGAACCCATCCTGACCGTTCTGTCCCAGTTGCTCGAAAGGAAGCCGGGGGAATTCACGAGCTCGCAATTAACGTTGATAATCGCGGTTCTAGTGAAGCATCTGTCCGGCCCGAGCGCGAAGCCGGATTTTGTTGCGGGGAAGGGCGGGACGCAAAGGGGAAGCAGAGATGTGGTGGAGGTATAGACATTTATGAACATGGTACTGGTGCGCTCCATGAATGTGAAATTCAGTTGTCATTTGGTAGATACACGTCGCCCGGTCTCTGAAACCTAGGTGAAATAAATGTAGACTACAGTGATCATCGCTATGTAAAATTGATTCAAGCATCGTAATCGTCTGTATGAGATAAAAGTGAAACAACAATATCCAGAACGACCCTGCGACCTCTCTTCCCGAGGAATTTTGGCTGACCAAGGACCTCGCCGTCATCTGTTCCGCGCTCCTCGGCCAGATCGGGCGGTACGTGCTGAAGAATTTCGGGAACCTATCCTAAGCGAAAACGTGCCCACCCCAGTGGTATAGTCAAGTTGGGAATCTAGCAACACAAATCTCCAAGTTTTGGGAGCGGTGCATGACAAGTTTCCCTCTGCAGTGTAGTTCTGATTGGCAAGAGAAGCCGCATGAGAAAGGCATTTTCGCATCGTGTTTGCAGCATTACAAATTCCTTTCATGGAGCTGCGCATTACAAATGTTCCTGCCATGGCGCGTTTGCATGACAACTCTGGCGTCTGCGGCCTGGGGCAGAGGGGGGGCAAAGTGTGCTGCAATTCCTTTAGCATGACAACTCTAGCGCGGGGGCGTTTTTGCTGAGGATAGAACCAACAGCCCCACTTGGTAGACAAGCACCGGTCGCTCGTACTGGGCACGCTGGCGGAGGAAAACCTCGACCTCTGGCGCCTGGCCGCGGGCAGGTCGGGCGCCAACTTGCGGAAATCCCTGAAGTTTTGCCAGGAGGTGTGGCAAAAACCCGCTAGCGCAACCTCCGTCCCCTCCGCGCCCATGCGGAACTCGGTCCGGAAAGACGCGCAGTTTTCCAAGAAGGGGCTGGTGCAAAGTTTGGTCGACGGGTTGCTGGAATCCAGCAAGGCGGCAGCTTTCAAGGACTATCAACATCTGGGAACAGCGACGTCCAGTGGCAATAGAAACGGCGGGACTAGTGTATCAAAAAATTATGTCAACATGGATGCCGCCACTGCTGCGAAAAGTCTATTGCCGAACCCGGATGAGAACCTGCCGAGTCTGTCGCCGGAAGACGACGAGGAGGACGATTTTCAGAACAGTTACAACGGCCCCGAAGAAGTCATCGACAACAGCGCAACCAGCAGCCGAAAGGCCAGCAACAGCTATTCCGGACAACGGAATATTAATTCCTCCTCAAGTCATCTGCAACCGCCGCAGCCGCCCGGCGGGGTAGTGGTTACGTCGGACCAAGGTGCAGTACTATTGCAGCGGGAGGAAAACGTATCACAGGAAAAAGTGTAGTTAGAGTTACACATGTGTTGCAATTTCAGCATCACAAAGTTGCTCTGCATAGCAAAAGACTACAAGGGAAAATGCGAATGAACAGCGGCTGGAAAGCATTTCCTGCATGACAAAGGTTGTCTGTCTTGCTGGTCTTGCATCAGAGTGTGTAACTGTAACACTTTTTTCTTCGCATAAAACCTCGGGCCGCACAGCATCCCGCTCGACGAAATCGCGCACGAGCTGGTGATACCAAATGCAAATATGTCTGGGTCTGGAAGATTGCTAGCTTTGTCATGCAGATTGTCTAGGACCCGTGAGGTCTGGAATGCAGGACCTAGCATGACAGATTCTTTGAGATCTCTATCATGCCGGTCCTCCATGAGAAAGAACTCCCTCTCAACTTGGTCAAAAGTGGACAACTTTTGGTAGTCACGCAACACAGATTTTTGCATGATTCAGACTTAGCATGACAAGTTACACTCTTCCAGGCCCAGACATGTTTGCAATTCATAGGTGAATCGCAGCGTCAGCCGAGCCGCCAGCCGCGAGTCGGGGAGCAAGCGGACCGCTTCGAACAGCTATTCGAAGCTGGACCACGCGGTTTTGGCAGGAGGAACTACGAACAACGCCTCGTCGAGCCATATGGCCCGCTCAGGTGTTACGATCTCAATTGTTGCAATAGAGTCTGGAATTTGTCTTGCATGAACAGCACCAGTACCATACAAACACTTGGCGTTTTCGCAATACACATTTCGCCACATAATTCTCATGGGGTGTGGAGTTCCGAAACTAACTTGTCATGCGCGATCCTGTGGGAGTAGGCCAGATGTTACGCATTTGTGCAACACAAATTCCAGATTCTATTGTAGCGCTTGAGATTCTTGTAACACCTGAGCACGTTATAAGCCACCGCGGAAGCTTTTCGTCCAGAGGAACGGGGTATCAAATGTAAAAATGTCTGGGTCTGGAAGATTCTGAGATTTGTCATGCATGTTTTGCATGACCCAGGATGTCTGTAATGCACGACCGCGCATCACAGATTTTGTGCTGGCTTCCTGATGCCTACTCAGCATGACAAACGCCCTCCCCGCGTAGTACAAACTAGACTCCTCTTGCTGGTCATGCAATACAGATTTTTCTAGAGTCCAAAGTTAGCATCACATGTTGCATTCTTCCAGACCCAGACATTTTTACATTTGATACGGGGTCCGGGGGCGGTGTTGTCACAGGGTCGGACGCGGAGGGAAGCAAGGTATAAGTGTACTACAACCGGAGTGGTTGTTCTCATGATGTTGAGGTTGACGCAGTTGTAGTAGACACGTTTTATCTGTAAGTAAACGACTTGGGCGCAGCTACTCTCCTTCTTGCTCGGACAAGTTGCCACTTTTGTTTATCCAGAGTTCGTTCTTGTTCCTGTTGTATTTCGTTGGTAAAGTCGAATCTATGAGAATGCAACACGGTAAGCAACGTGTTCTTTCACATACTGACAACGAAAGGTGCTCCAGCGGGCGGTGAGCGGATCTTCCTGCGCAACCGTCGAGCGGCCAGTAGAAGGTTCGTTTCAACAAGAAAACCAGTTTGTGCACAAGGCGTTCAATAACAATCAAGAATTTGACCAGCCGCGGGTGATCGGGAGCAACAGCTTCGAAAAAAACGCCAACGACTTCGATGAAGACCAGCAGTTGTTCTCCCGAATCCGCGTGAAAAGCACCAACATTGGGCGGGCGGGACAACTCCCCGTCAACGAGTCGGAAATACGGAATAGCAGCAACAAAGGACCACATCATATACCGGCAGCACAAGAAGGGGTCAACAGCCGCAGTGGCACAAAGCTGAATCTTTCTTCCTCCGCTAACAGTACGGAGCTGCACTATGGAAGCGCGAACTGCGACCCAGAAAGTCTGCTGGACTACGAAATCAGAACCCACCTGAACGCGGAGAATGTGGTGATGCGTGGCGCAGGAGGTGCTGGGAGAAGTAATTTATTGCAACGCGATGATCTACTCGATCAGCGCAACATCGAGGCTGACGACCATTCTGAATCCAATTCCTCCTCCGCGCAAGAGCAAGTAGACGACAACCAGGAGACGGCAGCGCGACGGAGATCCCTCCTTCTCCGCCAGGAGGCGAACCCGCTGCTGTTGGCCACCTCCCAGAGACAAAACAGCCACACCCGGGGGCCAACAACTACGTCTGCAAGGTTAGTCACCTCCCCTCCGCGGTTGGGCGACCCCAGCTCGCCGCAGCATCACCCCAGGAACAGCTACTCGTTCAACAATGTGAACAGCAACAGCCGGAGGTCCAGTTTGGGCGGAAGTTTTAGCAGCGTGCTCACCCGGGAACAAGGCGGACGAACTTCTACTCGTGCTGCTGGCAGGAACTACAACTATGAAGATCAGGAAGCAAACGCCTTTTTTGACATGTACGAGCCGCAGGATGTGGAGATGTCGCAAGCTGCACAACAAGGCTATCATGATGGTCACCCTGCAAGAACCAGTTCTTCGCCACAGAAGGGGATGAAGCAGCATCCGCAGAGAGGATCACATCACCTTTCAGGGAACAAGAACTATGATCCGCAGCACCAGCACCAGCCCGTGGTCCTCGACAAGTGTGTCTCCCAGGCGCTGGAATTGATTCAGCACGAGGGGGATGTCAACACGGGGTTCGCGAAGGTGTTTGCCAACGGGAACGAACAGAGCCTGCGGCAACTGCTGCACAGGTTGACGAAAATCAGTCACAACATCTCCGCAACACTGGACCAGAAACACGCAAGCTATTTGTTCCAACTACTTTCGGCACTTTTGCCGAAGGATTTCAAGCAGCGAAACAGAAATGAGCCGAATACTATCGGAGGAAAACGACAAAAACACTGCTTCGCTGTATTGAAACTTGTGACGTAAGACAGGAGCAGGACGCAAGAACACAGAATGATGTTCTTTTCTTGCTACTTAGAAATGTAAGGCAAGGGAGCCATCGTGTCATAATTTTTCCTCCTAGGAAAAAATGCGCCTTCTATGCCGTGGGAAATTTTCTTTGTCATGTCGAGTAAGCTAGCAACAATTATTTGCGATTTGCATTTTAATTGTTGTGCTTGTGGCAATGAATTGCAAAATCGTCTCTAAATAAATTTCGATTGAAGCTAGTGCATAATTTTTTTCGCACGATACACAGTTACGCGAATCTGCTGAACACTCTCCAGTGGATGAAGGCAATGGTAACCAGCAAAACTTCGGTTTTGCAACAGATCCAGAGCAGCAGCATCACCAAGCTGCAGCAGCTGCTGTTTCAAGCCACAGAAACCGGCGACTCGTTTGCGGGGCTAGTCGGGGGGAAGAATGAGCTGGCAAAACACTGCGCGCAGCTGTACGCCATGCTTGAAAGGGGAAAGTTTGGATAGAAGTAGGCGGAACGTGGTCGTCGACTACAACGTCGAAGCAGAAGTGTTCACTGGTCGTGGTTGCGCTGTGAAGGTGGTGTGCTAGTTCTGGTGTTACCTTCTCTACTGCTATGAACACTGATACCGCGACGTACAGGGACAGCTGCTTTTCTGTATTCCAGAAGAGTGATACTATCAGTTTAGGTTATTTGTAAGATCATCTTCGTGGCAGCGGTTAAATGGTGCGGGAGGGGAGCAGATGTTGAACAGGATCTGAAATGCAAAATCAATGAAAAGGTACAGGTTTAAAAAAATAAAGATGAACGACCACGACTGTTGAATTTGAAAACCTGGAGCTGTGGCTTTGCAATTTGCTATTATTGTTCTTTTAAACAGTAGAGACGGCGCTCACGCCGGCGGTGACGTTGCAAGTTTTTTGTGCTTCAGAAGTACAACTTACTTGCTCCTTTCTTGCAAGAACACGGCTTATTAATTTAGACGGCGTATGATCAATCTGGTCGTGGTCCCCACTAACTCGTATACTGACAGTGACACTGTGTAAGTACTATTCTGTTGAATCAATCGGATTTCAAATTCATGGAAAATGCACCATGATTGATCTCTCTGGATCCTCTCCTTTGGCACAGAATGAGATCGACTTCGACACGTAAAGATTTGGACATGATCAGTGAATCTAAAGTAGAAGAAGTAATGAAGGATCGGTCGCGCTCGTTCTTAAGTACTTACTCCTAGTGTCGGTCGTGCCAGATTTTCGTATTTTTTTTCACGACCCTGTTCCTTAATCAAAAACGAATAGTAGTCCACAAATAAAACTTGTTGGTCGTCTTTTGCAACTACTTGCTAGAGTTCTTTTCAAATAAAAGTTGTACTCGGAGCAAGAACTACTTCCACTTCTCTGCAGTGATCTCCTGCCACGCCAGAGTACTTATTTGCGCATGTTGATCCAGTGGGCCGCAGCGTCGGTCTTTAAGAATCTGTTCTCGTTAGTACGAGGAGTTCTTTTACTTCGTGTTGCAGGACATAAAAAAACGTAGTCGGTATAGTTGCGTTCTGATGTGGACGACCTTTTTGTGAACAAGCATGCACAACTAAAACTTGTTTTTGGACATCATGATCTGGTGCATCGTCACCTTTGACCTCCTCGAGAAGTCGGTTGTGCGAAAATACTTAAGTCGGGTAAAACAATCGACAAAGTCGGTCGCTGTTATAGGTCGGTTGTAACAAGAGAAAGGTGGTTGCGATTGTGTGGTAGGCTGCAGGTGAAGGGCTGAGCAGATTTATTGCGGACCAACCTTTGCACTGTTGTATTTCTACTTGCAATTTATCAAGAACATTCTATCGCGCTCCAATGAATAGAGACCTACTACAAGACTCTACAACACGACCGCATTGCAGCCACATCGAGCCATCTTGCCACAGCAGCTCTGTAAGGAAAAACTGCAGCATTATGCAGCTTAGCGGTCCACTTCACGTTTCTAGTTTTTGAAAAATATTTACCGTGATTAGAGAATCAATGTCAATAGAACCGTTGAAAGACAAGGAAGATCATAGTCGAAGAAAGTAGAGGAAAAGTTAACTTCTAACAATCTATCATCGCGATCTTTTATTTTCGCCGTGCGGTGTAGTTTTTTCGTGACTAACTATCAACATTTACTCTTTGTTCAAAAACTAACACAGCAAAAAGATGTCTCCGCTGCCACAGTTATCCTCATCGGCAAATTCAAAAATTGCGGGACGAGCCCGAGCCGCTCTGCTGGGTACAACCGGTTGTAGTTGCAACCTGCTCTTGCTGGCGATTCAGTTCTTGGGCGAACTGAAAACCGTTGCCGCGGTCTCCTTAACCAGGGAATTGTGTCTGCACAAGGAGCAGCAGGAGAAAAATACACGTGGTGATGGTGACGTCATCCCGCCTCAGTGTGACGAGAACGCGAGCGACGCGGCCTCCTGCGCCGCGAGTCCGAAACCCGGGTGCAAATACTGCATCAATTTTCCTCCGAAGGAGCGGTGTCGCGTACCTGTATCGCAGAAGAAAAAAGTGTTACAGGTACACATTGTGTTGCAGGCCAAGCAAGACAGACAAGCTGCGTCATGCCGGATACGCATAGGAGCCTCGTTTCATAGGTGTTTTCCCGTAGGATTTCCGCATAGACAAGTTTTCGCTCTCATGCAGAGAAATTTGCGTTGCTGAATTAACTACAAATGTGTAACTGTAACACTTTTTTCGTGGGATAGCCCGGCCCGGAAGATTACTGCGCATTCAGCTTGTCGCGTGACCAGGTGGACGCGTTTAAGCAGCCCTACGATCCGTTCGAACGAATCCCGACGACCTATTATAATGAAAAATGCCCCCACCCCCAAAGTTGCAAAACATTGTGATGCGAAGTTTCCAAATGAAAGCTTTTTGTCATGCATGAAAGGAGTATGGCAATGGCTATCTATGGACCTTTCTGATGCAGAGTCTAGTCGTGTATCGCATCGCTTGCATGACCAGCGCCGCTCTTGCTGGGGTCTTTTGCAATTCAAATTTTTGCTATTCACGATTGGAGACCTGTGATGCTGATAGATGCAAGAGGGCGAGTGTTTCACTTGGAAAGGTTAGCAATACAGATGTATCCATCAAGTTCGGGGGTGGGGGCATTTTTCATTGCAATACAACCGCGGTGTGCGACGAGGTAAGTTTGATCGACCAGATGGAGAACGAGATTTGTGAGGCGGGCATTTGGAACATCACCGTGACCTGCGACAAGATGGGCCAGTGCGCCTCCGTCGGGCACGATCCCTTCAACTACGTGGAGAGCGGCAATGTCGACCTGTCAGACAAGGCGTCCGTGTGCCGAGAGGCCTACGGCCGCCGCAGCCTCGGCCTGGAAGAGAACGCCCCAGAGAGTGTTCTAGACAACCGCATCAACGTGGATAATTATTACTTCAAGCTGAGCCACAGGCAGAAACGCAGTGGGTACGGGTTTCTATTGTCCACCCTGATCAACTATCAAATGTAAAAATGTCTGGGTCTGGAAGAATCATGCTGTTTCTGCATGATACAGAAGGTCTGGCATGGAAGCTCTAGCATCACAGGTTTCGAGAAGCTTCCGCAATGCCGAATCCGCATGACAAATCCTCCACTTTGGTGACAGAAGTGAGCAGCTTTTGCTGCCTATGCATCAGAGATTTTTGTGTGTTCTGAAATGCGCATCACAAGTTACATCCTTCCAGACCCAGACATTTTTACACTTGATATCAACAATGCGGGGCTGTCGCTCGCGTTTCTGAACACGTTTCGCGAGCAGTACTACATGAATCGCGATGACCACGACGACAAGCGCGTGAACGTCACGCAGGGGATCCGGCACATCGTGATGAATCCAGACGCGAAGCTGGGCCTGTTGAAGCTGCCGGAAAACTGCAAAACGAAGCTGCAGTCCGGCAAGTGGCTGGTCAAGAGCTGCTTCACGGACGCACTGCAATCCCACGTGGAAAACTCGCTGCGTCAGTTCACCGACTATGCATTGCAAATGTGTCTGGGTCTGAAAACTTGTGATGCTGGGTGGCGTAATATATATCACAAGGAGGCCACAAGTGCTGGCTCAGCATGGCAAGTTTCTGACCTTCTAGATGTTGCCTACTCTGCGTGACAGACTGCGTTTCTACATGACAGAAAAATGCGGCTCTAGGGTAGTACTAACGTGCATGACAGATTTAAGAGTCATGCCAGACAAGCATGACAAAAATGCACTCTACTTCCAGACCCAGACATTTTTGCATTTGATACCGACGCGTTGCGTCTGAGTCACGGCGAATTCGACTACCAAGACTTCTTATCAACTGTAAAAATGTCTGGGTCTGGAAGATTCTGAGACTTGTCATGCACGGTTTGCATCCGCCATGATGTCTGTCATGCATGCCCTAGCCTCACAGGTTTTCAGAGGGACTCTTGATGCCTATTCCGCATGACAAATGCCCTCTCCGCGTAGCAAAAATTAGAATCCTTTTGCTGCTCGTGCAACACAAATTTGTTAGACATCCAAATGCAGCATCACAAGTTCGGATCCTTCCAGACCCAGACATTTTTACATTTGATACTTCTCCTATTGGGTCCACTTGCCCCGTCACAACATGAAGGTCAAGATCGTGCCATCGGGGGTGATATCCATTGCAAATATGTCTGGGTCTGGAAAGTTAGAACTTGTGATGCTGGTCTTGTATTCCTGTGAAATCTGTATTGCATGACCAACCAAAGTCGCAGCCTCTTTTGTCATACAAGAATGCAGTTTCTCATGCGGGCCGCGCATGAGGAAGCCTTCTGGAAAGTTGTCATGCTTGGCTGCATTCGCGGCCAGTGTCTCCATCATCCACACTTAGCATCACAAATTTCCAGACCCAGACATTTTTTGCACTTGATAGGTGAGCTCCGTGTGGGACGGGGATGCGGATGCCGTGGGTCAGTACAAGTGGGATTGGCGGGACGAAGCGTTTGACTGGACCTTTTTCGACGACGATGGGACACCAGAAAGCGACAAGGATGTTGACAAGAAGACCGCCCAACAGTCCGTGTTCCCGCTCCAGTCGCGGGGCGTTGTGACGCGCAACGACAAGACGATTGTGTGCAAAAGGTCGGTGTTTCCCGACTCCTGCCCCCCCTCCACACACGAGCCGGAAAACGAAAAGAACGAGAACCAGGGCCCGAACGACGGGGCGTATTACTACGTCGGCGGAGGGAACGTGTTCGATCTGATGGCCGATGCCAAGAACGAGAAGCTGAATGCCGGCGACGACGTGTTTCTGCTCTCGTACTGGGAAGAAATGACGCGGCGCTGGCACTCGGCAGAGCTCATGCTGGGAGGCCAGAGTGCGGGAACCATGATCATGAACGGACTGGGTAACGACTTCTTGTACTTTGGACTCTCTGGGGACCCGCCGCCGCACTTGCTAGAGACCGACAGCGAGTCCGGAACAAGCCCTTACCGCCTGTCTACGGACGGGAATTACGAGCAGGGCTGCAAGTATGGATGTGTCAGGTGTGAAATCGTCAAAGTTGAAATAGTTTGTCATGCATAAAACAGATACCAGTCGAGTCGGGCGCCCACTTATCAAGCGGCGCATGACAAACTTTCCGAGTACCGGAATCCAATTTGTCATGCTGTTTGGGCACAGAGCACTGCTTTTGTCATGCGAGTTTAGTAGCTCTATTTCAAACCGCCCTGAACAGGCTCACAATCCGCCTCACTTGCTATCCCTGCAAGACAGGCACTTCATGCCTTGCATTTTATGCATGGCAAATTATTTCAACTTTGTCGATTTCAAACCTGACGCTTCCATAGCAAGGACAAGCCGCATCTGATCACCGGGTGCGACTTTACGAAGCCCAGCCTCGAGTTTGTGAACAGTCCGAAGGGGGGGCGCAGCTGCGTATCAAATGCAAATTATATATATTTCTGGGTCTGGAAATAAAGTGGAACTTCTTGTAATGCGTGTCTTGCATTCCTGGAAAATCTGTGTTGCATCAGCAGCAGAAGAGGAGCTTCCTTTGTCATGCAAAGACGCGATTTGTATACGCCTTTGCTAAGCATCAACAGGCGTCTGAAAAACTTGTCATGCTTGGCTACCATAATTGCAAGCGCTTCAATTTTTATGCGCAGCTCAGCATCACAGGTTTCCAGACCCGGACATATTTGCAATGCATACTGCGAGGTGGCCAACAAAACGCTGGAAGTGTGGCAAACCAATCTGCAGACGCCGCGGAAGCTGTCTATGACCTGCTCAAGAAACGTTACAATCTCAAACGTTACGATGTGTTGCATGTTGCATGACGAGCATTCCACTTTCTGCAATACAAATTTTGCCAGATTGTAGTGCGGTTTGGGACTGCGGAACTTGTCATGCGCAATCCTATGAGAGTTGGCTACATAATGCACCTCTTGCATCACAGATTTCGATATTCTATTGTAACGTTTGAGATTGTAACAGCTGAGCACGTTATACTGTTCCCGCTGACGGCGAGCCGTTACCAGACGGAGACTATTGTGAGGAAAAATCTTCCCTCCCTATACCAGGAAAAAAGGATACTTCTGAAAATTTGTGATGCTGATTTGTGACCACAAATCGTCTCTGTATTGCTGGAACGCAAATCCAGAGACTCCGCCGCGTTTTGCAGGCAATTTGTAATGCTGTATGGCCTGCGGAGGATATGCCGGCCTTGCTAGGCACCTACACCAAAAAGCCCCTACTCCCGCTTTGTATCTACTGCCTGCAGTCCTCTACTGCAAGACAAAGCCGATTTGTGTGCACAAATCCCGCATAACAGATTTCCATTTCGATATGGGGAGGGGGGATTTTTCCTTGGGATAGAGACCTGCGATCCCGAATGCCTCAAGGAGTGCCAATCTGCCAGTTACAGTTGCTCGGAATTGTCCGACTCCCTCGTGTATCACTTGCAGAGACCACCGATTCGGGCCTGGAACTTCCACAGCGATGCGCGCTCGTGAAGCTGTTCTGAATGGATAGTGCTGTATAGAAGATTTATGTCGTCATGCAAAAAAACTACGGGCTTTCTGATCATGCGCTTGGTTTATTTTACAACGCAATACAAAACCGTCCAAAGATTTGTCATGCTCCGCAGCAGGAGGACTACTTCTAGTGCCTCATTTATTTTTCCAGCAAATCCTAGCATAGTATACTTGTTTCCAGAGCCAGATCGATGTTTGTTTTTGATACCGTGGGCGGGCGCCAGTTCCGCGAGGCCTGCAGCAGCATGCAGTCCTTGCGATGGGATGAGCCGGTGCATGCGTTGGGGGAACGCAACGTATACACGACGATGCTCCCGAATAACAAACCGAATACCTACATTGTTTACGACGCTGGCTGCCCCGACCCAACGCTGTCCGAAGCGGAAAGGGAAGCGAAAACCGCTGCGGAACAGGAGTTGACCCCGGAAAAGGTTCGGCAAAAAATCGAGGACCCGGCATTCTACAAAACCAAGCTGTCCGTGGGGCAGCAGATCGTGAACATCCAGGTGCAGTTTGCGCCTGACGATTGGAAGGCTGACATTATTTCGGGCGTTCGGGTATGCTCTACAAAAGTACTTCTATCGCGCAACTTGTCGTACAACCACTTTCAATAATTTGTTGCATGACAGATCTACTTGTATAAATTCATTTTCAATTATTTACTACAACTAGTACGATTATACTTTTGCAATGCATAGCGGGCTG
The DNA here is from genome assembly GCA_905178155.1 of Amoebophrya sp. A120. Lineage (NCBI taxonomy): Eukaryota > Dinophyceae > Syndiniales > Amoebophryaceae > Amoebophrya > Amoebophrya sp. A120. The sequence continues at coordinate 314,893 of CAJINV010000019.1, read as the reverse complement.
TTGATGCACTGGGTGCGATCGAAAAGCCGTCCGACGCCCGGTTTGTGGAGCATAACGCCGGGCGGTCGATTCAAGGGGCGCCGAAGTGGTTGTTTGCCGTGTGGTACGGATTGCAAAAATGTCTGGGTCTGGAACTCAAACTTGTGTCGCTGATACATGCATTGCAGACTGGTTGCTTGCACGGCCTAACAATAGGGGAAGTCTTTATTTTTCTCCTCAGCTTGTTCTTGCGGATGCGGACTCATACTCATTCGTACTTAGCCATCCAGCACGACAGAAAAAAATGGCTAATGATCCACCTCGTGTTCCTGCATTGCAGATCTTCGTGTCCTTGAAGTTCCGCAACACATCAAATCGAGACCCAGATGACGTGTTTGCAATGCATATGGGGTTTTCCACAGACGCAAGCTGCGAACTGAAATACCCCGACCTGGTTCCGGGCGGGTGTGGCAAAACTTTATCCGAGCTCGACATGATGCGGGTCCAGAAGGCGGTCTTTCCCGGGGCGGGATATCCTGAGCAAAAACGTCCCCACCCCATAGTCAAGTTGGCAAATCTGCAATACAAACCTCCAAGTTTTGGCTGTCGAGCATGACAAGTCTGGGCTTGTAGTGTACTCCTGTGAAGCTAGTTCAGCAGCATCACAGAGCTAGCGCGTCATGCTTATTGGAGCATGACAAATTCCGAAACACAGCTACACAATGCTTCTCATGGGGCTGCGCATGAGAAACATTTGCAGCTTGCAGATTTGCGTTACAACTTATGGGGTGGGCGAGACGTTTTTACTCAGGATACGGGAAGCCGTGCAGTCAAGGAGGAGGACTGCCCGCATCTCAACTCGAAACGGTCCTTCCAGACGAATGAACGCGACTATCGCACAGAAAAAAGCCAGCAGGGCATTCGGAATGCAAAAATATTGATATAAAATATTGATATAACCGCACTAGAACAAAAAACAAAAACTAATAAGAAGTTGTATCCTAGGAAATAGCATGCTATGGGCGGCTCGCCCATGGCAGACTTTGTAGTTTTTGCATTACAAATATTTCCTGCTAGCTTTTTTTCGTCCGATAGCGGCCCGCGCGGGATCGATTCCTCTGATCCTCGCTGCCAGCCCACGACCGGCGGGAAGTGTAACGCCTGGAATTTCGGAGGTATAGGATATGTTATGATATGACGGCGCCAAGGAAATAGGTATACCAAATGTCGAAAAAATAAACCTTGACAACTTCTGACTGGTGTGAGTAGTTTTTTATGTACGATTTCGATTGTTTTGTTTACTAGACTTGACAGGGACCACGTCGACAACTTCGCAACAACTTTCTCTGCGAAGTTGTTTCATCCGCTTCGCGTCTCATTCTGAATACAAACTCCACTTGTACCAACAGGTCTGCGTTCCCGTTTTATGGGCCTGGGTTGGATGCACAACATCTCCGTGCGCCCGCACGCGTGCTTGGGGACCACGAAGAAGGTGAAGCCGGGCATCCAGCGCCTAGCGCCCAGTATGGGGTATTTGTCACCTTTTTCCATGTATGCATCGCAAATCTGTGTCTGGGTCTGGAAGGATGTAGCTGCTGATGTTGCGTTTGGATTGTGCAAAAATCTGTATTCCATGAACAGCAAATAAAGCAGTCCAGTTCATCTTTTTGCCACGGCGAGAAGGCATCTCTCATACGGTATGGGCATCAGGAAGCCCTCACAAAATCTGTGATGCTACGGCATGCATCACAGACGTCAGGAGTCATGGAAAATGTGCATGACTAACCTTGCAGCATCCTTCCAGACCCAGACACTTTTGCATTTGATACCATGCTGGTGATTGCGGACGGCATGGCGGTGATCCACGAGGCCGGGGGAAGCAACCGGCGCGTGATCGTTGGCTATCCTGAGAAAAAACTGTTTCCGTCTCAACTTCTAATGCGCAACTTCCTTGAGACAGAGTTTTGTCATGCTTGAGATGCAAGAAAGACGTCTTTCATATGTGTTGTCCCTTGCTGTCTAAAAAAACGCATCACAGATTTTTTGTTTCTTGCTTCGCAAATTTGTGTTGCTGAGTCTGCAAAGAGAAAGATTTGGGACTGAGACAGCTTTTTCTCGCGATAGTGGCGACACGGAATTCACCCTGAAGAAGAATTACCACGGCGAGGCACAGGCTGCTTAGTAGTCACTACTAATTTGGGACATATTTTCAAGAATGTTGGGAAAACGAATCTACCACACATTCCGAACCGCTTCTTTGGGGGCATCACATGAACGTGACATGTTGTGTTTGAAAGCATAAAAACAATATTCATGGTTTATCACCGATTTTCATATTTTTCTTACACCTAATTTTCACTGAAAAAAATCTTCTACATCTACCGTACGAACATGCACCTACTTTTTTTATCTACATGAACATCGCCGTGTTTCGACAGAGATTGATATACAACAGTGATTGACCAAGACCAGTAGCATTTCGTGGTCCATCGGTACGAAACAAGTTTTGTACTCAAAACAGTAGATGAAGTAAAAAGTCATCTCGCTGCAAGTACAACATTTTTGAAGCGCATCCACAAAAATCATGGTTCGCATCTATTTCACATCGGATTGTCTTCAAGGATTTCCTTTCAAATGATATTTCTTCTATCGATTCAGTATTATCATTATCGGACCGCTCTACCAGTCCCGCAGATGCGTTTGAACTTTTATACGAGAATGGGTAAATTCTTCCTCTACCTTGGAAGGAAGTCGATTGCTCACACTCAATCACAATTTTGTAAACATCCGCAGCTGTGACTACAGTCAAAAAGAAACAATCTAAAAACCGGGCATCAACATGGTCGTCTTTATGTTGCAACATTGTGCGCAAGCGCGTGCACGCATCGTAACCAAGCAACGCGGCCAGTGTCTTCTTGCTGAGTTGGGACTATGTGCACGAGTAAAACAAAGTAAAGCAACAGGAACTAAGCACAGTTTCTTCAAGATCAAGGTAGACATGATGATCACGCAGTTATTCTCAAGAGAGACGAGGACGAGAGGTGGTTTGCTTGTGCTGTGGTATCGATCATCAAACGAGGTGTAGTAAGTGAGCATTCTTACACCGACAACGACAAGGAAGAGAGTGCGTCCTGCTGTCAACATCCGTGGCTATCTCTGTCTTGCACTTGCGGAATCTTTGCCGTGCTGCCACTAGTCCCACGACGGCACACAAAAGACACCGACTTACCCGGCGTCGTCGAGGAAGATGAAAGGTTGAGTGTTGTTGTAGTGTACGAAATATATGATCGACAATAGGAGGAGCTGAATAAAGGGGGGAATCCCATAATTCGGACGAGGTGTGGATAAAATAGAGAAAAGCAACAACAATTATAGGCGCTGCAGCAACAACTCTGTTTTTCTGCCGTATCGACCGGGGAGGCGGCTGTCAGTATGGCAGGGAAAAAACAGGTTGTGGATGTGGTGCGGTCGTGCGCGAACAACTGAGGTGGCACGGAAGTAGAGGACGACTTCTACCGGTGGGTCCATTCATAATCTTGCGAAATAAAACACCATCAAGCTCCTACATCTGCAAGAACCTGCTGCCAGAACCGATTGCGGATTTCTGATGCTGACCTTTACCTCCGGAACTTTTTCTGTTGCGCCGTGCAAGAGGGCAAGAACTACGACTACATGCGGCTGGTTGTGCTGGGTTTTCTTCCTGTATTGTAGCATCAGTCAGAAGAACTACTTCTTCAGCACCACTGCTCCTGGCGGCACAGAAAAGGATAGGAACGCTGGTGACCACGTCGACAACTATGGGTCGTCGTCGTGGTCTCTGCTCCTCGTTCGCGCCAGTAGTTTTCAGAACCACGCGGGCGGAGGTAGAAGTGCAAGTAGCAGAAGTACGACGACGTCGGCGTCCTCGAATAAAGGAAAAACAAAATCAAAATCTCGAACATCAAGTCGCACCAATGTAAATGTTGCGGCGGCATCAGGCCTTAGTTCGACGATTTCGAACAAAATAAATCTTGACAATGCCGCGAAAGACACAACATCAGCGACTGCATCTTCTTCATCAACAATCGCTAACAAGAAAACCGCAGCAACAGCATCGGAGAACGAAGCTGGGTGGGATCAGTCTCTGTCTTTCGCCACCCATTTCTCGTCCTATGGCTACAAATTTAAGAGCGAAGACGCGGCCAATGGAGCAGCGAAGACGAGTGCAAGTGCGAGGCCAACTGCAGCTACGTCTACGTCTTTATCGACATCGTCACAGTCCTCCTCACACACCGTTGCGCCAATCGAATTCGGCATCGAGAAATTTCGCACCACGTCGGCCTCAACATCCGCAACTTCCACGTCCGGTCAGGCTCATCGGTTTGAGGACCACGATGATGACGGGGTGCAGGATGCGAACGAAAACGCGGCGGCGCCCACTTTTCAAACCGCCGAGCAGGCCGATGGTCAGACCTCTGCTGGCAGCGTCGAACAGGGAAACAAGCAGTTAAAAAACAACCGGGAGGCAGCTACGAGTAGTGAAGAACAAGCAGCGGTAGCGGCGAGCCAGAGTGGAGGTTCTTCGTCCTCTGGGTCGTCAACATCCAGCAGCTCGTCCGCGGAAACATCAAGTGACGTAACAGCAGGAGGAACAGGGCAACAAGGAGAGGAAGCGCTGAGCGGAGCTGGGGGCGAAGGTACCACTGGAGCAGCCGCTGGTGCCACCCAGAATATTAAAGCCGGAGAGTTGTTGCCAAATCACGAGGAGCAAGCGACATCCAACACCAAGTCTGATACTCCTGCTTCCCCGGATACGTTGCACTTCCCGAGAAGAGCAAGAGATGGCGCGGCAGAAGAGAACACCAATAGCAACGAAGGGGCGAGTGCGACTAGTACTAGCTCCTCTGCCTCTACTTCAACCACGGAAGGGAACAAAGCATCTGCTGGCTCCGAGATCGCGACGACTACCAACGCAGAAAGTGCACCAGCAGGAGCTTCTTCGGAAAGAGCCGTAGAAGAACGAACGCAACAAGGCGGAGGTCAACTCGCCTCTGCCAGTCAACAGGAGGGCATTCCCGGCCTGAATAAAGGGGAACTGCTTCCGAATCGTGAGGAGCAATCGAGCGCGACGTCTTCCTCATCTGACACCGCTAGCACGGAAACGGGTACGGACGAGAGTACCGTGCCGGAGACTTCTACCAGTAGTGGGGAAGATGTTGCTGCAACAGCATCATCATCCACCTCGGAGGTGGTTTCCACGACTAGTGGCAGTGCTACGCAGAAGAAAAATGGCAGCAGTAAAAATGGTCCAGGTAGTGATCCTCGTGTTGAAACAGAAGCAGGACCCGTCAAAGCTGCGGAACAAACGCAAACACAAGCTGCAGCATCAGTAGCTGCAACTTCCTCCACCGAGACGACCAAAGGCGCAAGCGAGCAGAAGAACTTTCTCTCATCTACTTCGTCGACCAATCAACAAGCTGCGCAAGAGCAAACGCAAACGCGGCAAAACGAAGCAACTGCGAGCGGTTCGTTGAAAACAGCGAGCGCAGAACAGCAAAACAAGCAGTTAGCAGCCAGTACTTCTACCTCCACCGAGGCAGGAGCTTCCAGGGCGGGAACTACGTCAACCGTCACCGGCGCCAGTGTTGCGAGTGTCGCGACGAGCAGCGCCCAGCAAGAACTTGCAAGTCAGCAGCAAACCGCAGGAGCTGCCTCCAGCAGCTCCACAGCTTCGCGCAGGAGCGGCATCTCGACGGGGGTCGCAAACACGATTAGCCTCGGCGCCGGGGCGGGCGGTATGAGTACCAGTTCGTTCGGAGCTGGTGCTGGCACAGCCGCACAAACGTCGAGCAGCCAACACCAGTTTCTCGCCTCCAACGCAGGAGCTGCGGTAAAACAACAAACGACCAGCGGGAAGACCGAGAGCCAGCAAGAAAAGCAAATGCAACAGCAATTGCAGCAAAACCAACAGCAGGAACAAGGTGGTGCTACTTCGAATATGAATTCCAAATTGTCTCAAGGGGTCTACCTGGCGAACGAAATCGTTCTCGCGGACCAACCGTCCTTTGAACAGCCGGCGAAAAATTTCGAGGACGTGTTATGAAAGGGAAAAATCCCCCCTCCCAAAATCGAAATGGAGTTTCTGATGCTGGATTTGCGTGCACAAATCAGGTGTGTCTTGCTGGAGAGGACTGCAGGCATATGCCAAGCCTGAGGCGAGCGGTTTTTTTAACATAGGCGACTGGCATGACAGATGTCTATGCTGTAAGCCCAACAGCATCACAAAGCGCCTGCGTAATGCGGCGGATTCTCTGGCTTTGCCTTCTTGCAAGACAGACAGGATTTGTGTGTGCAAATCTGCAGCGCAAATTTGCAGACGGATCCGCTTTCAATATGGGGAGGGAGAATTTTTCGTCAGAATACGCGTATTACACGGTCCCGATCCACGTCGGCGGGCAGGAATTGGACTGCGTTCCAGACACCGGCTCGTTTTCGATCCTGGTGTTGTCCAAGCAGTGCGACTCGTGCGGCGACGTGCTGAGCTACCTGACGCACGTGTTTGACCCGACGGAGAGCGAGCCGCCGGTGCATATCAAAATGAAAAATCTCCCCTCGCCATACTAAAGCGGAGACTTGTGTAGCACGATTTGCTACTACGAATCATCTTGTCATGCTAGAAGGCGAAAAATGCGGACTGTAGTGCTGGCTGGCGAAGGAAAGCTTTGCGGCTTCAGTATGACAGGAGGCAACTGGAAGTGGGAAACAACGTGACAAATTGCCTGCAATTTAAGCCGCAACTGCGTCTCTTGGCCTTCTAGCAATACAACTCGATTTGTGTACGCAAATCCAGCATCACAAATATCCTTTTCAATATGGGGACGGGGGATTTTTTTACGCAATAGCGCACCACCTCGATCAGTATGCGGAGATCACGTTCGGGTCCGGGGTATGCAAGAAAAAAACTGTGTAAGTGTAAATCTGTGATGCAGAAAATGCAAAACAGTTACACTTGTCATGCTGGATGTGCGTCAGAGGCTATTTTCATATGTGTTGTTCGCGTACTAGCTACGCATGACAGGTTTTCTCTGTTATGCAAAGCAAATCTGTGATGCTGTTCCTGCAAAAAAGTTACACTTACACACTTTATTGTTTCTTGGATACGGTGCGGTCCACGTGGAGGGCGGGCAGACCTCGGTGAAACTCGGGCGCGTCACGGTCACGAAGCAGAAAATGTGGGAAATCAAGCAGATGGACACCGGCATGCAGAACATCTGGGACCAGGGCGCGCGGTTCGAGGGCATACTGGGCATGGGCATGGCCAACTGGGTGCCAGACAGTCGCGACGAGTCGACGCTGTTGAGCAACGCCCAGATCACGAAGTTTGGCATGTGCTTGGGGGATGTGCGGTACGAAGAGCGAGTTTTTCCGGTCCTCCCGGTCGTTTGCCTTTAGTACGCAGCTGCATCATAGGGGTAGAAATGCGCGCGCTTTCGGTTTTGCATGAGAGCAGTAGTCTCCTGGTTTACGTACGGGTCTAGGTCGTAATTGTAGAGGAGGCCACTGCCGCTGCGAACGTACTAGATCATGCAGTTTGTCGTGAATATCAACATGCGAAGATACAGAAGTAATGCAAGATTTCGTGCCAATAGCGGCAAACGAGGGAGGAGGCGGGAAATTTTGCAATCTGATACGGGTGACAAAACGTCCAAGATATACTGGGGGCAGTACCCGGCGGGAATCACTTATCATGTGGTATAAAGGTGTGGTGAATTTGATTGCTGCTCTAGTATTGTGAATGTGATCTTGATGTCGTTCCAGAACCAAGATAATGTAGATTAAAGGTCAGTTATTATTCTGATGCGCAATCATCAATAAAAAAAAATATGCGAAACATGGAAAAATAAAAATGAAAACTATCCACCAGACTCCCGTCGTGGGAAAGAAGCACTGGGCCATCCAAGTCACGTCCTTTGGAGTTGGCACCAAGGAAGACGATCTCCAGACCTGTGACCCCTGTGTATCAAATGTAAAAATGTGTGCGTCTGGAAGGATGTAACTTGTGATGCGCATTTCAGAACCCACAAAAATCTCTGATGCATACGCATAGGCAGCAAAAGCTGCTCACTTTCTGTCTACCAAAATGAGGGATTTGTCATGCGGATTCGGCATTGCGGAAGCTTCTCGAAACCTGTGATGCTAGAGCTTCCATGCCAGACCTTCTGTGTCATGCAGAAACAGCATGACCCTTCCAGACCCAGACATTTTTACATTTGATACTGTGCAGCTGTGGTCGATTCTGGAACCAGCTCCCTGGGTATGAGGGTGCACAACTCGCCCTCGTTTTCCTCTGTCATGAGATGTAGTCCCAAATACAAAACAAATTAGTTACTTAACTCAGCTGCTGTCTTATGGCACCGCTTGCAGTTGCATGACAAAGTCCAAAGAAAAGCACTTCACGACTCTGCCGCTCGATCTATTTGTCATGCGCAGACTGCGCGCTTGCCGGTGTGTGTAGTGCCGATGTTCATGCCAACGTGCAAGCGATAACGGCGGGGAGGCGAGAAAGGGGTTGTGCACTCTCATGCTTGGCGCCCCCTCGGGGTTGCTCTCCACACTGGAGGGCATGATCGTGGATAAGGAGGTATCCTGAGTAAAAACGTACCCACACCAGAGTCAGGATGGGGATTTTGCAACACAAACCTAGAAGTTTTGTGAGTCACGCATGACAAGTTGCACTCTGCAGTGTAGTGCAGGTTAGCAAGTGCAGCCGCATCACAGATTCATCTGCTCATCCTATTCACAGCATCACAAATTCCAAAATACGATTGGAAATGGCTCTCATGGGGATGCGCATTACAAGTCTTCCTGTCTTTGCAAATCTGCATCACAACTCTGGTGTGGGTACGTTTTTACTCAGGATAGGAGGGTCAGGGACTCTTGTCGGACTGCAGCAACCAAAAGGAGCTGCCAGACATTGTTCTCGGCCTGAAGGGAACGGATGGGAAGTCTTAGGGAATGCAAAAGTAGGGGTCTTATTAGTGGCAATTGCATGAGGACAAATCTTCGCAAAGATGAAACTTCTCATGCAGATGAATCTAGCTTCAAAAGGAAAAGCAAAATTCCTCTGCTCTGCGTGGTTGCAATTATTGCGAGCAGTATCTCCAGCTTTTGCACAGGATAATTTTTTCCACGTTACCATCCCGGCCAGCTGGTACGTGAAAGCGTCCGACTCCGGGGATTGCAAGCTCTCGCTGATGACCACGCCCCTCCCGACCAGCCGCGACTTCGGGCCGGTCTGGCTGTTGGGGCAACCCTTCATCCGGGAGTACTTGGTGATGTACGACCGGGGAGAAAAGCCGACCATGTCCTTCAGCCGGCGGGAGGGAACACCCGGAGACATGACGGCCTGCCCTACGTTGAACGGAAATCCGACGGAATTAACCTTCCCCGCACAGCAAGTGGATAGCGCGAATGTACTTGAAAAAGTTTTTTTTACCATTTTACGAAAATCTGTTGTGCATTTTTGTGTTGTGATCGTCGCTACTTCTATGCTATCTCATAGTCACTCACCAATGCCGCGTCATGTTTCGTAAGGTTTTTCAATACCTTTGCCTTACACCTGTCGAATTGAACAAAACAGGAAACTCTGGTGACCTCCAACACGCCGCTGCAGGGCGAAGACATCCTGATTCACAAGAAGCACGACCACCAAGAGGAGGCCACGCATATCATTTGTAAAAACATCCCCGCCCCAGAGTCAAGATGGGAAATCTGCTAGACAAATCAGCCAGCTTTGGTCGTTTGGCATGATAAGTTTCTCCTCGTAGTGTAATCCTGTTTAGGTAGTGCAGCAGCGTCACAGATCTAGCATATCATGCTGATTATAGCGTCACAAATTCCAAAGCACGACTAGGAAATGCCTCTCATGGCGCTCCGCATGACAAACTTTTTTGGCATGCAGATCTGCATGACAGCTCTGGCGTGGGGACGTTTTTACTCAGGATAACGCACGCCTCAGATTCGTCCGACCACAATCCGGCAACCATTATCTTCCCCGAATCCCAACCTCGGCAGGAGGTACGTGACGACAGCACCAGCAGTAGCGCGAAGGTGAGCAGCAAAAGCCCGATACTTCAGCCGGCGAATGTGCCCAAGCCCATCCTGCCGATGGACCGAGATTCGCTTGCGGCCGCGAAAGCGACGCTGGCCGGAGCAGGTGGTGCTTTTCCGACTGCACCGGGAAAAACCAGCTTGCTCGAAACCGAGCAGGGAACAACATCAAGCGGGAGTACTTCCGTTCGTAGCAACCGCGAAAAAAACCAGGAAAAATCTTCCGAGAACGTCAAGCAGGTATCCTGAGTAAAAACGTACCCACACCAGAGTCAGGATGAGGATTTTGCAACACAAGCCTAGGAGTTTTGTGAATCACGCATGACAAGTTGCACTATGCAGTGTAGTGCAGGTTAGCAAGTGCAGCCGCATCACAGATTCATCTGCTCATCCTGTTCACAGCATCACAAATTCCAAAACACGACTGGAAATGGCTCTCATGGGGATGCGCATTACAAGTCTTCCTGTCTTTGCAAATCTGCATTACAGCTCTGGCGTGGGTACGTTTTTACTCAGGATAGCAGGAAGTCGGCATCGAGTTCACGCTGAAGGCCGTGAGCAAAAAGGCGAAGAAAGTCGTATAACGCGCTCAGCTGTTGCAATCTCAAACGTTACAATAGAATGTAGTTGTAATCTGTGATGCAAGAGTGCATGACCTAGCCTACTCCCACAGGATTGCGCATGACAAGTTCTGGAGGCCCAATCCGCACTGGGATCTGGCGAAATTTGTATTGCAAAAGGTGGAACGCTGTGCGAGTCTGTCATGCTCATCATACAACACAAATTCCAGATTCTATTGTAACGCTTGAGATTGTAACACCTGAGCACGTTATAAGTCGGGGAGGCAATCGGGGACGTGCCCTTTTGGACTTTGAGAAACTTTGCGGACGGCATTTACTAGGGCGGGAAAGTTTCTTCAAGGTAACAAGAATAAAGTTCTTTGAATTCTTCGTGATTTCGAAGTTCATAACTTTTTTTGACGGGCACAGGTAGTACTACTGCATGGCTCCATTGCAGACGCCATCTTCCTCGCACCTCCAGAGGCAAAGAAGGAATAAAGGGCAGAGAGATTTGAATAAGCGTCAAAGTCTACACTGTACAAGGAACAAAGCAAAAAATTTCTGCGCAAAATAAATCCTCGTGCCAGATGAAGTGAGTGGAGGGGGTCGTATTCAAGCTCTAGCGTGCAGAAGAATTAACCATACCACCTTCGAGAAGATGTAACAGCTCAGGCATTCAAAACAGAACTTCAACACTTTTTTAGGGTAGAGATGGATCGAATATAGTCGATAAAAAGCTAGTATAGTTGTAGTAGTACAAGAGGATGGCGATACAAAACCCAGCGAGGAGCTGGACGCCATCAAATGTTAATAGCATCAGCATGCAACGCCGCATGATATCAAAGTGTGCGATAAAAGCATAGAGGTGATTGTGAAGAGGTTGAAGTCATTAGGGTTTCAAAAAAAACGAAACCATACGAAGTATGAATGCAACGATTTCGCAAAAGTAGTACTCAACTGCAGCTGCACGAAGACGAAGTTGTGAAAGCCGTTTTTTCCTGGCCAAGCCAGTCCTATCAAGAATGCAGCAACGAGTACCATTTTGATATCAATACTAGAGCTGGTTGTAGCAATTGCTTAGCCTTTCAAACGAAAGAAAATTTTTTTCAAACAAAAGCTAGCTTCGACAACGTATATCAATGTACTACCGCCTGTTGTAATAACTGTTTCACACACTGTCACTGCATGAATGAACAAGCTGCGGCTGCGCACGCCATTTTTGAAGCAAAAATCCAGAAAAATAAATGCACCCTGTATAATATTCCGAAACCGAAACATCAAGATGGGAAAAAACAAAACCAAAGCATGAGCATTGCCATGCCAAGCGGCTGCAGGAGCGCTCCCACTTTGCAACGAAACGCGGTCACTTTTTCCACACGTGGGCGGCGTGATTCCTGTTCAGCTTCAAAGATCAAGATCGTGGGAGCTCCTGTAATACCAAGCTGCTGCTGGTAGTGGCACCGGCAATAACTTACTACGCAAAGATCTGCGGCTGCAGCAATTATAGCGCCGGCGTTTTTGGATTGTGTTGCTGCCATTTTCTGTTGGAAGTTTGACTGTCTTTATATATTCTTTGTGATTGTTCCTGTGCCTGTCCGAAAAGTGTTCGAGATCCATGTTTTGGCTTTCTATTCTACCGGCATGGTTACGTACTTCGGTAGGAATCCGAATCTCTCGAAATCAATTTCCGACCTTGCAGCTTGATGAAATAAAACTTCCCAGGCAATCAAAGGCAGAGAATAAATGTAATATCAAAAGCAACCCAGGTTTGCTCACTCATCGTCATCTCGTCTGCTCTTGCCTACTTTACCTTGTATACGGCTTTTGAAACAGCCATAACTTTATTCATTCCGTTTCGTTTTTTTTTTGATTACAATTTTTGGCTCGCCTATCATCTAACTGTAACCCGCCGTTGTCGAGGCTCGTAAAAATACTCATCTTTCTATTTGACTTTTTACTGTCGCCGTCCTCGTCGTCGTTCCCCTGATCTTTATCGAGAACCACGGCATACGTAGTGCAACAATGGTTGCGTCCCCCACCAAGACCCTCTTAACCTCTTTGTGGTTGTGGGACTGTGGTAAACGAGCCCTCAGTTGTGGTAGTGGGACTCTGTTTCGGAAGCATGACTGGATGTAATGTGCGCAGGTTTTGTGTGCCAGTTTGTGCTCCTGCCACGCTTTACAGCTAATCGCTTCCATGTACGCCCAGGACCTAGGCGCTCAGCTCGGGCTCCTCTAGAATCTCTGCGCTAGGGACAAAGACGGCGGGATGCCTTCCGTTTCGTGTTATCTGTGAAGCTGGCTGCGGGACATGTTTTTCCAGACAGGTCGCGGGAGTACTTTTTGTGTAGAGGCTTTCCTTCGTGACCTTTTCCCGCCCCTTTTTCTTTCAGGAGAGTGTTGTGGTATAGTTTGCGGGACGTCGATAGTCTCGGCTTCACGCCTAAGGGCTTTTCGACAGCGCTTCGGAAGAGGGATTCCGATATTCGAAAGGGCCTGCAGTAAAGCAAGCCAACTCAAGAGGCCCCGGGTCTTGAGAAGTCTCCTTTCGCCAGATTCAGAAAATAGTTGGAAATAAGTTGGAAGCCAACTTTTTTCTGTTTCCCATACTAAGAGTCCCTGATCCAACTTATTTTGAACTTGTGTCCAACTTATTCCCAACTATTTTTTGAAATTGCCCAGGGCCGCCAATTTCTTTTTGAATTGTGTCGGGGGCGCCAATTTCTTTTTGAATTCCATCTCTCCCGCCAATTTCTTTTTGAATTCCGTTCAGGCCGCCAATTTCTTTTTGAAATTGCTCAGGCCCGCCAATTTCCTTTTGAAAGTGGGCACTCTGTATGATGTCGCTATGGTATTGATTTGGTCTGTGGCCTGGCATATATGTTAGGCCCTAATGAGGCCCGACCAATCGGAGGGGGGAGGCTGCTTCTGGGCTATCTTTCGGCCGCCCCGGGAACAGAATTGCGCTGGCCCCATGCGTTGCGGCTTTGGTCGGGCGTGGTGTGTGTCAGATGAATTGCCGAGGGCCCCTGGCGGTCCAATCTTAAGCGGCCACACCATTGTCCAGAGCTTGTGGCCGTGCCAATTCCAAGCCGCACACCCTCCCAAATGAAGCACGCGCAAAAATGGATGGCGTTGCGCTATTCAAGCAAGTTGCCCCGCACAGGCACACGGCATGGGACCCAGGAATGGTCCACATCCGGATCGTGGTCTTTCATTTTGGCGGGAGATTCGGCATTTTTATGGGCAGGCGAAAATTGAAAACCTTGACTTTTTGAATTCCTTTTGAAATCATTTTGAATATGAATTAACGCCAAGGCACTTTGCGATTAACATACGTAGTGCAACAATGGTTGCGTCCCCCACGACCAAATGAACTGCAAAAGTATCGTACTCGTATAAATGCATTACAAATTTCCTCAGCATGAGAGATAAAATTTGTAATGCGGATTTCCCTTAAGCTAAAGATTTGTAATGCAAGACTTGCATTTATACGAATACGATACTTTTGCACAGGATAGACCAAAACCCTCTTAACCTCTTCCGATGAACTTGAACATCAGGACCACGCAGTAAAAAATTCGGAGCCTGCTTTGAAAAAACAAAAAATGCCGTCTATCAAAATGAAAAATCCCCCCTCCCCACATCAAAACGAAATTTCTGATGCTGGATTTGCGTACACAAATTAGATTTGTCTTGCAGTAGGGGACTGCAGGCCCATATCATGCCAATGTAGAGAGGTTTTGGCCTAGGCACTTAGCATGAGGAGCGTCTACGCTGTAGGCCCAGTAGCATTACAAATCGCCTGCATAATGGGGCAGAGCCTTTGCCGTTGCTTTCTTGCAAGACAGACACGATTTGTGGCCACAAATAAGCATCACAAATTCTCTCAGGTGTGCCTTTTCGATATGAGGAGGGGGGATTTTTCCGTACGATACCGTCAAAACTAGACGATGTGGACCTCACGGTCAAGATCGTTCCGACCACCCCCTTATCAAATGCAAATGTGTCTGGGTCTGGAAATTTGTGATGCTAACGTTTGAATAAGATTGGCGCTCTCAGGTGCAGCCAAGCATGACAAGGATACTTGTCGCCGTCTGATGCGAAGCACGCATGACAAACCGCGTTTTTGCAGGACGAAAAAGTAGGGCCTTTCTTGCTGGCTGTGCAACACAGATTTTTCAGGAATGCAAGACATGCAACACAAGTTCCAGAAATTTCCAGACCCAGACATTTTTGCAATGCATACCCTTACACCGACCAGAAACCCGGAACTTCCGGGGTGCGGAAGAAGACCAAAGTGTTTATGCAGGAGAATTACATAGAAAACTTTGTCCAGGCGACCTTGGATGCGGTTCCGAGCGACACGCCAAAAACGACCCTGTTGATCGCGACAGACGGACGCTACTACTCCGACATCGCGATCCAAAAAGTCTTGCAGGTGGCGCTTGGGAACGGGGTCAAGGAGGTGCTGGTAGGGTTAAACGGTTTCTGCTCAACCCCAGCGGTGTCTGCGGTCATCCGCACCTCGAAAACGCCGATTTTCGGCGCTTTCATCCTGACCGCGAGCCACAATCCCGGGGGCATCGACGAAGACTTTGGCATCAAGTACAACGGCGCCACGGGGGGGCCGGACGAGGGGGTCTATCAAGTCATGTACAAAAACAGCCTGAACATATCAAATGCAAAAGTGTCTGGGTCTGGAAGCATGCAAGTTTGTCATGCTTGTCTGGCATGACTCGAGAATCTGTGTTGCATAGGCACGAAAAGGCCCTCTTGCCTGTCATGCAAAAACGCAGTTTGCCATGCGGAATACGTAAGACATGGGAGCCAAAATATTTTGATTTATCATGCATAGCTACGTATTGCAGTGCGTCTACCATTCACTTTTAGCATTACAAGTTTCCAGACCCAGACATTTTTGCATTTCATAGAACATCAAGGAGTACAAGTCGATTGCAAACTTAGGAGCCGTACTGGGAAGTACAGTTTGACGAGTTCTTGTTGTTTGATACGGTTTTGAAAATTTCTTACTGGCCCGGGGCTCCTGGTAATGCGACAAGCATCAAATATTGATTTAACATGAGAGCGAATTCAGCAGGATATAATTATGCATGTTTTCAAAAAGAACAACTAAATTTTTATTTTCGTGCGTAATTTCCATCATTTTGAACCGCACCAGCTGAAATTCAAATTTCAAAAGGCACCGCTCCCTCACCCTGGTTCGCGGCGGATATGGACTACACGTTCGCAGACCGAAGCGTGAAAGTGATCGACACCGCAAAAATTCACTGCGACCTGTTGAAGGAGGTCTTCGACTTTCCTTTGATGAAGCGGCTGATCCTATCCTGAGTAAAAACGTCCCCACCCCAGAGTCAAGATGGCACATCTGCTAGACAAATCCACAAGTTTTGGGAGTTGTGCATGACAAGTTTGGCCTCGTAGTGTAATCCTGTTCCGCTTCTATTTCATCAGCATCACAGACCTAACACATCATGCCGATTAGAGCACGACAAATTACGCAACACGGCTGGAAAATGCTTCTCATGGGACTCCGCATGAGCAGAAATATTTTCAGTTAGCAGATTTGCATGACAGCTATGTGGTGGGGACGTTTTTACATAGGATACATCGCGCACCCGAAATTTTCCGCCAAGTTTGACTGCATGTGTGGGGTGCAGGGTATGGCATTCTCAAACGTTACATTCTCAACTGTTACATGATTTGTCATGCAAAAAGAACATGAGCCGCCAGACGATCAAGCTGCTTCGCATGACAAATTATCGAAGGGCTAAACAGCATCTAAATCTGTGCCAAATTTATTGTAATGCAAGACTTGCAACCCTGCCCCTTTCCCTATTGCTGTTTTTGCATCGCTAATTCGTGTAACAGTTGAGAATGTAACGTTTGAAAACGCCATACAGGGGCCCTACGCGAAGAAAATCTTGATCGACGAACTGGGAATGAAGTCGGAAAGCATCTTGAGAGGTATAGATGAGGTGGACATTAAGTTCTTCTAAATACATCTAGCGCGACAAGGACAAGGACAAATAAGGCTGTTTGTAATTATCATGCACTGTCGGACCTGGGTACAGCGGATGAAGAAATAAAGGAAATCAAAAAAGCAACTGTAGTTTGTGGTTGTGCAACATGTACTTATGTACCTCCTAACAGTGTGAGGTGGACCAGGGCGTGAATAAATAACGTAGAAACATGCATTACGTATCAGGAACTCCCCTCCCGGACTTTGGCGGCCATGACGCGCCCCACCACGGCCACGCGGACCCGAATCTTACACACGCACACGATTTGGTAAATAAGATGGGTCTGGACACGGAAGGAAAGAAGTTACCGAACACCAATCCCGCGGACTTTCCTTTTTTCGGCGCCGCGTGGGACGGGGACGCGGACCGAAACATGATTCTCGGGCGGCAATTATGCTTTGCAAATATGCCTGGGTCTGCAAGACCGAAACCAAACTTGTGATGCTGCATTTGGACGCTAAAAAAATGTGTAATTGCATGACCAGTAAGAGGAGTCAAATTTGGCGACTCGGAGAGGGCATTCGTCATGCAGGATGCGCATCGATAAGCGCTCAAAAAATCTGTGATGCTATGGCATACATCACAGACATCATGGATCATGACAAAGTTGTGCTCCTCCAGACCCAGACATTTTTGCATTTGATAGCAATTTTTCGTTATTCCCTCGGATTCCTTGGCCTTCATCGTGGACCAGGCAGACGAGTGCATCCCGTACTTCAAGAAACAGGGCAAGCTGAAATCCGCAGCGCGGTCCATGCCGACAAGCAGGGCGTGCGACACCGTCTGTGCAAAGAAGGGGATTCAAATGTATTGTAATAGCTTGAGTGAAGATCATAGAATCTTCCGCTTGTAAGTACTTGGTGAAGAGTAAGTTGATTCTTGATCTTGTCGGTAAGAAGTCATCGACGTGTAAAAGAAAGTACTATAATTGGTGCACGTAGAAATTTCTGCTCCTTTCTGATGAACAATCCAGATGAACAATCCAAGGCTCTTTGTAGTACGGTAAAGCTCTAAAAAGTTTCATCTTCTTCTGAAGATGTTTTGCATACAGCATCCAGCTGAAACAAAACAAAAGGTTCGAGACTCCGACCGGGTGGAAGTTTTTTGGGAACCTGATGGAGTCCGGCGACTGCCCGGCGTTCAAGGGCAAACCGCTACACAAACCCCTGATCTTATGCGAGCGTCAGGATTGAAATCGATAAAGTTGAAAAATTTGTGATGCATAAAATCGATACCAGTTGGATAATCCAAGCAGCGCATGACAAATTTTGGCACCATCTGAATCCAGTTTGTCACGCTGTTTAGGGAAAGAAGACGTCTTGTGTCATGCTGCTATAGCAGCTCTATCGCAGACCCCAAACAGGCTGACAGTCGGCCTCACTTGCCATCCCTGCAAGAGAGGCACTTCATGCGTTGCAATTTATGCATGGGAAATTATTTCAACTTTGTCGATTTCGATCCTGACGCTTCCATAGATCTGCGGAGAGGAGGCGTTTGGCACGGCCAGTTGCCACGCGAGGGAAAAGGATGGCATGTGGGCGGTCTTGTGCTACTTGCAGATTTTGGCGGTCAAGAACGAATCAAAACTGGACAGTATTTTTTGTCACTTATTCTGGTTTTATATATTTGCCTCGGATTTTGTGTCAGTAAAATTCTTCGAGTGCTTTATGCTTCCATGTATGAATGTATAGTCGGGTGTGCATACTTAATTTGAGAAGTGACGGATCGTGAAACGACAATTGCAAAGACGGTAGAACAAGAAGAAAAGCGAGCCGCTATTGAACCGTCAACAAACCAGCCGCCGACGCGACCTTGATTGGGGTAGAAGACATCGCCATTGCGCACTGGCTCACGTACGGGCGTCACTTCTTATCGAATGCAAAAATGTCTCGGTGTGGAAGAATGCAGCTTGTGATGCTGCATTTGGATTCCAAAAAAATCTGTATTGCATGAGCAGCAAAGGGAGCGCGTTTTTTGCTACGCGGAGAGGGCATTTGTCATGCCGAATAGGCATCGAGAAGCCCTCAAAAAATCTGTGATGCTAGAGCATGCAACACGGACATCATGGCTCATGCGACGCGTGCATGACAAGTCTCAGAATCTTCCAGGCCCAGACATTTTTACAGTTGATACTTCTACGCACGATACGATTGGGAAGGGATTGACAAGGAGAAAGCCGAATCCTTTTTCAAGGCATATGGTGCTCTCAAATGTTACATTCTCAACCGTTACATGAATTTGTAATGCAAGAATGGCAAAAGTGAAAGGAAGGACGTCGCCCGTCTTGCATGACAGACTTGGCACAGGGCCTCAGCCTGTTTGGCCGTCTAAGAATTTGTCATGCGATGCAGCTTTATGGCGTTGATAGTCAAGGCAATTTTGCACGACAAATCGCGTAACAGTTGAGAATGTAACAGTTGAGAGCGCCATAAGGCACTGGAGCAGAGGATACCGGGCCTGAAGGGGCAATCGATGGGCGCGCCGTTTGACGTGAAGATAGAAAACGCGGACTCTTTTAACTACACGGACCCCGTGGACGGAAGTTCGGCCACCAACCAGGGACTGCGCATCTTTTTCTCGGACGGTATTCATTGATTTGTGTTGCGTACTTTGTGATAACAGAGCCGCACTGTCATGCAGGATCTTCATCACCGAAAAAAATGAAAAAGCAATACAATTTTCAATTTACTAAAACAGGCTCCCGCATCGTGTTCCGGTTGTCGGGCACCGGCGTGTATCAAATGTAAAAATGTTGTCTGGGTCTGGGAGATTGCGAGATTTGTCATGCTAGTCTGGCATGACTCTTAAATCTGTCATGCACGTTACAACCCAAGAGCTCCATTTCTCGGTCATGCAGAAACGCAGTTTGTCATGCAACACCTATAACATAAGCTCAGAAACTTGTCATGCTGAGCCAGCACTTGTGGCTTCCTCATGTATGATACGCCACCCAGCATTACAACTTTCCAGACCCAGACATTTTTGCAATTCATAGCGTGGTTGGCGCCACGATCCGGGTATACCTGGAGAAATATTTGAAGTCGACAAAGGTCGAAGATTTGGTAAAGAACCACTTGGACGAAGTCGAACCGTTGGGCGCAGCCATGATCAAATTTACCAAAATCGCGGACTTCACGGGACTTCCGGAACTATCCTGTGCAAAAGTATCGTACTCGTAGTAATTGCAAACATGCATTACAAGTCTTTTTCTTAAGGTGAATCCGCATTACAAATTTCATTTCTCATGCTGAGGAAATTTGTAATGCATTTATACGAATACAACGATACTTTTGCAATGCATAGGAACCCACACTGCGGACATGAGGACGCTGCTGGTGTGTGGCTGCTCAGGAGGAAAAACGTAGATTTTACACAGCGCGGATTTTTTTGAAAGATAATAAACAAAGACGAACGTCGTGGTAATTAAGTACATGAGCGCGGCTGCGAAGGAGTGATATGAACTCCTAAGCCAGAAAATTTTTATGATAGGCTTATCTACTTGGAGCAGCACAAGCTGCGCCCGAGGTATACATAGATACTCTTTTGAACAAACTCCCGGCCGCGTCGAAGGCCGATACTATCAGAACCGCAAGAAAACATGCTTGTTTTTCGCGTTTGTCATGTTGACGACACCAGTGATCCTCTGTCTTTGCAGAGTAGAGTAGACGATGAAACAAGGAATAAGCATAAAGGAATACAACACCCAGGCCAGTTTTTGCTGGCACAAAGACTAAATACAAACGAGTCGGGAGTTGTCCGCGTCTATCTTCCAACGATGAACCAGCGACAAGACAGATTCATCTTACCGCATGGGATCGAAAGAAGATTAAGATTGTTCACCTCACTCGTCAGAGTAGGTCGCGGCGACAAGAATTGGCACTGAGTCCTCTTTGTCTCTTTCCGTGTGCCGAAGTAGATGACCACTGTAGCTCTACTCGGTGCTTGCGCGGGGCACAGCGATCTTGATGTGAAGTCGTGAAGTGAACAAGCATTATTTCCACCATCGCTTTGCAGTTTTCTATTTCCTGAGCGTTCCTGATCATCAGGTGTAAGTGTTGGCTGTTTGCACTCACAAGAAGAAAGCATGTACGAGTCCGAATAGTTGAGAATGGATCATACTGAGCCTCTGCATATTCTGTCTTCTAAATTTTCAATGTTGCCGACTTTTTCTTCTCAGGCTCACCAAGGCTCCGCTCCACGTATCTGCACCTTGATCCTACCAACACTACTACACGCATACCTTGCTGTGTCTATTTTAAGGTCGGATTTTTTGTAGATGATCCTGTCGCACAAGCCGCAAACCTAGAGTAGTACATAAGGATGAACTTGCTTCAAGAATTAAGATTTGTTTATTCGCCTTTCTTCGTGCGCCACGCCAGGGCTTTTGCTGGCGTCGCTGACAAGTGCAATAATTAAAGGATGGCTGCTTACTAGGAATTCACTGTGACAACTGCTTTCATTTATTCGGCACACGGCCTTCGTGAATGGTTTTATTTGGGCACCTTTATGACCACCGCTAGTGCCTGCCTACTTTTTTTCGGTTTATTATAGCGAATAAGTAGACGTACTAGATCTAGAACTAGACCTGCCATAGTAGATGTAGATCTGATTCTGCAATCCGATCATGAGCCCTGCAAAGTTTTTGCTTCCTCGCGACCCCCTCTTTTCCCCCGCGACATTGTTCATACGACCCGCTCATCGAAGATTTCTAGCAGGAGATCATATTCAGGACGCTGACGACCGTTGCTCTTCATCTACTAAGGTGGAGAAGGTCTGGTTGAACTACAAAGAGCCCGTGGTCAGCAGGTGCGAGGGTCGTGGCCGACACGACGATGTTTTTTTCCGCAGGAACGCGGCGGTCGAAGCGGCTTCGGGACAAAACCTTGGGCAAGGGCTTTGCCGAAGTTTTGCGGAGAGAGGAGCTATTTTGCAAACCCGTGCCAGTAGACGATGTTGGTCAGCAAGAACAGCAGCAGATATTTTTATCAAGACCAACAGGAGCAGCAGGAGGAGCGTCTTCCTCTTCTTCCAGTGCAATAAACCCAAACTACAACCCAATCGCTGATTCTCCACAGCAGCCTGTCGCCTCCTTTGCTTGCGACGTGTGTCTACTCGATGTGGAGGACGATGACGAAGTCGCGATTCTGCACCCCTGCGGCCACAAGGGCCACGCGGATTGCGTGCGGCTGTGGAGCCAGCGGGAGAACACCTGTCCGCAGTGCCGGAACCGGTTCCCCAGGTATGGAATCTACGTGCCAATCGTAGTGCCGATCGAAGATGGCGAAGTTCTTGACCCCACCGCCGCTCCTGCGCCAAATAGCAAACAAGCCAGTCCACCAGGTTATTTGCAAAAGTGCTGGAAGCTGGATCAGGTTCCCGAGGTGTTTCAAACGGACCAGGACCTGGAGGAAGAGCAGAGAAACGCGAGAAACAGAAGGCGGAAAAGATCGGTGCTCGCGACCGTACTTGGCGAAGAGGGGGGGTCATCGGGGGAAGACGGCAGCTTTTACACAGAGTCGGACCCTGAACAAGAAAAGGACAACTACACGAGGGACGGTAACAAAAGCATAAGCAAGCAGAACAACCACATCGTCAAGGGCAAAAACGCAAAAGGCAATAAGTTGGACAACAACGACATTTTTCACGTCGCACCTGTTGCGAAGAAGAAGGCCAGGAAAAGAAAAATCCTGTCTTTCCGGGACCACGACTTCGAGCGGGCCTTGCCACCAGGAAGTAAAGGTAAAACCCCGACGACGACGACGACCACAGGAAATGCAAGTTCTGGCGGGGTTCTCGTCGGTACTTCGGCCAGCGCGTCGAGTTCGTCTGCGTTTCGGTTGCCTGTGTTGTCATCGGGTGCAGCTTCCGAGACCACGGGTGGACAACAAGGAAATACAAAGCACGATGAAGACGACCAGCAGGAGCTCCTGCAAGGGAAGAACCTTTCCTTGTCGCTGACATCAAGGGACAAAAATAAGTCGGCTCATCTTGTTTCTTCTACCCGTGGCGCCGTCGAGGACGCTGCAGAGGAGGAAGCGGAGCTGGTGTCCTTCATCAGCGATACGAGCGACAGCAGCACGTCGGACGAGTCGGAGTTGCCATCCGATGATGATGGAAGCGCGTCAGCGTCATCTGTCAGCAAGGACGACGAAGACGTGTCTCTGGACGAGGAGTCGAAAGCGGTTTTTTCTTCCGCGGTGGCAGGGACTACGACACAGACACTAGGTCGCCACAATCTTCAAGGTGCACGCAACGGGACCCAACACCCCCCAGGGCCGCAGCCGAAGATCGGCAATAAGGACAACGTCGAGGCTGAAAACACGACAGCACACCTGCAAGTAGATGACGAGCCAGCCGCAAAGAGGGTGAAGAGAGAGCAAGAATCAAAGAATCAGGACTACCAAGAACAGCAAAATCGACGGCGCCCACTGGAAACAACTAGTAAAGGCCATGAGCCTGCGGCTGCGAACGAGTTGTTGCTGAATCATAAAACATCGAAAAAGCGACAGCGAGCACATAGCAGCAGCGACGTGGTAGTCGCGACGGTTCAAACAGGGTCTTTTGACCCCTTTGCATCCGGAAATACGCAAGGCGCCGTTTCGTTCGTTGCGGCAGAGCAGCACCCCGGTGATGTAGCTAAGTCAGGAGTTGGTGTGGCGACAAGCATGGAAATAACTGACGGTAGTTCTTTGTTTGGTGCAACTGCAACTAGTACATCTTCAACTGCGGTGAAAACAGAACAAAGGCAGCACGGAGACGGCTGCACGACAGGAGCAGAAACGGGGGCAGCGACGACCCAAAATAAAGTTCTTCCCTCCAGCAACGCTATCAAGCGCCGCGCGATGCCAAACTACGTGACAGGCCCCGACTACCAGTTGAAGCTGCAACTCCAAAATCATTTTCTGACGGATGATTTTCTTGAGGAGATCGCGCACAAGGTGAAAAAGGCGCGATTCCAGGACAAAATCCGCCAGCGGTTTCACTCCGTCATCCTGGCCAACAACCGACTACGAGCGCCCGGCGTGCTCCACCTGCTTCGCGTGTGTCAGCCCACGCAGCTGCTGGACCTGAGCAGCAACCGCGTGAATGGCACGGGGCTGATTGCCATCGGCTATCAAATGCAAAAATGTCTGGGTCTGGAAGAATGCAAGTTTGTCATGCTTGTCTGGCATGACTCGAGAATCTGCGTTGCATAGTCACGAAAAGGCCCCCTTACCTGTCATGCAAAAACGCAGTTTGCCATGCGGAATACGTAAGACATGGCAGCCAAAAAATTTGTCATGCGTCGCTGCGTATTGCAGTGCGTCTATCATTCAGATTTAGGATTACAAGTTTCCAGACCCAGACATATTGGCAATCCATATCGGCCTAGAACTGCTGAAATACTGCTTCACGCGCATGAACAGTCTGGCTGCGCTATCCTGAGTAAAAACGTCCCCACCCCAGAGTTGTCATGCAGATTTGCAAAGACAGTAAGACTTGTAATGCGCATCCCCATGAGAGCCATCTCCAATCGTGTTTTGGAATTTGTGATGGTGCAAATAGGATGAGGAGATGGCTTTGTGATGCGGCTGTCCTTGCGAAACTGCACTACAACACAGAGGGGAACTTGTCATGCATGACTCCCAAAACTTCCGGGTTTGTGTTGCAGATTTCCCATCTTGACTATGGGGTGGGGATATTTTTTCTCACAATATGCGCCGGCGGGAGGCGCAAATGCTGGGACCACGTGGGCGAGCAGTGAAAATAAAATCCAGTCCGCTTTGGAGGTGAACCTCGCCGACAATGGGGAAACGTTGAGTCCCATGGGCATCGTCACTTTTCTGGTGATATGCATTGCAAATATGTCTGGGTCTGGAAGAGTGAGCGCAACAAGGTCTGCGTTGCTCCGCTAGCATGAGAATCAATGAAGTCTGTCATTTGGACCTTACCCAAGCACTAGCACCCCTTGTTTTGTCATGCAGAATCGCAGTTTGCCGTATGCAACTCAGAAACTCGTCTTCGTCACGCGTGGTCGCCTCATCAGGCGTCCTCGTGATTCTTCAACCGGCATCACAAGTTCCCAGATCCAGACATGTCCGCGATGCATAGCTCCTCCTGGCCCAGGGATCGATGGATTTTGAAAGGAAGCTGCGCGAGCAGAGGAACGCGTTGCTGAGGGAGCACGGCATGGAGATCGAGGAGGAAAAGAGCGAGAAGATGGCGCTGCGCTGGTGGGTGCACGTCGAACGAAATGAGCTGCACGACACGCCGGAGTTTTTGAAGCTGTTGGATTCCAAGTTAAAGGAAGCAGTGGCCAAGGCGAAGACAACAGAGATTGAAACGAGAAGTAGCAGTTCTGCTGGACAAGCAGCAGCTGAAGAGAGGAAAGGAAACAAGACCTCCTTCGTTACCGCTGGCGGACAAGAAGTGATTTCCGAGCAAGATCCTTACATCGCAGACACGTCAGACTTCATCTGTCTTGCGCAAGACCCCGAGCGGTGCAGCAGCCGAGGTCACAACTGCGGCGCGTTGCTGCATTTGCCCAACGTTTTCCGGCAGATAAGCACGGCTCAAGATCAGGCAGGTCCTGGTGAACAAGCGGATTCGAACTTCGTGCCGTCTCGCCGTACTACAGTGCCAATGCTCCCGATTGGAAAAAGCAAGCATTTCGCTGCCGCGATGGGTGGTGGTACAACTGCGGAAGGGGTCCTCGCGCAACGAACTTTGCTCTCTGGGATGAGAAGTCGTGCGGATGACCCATTTCTACTGAACGGCATTACAACACCACCGACAACATCCGCTTATAATTTCTCTACTGGTTTTGATACTACATCTGCTCGCCTGCAAAACCGGCAGCAACTGACGCGGAAATTTTCCGATTGGCAGGCGATGCTGATCCAGCCGCACGCGGGCGACGCGAAGGACAGCGCGAGCGTTGCCAGCGCCGAGAAGACAATTTTGAAGTTCTTGCAGCACCTTTTTCGACTGGCGTCGTTGTCGAAAGAAGAAAGGATCACCGAAAAAATCAACTTCGAGCAGGCCAAAGCGGAGAAAGAAACGGCGAAGGGCCAATTCGCGCGGCCGGACAAGGACGGAAGTACGTCAAGGCTGCAGCATGGGGAACGACGAGCGGTAGAAGTTTTTGGTGATGGTGTCGCAGCAATAGCTTCAAAGCAAGAACTTTTTTCTTCTCGGCCGTCGAGAGGACATGGACAGCATTTTTCCACGATGGACTATCAAATGCAAAAATGTCTGGGTCTGGAAACTTGTGAAGCAAATCTGTGAATCGTGAGCGCACTACAATATGCAGCCAAGCATGACAAGTTTTTGCACGTGCCATGTGCTTCGTATTCTGCATGGCAAACTGCGTTGTTGCATGACAGGCAGGAGGCCCCGTTCCTGCTTACGCATCACAGATCCAAGCGTCATGCCAGACAAGCATGACAAGTCCTGCATTCCTCCAGACCTAGACATTTTTGCAATGCATATGGACATGGTGGATTTCATTCGCCGCAGAATGCTGGCGGTCGAACGGCAGCTGGCGAGCACAGCGAAGGAAAAGGCAAAGAGAGACAAGCCGCGCTCGGGCGTCGGCCTTCTGAACGAGAAGATCCGGAAACTTCCACCGTCGCTTGCCGCTTTGGACAAGAACGCGTTTGTCGATTTGCGGGAATTTCTTCTGAAGGAGGAAGAGGATATCCTGCGCAAAAGTATCGCACTCGTATTGCAATCATGCATATACGAATCTTGTTCTTAAGGTAAAGCAGCATCACAAATTTGATTTCTCATGCTGGAGAAATTTGTAATGCATTTACACGAGGAGTGCGATACTTGTTTTGCAATTCATAGAGGATGTAGAAGTTGTACAACAACCTACCAGTAGCAGCGACCAGGACGAGGAAATCGAAATGGTAGACCGCAGCACGAGCCGTCATCAAAGTAATGTTGAAAGGACAAGCAAAATGCAAAAGGGCCGCGCAAGAAATTCTGCCTCAGGCGGCAGCTCCTTCACACCACTACCCCGGGTATTCGACCAACAAGTCTTCAAGCTGGAACAAAAAATACGACTGAACAGTCCGACAATGAAAAATGGCATGAAGCCGAACAACTCAGGAGCTGCTGGCACTACACCAACAGGTGGCAGCAGTGCTAATATGAAGAGCGGGATAGAAGATGAAACCCTCGAAGACGACTTTCGTTCCCCATCCCCGTCGCCCGAGAAGATAAAACAGGAAGCAAAGTCACAGGATCATCGTTCGGGAGTGAAAACATCAAAAACACTACGAGCAAAAGAAAGACCGCCAGCACATGAACGCGACGACACAAGAATCTCGTTTGCGGAGCTCTTTCCGCACCTGTTCTCTCCGACAGAGATCGTATCAAGTGTAAAAATGTCTGGGTCTGGAAGAATGCAACTTGTGATGCTGCATTTGGATTCCAGAAAAATCTGTATTGCATGAGTACCAAAAGGAATGCATTTTTTGCTACGCGGAGAGGGCATTTGTCATGCGGAATAGGCATCAAGAAGGTCTCAGAAAATATGTGATGCTAGGGCATGCATCACAGACATCAGGGCTCATGCAAAACGTGCATGACAAGTGTCAGAATCTTCCAGACCCAGACACTTTTACAATCCATAGATCGAAAACCTGACCTATGCTATCGCGCCCCGCCGCCCTTTTGTCATCGCCGATTTCGCGACGGTCAGCCTCATACCCGACCGCAGGACCGGGAACCCGAAAAAGGTGCGTAGTACGGAGACCAGGGGGGTATCGAAGAAAAAAACATTGCTAGTGTAACTTTGTGATGCGCAACCTGCAAGATGATTGCGTCTGTCATGCTGGGCATGCACTGTAGGGCCCATTCAGTGGCGTTTTCACGTACTATCCGCGCATAACAGGTTTTTGCTCTCATGCCAGACGGATTTGTCATGCTGTTCCTCCAAGAAAGTTACACCTACAATCTTTTTTGCTTGGATAGGGGGTCAGGCTCGCCTGCGATTACGGTGCGCAGGAGGAGCACCAGGCGACGATGAAAAAGTTACTCACGACTGGACAACCGGACGACCGCATAAAGGCGCGCGCCTTGATGCACGAACGGCTTTTCGGCGGAACGTCGCACCAAGACGAGCAGGAGGACCTCGTGCTTTCGCTCAACCCAAAGCTCGATCTGCATAAGCCAGTCGCAAAAAGAAAAACGTTATGAATTGCAAAAATGCCTGGGTTTGGAAGATTGCAACTTGTCATGGTAAATCTGAAGCATGCAAAAATCTGTGTTGCACGAGTGCCAAAAGCTGTAAACTTTTGACCAAGTTGGAAGGGAGTTTCTCATGCAGGATAGGCATGGCAGAGACCTCGCAGAGTCTGTCATGCTAAGTCCCGCACTCCAGACCTCATGGGTCATGGAAAATCTGCATGACAGGCCTACACTTTTCCAGACCCAGACATTTTTACATTTGATAAACGTTTCGGCTGAACTTCGACGCCCTCCGGAGACAGGAAGAGGAAGCCTTCTACCGCGAAAACCTCGTGCCCGCCCGGAAACTCTTGTTGGCGTCGCACCTGTATGCATTGCAAAAGTATCGTACTCGTATAAATGCATTACAAATTTCATCAGCATGAGAAATACAATTTGTAATGCAGATTTGCCTCAGGAACTACTACTACAAGACTTGCATTTAGACGAGTGCGATACTTTTGCACAGGATAACCTGCCGAAGAAGCCGAACGGGGCAGAGGCGGACGAGGAGGAAAAGAACGCATATGCATTGCAAATATGTCTGGGTCTGGACAGCTTAAACCTGTGTTGCGTGTCTCTCACTCCTGAAAAATCTGCATTGCATAAGCAGCAAAAGCGCCACGCTTTCGTCATGCAAAGTCGCAGTTTGTAATGCGTGCCGCGCATCGGAGAGTGTTCGAAAAATTTGTCATGCTTCACTGCACTTTAAAACGCGCGCAATCATGACCATTCAGCATTACAAGTTTCCAGACCCAGACATATTTGCAATCCATAACGCGGAGCCCGAACAAACTACTGTCCTGGCTCGCTTGGGGGGGTCGGACGGGCGGGACCAGCAGGAGCTGGCATTGGACAACCAGCTGAACGTACCAGAGTGGACAACTCCCCCGCCCTCTCATTTGCATGGCATCATGAGCAGCAAGACAAACACCAACACACTTGGAGCCTGTGCATGACAAGTTCACGGGCCGAGTGTAAGTAGTACTGTTTGGGCTTCCGAAATTTGTCATGCAAACAGTGCCACAAGGCATCAACTCCATTGGGGACTTTGCATCACAAATGAGGGGGAGGGGGACTTATGCACTGTCATAGAACGCCGAGTGGGTGAAGCGAGAGATGGAAAACCAGAAGCAGCACACAAGCTTCGAGAACAAGAAGCACCTAATATCCTGAGCAAAAACGTCCCCACCGCAGAGTTGTCATGCAGATTTGCAATGACAGGAACACTTTGTAATGCGCATCGACAAAAGAGGCAATCGTGTTTTGGCATTTGTAAAATGCTTTAAACAGGATCTAGGAGTAGATGGGTTTTTGAATTTTGATGCGACAGCGACTGTCCTTGCTAACCTCAACTACACTACAAAGGCGAACTAACTTGTCATGCGTGGCTCCCAAAACTTCTGGATTTGTGTTGCAGAGCTCGCAACTTGACGGGGACGCTTTTACACAGGATACCTACGCAGCGGGGTCGGCACGGTGGACAGCAGCACGCTGGACCGGGGTTGGGAGGAAGACCAGCTGGAACTTCAGCGTGCTTATGCATTGCAAATATGTCTGGGTCTGGAAACTTGTGATGCCAAAATGTAGATGATTGAAACGCTTTCGAGTGCAGCCAAGCATGACAAGTTCTTGCAACGTACGTAGTCTCATACGTAGCGCGCATGACAAAGAGCGTTTTTGCATTACAAAGAACGCTGTGCGTTTGTTAGTCATGCAATACAGATTTTCTTTTTCATCATCATCTTGGACGAATGTAAGGCCAGCATCACAAGATCACTTTTTCCAGACCCCGACATTTTTGCAATGCATAGTGCTGGAGCAAGAACTGCGGGAAGTAGTCGAGGGGTTCTCACTGGAAACTACACATCACCGAGCGGAGGAGGTGGTCCTCTGCGTCGTACAGGTGCTAGCGGTGGTGGGGCTAGCGTCGTGGGCAGTAGTGCCGCCTCGACGTCGGCTTCAGCTTCACGCCCAGGAGGAGGGGGCCCAAGTTCTGTCGTTCCGGGGCACTACGGTTCTTCGGCAAGAAGTGTAGGGCAACGACCTGGCCAGCCTGTATTAATCGCGAGACCAGGAGGAACTGCTACTTCCTCTTCTAGTTTCAAAGCAAGCAAGTTTTCGATGGGAAAAACGAACACGAGCGCAGCCTTCGCGGCCGCGCGGTTCGACGCACGGGCGGGAGCTGCACTGCAGCGGCCAACAGCCCAATTTGAGCCGCCAGGCACGCAATTAAATGGAGTCGCTGGTGCTGGGAGCAGCGCAAGAACACGCCAGGAGCCCCCGGTCGTGGCCAACGTTCATCAGGAACACCAGTTGGCTTTTCCCAGTGCTGCTGGCGTTGGGACCACAAGGACTACACCATCGGGAATTGATGTTCCTTCGTCCTCTAGAAGTACAGCCATCGTCCCCGTTCTTGCATCTTCACGCCCGATGCTGCCCCCAAGCAACCCGCCTCAAAGAACGCAGCAGGAGCAGCCGCCACCTGGGCTTGTCACAGCTTCGGCATCCTCGTCCACGACCCCGGGGACAAGATTTTCAACGCAAACAGCTGCGCAACCGTCTCCAAATTCAGCACAAGAGTCCGCCGTTCCGACAGCGCAGGCTCTGATCGATGACCATTTCACGGACGAGGCGACTGCGCTGGTGAAGTCGAAACTGGCACAGAAATTGGAGTATGCATTGCAAAAGTATCTTCGTCCTGGTAAAGGAAATCGCATATACAAATTGGCTCACCGTGTTGACAAATCATCACAAATGGAATCTCTCATGCTGACTTGGCTTGCAAAGGAGATTTGTCATGCATGATTGCGATTAGTTTTTACTTTAGTACGAGAGCGATACCTTTGCGCCGGATATGGAGCGGGAGCTGAATTCGGCACGGATCGAGAGCGACAACGCCGTGACAAATTTGGACACGTATCCTTTGTAAAAACGTCCCTACCCCACAGTTAAGATGGGAAATCTGCTAGACAAATCAGTATGCTTTGGTTGTTGCGCATGACAAATTTGGGCGAGCAATTTCATCGTATTCAGCTAATGCAACCGCATCACAGAGCTAGAGCGTTATGCTCAGTGGAGCATAACAAATTTCCAAACGCGACGGGATGAAATTGCTTATTGTGGGGCTCAGCATGAGAAACATCTTTGGCATGCAGACCCGCATTACAACTACAGGGCTGGGACGTTTTTGCTCAGGATAGCACGTGGCTGCGCTACAGGCCCGACAGAAATGTGACTTTATTGAGACGCATACTGCAGCGCATGGAAGAGGAGGACGCGGAATTGCGGAAATTTTCGCTGAAGGAACTGACGAGAAGGATCGGGAGAAGAAACCGGTAGGGCGTGGAACTACAATCGGATTTCCTGAGTGTGGACGCAACGGCGAGCTGCAAATGAAAATCTAAGTCATAGCTTTACTGTCCATCTAGACGAGGAAGAACGAGAGGCTTTTGCGCGATGGAAATTAGCGATGGACGATTAGAAGATCGAGAATCGAAAGGCAGGCGACTGCTCAAAGATTTATTTTGGCCCTGTCTACAACTCCGCAGGCACAGGCAGCATAGCGCTGCTGTCTTCGTACGTGGCGTTTATTGTTGCAAGAAGTTGTTCAAGCAGTCGTGGCAAGTTATAAGGCACAGGGCCGCCTCAAAGACGGACAGTCAGCGTTCTTATGTCCTCCTGGCTGGATTTCTGCGAAAACTATTTTCGTTTCGAAGCAATGTCAAGCAAGTAGGCATGCATTTTCCACTGTGGCGCATCATGTTCAGGATACAGTCACAAGCTCATCGTGTAGGGAAATCGGTAAAAAGCGGTGCAAAATTACGATTCCGATCACTATATCCCTATACCCATACCATCGTGTGAAGTCGTGATGTGCGCGTAATCGTTTTACTCGGGCCCACCATGTTGATTATCGTGAAGATCGTGTTTTCAGTAAAGTGTAAGTGT
This sequence comes from Amoebophrya sp. A120, assembly GCA_905178155.1. NCBI lineage: Eukaryota > Dinophyceae > Syndiniales > Amoebophryaceae > Amoebophrya > Amoebophrya sp. A120. The sequence goes on along the minus strand of CAJINV010000019.1, from coordinate 283,054 downwards.
GCACTATAAATAAGAGCCATTAATATTAAGCATAAGCACTTTCTTTTTAGAAGTCTAGAAAACGTGTTTGGGTTTCGTCTGTTTCGATTGTTGCTTGTAATAACAGGCTCAGGTTGAGGCTCAACTATGACAGTGTTTATTGTTTTTTATTTTTTTTGAACGGCAACCGCCGACAAGTTCAAGTAGATGCCGTGCTCGCTGACAAGGTTGCGTCACAAGTATAATCACGAGAACCCATGACAACCGTAAGCACCAGAAGACTCGGCGCGAGGCCTTGCGCCGCCTGCCCCACTAGATCGCCAAGCTCGACGATGTTTTGCGAAAAAAAAGCAGCTTCCACGGTATTCCATTTCCGACTGGGCAAGATGAACGTCTGGGACTGGGTGGTGTTATTTTTGTTCAGCGTGAATATCACCGTCCCCACTGCTTTCTTCGCGGTCGCGGCCTTGCAGCTCGGCCCACGTAGGGAGAGGCGTACAAGCGGGTCCAGTGAAGATGGCGGCAACACACAAAGGCAAGTCGTTCACGGCCAGGAGAAAGAAGGTTCTTCATCTACGGCTACTTCACGACCGGACTCTGGTACTTCTACACGAATCCCTTCTTCCACTAGAAAAATCAGCTTGATCCAGCAGCGGAGAAAGCAGCCAGAGGAACAGGTAAATCAGCAGCAAGTCGGCGCAGTGCCATCAGCAATGCAACAGCAACCCCAGGCGGCTGCTGCTGCAGTGGGAGGAATAGGTACCACAGGAACAGCTACTCAAATGGGAGTTGTAGCCCCTGCGACCATTCAACAGTCCGCCGGTATTGTGGAACAACAGCAGCAGCTCCCCTTCGGCGCGCAACAACTATCAGGAGGAGCACAGCCCGCAACTTTGGGCAGTGGGATCGGGCAGCAAGCACAGCAGGGACAACAACCTCTTCTTCAAGCTGGTGGCACAAACGCGATGAATGTCGCGGGTTCCGCCCAACAGCCGGCGCTACTGGGGGCTTCGAACAACGTTGGTCAACAACAACAGCCAATTATACAAAACAACGGGGGCGGGTGCACGGGTAGCATGTGTGGAGATGATTCTTCGTCTTCTCAGCTAGGAACGCAGCAGCTACCGGCTTTTGCGCAAGGCTTAGCGAACCAGCAGGCGGGAACAATCCTGCAGGCCTCGCAAACTGTGGGGGGAGCTACAGGAGCTTCTGGAACAACAATGCTAACGGGCACCGCGCTAGGTGCAGCTGCCAACGCGTTATTTGTGGTGAACGCGCCCCTGTCGGCCGTGGCGATGGCGACTATGCAGGCGGAAATGAAGGCGCGCGTGGACGCCTGGTTTGCCGCAGAACAGGCACGGAACGACGTGACGGCGGCGCTGGTGCAGCAGGTCGAGGCACTGGGGAAAATTGACTACATGATGACCGCGAAGTGCGGGGGCACCTACGAGGGCTGGAAGCCGGAAAACGACCACCAGGGAGGCGTCGGGCCGGTGGCGGAGATTGGGTTTCCGGGGGCCTTATCCTGTGCAAAAGTATCGTACTCGTATGTAGTGAGGTCATAGTAATTGCAGATATGCATGACAAATCTTCTTCCTAAGGTAAAACAGCATTTTTACAAATCCCACTTTTCTTCTTGCCAAAATTTGTAAATGCAATTTATACTAGCGCGTTACTTTTGCAATGCATAGGCCTGCATGAACGACAATGGCAACGGGTTTCGGCAGGCCTTCGGGTCTCTCGGCGGGCCGGCCATGTTTAACGGGGAGACAATCCCGATGCCGCCGGCGGGCAACATCGGACTGATATCACAGGAAAAAAGTGTATACCGTTGTTACACATTTGTTACAATTACAGCATCACAAAGTTGGGCGGCTGCATAGCAAATAAAACTTGTAATGCGTAGACTCTAAGGGGAAACACCTATGAAATGGGGCTGGGAAGCTTTTGCTGCATGACAGAGGTTGTCTGTCTTGCTGGTCTTGCATCTGAGTGTGTAAGTGTAACACTTTTTTCTCACGATAACTGACTTTTGACGTCGAGTACGCCTTCATGCACGGGATGTCGCTATGCAAGAAAAAAACGTTGTTGGTGTAAATTTGTGATGCGCAACATGCAAATTGATTGAGCCTGTCATGCTGTGCCTGCATTGTAGGGCCCATTCAGCGGCGTTTTCCCGTACTATCTGCGCATGACAGGTTTGTGCTGTCATGCGAGAGATATTTGTCATGCTAATCCTTCAAGAAAGTTACACCTACAATCTTTTTTTCCTGGATAGTCGCTGGGCATCATGCACTATCTGCATGGCGGCAACTATATCCTAGGCCCAGGCTATGACAAGAAATATTAAAAGCTGTTTCTTCACTCGCAAAGCATAGAGGTCTTGTGATACAGAGAACGCAGTAGAAGCAGAGCAGATGATGTGCTTCTGTTGCTGCACATGCAAGGCAATGGATTTGTTTTTGTAGGCGTTTATTTGCCCCTTACTACCTAGGAACAAGCCCGCATGGCAAATCTTCTTCGTGGTCGTGCTGTAGTAGAACAAACTTGTGATGCAAAACCTGCAAAATCCTTGCTTACTCTCTCTTACTTTTTCAGTGAAACAGTTTTGTTTTCGTGGGATACGAGCGCGCAGGTGTGGCACGATCCGTATGGAGGTCGGCTGTGGGAATACATGCCAGGTATAAGAAAGTAGTTGTAGTACTTAAGTTCATTTACATGCATGCACAACCAAGACGAACACCTGCTACCATGAAACCACAACCAGATGCTCGTGGTAGATTAACTTTTATGAAGACACAAATCTAATAGATTTACCGCCGTTACAGTACTTATGTTTACCCCCCACCAGGTGAAGATCCGATTATTGGTACTGTCCTTGCCGCCGCCTACGCGATCGGGCCGAAGCTGCACAACGTGGGATGCACCTGGAAGCATTACGTGTGCCAGGACGAGGAGTCGAACCGTTTCAGCAACAACGTGCAGGTTCCCAAGGAGGGCTTCTTCGACATTTACTGGAAGCCTTTCGTCGGCGGGATCTCGGTGGGTGGCCAGAGCGTGATGTGCGGGTACAGTTGGATCTGGGGCAAGTCACAGTGCGTGTCGGACGAGGCGCTGGGCGCGCTGCACGAGGTGACAGACCGAATGTTCATCGTCTCGGACTGGGGCGTATCCTGTGCAAAAGTATCGGAGTCGTGGTAATTGCAGTCGTGCGTTACAAATCTTTTTCTCAAGGCAAATCCGCATGACAAATGCCATAATTTCTGATGCTAAGGAAATTTGTAATGCATTTATACGAGTGCGATACTTTTGTAACTCATAGGGCGCCACGGGGAACAGCCAGAACTTTGTCAACTGGATGGGGCAAAAGTACGAGGGGGACAACGACGCCCGGAAATACACGGCGGCCGGCCTGGACGCGGAGCAGCCCACTGCGATGGCGGTGAATCAGGGAAATATCGGCGCCGCGGCGATTGAGGACAAGCGGCGGTCCGTCCACCGGATTCTGGCGTCCGTGCAGGATATCGGGTACGGCGAATTTATATCCTGTGCAAAAGTATCGTACTCGCATTGCAGTCCTGCATTACAAATCTTTTTCTTAAGGTAAATCCGCTTTACAAATTTCATTATCATTTCTCATGCTGAGGAAATTTCCAATGCATTTTTCATACGAGTGCGATACTTTTGCAATGCATAATTCAAGCCGATCGACATTGGTCACCGTGTGTCCGTCGGCGACGCCGAGGCGCAGAAGTACGGCGGTAAGCTATTCTGAGTAAAAACAACATCCCCACCCAAGAGTTGTCATGCAAATCTGCATGCCAAAAGAGTTTCTCGTGCGAAGCCCCATGGGAAGCTTTGTGTAGTCGTGTTTTGGGATTTGTGATGCTAGAAACAGCATGATATGCTAGATCTGTGATGCTGCTGAACTACTAGCTAAACAGAATTACACTACGAGAACAAACTTGTCATCATGCGAAACAACCAAAGTTGGCCGATTTGTCTAGCAGATTCTCCATGTTGACTCTGGTATGGGGACGTTTTTACTCAGGATACAAGCAGAAAATCTTGGACGAATCCAAAAGTGTGGCCATCGCGCTGGCGGCGGAGGCGATGGTGTTGTTGAAAAACGAGGGCAACCTGCTGCCGCTCAAGCAGCCGGCGCTGCGCAAAATCGTGAACTGTGACATCGACCCGCGGCAGGGGATCACGAGGTTCCTCGGTGGTCTGCCCATGAACGGGAACGACTTTGGGAGCGGCGAGATCTGGTATCAAATGCAAATATGTCTGGGTGGTCTGGAAACTTGTGATGCTAAAATGTGGATGATGGAAACAGTTTCGAATGCAACCCAGCATGACAACTTTTCAGAGCGCTACTCTCATAGGAAATCCGCGTGAGAAACTTGCATCCACAAAAGAGGCTGGCACTTTTGCTGCTTATGCAATACAGATCTTCTAGGTATGGAAAGCTAGCAGTACAAGTTCCAATCTTCCAGACCCCGACATATTTGCAATCCATATCTGGCAGGAGATCCCGAAAGTCAGCGACGGTCTGAAATCGGCCGGCATCACGGTGGGTGCGGGCGAGGCGTCCCTCGTCTGTTTAGACGAGCGGTCGGCGGAAGGGCGGCAGAGGGCCAACATTGACATCAATTGGAAGGACGGGGGCGAGGGAAAGCTGATTGTGTTCATCGGATGTCCTATCAGGGTGCACAACTCCTCCTCCCCCTCATTTGTATTTTTGCATGACCAGCAATACAAACACCAGCACAGCTGCACGTGGAGCCTGTGCATGACAGATTCATGCGCGGCCTCGTGTAGTACTGTCCTCTGGGCTGCCGGATGAATCTGTCATGCGTAAGAGTGACGCGAGGGAGCAGGAGCTGCAATTGGATTTGGGATTTTGCATGAGAAATGAGAACGAGGGGGAGTTCTTGCGCACTTTCATATGTCCCGGGCAGGTGCGGATCAGCCAGTGGCTGGACCGCGCGGCGGTCGTGATCGCGACGGTCTACTCGGGATACGGGGTGGGCCCGGGGATCGCACAGGTCTTACTGGGAAAGCACAACCCGCACGCGCACCTATCGTTCTCCATCGTGCGGGATGGCGGGCAGATTCGCGGCGCCGCCGAGAATTACGCGGAAACCGACGGACCCAGGGGGGATTTGGTTGGGTACCGGCGACTGCAGAAGGACAAAAACGCAGCGGACTTCGAGTTCGGTGCTGGGCTGTGCTTTGAAGGCTGGGAAAACTTCGCCGTGACCGTGGTGGAGCACAACCTATCGCTCCGCCGCCTGAGCTTCTGCGTCACGAACAACAACAATGCCAAGGCCGCGGACGAATTGCCCACGGCAACGGTGCAGTTTTATGCGCAACAGGGGGATCGGCCGTACAAGGAACTGCTTGCGTTCAGGAAAGTAAAATACATTGCGCCGGGCGAGATGAAGTGCTCCTTCGTCTTCTACGACCCCGTGGCCGGGTGGGATGACGGGCAGAAAAAATTTGTGCCGATGAAGTTCAACTTGTTCGTTTCGCTGGACGGCTACACCAATGCGGTGCCAGTGGACAAAGCGTTGGACACAGGATCGGCGATCGCGGACGCTTTCGACCGGAAGGGGTATTGATGTCTTTTTGTATTAAGCACGAAAATCTTTTTCTGTTCTGTTGCAGTAGTTGCAGTTCATGCCTGATATGGGGTCGCCAACGTTGTATTTGCCTCAGACCGTAAAAAAATTTCTGCGCTCATTTTTTCGCCGCGCAAAGCTAGTAAACCTGTGCACGCTAGTGAGGGGCTGACTTGAACGCGGTTGGTTTTACCGAGCTTGTCAGCAGCAGTGCTCTAGTAGGTAAGTGAGCATTGACGCGAAGGGGGGCGGGGCGCTGGGGGTTCTTCTGTGGCTGATGTTTTCACCTAGAAAACGCCAGGCGCGCGCAATATTTTGCTCCGTTTTCCGGATTGCTCTCTCCGTGCAGCTATTTGCCGCTATGGCCTGGGTCAGCGTGTGAGGCTGGAAACGCCCCGCGAGATGTCTACACAGGCCCTGGCCTCGTCGTCTCCAGCGGGCACCACGCACATATGTTGCCCGCGAAGGCCTTTCCGGAGCCCTTCCAAAAAGGGGGAGCCGGAGGGGAGCGCGGAACCCTAAAAAAAAGCCTATTGCTTTTTCTTCGAATCACGATGGTGCTACCCCTCCCCAAAAGGGGTCCCGGAACCCCTCTGGGAACCCTTCCCGAAAGGCTCTCGGGCTTTTCGCATTTTAACGAAAAAGCCGCAAAGGCAAAAAGCGCGCGCGCCTGCCGGTACACGCGCGCACAGCTGCGCGACATTAGAAACAAGGGGAGGCGCAGCCGTGGCCGGTTCCGTTTGCGCCCTCGGCTCCGACCGAGTTGCACAGATTGAGGCCCATTGTCTAGCGGCTGGACTGCAAGAGGACCTGCTGCAGCACCTCCAGGCTGCAGGGGCGCTCCGAGGCAAGTCCGTGGAGCAGCAGCGCCGTATAGCTCCGTCTTTAGCCACTGAGAAGCGCTGCGAATAAGCTACCTAGTTCATTAGGTGTGCAACATAGTGGGGGGCTCTACGTGTGCAACGTGATGGATATCAAATACAAAAAAAGGCGCGCGGAAAATTTTTTACAGCTTGAGGCAAATACAAGTTTGACGACGCCATACCTGATGGCCTGTATTTACTTATCTCGCATATAATACTTAAATTCATCTGCACGACTTCTGGAGGCTCAGGATGTTCTTGACATGCACATGACTCCAGGTACTGGCGCTACCTACGTGAACGATACATGTACAACGCCATTCAAATCGGCGCCCCAGCTGACGACGAGATTGCGCAGCACATGCCCTTTGCGCAACCCTGGGCCGCGTGGTGGCAGGAATGGGTGCAGCTGGGCCAAGGAGCGCTGGGTCAGGACTTGGCATCAAATTCCTTGGTGTCCGGGGGTGCGCCTACGACTTTAAGCGGCCGATGATTTTTTTTCTTTCAAGAAGCTTCAGCACACCTTTTTCACGAGACATTTTCACGGAATTATCTTTCACATTCGTCGTGCAGATTAAATTTTCACATTCTACTTACCTTCACATTCTTGTTCACATGTTCGTGTATGACCTAAGTTCAGGGAACGTTTGCGGCTCTCGCTTTTTCTGTAAGATGAAATTTTCATAAAACAAGTGCCATTTTGAAGTCGACGATGAAGCTGCTCAAAGCTTTTCTCGCACAGCATGCCACTTGATGTTGATCATGTTTGTACAATAATTGAAGTTGTTGATCCTACAGCTACATGTACGCATTTTTGCCTTTGCCTATTTTGGATGGTGAGAAGAGAATCCTCAGACAACATGATGATATTGATGTGGGCTTTATACCATGAAAGAAACTTCATTGTTGTTCTGTTCGGGTCAATTATTCCTACTCGTCGCCTCGGTCTCTCTGCACTTCGAGAAGGCCAAGAACGAGCCGATACACAAAAAACAAAAAGTGCTCCTTCCGTTCTTGCTGCAAGTCTTAGCTTTGAAAAAATGGCTCCTGTTGTCGCTGCATCAGCATGTTGAATATGAGAGTTGTTGAAATTTGGTTTCGAAGAAGTTTTCAAATTGATAAAAAGAGCATCTTTTCCCACCGGGTTCCGTGGCCGTCCTTAATTGCTGAGAAACTACAGTATGATGGTCCACAACGATGTATTTCTGCTTCTTGATGTGATGGAAAACATGGACACTACCCAATCCCTTCTAGTTCTTCTATGTAGAACCTATTCGAGAAAGCTAGTAGTTTCCGCACCGAGCTGAAATGCCTTTGATGTCTCACTTTCCTTGGGCATCGTCGAAGATCCTTCGTGCTCTTTAAAGCGACTGCATGACACAGTAAAAAAAATCCGAAAAGATGTCGTCCTCCGGTATGATCAGCAAGGGTGCCCTGGCGCGCATGGGTGCCGCGTCGGCGAAAAATAACAACTACCAGGGTGGAGGTTATAATAATTCCTCCAGTTCCAGCAGCGTGTTAGTGCATGACAGCGAGTACCAGGTGCACCTTCCACAGGAGTGCAAGGATTACTGGAAGAAAAAGCAGAATCACAAGTTGGCGAAATTGATGCAGACCGTAATCAAGGATCGCTTTCTCGGCAACCGGGACGTACAGTTGCAGCTCCCTGCCTCGCAAATTGCCAACGAGCTCGAAGAAGCTTTGACAGATACGATGGTGAACAAAAACAACTGCGTTTTCTGCATCCTCGGCCCGCCGAACTCCGGGAAGAAAGCGATTGTGCGGACGTGCCTGCGAAAACTGGAGCCCAGCTGGCGGCAGAACGCCGTAGTTGCGGGTGGAGGTGGTGTACCAAATGCAAAAATGTCTGGGTCTGGAAGAATGCAAGTTTGTCATGCTTGTCTGGCATGACTCGAGAATCTGTGTTGCATAGGCACGAAAAGGCCCTCTTACCTGTCATGCCAAAACGCAGTTTGCCATGCGGAATACGTAAGACATGGGAGCCAAAAAAATTGTCATGCATAGCTGCGTACTGTGGTGCGTCTACCATTCACTTTTAGCAAGACAAGTTTCCAGACCCAGACAGATTTGTAATCCATATGGTGGTGTGCAGGCTGCGGGACAAACGCCAGCGATTAACGCGGCCATGAGCGCGAGGAGGAACGTATCAAATGTAAAAATGTCTGGGTCTTCAGTAGGACACGCCCGAGCAAATAAATCCATTAAAAGTTCGCTAATTTCGCCGTAAATTGAATCCCGCCCTGAGTCTAGAGCGGCCGCCCCCCCTGTAAAAGATTGCCGGACGGAGACTCGGCCTCGCCTCACCTCAGGCGGCGTTCTATTTCGAGGCGCCAAGTCGTGGCGCATAAGCTGCAGACGAATCAAGAAAAGCACTCGGATCGCACTGCAGAGGGGGCTAGGGATCGCGTGTAGAATGTCACGGGCTTCATTCTCAAATGCCATGGCTTTGCTCGCACAGAGGCCGGAAATTCTGTAACGTGGGCGCGCGGTGCGCAGCATGGCCGGTGACGGAAGATCCTCTTCATGGCTTTGGGGTATGCGCGATTTTGAATATTTCACAGGGAAGCATCTGCTTTGAAAAAAGCGCAATTTGAAAAATTCAGCAATTTTTGATTAGCTCGTAATTTGTTTTTCAATTGTCCGTAATTTGTCCGTAATTTGCGCGTAATTAATTTTCAAAGGATTTCAACGGGTTTCGGGCACCCCAAAAATTGCCCGTAGTTGAAAAAATTAATTACACCGACAAATTACGGATTTTCAAAAAAAAATTACACTAAGAATTACACTTTTTTTCGGGCCCTTTTTTATTCATTTTTTCCGGAAAAAACGCCGGGGTTTTGCCTATTCAAAACATCGGGACGAACAAAAGGTACGAGGGCCCAATCTGGGGCTTGAGCTTCTCAACCAGCACCGGTCGCGAGCTAGCTCAGCAAGTAAGCAAGTGGCTGTGGGGCTTGGGAAGCCGGTTCAGCGGTTATGTGGCCTCTTTTATTTTCAATCCATTGCGCAGGATAGTAAGACGCATGGGCCCTCAGGAGGTGATCTGCCTCGCCAATTTATGACGCCCTACCCGGGCCTTAACCTTTGGGCTGCCGCGTTTTTTTCTTTTCGCTGGCCAAATCAGCTGCCCGATACAAAATTACGTACTTTTTATCGCGCAATTACCGAATATGTTTGCTCGGGCTCGTCCCATTGAGGGTCTGGAAGAGTCCGAAATTTGTTATGCTGTTTTTGCATGACACAGAATGTCTGTCATGGAAGCCCTAGCATCACAGATTTTTAGACGCCTTCCTGATGCCTATTCCGCATGACAAATGCCCTCCACGCGTAGCACAAACCGGACTCCTCTTGCTGGTCATGCAATACAGAATTTTTTAGAGTCCAAAGTTAGCATCACAGGTTCCAACCTTCCAGAGGACCCAGACATTTTTGCAATCCATAGAACGCGCAAATTCACAATGGTCCTCCATATTGTAGTAGTTCAACGGCGGGAGCGGTGGGCGGAGATGTTTTGCCAAGTCCGGGCGGAACGAACATCGGCAGCCAGCAGATGGTATCCTGTGCAACAGTATCGCACTCGTAGTAATTGCAATCTTCATGCATTACAAATCTCTCTCTTGGTCTTAAGGCAAATCAGCATTACAAATTTCATTTTCCATGCTGAGCAAATTTGTAATGCATTGATACGAGTGCGATACTTGTGCAATTCATAAATGGGAGCTCCTTTGTCGGCGAAGCGGCAGATTAAAGTTGGCACCCCGGACAGCGCGATGCCGCGGAAGCGCCAGCGGCTCCAGCGCTTGCACACACCAGTGCAGATGCTGGAGAAAAAAGACGGCCTAGAACTTCATGATCGTGTCACTGGGCAAAACGCTGGCGCTGACGGAGGACCCTCTGCCGGTCAACAGAACAGCATGAAGCAGCGGACGATCACACCGGTAAGAACTACTACAACCAGGAACAATACTAATCGCACCCCTGGTGGCGGTGTAGCGAGGGCTTTTACTCCCGGGTCCCGCGTTGTTGTGGCAGCAGGAGGAGGGACGACCGCAGCGTCGTCTTCGCAGCAACTTGTTGTTCCAGGGAGTAAAAGCAGAGAAGTTCTTGTAGATCTGCAGCGGCCAGGACAAGCTCCATCTGCTTCTTCCAGTAGCTCCGCTGTTGTCCCCGGCTCCGCAGTCCTCGGCAATGTAAACCCACCTACTACTACAACTTCCGCCGCTGCGACGAACATTATCAAGCCCGTGTACCTCCCAAAAACGCTCTCGGACGACCAGCAGCTGTTTAAGACCATCATTCACCAGCTGGGCGAACACGAACAAATCATACGAACTGCAAAAGTATCGTACTCGTATAAGAAATGCATTACAAATTTCCTCAGCATGAGAAATAAAATTTGTAATGCGGATTTACCTTGGAGAAGAAGATTTGTAATGCATGACTGCAATACGAATGCGAGGCTTTTGCACAGGATAAATCACGGCGGACGATAACTCCCACCGCATGCAGTGGCTCTGCGAGTTATGACAGTGCACAACTCCACCCTCGTCTCCCCCTCATTTGTATAGCATGAACGGCAATACAAGCATCAGCAAGTGTGCCGGTTTTGCATGACAAATTTGCTGCGCTGGAGGAGTGTAGTTCTATTTGGGCTACCAGAACTTGTCATGCAAACAGTGCCAAGATGAAAGTAGCGGATTGTGTATTTTGCATGACAAATGAGGGGGAGGGGGAGTTGTGCACTGTCATACGAGTGGCTCCAGTTCTACACCAAGCGGGGCTACTCCGTCGTGTTTGTCGTAGAGCAATTCGAAAATCTTCTTCTCGGCGGAACCGACCGACTCCTCTACTCCGTCTTCGACCTGATGACGCAAAACAAAGAATTCCACTTTTTCATCGTCGGGGGCTGCTGCGACCCGGCGGTCTTCAGTCGCATGAACAAGCGCGCGCTGAGCCGGCTGGAACTGAAAACGCTAGTGGTGTCGGACGCGTGCAGTCCGCTGGTGTTGCCGGATAAGGATCCGAACAGTAAAACTGCTGCAGCAGGAGCAACACCATCCCCGAAGGGGAGTCCTGCGGGTAGTTCAAAAGCGGAAGAAAAACTTGCAGCACCGGCCGTTGGTGGTGCGCTCCAACAAGAACAATTAGCACATCAACATCCGCAAGCCTTGGACATGCAGCGCATCATCGCGATCCTACGTGCGCATTTGCAAGTTCCGCCGGATCTGACACCGCACCTCATTCGGCAGACGGGGGTCAGTGACATGATCGCGAAAAACATGGCTGTGGAATGGATGGCAAACTGTGGCATTCTGTTAAAATGTTACGGGCAGTCGAAGTGCTGGCAACGGGCGATCTGCGACGCCGCGCCGCTGCGCTGGTTCCTGATGCACTTAACGAAAGATTATTGGTATACTGGGGAAGCTGCGCGAGACGAACTAGTTTTCTCTGACCACGGGGGAAAAAGATGGATGCTAGGGGTAAGTACTTCCCATCATGTGTAGTGCTTCTCAATTATGTCTTTTGCTTTTTTGTTCGTGTTCTCGTGCTGGTCGGAGGCGGTCCGGGTAGGATCGTGCTCTGCTGTGATGTCCTGCTTGGTTTCTTTCATCGTGTCTTGATGTACTGCACTGTATCAATCTATGTGACATCAGATATTGTTTCTTCAAGAGAGTCTTTCATCATTCCAAAAACCTTATCAGGACCCGTCCACTTCCTTCGCCGCGTCGCTGACGGAGTTCGACTGTGTCGTTTTGGTCGCACTGCACAAGCTGTGGAAACGCAAGCAGCAAACGGCCAACGCAGAGATCCGCAAGACCTGGACCGAGATCAAGGACGAGATCGAAAACTTTAAGAACCGCAACACTAATCTCGCCGAGGTCGGGAACGTGCACACCGGGCGGTCGGTCTTTCTCGGGCACAAATCTTCGTCCGTCAACTTCCAGCGCATGGTATCAAAGTGAAAAAATCCCCCACCCCATGCGCAACAGACAACTTGTGTTGCTGGATTTGTGTACACAAATGTATTGCAGCAAGAGCTTGTCGGCATATTCCTATTCGAAGCCCATTTGGGTCCGCACCCGGCTAGCAGCTGCGCATGAATAACAAGTCTAACATAGGCGAAAACGCATGACAGACTGGCTGCACAATGCGCCACATGGGTGCCGTCTGCCTTGTACGCAGCACAAAGCTGATTTGTGGCCACAGATCAGCATCGCAAATTTCCTTTTCGATATGGAGAGGGGGGATTTTTCCTCACAATATATGGACATCAAGGACGAGTTTTACAACGTGTTGGACTACAGAACCAGCTTCGAGAAGCTTCTCGACTTGGGTTTGGTCAAAAACGCGAAACTGCCAGGGATTGCGGGGATGGTGAGCGGCGGCTTAAACGCGGATCGGAGCGGAATGACTCTGCTCTACGAGCACCACCCGGTTTTTTTTCCCGGATTTGCGCTCGTAAACGCCTGGGTCGACGATTTGAGAAACCGATATGGCGTTCTCAAATGTTACATTCTCAACTGTTGCATGAATTTGTTATGCAAAAACAGCAATAGGGAAAGGGGAAAGCTTGCAAGTCTTGCATCACAAATTTGGCACGGATGTAGATGCTGTTTAGCCATTCGATGATTTGTCATGCGAGGCAGCTTGATCGTCTTGCGGATCATGGTCATTTTGCATGACAAATCATGTAACAGTTGAGAATGTAACATTTGAGAACGCCATAACCGAAATAAAATTACCGGCGGGGGTGGTCTTCATATGCTGGGCGTCAATAGCGGGACCACGAGAGGTTCCATGTTCAACACTTCTAGCTCAGGGGGCGGCGGCGACGCTGACGTGGCGAATAGGAACAGAAGCAAAGCAATGAACCCGCTCTACAAGTTCGGAGCCGACTTCCAAAACTGGGCGTCGAATTTGTGATTTCAGTATATGAAACGCGATAGACATAGGATCATTTTCATGTTGATCTGATTTTTTCTGGAGTTTGCCCAGTCGATTGTTCCGCGGACGAAGAAAAGCGAGAGTACCGCTTCATAACCTTGTTGTTCGCGTGGTCTCTAGTATTTTTATTAACAAGCGCGAGCGCCGGACGACGAGCGCTGTCCTCCAGATCGTTTTGAATAGAGCTCCTGCTCATGTCATTCTTTTTTATTCGGACACACCGACTTGCTGCGTGATTGCCTTTTTTTTGCAACTTTTTTACCGCTTCGGTTTAATCGCAACACTCGTAGTTGCCCGAAACTTGGCTTCGGTCCTCGTGAGTTTTTTTCTGTATCGTCATCGTTCGGTGGTGAAGTACTGCTTTTGTTTCGCTTTCGTCTTTTGTCGCCTGCTTGCTTCTTTCGGTGAATGTTTTTGCGCTCACAAATCGGTCACGGTCGTGCATTTTGCTACAACTCCTGTGCTGCAAATAAAAGAAAACTTCCCTTCGGTTTTATTAGGCTTTTTTCGCACGACAACTTGAACTTCTCGGTACAGCACGGTGGAAAATCCCAATTCATAATCATAGCTCTTGACCACTTCTTGCACCAGTCACTGACTCGTAAAAACTCATCCCCGATACTTAACCGATATCGTAAATTTCCTGTGAGAACCTCACGTTTTACAAAAGCTTTTCTACCGCTTTTTTATACAAAAAGACACGGAAAGTCTTTCAGAGCACTAGATAGAAGGTTTGACTTCCCCTGTGCATGCATCGCAGTAGCTGCATGATCACTCATCACCAAAGAATTAGAAACCGGCACCGACATGTGGTACCGAGATAGAACAGAAGACATTAAGTAGCACCGAGGACTAGTAACAGTAGCTAACAAACATGACGACAAGCAAACAGCACAACGCTCACCTCCACAATTTCTTCTCGGAGTTGCGGAAAATTGAGGAGCAGCAACTTTTGCAAATAAGGGGGGAAAACCAAAACGACCTCGAGGACCACGATTATATTTCCAAACTCAAAAATGCAGAACATCAAGATCAACTTCCTGTTCCGTACCCCGGACCGGACATTTTGGAGTTCACGAAATTGAACTTGCCCGATGTAATATGGAAGAAAAAAACTGTGTAAGTGTAACCCTGTAATGCAGAACATGCACCAGAGTCACGCCTGTCATGCCAGACAACCATGAAGTCCTCTTTTCATGTGTGTTTTCCCTTACAAGACGCGCATCACAGGTTTTCTCTGTCATGTAGAGCAAATTTGTGATGCTGCCAACCAAAGAAAGTTACACTAACACAGTTTTTTTCTTGGATATGTAATTGCACGAGAAGGGAACAAAAACGAATCGAAATCCTTTGCTGATCGTGATGTACAAGTTCCAGTAGTAACGCGGACATTTCTGTTGAAGGGTGACCGACGGGGTGGAGCGAAAAGCGCCACCAGTTCATTGCCGCACGACACGCAGGGCAGCTCTTGGTCAACAACAACATCTCCCGCAGAAGCCGCGGCCGAGCAGATTTCTATTTCCTCCGTTCACGAAGACATCGCCCTCCTCCTCGAGGGGTTCTCTTGGGAGTATGGCGACTTGCAATTTGCGTTTCACCCCTCGGTGAAGCACGTGGAAAACTTGCAAAATTTCGAACTCGCAAATCAGACCCGGGAATACACGAGGATACGCGTTGTGGAAGTCCGGATTTATGATTTTCATTCGACACGTCGTGCGCGACGTTCTGGCACTGCCGCTTCCAGCGCTGAGCAGACCAGGACTCTGGAAGGGGAACTACAAGAAAACGCCTCGCCCTCGGTTTCATGTCCGGTGGTCAACGTCGACGATACTTCTGGCACGGAAGCGAACTTCTGGCATATCCGGGTGCAGAAGCTGCTGTTACAACAACGACAAAAGGACAATGCTCATCGAAGGAGCGGCGCCTCCTCTCTGTGCCGCTACTGGGACGTGCAGGTCTTCGGTACTAGTGAAGATGATCGGTATGGCCGCCAGCCCGTGAAAAATAACAACAACAAGTATCGCATGCTATATTCCGCCATGGACCACTTTCACGCAGCGGAGCAACGACAACCACAACGCGAACGCGTCCCCAGCCGTACGACCGCACCAGGTGGAGGAGCGCTGTCGAGGAAGAAGCGACAGGTTGAGGAGGAAGAATCCGAACTGATTCACCAACAGGTTAATGTCGACGTGCACCAAGAAGTAACCTCGGCCCGACGTCCTGCAGAACCCGTTGCATTGGACGGTGGTCCTCCCCACGAGCACGAGCTGCAGTTCGCCACGAGCAGTAGGATTGCCGAGAAATTTGACCGCGCCAGGCTGGAGCAGAAACTCACCAAGTTTCAGCGGTTCGAGACCGTCTCTGGAAGTTGCAATAACGAGTTGGATCTGGGGTTGCTACCGGCGTTGTGCCAGGACTATTACGACGACATGGACAATAAAATGTTGCAAACGCTCTGCTTATTCTTCGACGGCTCTTGCGCCAAGGCTGCAACTAACGAGCAGGA
The DNA here is from genome assembly GCA_905178155.1 of Amoebophrya sp. A120. NCBI lineage: Eukaryota > Dinophyceae > Syndiniales > Amoebophryaceae > Amoebophrya > Amoebophrya sp. A120. Next base: position 267,113 of record CAJINV010000019.1, on the reverse strand, counting down.
GCATTATGCCCTTGACCACGACATGGACATTTTTACCAACCAACCAGTAGTCGCCGACAGCGCCGCTGTACTAGAAGAGAACGATCATCCACGACTACCAGATAAAGTTCTTCGTCCCCGCCCTCCAAGAACTCCCTGCTTCCTCACCGTGGGCCAGTCCTGGGCGCCGCTGCTGCTCTTCTACGTGAACCTATGCAAGAAAAAAACTGTGTAAGTGTAACTCTGTAATGCAGAACATGCATCAGAGTTACACCTGTCATGCCAGACAGCCATGAAGTCCTCTTTTCACGTGTGTTTTCCCTTACAAGCCGCGCATGACAGGCTTTCTCTGTCATGTGGAGCAAATTTGTGATGCTGTCAACCAAAGAAAGTTACACTAACACAGTTTTTTTCTTGGATAGAACCAACCGGTGGTCTTTTTCGTCGATTTTGACCCGAAAGTATTACAATGAAAAATGCCCCCACCCCCGAACTTGGGAGCATTTGTATTGCAAACCTTTCCAAGTGAAACACTCGCCCTCTTGCATCTATCAGCATCACAGATTTCCCAGCATGAATAGCAAAAATTTGCATTGCAAAAGATCCCAGCAAGAGTGCCGCTTGCCATGCAAGCAATGCTATATAATACGCATAGATTCTGCATCACGAAGATTCATTATTCCTTTACATGCATGACAAAAAGTTTTCCTTTGGAAACCTCGCATCACGAACTATTGCAACTTTGGGAGTGGGGACATTTTTCACTGTAATAGAAAGAATTGTTGAAAGTCGCGATTCGGAACGAGTTTTGCGCGCGGCTCGGCGGAAAGATAGGAAACAAGGACGAGGTTGATGTTGATGTTGATGTTATTCAAAATGGGACGACGTCGAACTACGATATCACTTCGTCATCAACTACAACTTTTACTCCCTTCACCGACGCACTCGAGGAGACGGTGGCGTTTTTGAAGGCACGACAACAAACTACTACGAGCGGTGAAGAGATGTTGAATGATCAAATGGTCCTTCTGGAGGAGAGAATTCTGGACCTGTTGCAGGAGCTGTTGCCACTGACGGCAATGACGAGCGAAGGTGCCGGTTCCAGTCTGTACCAGACCCGTCTCTGCACCGAGGGCTGGACAACATCTTTTCCAAGTCCCAGTTGTTGTGCAGCCAGGAGCACTCCTGCCGTACTCTATGATGAGAACAAGTCTGTCATGCAGTTGCAGACCACTGCAGCCACGACATCTGTAGTCAACGATGTTCTGCAACACAAATCCTACTCCCTTGCCTTCCTCCAGTTGCTCCATGCGGTTCGGTTTCGCGATGTTGCTTGTAGTGCGACTTGTAGTTCAACAACATCAACAATTTCAACTCCTACTTCACCGCAACAGCAGCTTCAAGTAGTCTACCGCCACGTGAATTTACTCGAAGACGCTTGGGAGTTCAACAATTTAGTCTTCGAGCACAACCTGTACCTGAAATACCAGAATTGGTCCAATGTGCTGCAGTACATTCCCTGTAATAACGGCGAGCCGTGGCGCATCGCCAGGGCGAAACTCGAGTTGTATAGCAGCGAGAGTCGTGCACCAGCACCGTTGATTTCATCTTGCAGTACCGTAGCCACATCAAGTATGACCACGAATAAATTCGTCGAGTCCTACTCCCGTTCCCCACACGGCGGCTTGTCCAGAGTGATGGTGGACTGGAAGAAGTATTTGGATTGGCGGGAGGGAAAAGTTTTATTCCTTGACGAGACGAACACGATTGCGAATAGTAGACGGGGAGACGGACCGACAGGTCGTGGCAGCATGTTGCAGCAGCAGCTCTCAACTACGGAGGACACCAACAACAATCAACATCAAGTTGTCAGCGACATTTTTCTCGCGTTCGGAGAGGATTTATTTTCGCAAGACGAAGAAGATGAAGACTACACATCAGACCTCCAAGAACGCGGCGACCGCGCGCCGCGACACCGCGACATTTGCCGGAGACAGGACAGAGCAGATAGAACAGCGGCGCTGAATCTAACGAGGAGTCACAGCCACGATCATGAAGTGGCTCAGTGGGGCGGTCCTGATATTGAAATGGAGGACCGGGAAGCACTGCAAAGCAACGCAAATTCAAATCCTGCGCTACTAGATTTAAACGCCAAAGAGACGAAGAGCAGCAGCATCACAAATACTTCTACTTCTGGTACTATCAAAAGCGCCCTGGCGTCAGCTTTCGCCATTTTCTAAAAAGACCAAGTGAGCAATAAAACGCACACAAATTATAATGCAGAATTTCAACAAGAAAAACGGTGCCGCACTAAACATCATCACCGAGCAGGAAAAGATAACATGGTGCAGATGGCTCTTTTTATATACTTCATGTAGGTAGTTAGTACTAAATACCAAGCCACCCCTAAAATTAACTCAAAGAATTTTCACATGAAGCGACAAAGATTTTTTGAAAAAAAGTTAGTCATTTTTCATCTCGTACAAAAGGCAGACTGGGAACAACGCATGCCTGATTTTCATATGAATACCCCAGAACTAAACGACGCATGGTCCTCTTACTTTTGCGCACAAACGAAATCATACTTCTAGTCAGCCCCATACTCACAGATCATATTCATTTTCGCACACGACTGCTGTACCCCAGCGCATCACCAAAGAGTAATCAATGTAGTTAGTACGACACACATTCTTCACGGCCTTTTCATCTGCCTAACAAGATTCTGGATTTTGGTTGACAAAGAGAAAGACAATAGGATGGTTAAGAAACCGACACAGGAGGAGAGGCTGTACTCAGTGTGTGCACTCAGAAGTGTGTTCATGTAACTACCTCGTGCGCGGTGTCTCAGGACCTGTTTTTCTTCGGTGTCGTTAAGTACGTTCTTCGATGGCTGTGCTTGATGCAGTCGGTTGCAGTGCTGGTTCTCGGTTGCTACTGACTGACTCGTCTGCCTTGATCTCGATGCGAATTTCTTTGGATCATCTGATCATATTTTTAGTATCAGTTCCAGAAAGATCATTAAGATGACAAATAGGAGATCTTCACTTCACAACAAGACGTCCGTCCCAGCGACCAGCTGATGCCCGTCCCGCACTACGCAAGGGCTGAGCGACCGAACGCTCTCTCGCGGCACAAGCGCCGGCGCCACCGTGCCGGGCCGCACGCCCTACCTGCCCGGGGGGAATTCTAACCACCCCAAGGAAACGCGCTAGAGCTTGAGGAAGAACAGAGTCGCTTGTAGCGTCCACATTATTTTCCACCGTTTGATGAACAGATCGCTTTCGCTGTCGCACACTAATTCCTCCGGGTCCACCAAAGTACAAGTCTTCATCTTTTGCTCTGTCTCAGCAGCAGCACTTTCTGTTTCTTTCGCCTCCTTAACCCGAATGAGTTGTAGACGGAGTGAATGGGTTTCGTTTGGGGACGGAACAAAATCTCATCGTTGCTTTGTCGTATCGTAATTCAACACGTCAGATCAGAAGTGGGATCGTGCTGTTTTGTCGTAATGCGTCGGAACAGATGGCAACGTGTGCGCACATTCGTAGTACAAGTTTACAATTTGAAACTACTACAGATCGGTTGACCCATCTGGAGCACGGTTCTCTGTTTTGTAAAGATTCAAGTCGAATCAATGCGAACAAGACGAAGTGAGTTTTTTCGTGCCGACTTAACTCTCAGCTTTGCCTGTCAGCACCAAGTGTATATTGCGACGTAGTAGCAAGCTGCTCGATTGTCTCCCTGAAAAAGTATCTAATAGTACGATACTCGTGTTGTCGTTGTCCACATGCCGAAGCGTTAATACCTCGTCAGAACGTTAAGACTGTAAGGTAATCGCCGCCTCTGGTGACACCATGCCACGACGCAATCCAGACCGGATTCCTGATAGGGAGCCAAGGAACGACCTGCCCAATAAGTATAGAGAATACCTTCGGGTATGGTATGGCGAAATCGAGAGTACACGGGGCGGTGTCACGAAGGACATGCTGATCTGGAATCCAAAAACCTCGCACCCGATTTCAAGAGCCAAACAACTGCAAGGCCGGAAGTCGGCATTTAACAAAGCGAGAAAGGTACTTTTTTACTTCTTGTCACCATTTCGATTCAGTGATTCTACTGGTGTCCGCGCCCTTTCGCTTTCCCGGAAGAGCGAGGTCGGGCGAGTTTAAATTAGACCATGTTTGCTTGCACGTTCTTCAGGTTACCTCATGTGGCCGACCGACAAGACATAGCACGGTGGGCAGCGGGCACTTATCTTCCTCTACTTTCGGCCCCTCAGAGATCGACATGCTTACTATGCGTCAATGTCAATCTATAAATGTTGATATTCCAAATTCTTTCTAAAAAAAAACTTACCTCAGGAGCATGGTCGTCGCAATGGTGGTGAAGGAGGCTTTGTGCTGGTTGGGGGCAAGACCGCCGCGGGCAAAAAGAAACACAAAGAAGTTATGGACATACTTCACGAGCATCGTGCAGGTGGAGGAGCAGCTCCAGCCGGCCACGAGCCGCAAGATCAGCCAGCTCGGCCCGATGCCGCGGATGTGCGTGCTGCTGTAGGACGAGCTAACGGTGACGAGGACATCCATCAAGCCCCGCTTCAGATCCCGGACGCAGAACCCGCCGAACAAGACCTCCCTTTCGAGGCGGGGGAGGAAAGTGTCATGATGAATGATGTCGAGGCCCCGCCTGAGATCCCGGACGCAGAACCCAAACAAGACCTCCCTTTCGAGGCGGGGGAGGATAGTGTCATGATGAATGATGTCGAGGCCCCGCCTGAGATCCCGGACGCAGAACCCAAACAAGACCTCCCTTTCGAGGCGGGGGAGGATAGTGTCATGATGAATGATGTCGAGGCCCCGCCTGAGATCCCGGACGCAGAACCCAAACAAGACCTCCCTTTCGAGGCGGGGGAGGATAGTGTCATGATGAATGATGTCGAGGCCCCGCCTGAGATCCCGGACGCAGAACCCAAACAAGACCTCCCTTTCGAGGCGGGGGAGGATAGTGTCATGATGAATGATGTCGAGGCCCCGCCTGAGATCCCGGACGCAGAACCCAAACAAGACCTCCCTTTCGAGGCGGGGGAGGACAGTGTCATGATGAACGATGTCGAGGCCCCGCTTCAGATCCAAGAAGCAGCAGACGAAGAGGACCTGCCACCTGTTCAGGTCGGGGAGCGCAGTGCTGATGCGGCCGTATTCATTTTTGTCGAGAACAAGAATACGACAAAACTTGTTCTTCGATGGTGTAGTTGTTCAACTCTCGAAGTACTTTTTTGCGCGATCCCTGATATGATGAAAGCTATAGTGATAGAGCGGACCACTTTGAACAAAAGAGAGTACAACTCACTTTGGGTTCATCGGACTAAAACAGGCGGGCGGATTGCGTGCCAACACAGCCGGCTTCACCTACGACTGGTCCTCCGACTCTGAAGGAGAGCGCGGCAGTGATGACAAGTCCATCGTACAGCAAAACCTCAGTGCGAACACGACGTCGACGGCTAGCTCGTCGGGGCCGCCGTCCTCTGCGGGGCCATCTCCCGTTCATGCGGATGAAGCCTTCCGCAGCTTCGCAGCGAGGCAGAACACCCAGTGCCGATTTGGGCTTTTGCCCACTGCAGCCACCGTGAAGATCTCGTTGAAACGCCGGCGTTCGAGCACAAATGCCGGGCACATGCAGAAAAGAGTGGGTGTCCAGTCGGCAAGCGGGAGCAGGAAGATGAGGCGACTTGACGCATCGTCGGGGCCCTAGGTGGAGTTGTTCAAAACTCTTGATTGTGTTCTACTCAAGCTCGTTTTTGTTTTACAGGTACATTTTTTGATTTGTTTTCACAACGCTTAGGCTTACACATTGACTTTTGATCTACTGAGTCACTGTATCTACATTTACACTTACATACTTTCGCTAAAGTTAGATACCAGCCGCTCCCCTGGGCCGAAGAGGAGCTATTCCGACTTTTAGCAGCATCGCTGTGGTGTCTTGAACTTGATTCGCATCGTAGTTGATTGTTTCTCTCTGTATTAAAAAACTTGTTTGGCGTCCGTGTGCAACCTCCCCACTCACTTTGAAAGGGAAATCGATTGTGGCTTCTCTTGATGCTGGAAGCACACCGCTTCCATGACCTTTGTGGCGCTCTACCTACTTCTTCATGTATAAAAAAAAGCGCAACTGATTCCTTGATGAAGTAGGTAGAGTCGGATACTCGCTGGCACTGGCTTGCTTTTGCACAAATCAATGCATGAAGTGAACGAAAACGAAAGGTGAAGGCGGAGATTTGTGAGATGAACAGCAATAACAGATAACATATTGGTCGAGTTTCGCGATGACAATGCGCGCTGTATATGTTCTTTCTATTAATTTCACTATGGATCTCGCGTACTTGTACTTGCGGGACCGGGAGGCGGCAACCCCAACTCTGCATTTTTATGAGTGAAATAGTCAGCTCAGACACTTCTACAACTTGATAGAAAAATGCAGGGAGGGCGTCTGAGTATTCTGTTTCGGTATCGCGAAAGAACGCTCGGGAATGTATCTTTTTTCTAGTCAGCGCGCCACGGCTTTCATGGCCTGCTGCTCGCTGCAGGTTTGCATTTCGGCACTGCCTTGGAGTGCAACCAGGCAGCGAGATACGGTTTTAAATTGCTGGCAGTGTGCAGTTTTGTTGTAGACCGAGAAGGCCCTGTCCAAGGGCTGCATCTTGCAGCGGGATAAGCTTTATCCTCCTGGCTGGATGCTAGTTTCGGCTTCACGCAGTCGGAGGCACAGGATGCAGGTTTCTATTTCGAGAGCCAACAGCAGGGCTCGAGCTGCATCTGGCGAGCAGGACAAGGCTTTTCCTCCTGTGCGGATGCAAATTTCGGCGTCACGAATGCCCGGGAGTGCATCTAGTCAGCAAGATGCGGCCTACCCGGCTGGGTGGATGCAGCTTTCAAGAAGGAAATTGCTGAGGATTGCATCTAGCCAGCAGGATTAGCCTTATCCCCCTGGCTGGATGCAAGTTTCGGCTTCACGAATACACGGGAATGCATCTAGCCAGCAGGATAAGCCTTATCCCCCTGGCTGGGTGCAAGTTTCGGCTTTGCGAATACACGGGAATGCATCTAGCCAGCAGGATAAGCCCTATCCCCCTGGCTGGATGCAAGTTTCGGCTTTGCGACTACACGGGAATGTATGTAGCCAGCGGGATCCGGCTTACCCTGCTGGCTGGATGCAGGTTTCTAGTTTGAAAACGCGGAGGGTTGCATCTAGCCAGCAGGATAAGCCTTATTCCCCTGGCTGGATGCAAGTTTCGGCTTCGCGAATGCCCGGGAGTGCATCTAGCCAGCAGGATGCGGCCTACCCGGCTGGGTGGATGCAGCTTTCAAGAAGGAAATTGCTGAGGATTGCATCTAGCCAGCAGGATAAGCCTTATCCCCCTGGCTGGATGCAAGTTTCGGCTTCACGAATACACGGGAATGCATCTAGCCAGCAGGATAAGCCTTATCCCCCTGGCTGGATGCAAGTTTCGGCTTTGCGAATACACGGGAATGCATCTAGCCAGCAGGATAAGCCTTATCCCCCTGGCTGGATGCAAGTTTCGGCTTCACGAATACACGGGAATGCATCTAGCCAGCAGGATAAGCCTTATCCCCCTGGCTGGATGCAAGTTTCGGCTTTGCGAATACACGGGAATGCATCTAGCCAGCAGGATAAGCCTTATCCCCCTGGCTGGATGCAAGTTTCGGCTTCACGAATACACGGGAATGCATCTAGCCAGCAGGATAAGCCTTATCCCCCTGGCTGGATGCACGTTTCGGCTTTGCGAATACACGGGAATGCATCTAGCCAGCAGGATAAGCCTTATCCCCCTGGCTGGATGCAAGTTTCGGCTTTGCGAATACACGGGATTGTATGTAGCCAGCGGGATCCGGCTTACCCTGCTGGCTGGATGCAGGTTTCTAGTTTGAAAACGCGGAGGGTTGCATCTAGCCAGCAGGATAAGCCTTATTCCCCTGGCTGGATGCAAGTTTCGGCTTCGCGAATGCCCGGGAGTGCATCTAGCCAGCAGGATGCGGGCTACCCGGCTGGGCGGATGCAGCTTTCAAGAAGGAAATTGCTGAGGATTGCATCTAGCCAGCAGGATTAGCCTTATCCCCCTGGCTGGATGCAAGTTTCGGCTTCACGAATACACGGGAATGCATCTAGCCAGCAGGATAAGCCTTATCCCCCTGGCTGGGTGCAAGTTTCGGCTTTGCGAATACACGGGAATGCATCTAGCCAGCAGGATAAGCCCTATCCCCCTGGCTGGATGCAAGTTTCGGCTTTGCGACTACACGGGAATGTATGTAGCCAGCGGGATCCGGCTTACCCTGCTGGCTGGATGCAGGTTTCTAGTTTGAAAACGCGGAGGGTTGCATCTAGCCAGCAGGATAAGCCTTATTCCCCTGGCTGGATGCAAGTTTCGGCTTCGCGAATGCCCGGGAGTGCATCTAGCCAGCAGGATGCGGGCTACCCGGCTGGGTGGATGCAGCTTTCAAGAAGGAAATTGCTGGGGATTGCATCTAGCCAGCAGGATTAGCCTGGTCCCCCTGGCTGGATGCAAGTTTCGGCTTCACGAATACACGGGAATGCATCTAGCCAGCAGGATAAGCCCTATCCCCCTGGCTGGATGCAAGTTTCGGCTTTGCGAATACACGGGAATGCATCTAGCCAGCAGGATAAGCCTTATCCCCCTGGCTGGATGCAAGTTTCGGCTTTGCGAATACACGGGAATGTATGTAGCCAGCGGGATCCGGCTTACCCTGCTAGCTGGATGCTGGTTTCTAGTTTGAAAACGCGGAGGGTTGCATCTAGCCAGCAGGATAAGCCTTATTCCCCTGGCTGGATGCAAGTTAGTTTCGGCTTCGCGAATGCCCGGGAGTTCATCTAGCCAGCAGGATGCGGCCTACCCGGCTGGGTGGATGCAGCTTTCAAGAAGGAAATTGCTGAGGATTGCATCTAGCCAGCAGGATAAGCCTTATCCCCCTGGCTGGATGCAGGTTTCGGCTTCACGAATACACGGGAATGCATCTAGCCAGCAGGATAAGCCCTATCCCCCTGGCTGGATGCAAGTTTCGGCTTTGCGAATCATGCGCGGGAATGCATTTGGCGAGCAGGATGCGGCTTATCCTGCTGGCTGGGTGCAGCTTTCTAGCGTGAAAATGCTTGGGGTTGCATCTAGCCAGCAGGATAAGGCCTATCTCCCTGGCTGGATGCAAGTTTTGGCCTCGCGAATACACGGGAATGTATGTAGCCAGCGGGATCCGGCTTACCCTGCTGGCTGGATGCAGGTTTCTCGTTTGAAAACGCGGAGGGTTGCATCTAGCCAGCAGGATAAGCCTTATTCCCTTGGCTGGATGCAAGTTTCGGCCTCGCGAATACACGGAAGTGCATCTCGCCAGCAGGATGCGGCCTACCCTGTTGGATGGATACAGGTTTCAAGAAGGAAAGTGCTGAGGGTTGCATCTAGCCAGCAGGATGAGCCTTATTCCCCTGGCTGGATGCAAGTTTCGGCTTCGCGAATACACGGGAATGCATCTAGCCAGCAGGATAAGCCCTATCCCCCTGGCTGGATGCAGGTCCCGGATTCGCGAATGCATGGCAGTGCATCTATCCAGCAGATTGCGGCCTATCCTGTTGGCTGGAAAGATGCAGGCTTCTAGAGCGAGGTTGTTGAGGGTTGCGCCGGACCGCGGCTGCGACAAAATCAAGGGTCCTCGGACCCTCGAGTTTGTCGTTGCGCCGGACCGCTGCGACAAATTCAGGGGTCCCCGGACCCTCGAATTTGTCGCTGCCCCGGACCGCTGCGACAAATTCAGGAGTCCCCGAACCCTCGAACTTGTCGTTGCGCCGGACCGCTGCGACAAATTCAGGAGTCCTCGAGCTTGTCGTTACGCCGGACCGCTACGACAAATTCAGCGGTGCGGGTTGCATCTAGCCAGCAGGATAAGGCTCATCTCCGTGGCTGGATGCAAGTTTTGGCTTCGCGAATGCACGGGAATGCATGTAGCCAGCGGGATCCGGGTCACCCTGCTGGCTGGATGCAGGTTTCTAGTTTGAAAACGCTGAGGGTTGCATCTAGCCAGCAGGATAAGCCTTATTCCCCTGGCTGGATGCAAGTTTCGGCTTCGCGAATACACAGGAATGCATCTAGCCAGCAGGGTAAGCCCTATGCCCCTGGCTGGATGCAAGTTTCGGCTTCGCGAATGCACGGGAATGCATCTAGCGAGCACGATGCGGCCCACCCTGCTGGCTGGATGCAGGTTGTTAGTGTGAAAATGCTGGGGGTTGCATCTAGCCAGCAGGATAAGGCTTATCTCCCTGGCTGGATGCAACTTTTGGCCTCGCGAATACACGGGAATGCATGTAGCCAGCGGGATCCCGCTTACCCTGCTGGCTGGATGCAGGTTTCTAGTCTGAAAACGCCGAGGGTTCTTGCATCTAGCCAGCAGGATGACCCTTATTCCCCTGGCTGGATGCGCGTTTCGGTTTCGCGAATACACGGGGACGGGATGCAAGTTTTGGGCTCGGCTTCGCGAATACACAAGAATGCATCTAGCCAGCAGGATATGGCTAGCCAGCAGGTTACGGCTTGCGCTGCTGGCTGGGAGCAAGGTTCTCGACCGAAGTGAATGCATTTAGCCAGCTGGATAAAGAGCCTTATCCTACTGGCTGCATGCAAGGCTTGATGCCTTTGCAGATACACGGAGGTGAGCCTGAGCGCAGGTCTCTACTTCGAGATTTGGTTGGGGCGCATCTGGAACTTCATCGAGCTTTCCTTCTTGGAACGCTCGTCATCCACTGCGCGCGTAGTCCATGTCAATAGTCATGGTTGGTGCAGTCGTGCCTAGCGCGCAACACGTTCTTTATCTTTTGATACTGCAGCGGATGCTCAATAAAATAGACACCGCACGAGCAGACGGCAATGTTACTCTAGGGCTAGTACGCATACAACTGGCTTTTCCACCGTTTGATGAGGAGGAACAAGAAGTCCGGTTTATTTCTTCGGGAAGTTATCAACATGATTTCGGGGTGGAATGATAGGGTGGCTCAACATTCAATAATATTGCTCGGGGAACACCAGGGGACGAGGTGCAATATCGAGTCGAGTGGTTCTTCTTTTACGAACATGCCAACGAGCTCAGCTTAGTCTTCAAGTAACTACAGGCGTGCTCAAAGAATCGGTCAGTATCAATTTGTTTCGCGGGGTTATGCTCTTCAGGTCGTGCAACCATTTGTGGTGTTTTTCTTGGGAGACAAAGCAAAATCATAGCAACAACATTGACCAGAACCCGTGATGCCTCCTCTCCATTACCATTTTAACAAGTTCCTTCCTGCGCTTTGAGTAAGTTGTGCTTAAAACGTCTTCCCGACCAATAGCATGTTGCCATTTAATCCTTTGTTAATTTAACACGATCTACGGGACTTTCCTATGATTCTTACAAAACAATTATTATGGCGAACACCGTGTTAAATTTTGGCTGTTAATGCGTCTTCGAGACACTCCAGCTGGAATTGGAAATGCTTGATACTAGCTTCATTAAAAAAAGAAGTTACCGCGAGGACCCGTGATATAATAGGCAAGTTCTCACGTCAATCACAAAAGGAAGAGTAGTAGAAATCATGACCATGAGTGAACAAGAGCAGTTGCCCGGCGCTCCTGCTGATGCGGACGCCACCGCCCCGCAACAGCTAGTATCGAAAAAGGAAAAACAAGTATCAACTGCAAAAGTGTCTGGGTCTGGAAAAATGCGAGACTTGTCATGCAGGTTTTCCAGCACCCATGAGGTCTTGTATGTAGGCGATAGCATGACAGATTTTGCGAGAGTTCTATCATGCCCTTCCTGCATGAGAAACTCCCTCCCGACTTGGTGAAAGCTGGACCACTTTTGGTAATCATGCAACACAGATTTTTACATGCTTCAGATTTAGCAGGACAAGTTGCATTCTTCCAGACCCAGACATTTTTACATTTGATAACAAGTCGCGGTCTACGATGCGTGTGACAGCAAGCTCCAGTCTATGAGAGGAGTACACAGGTTCCCCCTCTGCCTCATTTGTATGGCATGAACAGCAAAAATACTTACAAACAGCAACATACGTGGAGCCTGAGCATGACAAGTTCATGCGCCGACTGTAGTACTACTGTTCGGCTTTGGGCTTCAAGAAATTGTCAACATTCAAAGAGTTGTGGCACAAGGCAGCAACTGCATTTGGGATTTTGGATTACAAATGAGGGCGACGAGGGGAATTCGTGCACTTTCATACAGTCCTCCTTCCAATCCTTCGGCGAACTAGTCGCCCGCCACCCCTGGAAGTTCATTGTCGGCACGATTTTTTTCACGATCCTGTTTGCTGCGGGCCAGTATCCTGTGCAAAAGTATCGCACTCGTAGTAATTGCATTTATGCATTACAAATCTCCTTCTCAAGGTAGATCAGCATTTTTGTAATGCTAAGTCAATTTGTAATGCAATTACTTATATATTATATTCATGCGAAAAAAGAGGTAGACAGAGGGTAAACAAGAGGTGGCCGAGAGGTCAAAAAGAGGTCAAAAGAGGTAAAAAAGAGGTCGACAGAGGTGGAGAGGTGGCGCGGGACCCCTTTCGAGAGGGTCGGCGAGAGGGTGCGCGAGTATAGCCCGC